>CM074719.1:602566003-603163503 GCA_037306005.1 Rhinophrynus dorsalis
GATAGATAGATAGATAGATAGATGATTAGATAGATAGATAGATAGATAGATAGATAGATAGATAGATAGATAGACAGACAGACAGACAGACAGACAGATAGATAGAAAATTATTAGATAGAGAGACATACAGATAGATAGATGGATAAATAGATGGATAGATAGATAGATAGATAGATAGATAGATAGATAGATAGATAGATACATAGATAGATAGATAGATAGATAGATAGATAGATAGATAGACTGACAGACAGACAGACAGATAAATGATTAGATAGAGAGACATACAGATAGATGATAGAGAGATAGATAGATAGATAGATAGATAGATAGATAGATAGATAGATAGATAGACATACAGATATATAGATAGATAGATAGATAGATAGATAGATAGATAGATAGATAGATGATTAGATAGAGAGACATATAGATAGATAGATAGATAGATAGATAGATAGATAGATAGATAGATAGAGCAGCAGTAGCCAACCCTGTTTCTCATATTGCACCTGCACCGGTAGACTAACTAGTGGCTCAGTCACTTTAATTGCACTACCTGAGCTCACTCTAGAATAGCAGAAAACATACAATATTGGTAGATCTTGAGGGCCAGGGTTGGCTGCCCCAAAATTATATCAAGGGGAACAAATAATTAACCCTTTAAATGCTAGAGATATATCCAACACATTGCTTCTCAAACCAAGCATTTCAGTCATGGGTTTTAAGACCCCCCCCCCCTTAAAGAAACTTACACCTCCTTATAATAACACTCCACTTACCAGAAAATCCTAATGATCGCTGGTATCCTTTTGAAATGTTGCATAAAAAATATTGTCATGTCGCCGTGAAATGGCGACATGAGAATCTTGCTCTTCATAAAAGCGCTAGGTTGTCATGTCGCATCTTTAAATGTCGATATTTACTGTCCATAGTAAAAAGAACATTTTCCTGACATAATGCAATAACGGCCACAACAACAACGTTTAAAGATGCAACGTGACAACCTTACGCTTTTATGCAGCGTGAGGTTCTCATGTCGACATTTTAAGCACGGCGACATGGGTAATGTGGCTTCTAGCGGCACAATATTTTTTATGCGACGTTTCAAAAATGAACCATGAGCCCCTATGAATTTCACTTTTGTTCAGTCCTGGATACATACCTCCCAACATTTCAAATGGCCAAAGAGGGACACCTTTGTTTTAGGTGGTGTGTGTGGGGGCATGGCTGGTAGACGGGGCATTACCGAGAATTTTTAGGCCATTTCACTACCTATTGACACCTCTTTGTGTAACCTAATAAATAACTTATAACAAGACCAAAGTATTTTATTTACTCAGAATAATGTATAAACACATACACTGACGTGTAAACAAACATTAATGTGAGTTTTATTGCTGTACAGCAACATTATACACTTAATATATACACCACACAGTCTGACCTCCTAAAAAGAGGGACATCAGGGTGGGAAAGAGGGACAGAGGGATTTGGGTCTCAAAGAGGGACACTTGGGAGGTATGTGGATATCCTGCTTATGGAAGTGACCCTGACAGCTGCTGGCAGTTGTTTCATAAACTGGAGCAGGCAGAGTGCCTGAAGCTACTTTAAAGCATACCTGGTCTTTAAAGGGTTAAGATTATCACGTGCAGTGAGAAGAGTCTGAGGTCCTGTGGTCCTTCTAGCAACTCCCATGGACATTACATTTAAGAATGAATGAAGATGCTATCTCTGGAACAAGGGCAAAATTCAAAGAGCTATTAGAATTTCCTGGCCTTTAAAATTCAGGGGCCATTAGAATTTTTAAAGGTGTTCTCATTTAGACCAGTGGGAATTTGGGGAATTGTTATTTGTCCCCTGTGGTGTTGTTGGTTTACTCCAGATATGCTCAAATTCTTCTTAGTATACAGACACGCTGATCTACTCCAGAATTCGCCTAATGCTTCTTACGACATAGGTGAAGTTTTAGTGCTGCTAATCATTAACCCTTCGAGTGCCAGAGGGGAACCCAATACATTGCTTTGCAATACGTTGGGTACCCCTCTGGCACTCAAAGGGTTAAACCACTGAATGATTAGATTAATACATTACTTTATGAGAAAGTCAGTGAGTTTCATGCATTACGAGATAACAGTGAACTGGTGAACCGCCCTGTGCTTGTATTGGTGGGTGGTGATACCGGGACCATTTGTGTAACCACAAGAAGGCAGAGCAGAAATATGTATATAGTGTCAGGAACACATATGTAACTCCACAGACCTCACCACCCACACATTGTGTGCCAAGGCCTTCTTGACCCAAAACACACGGCTGTGACCTGGCTTCAACCATCTATTCCTGAACTGTGATTATGGATTTTGAGCCCTGGACCCCAAATTATGACTATGACAATGACTATTATGACTATACCAACGAGACAGAAGACTTGTGCCAACTACAAGATCTGCCTCATGCACATTGGATTCTCCCTACCTTGTACACTGTGTTTTTCCTCCTTGGCATTATTGGCAATGCTGTGGTCATCGCTATTGTGTCCAGACGGAGTTCACGTCGGGCAGATACGTTTATTCTTAATCTTGCTGTGTCAGATCTACTCTTTGTACTGCCGCTGCCACTCTGGGCTTCTTCTTTGGCAATGGATGGATACTGGCCCTTTGGGGTACATCTATGTCGTGCCAGTGGATTCATCATTGCAGTCACCCGCAGTGCCAGCTCCTTGCTAATGGCCATCATGAGTGTGGACCGTTACCTTGCTGTCATGGGAGGGAAGAGAGTGCATCCTCTGCGGACACGAGTCTGCTCACTTGGGGCCTGCTGTTCAGTTTGGGCTGTCTCTATACTAACTGGCATCCCAGCTCTTATTTTCCGCCAACTTGATGACCACAGCATGGCATGCGTGGATTCTGTAGTATCATCTCTTGGTGTGGGTCTCAAGCTGGCAATCATTCTCTTTACTTTTGGCCTTCCCTTTACTGTGGTTATTTTCTGCTACAGCTTTATGGCTAAGAACCTCTGGATGTATTTTGGTGGCCAACAAAAGGCTGCAGTGGGCAAGCATAAGTCCAGGCATGGGCATAACTGGCTGCGCATTGTTACATGTGTGGTTTCAGCCTACACTTTCTCTTGGTTTCCTTACAATGCTCTCAGTACTGTTAAATTAGTAGCTCAGCTTGGAACAGGTTTACCCTGCCACATCTCAGTTTCAATCAGCCAAGCTCTCAGTGCTGCTGCCGCCCTCGCCTTTGCCAACAGCTGCACCAACCCCCTCATCTACTCCCTGCTGGATGCTGGATTCCGTCGTAGGACACAACTGGCCATGCCAAGGTTGATTACCACCTGTAGGGCAGTCTTCCTACTCCCGATTCGAGGTTGGAGCCTGCCAACTACTCCTGCCAACACAGACAGCAGCAGCACCTTCACTGGCAGCTACTGATAGTGGACTAGAATGAACGCCAAACACAAAGGGGCATATATAGACCCATAGACCATTTACCTCCAACATGGACAAGGGATGGTCGAGATTAGGTGGTGAGATTGACTCTTTGAAACCTTTTCTCATTCTATTGAAGGACTACAATAACCAAAGTCCATTGTCCATCATTATCATCATCAATATTACACAATCCTTCTTTATCCCTATGAGGGCTCCTCTGACAGTCAACGAATGATAAATGTGATTTCACTAAATAATATGAGGCTGATGTACTAAGAAAATAGTGCAATTCTGGGGCAGACCAACCGCATGACAGAAGACAAATATTCCCCAAAAAATCCTCATTGATTTAAATCAGGCTTTTAACCCCATAAATGCTGGAATGGTCTCCAACACAGCATGAAGCATTGCTTTGGACACCTTTTTAGCATACAATGTGGTTAAAAGAGCAGACCCATTCAAATCAATGGGGATTCATATTTGTTCCTTAATGGTGTAGTTGAATTGCTCCAGAATTTCATTGTTATGGATCGGCAATGTGAGGCCCTCCAGCTGCTTCCAGACTACAACTCTCATCATCCCCGGCCAGCCATTGGTCTAGCATCTGCTAGAGGACTTCATGTTGCCCTCTGCTGGTGTACAATATATAACACAGAGTATTTGTACAACTGTCTTATATAGAAAGCAGTGAGAATGAGCTTCTTGGAGGAACATAGGTAAGAAATACAGATTTCCATTGATCTAAATGTGCCTTTGAATTCACTGGGGTTATTCACTAAGGTGTGATAAAGAGGAGATAAAGCGGAGATGGAGAAGTCAGTGATATCACTTCTCCAGTTTCTAAGGAGCCTATACACTCTCCTACTTTGGAGATCTTAGTGCATAGGGTCCATAGAATAACATAGGAACTGGAGAAGTGATATCACTGGAGAAGTCATCTCCACTTTATCACCTCTTTATCACTGTTTAGTGCATAACCAACCTGAATGCTATAAAGGTCTGCAAAGCTTTGTTCTGCAATGCAGTGTAGACTACTTTAACATTCACTGTGTTAATAGACACATTTAAATCAATGGTCAATGGGAATTTTAAAATTATTTATGTGTCCCCTGTGATGCAGTTGGTTTTCTCCAAAATTGCACCAGTTGACCATAGTATATCTATTTTAATTGTGTATACATTTAGTATAATTTGGAGTGATCCTGTTTCTATACCATGGCGATTACTAAAAAGTTATATTTATTTAAATGCTTGGTAAGGGCTTATCTAGAATAGGGAGTACAGTTTTGTGTACAAGTTCTAAACAAAAAGACATTATTGAACTGAGCAAAGCGGAGAGATATGCAATAAAACTGAGAAAATGATTGGATGATTTTGATCACCATTTAGAAACATAGTCAAGTGCAATACACATAACTCTCTGGAAATTATTTACTTAAAGAGCTGAGCAAATAACAAGGGGTCATTCAACAAGAATAAGGAGTTTTCGACTAAAACAAAGGCAGAGAATTTTTACAGTAAGGACAGTAAGGTTGTGGAATTCTTTGCCTCAGAAAGTTGTGTTTGTAGATACTGTAGTTGCTTAAACCTTTGAGTACCAGAGAGGTATCCAACGCATTGCGCTGGATGACACTATGGCACTCGAAGAGTTAAAAAAAAAAGTTGTGGATACGTGTCTAGCATAGAACAGTACTAAGACTCAGGGCAAATAGGTTATTAATTCAGAGCTATGTCTGCTTTTTGGGGTCAGAATGGATTTTTTTACCCATTGGGACATAACTGAAAATGGCTTTAATTGTTTGGGGTGCTTTTTGGTTTTTTTGCCTTTTTCTGGATCAACAGGGTTGATATGGCATAGGTCAAACTTGATGGACACATATCTTTTTTTTTAAATATGTTACAACTATGTTAATAAATGGCGCTTGTAACCCCTTGAGTACTAGGGTGGTAGAGAACACATTGCTTTGCAATGCACTGGAGACTTTACTAGAATTCATGTAGTTAAAATGGGAATTCCCTCTCCCCTGAAGCACAAGTGTTTCCTCTGGAGTTGCACAAGTACTTCACTGTGTATCCCCCTCACTGTATATCCCCCTCACTGCAAACAGGACAATAATCTGAAACATTAAACAGAATGAAAATCAACTTACCTTGAATTACAGATGTTTTCATTTTCCATAGAACAAAGAGTGAGTGTTGTAAATGTATGGGAAAATACCAGTGGACAGGTTATGTACATGCAATGGGGAGCTCAGAGTGCAGTGTTATTGGGAGGTAGAAGAGTAGGTACTGTGTTAGTTAATGATGAGGAGAGCACAGGGTACACTGTTAGAGAGTGGCGGACAAGCAGGTACTGTGTTAGTTAATGGTGAGGAGAGCACAGGGTACACTGTTAGAGAGTGGTGGACAAGCAGTGAGGGAGCACAGGTTGCAGTGGGAGGTAAGGGTGTAGTGATAGTAAGTGGAGGTGTAAGAGCAGGTTCTGTGTCAGTTAACCCTTTAAGTCCCAGAGTGGTGCCCAATGCATTGCAAATCAATGCATTGGGCACCCCTCTGGCACTCAGAGGGTTATTGGAGAGGGAGTGCAGGTTGCAGTGTTATTAGAGGGAGGTGGAAGAGCAGGCTTTATGTTATAATAGTAAATGAGGAGCACAGGGTTGAGTGAAACTATGAGGGTGCTATGCTAGTAAGGAAGGGGGGGTTCACTGTGAATTATTAGCAGACCAGGAGGGGTACGGGTGTGTTACTATAGGAGAACATACAGCTCAGTACCACTGAGGGAAGACTGGGAGCCTGGAAGCAGTGCCAGGCAGGAATGCACCGTGAAGTAAAAGCATAGCAGGAGGGAAGAGCAGATAACATTCAGCAGATCTTTGTAATATTAACCCTTAAAATTCCCCATAACATAGTTTTAGATGCTATGTCCCTGCTATACCCCACAGGTGCTGTAATCAATCCACTGGGAATCCCATACTTTACAACTTAGACACAGTCATGCATGACTTCTCCCTCTGTCTGTCTGTACAGCACTGCTATCTGATTATTGTACCCCCACAGGTAAGCAGGACTTCTCCCTCTGTCTATCTGTACAGAATAGATATCTGACTATTGTACACCCACATGTAAGTAGGACTTCTCCCTCTGTCTATCTGTACAGCATAGATATCGAACTATTGTACCCCCACAGGTAACAACGTCTCCCTCTGTCTATCTGTACAGCATATATATCTGACTATTGTACACCCACAGGTAAGGACTTCTCCCTCTGTCTATCTGTACAGCATAGATATCGGACTATTGTACAGCCAAGGTAAGGACTTCTCCCTCTGTCTATCTGTACAGCATAGATATCGGACTATTGTACAGCCAAGGTAAGGACTTCTCCCTCTGTCTATCTGTACAGAATAGATATCTGACTATTGTAGACCCACGGTAAGGATAACTTCTCCCTCTGTCTATCTGTACAGCATAGATATCTGACTATTGTACCCCCACATGTAAGTAGGACTTCTCCCTCTGTCTATCTGTACAGCATAGATATCTGACTATTGTACCCCCACATGTAAGTAGGACTTCTCCCTCTGTCTATCTGTACAGCATAGATATCGGACTATTGTACAGCCAAGGTAAGGACTTCTCCCTCTGTCTATCTGTACAGCATAGCTATCTGACTATTGTACACCCATAGGTAAGGACTTCTCCCTCTGTCTATCTGTACAGCATATATACCTGACTACTGTACACCCACAGGTAAGGACTTCTCCCTCTGTCTATCTGTACAGTATATATATCTGACTATTGTACACCCACATGTAAGCAGGACTTCTCCCTCTGTCTATCTGTACAGCATAGATATCTGACTATTGTACACCCACATGTAAGTAGGACTTCTCCCTCTGTCTATCTGTACAGCATAGCTATCTGACTATTGTACACCCACATGTAAGGACTTCTCCCTCTGTCTATCTGTACAGCATAGATATCTTATTATTGTACACCGACAGGTAAGGACTTCTCCCTCTGTCTATGTGTACAGAATAGATATCTGACTATTGTACACCCACGGTAAGGATAACTTCTCCCTCTGTCTATCTGTACAGCATAGATATCTGACTATTGTACTCCCCACGGGTAAGGACTTCTCCCTCTGTCTATCTGTACAGCATAGATATTTGACTATTGTACACCCATAGGTAAGCAATACTCCTTCTGTCTTTCTGACAACTTAGAGATCTCACTGTTGTATGCATAGACAAGCAGGACTTCTCCCTCTGCCTTTCTGATCAGCTTAGAGAGCTTACTGCTTGTACATATACACAAACAAGCAGGACTTCTTCCTCTGTCTTTCTGTACAACTTAGAGCTCTGGCTGATTCTATGCACACAAAAAAACAAGACTTCTTTCATCACAATGCAGAGATATCACTAGATGAACACACAAGACAAACAGGACTTCCCAATCTGCCTTTTTGGTGGAAAAGTCACCAATTTAGAAACAAAAGAAGCAGTTTTGTAGTAACAAACACTGGCTTCTCTAATATTAAGAATTTTGCCTTTTTAAATTGAGACCCTGAGATTTCGGTCAAAACCCTGAGAGTTTCCAGGACTGGTTAGCAGGAGTAAATATACCATTTAGATAGGGCAGATGTTAGCAGGTAAATGCATAACCCATGATACTGTGTTAGAAGAAGTGTATATACTGTTATCACAGGTTGCAGTTCTAACAATATAACACGTAAGTGAAGGGAGTGATGTAACAATATAACACATAAGTGAAGGGAGTGATGTAACAATATAACACATAAGTGAAGGGAGCGATGTAACAATATAACACTTAAGTTAGTGGTGTAACAATATAACACATAAGTGAAGGGAGTGGTGTAACAATATAACTCTTCAGTAAAGGTAGTGTGTAACAATATAACGATTCAGCAAAGAGAGCGTGTAACAATATAACACATAAGCTAAGGGAGCGTGTAACAATGTAACACATAAGTGAAGTGAGAGGTGTAACAATATTGTTGGGTAGTTGGGAATGATGGTAGTTGTAGTCTCCAGCAGCTGGAAAACCTACCATGCCCTAGAGATGTAGTAGTTTGTAGGATGCAGAGCTAGCAGAGAAAAGTAGTTTATGGGATACAGTGTGATAAGACAGGTAATATGTAGGATACCGTGTGATGAGACAGGTAATATGTAGGATACCGTGTGATGAGACAGGTAATATGTAGGATACAGTATGATGAGACAGGGAACATGTAGGATACAGTCTGATCAGGCAGGGGATATGTAGGATACAGTGTGATCAGGCAGGGAATATGTAGGATACAGTGTAATGAGACAGGAAACATGTAGGATACAGTGTGATCAGGCAGGGGATATGTAGGATACAGTGTGATCAGGCAGGGAACATGTAGGATACAGTGTGATGAGACAAGGAACATGTAGGATACAGTGTGATCAGGCAGGGAACATGGAGGATACAGTGTGATGAGACAGGGAACATGTAGGATACAGTGTGATCAGGCAGGGAATTTGTAGGATACAGTGTAATGAGACAGGGAATTTGTAGGATACAGTGTGATGAGACAGGGAACATGTAGGATACAGTGTGATCAGGCAGGGGATGTGTAGGATACAGTGTGATCAGGCAGGGAATTTGTAGGATACAGTGTAATGAGACAGGGAATTTGTAGGATACAGTGTGATCAGGCAAGGAACATGTAGGATACAGTGTGATCAGGCAGGGAATATGTAGGATACAGTGTGATCAGGCAGGGAATATGTAGGATACAGTGTAATGAGACAGGGAACATGTAGGATATAGTGTGATCAGGCAGGGAATATGTAGGATACAGTGTGATCAGTCAGGGAAATTGTAGGATACAGAGTAATGAGACAGGGAATTTGTAGGCTACAGTGTGATGAGACAAGGAACATGTAGGATACAGTGTGATCAGGCAGGAGATATGTAGGATACAGTGTGATCAGGCAGGGAATTTGTAGGATACAGTGTAATGAGACGGGGAATTTGTAGGATACAGTGTGATCAGGCAGGGAACATGTAGGATACAGTGTGATCAGGCAGGGGATATGTAGGATACAGTGTGATCAGGCAGGGAATATGTAGGATACAGTATAATTAGACAGGAAACATGTAGGATACAGAGTGATCAGGCAGGGAATATGTAGGATACAGTGTGATCAGGAAGGGGATATGTAGGATACAGTGTGATCAGATTAGATCACAGGTTAGATTAGAGCACAGGATACAGTGTTAGCAAAGGAAGATTGTAGTGCAGGATACAGTGTGCATAGATGCAGAAGGAAGTGCAGGATACAGAGTTAGCAGATAAATAGGAGAGTGCAGGAAGTAGTGTTAGCAGGAGAAGAGTAATGCACAGGATACAGTGTTGGCAGAGGCAGTTGGGAGTACAGAAGGAAGTATTAGCAGAGGATGTACTTTAATTAGAATACAAACACTGTGCAGGATGCAGTGTTAGTAGTGGATGAGGTATGTGCAGGATGCAGTGTTAGTAGTGGATGAAGTATGTGCAGGATGTAGTGTTAATAGTGGATGAAGTATGTGCAGGATGTAGTGTTAGTAGTGGATGAAGTATGTGCAGGATGCAGTGTTAGTAGTGGATGAAGTATGTGCAGGTTGCAGTGTTAGTAGTGGATGAAGTATGTGCAGGATGCAGTGTTAGTAGTGGATGAAGTATGTGCAGGATGCAGTGTTAGTAGTGGATGAAGTATGTGCAGGATGTAGTGTTAAGAGTGAATGAAGTATGTGCAGGATGCAGTGTTAGAAGTGGATGAAGTATGTGCAGGATGCAGTGTTAAGAGTGGATGAAGTATGTGCAGGATGCAGTGTTAGTAGTGGATGAAGTATGTGCAGGATGCAGTGTTAATAGTGGATGAAGTATGTGCAGGATGTAGTGTTAGAAGTGGATGAAGTATGTGCAGGATGCAGTGTTAGGAGTGGATGAAGTATGTGCAAGATGCAGTGTTAGGAGTTGATGAAGTATGTGCAGGATGCAGTGTTAGGAGTTGATGAAGTATGTGCAGGATGTAGTGTTAATAGTGGATGAAGTATGTGCAGGATGTAGTGTTAGTAGTGGATGAAGTATGTGCAGGATGCAGTGTTAGTAGTGGATGAAGTATGTGCAGGATGCAGTGTTAGGAGTGGATGAAGTATGTGCAGGATGCAGTGTTAGGAGTGGATGAAGTATGTGCAGGATGCAGTGTTAGTAGTGGATGAAGTATGTGCAGGTTGTAGTGTTAGTAGTGGTTGAAGTATGTGCAGGATGCAGTGTTAGAAGTGGATGAAGTATGTGCAGGATGTAGTGTTAATAGTGGATGAAGTATGTGCAGGATGCAGTGTTAGTAGTGGATGAAGTATGTGCAGGATATAGTGTTAATAGTGGATGAAGTATGTGCAGGATGCAGTGTTAGGAGTGGATGAAGTATGTGCAGGATGCAGTGTTAGTAGTGGATGAAGTATGTGCAGGATGCAGTGTTAGTAGTGGATGAAGTATGTGCAGGTTGTAGTGTTAGTAGTGGATGAAGTATGTGCAGGATGCAGTGTTAAGAGTGGATGAAGTATGTGCAGGATGCAGTGTTAGGAGTGGATGAAGTATGTGCAGGTTGTAGTGTTAGTAGTGGATGAAGTATGTGCAGGATGCAGTGTTAGTAGTGGATGAAGTATGTGCAGGATGCAGTGTTAGTAGTGGATGAAGTATGTGCAGGATGCAGTGTTAGTAGTGGATGAAGTATGTGCAGGATGCAGTGTTAGTAGTGGATGAAGTATGTGCAGGATGCAGTGTTAGTAGTGGATGAAGTATGTGCAGGATGTAGTGTTAGTAGTGAATGAAGTATGTGCAGGATGCAGTGTTAGGAGTGGATGAAGTATGTGCAGGATATAGTGTTAATAGTGGATGAAGTATGTGCAGGATGCAGTGTTAGTAGTGGATGAAGTATGTGCAGGATGCAGTGTTAGTAGTGGATGAAGTATGTGCAGGATGCAGTGTTAGTAGTGGATGAAGTATGTGCAGGATGCAGTGTTAGGAGTGGATGAAGTATGTGCAGGATGCAGTGTTAGTAGTGGATGAAGTATATGCAGGATGCAGTGTTAGGAGTGGATGAAGTATGTGCAGGATGCAGTGTTAGTAGTGGATGAAGTATGTACAGGATGCAGTGTTAGTAGTGGATGAAGCATGTGCAGGATGCAGTGTTAGTAGTGGATGACGTATGTGTAGGATGCGGTGTTATTAGCGGATGAAGCATGTGCAGGATTCAGTGTTAGTAGTGAATAAAGTATGTTCAGGATGTAGTGTTAGTAGTGGGAAAGTGTACTGCCAGATGCAGTGTTAATAGAAACAGATATTTGCAGTGTTTGCTGTTAGCAGATGCTGGAGGATCTGCAGGATGAAGTGTCAGCAGACCCAGAGGAAAGTGAAAGGTGCAATGTTAGCAGAGGGAGTTGCAGGGTACAGTGCTCACTGTATAGTCAATCAGACTGCGGTGCCTTCTCCATAATGTAGTCCCTTGCCACTTGCCGGTCTCCAATAATGGCTTTACAGACAGCTTAATTTAAGAGATAACCTCCCTATGAACACCCCTTTCAGGCTGGTGAGAACATGACCTTCCTGTTACCTTGATGATTCATTTGGCACTCTCCGTCTGGTACAATTAACCACTTAAAGTTCCCGTTACTACTCACTTCTCAGTCTGCCACCCTGCGAATACAGAGGGTTATGTCTGAGAACTCTTATTTCCCACACTTACTCCGACTTGACTGGCACATGGGAATTCACTCACTGAAAGTGGCGAGGTCATCAAACTGCCATTGTGGGCACCTCTCAGACATTAATCGGGTATGAAATGAGCTGTGACTTTCCAACAGGTGACGTATTCATGAAGTGCTCTGTCCCTTTAACCCTTTAATGACTAGAGAATGTGAAAGGCATTGCAAAGCAATGAGTTGCAAACCCTCTGTCTTTAAAGCGTTAAAGGGATAGTAATGTCTATATTTAAGTTTATCTCCGAGTCTTCTATAATGTTTTTATAACATATATCGCTAGGTTTAATTACACACGTTTGTAGTTTCGAAAGATATTAAAGGGATAGTAAGGTTTCATAATAAAAGCATCTCTAATTAATCATCATAGTATTCGGACTTTGCAGAGTGTTATTTCAATTCTGTCAGAGTTGTAGTTCAGGATTAATTCAATGACAAAGTATCTCCCTTCCACCCCTTTGACTGATGTAACACTGTTCAGCCAGATCAGAATGGAGGTTCCCAGGTAGACTGCAGAGAGGGACAATCTTCAATTAAGATAAGGGAAAAACCTGAAAAATTGTCAAGGGTGGCAGGGCTTTCATTGTTCTCATAGGAAGAAGATTGTCCCCTGCTGTTATCTGTCTGGTCTATGGACTGGATTCCACATCTGAGAAGAGATGGATTACACTAGGTAAAACGGTCGGAAGAGGAAACTTTGCTTTGCTTATATTGTTGTTCATGCTTTTTTAATGCCTACAAAATAAAATAAAGTTAAAACAAAGTATTACTATCACTGTAAGGGGTAGATTTATAGGTTTGAGGTAAAATAGCCGGTAGGGCCAGAGTGAATACCGGCTGAAATAATAAAATGTCTAACGCGGTATTCAAAGGCCCTACCAGCTAAAACCACAAATGACATTAACCCTTTGAGTGCCAGAGAGGTATCCAGCACATTGCAAAACTATGTTGCTTTACTTAGTCGGGTTAACCATATGAATGCCGGAGGGGTAATTATACCCAACTGACACTCATAGGTTTAATTCTACTAACTTTGGACACATTTTAGGCACTTTGGATGTATTGATGTGGGTCTTAGGGCCCCATATCAATGCATCCACTGTGGACGTAGGTTTTTTTGCCCATTAACAGCTGCGTTAGCTGGCAAGAGATCCGATGAGGGACTTTACGGCTAAACAAACTGGCCGGTAGGGTTTTGGGGTTTTTTTGCCTGCATTTTCTCATAGCACTGATCTTTAAAGTGATAGTAATACTTGAAAACTTTTACATTTAATTAAACAGGTATTTTAAAAATATATTAATTGCGCCATTTTTGATCTCCCAAACCTTTATGGTTTGGGAGATATCAGTCTGCAAAGTTCCCCCCTCCCTCCCCTTGCGCTGACGTCAGCTTTCAAACTCAGAGACGGAGATCGCAGTCCATAGACTGTCCTGCGGCTCTTCAGCAGAGCCGTGATTGTGGCAGTTACAAAGAAATTCTTCATTTGAACGCTCTACAACGTGTGCCTGGTTTGCAAGCACACGTTGTAGACCGTTCAATTGAAGTATTTCTTTGTAACTACCGTGATCATGGCTCTGCTGAAGAGCCACAGGACAGTCTATGGACTGCGATCTCCGTCTCTGAGTTTGAAAGCTGACGTCAGCGCAAGGGGAGGGAGGGGGGAACTTTGCAGACTGATATCTCCCAAACCATAAAGGACTGGGAGGTTGAAAACGGCGCAATTAATATATTTTCAAAATATCTATTGAATTAAATGTAAAAGTTTTCAAGTATTACTATCACTTTAAACAGCTTACTGTGCTTGAAAAAAAATGCTGACACCAGTTTTTTTAGCTAATGGCTGCCTTTAAATCTACCCCAAAGCTGAAAGGACCCCCTCCCACCCTTTCTTGCCGCCTCCCCTTAGAGCTGCAATCAGGTAGTGAGACCGATCGGATGCAGCAAGGGACAATCTTCACACAGGAAGTAGAAGGAGAACCCTGCCCCACTTGCTGAAGGAGGACAGGATTTTCCTTTTGTTTACTGAACATTGTCCCTCGCTGTATCCGTCTGAACCAGACAGAGAGGCAGCTTGACGCAGCCAGAAGGGGGCGAGAGGGGGATCCTTTCAGCTTTTAATATCTTTTGAACTACAAACATGTAAGTTATTAAACAAAGAGCTGCATGTTATAAAAACCATATAGAAGACTCAGAGATAAACTTTAATATAGGCATTGCTATCACTTTAAAGGGATAGTAATACTTAAAATGTAAAAAAAAATATGTTGTAGGGTTTATCCCCCTGAGTAAAACAAGGTTACTCCCACTGCTGAGAGGTCTTTCGTTCAAAAGTTATTAATTTTCAAAGTTGAATTTTTTAGGTGCAATATCACAGTGGCCTGAAATTGTACAGTGGCGCTGTTGCTACACCATTCTATGGAGATTTATGGTCAACTGACCAGAGTTGTCCATAGGATGGTGTAGCAACAGCGCCACTGTACAATTTCAGGCCACTGTGATATTGCACCTAAAAATTCAACTTTGAAAATTAATAACTTTTGAATAAAACACCTCTCAGCAGTGGGAGTACTCTTATTTTACTCAGGGGGATAAACCCTATAACATATATTTTTTTACATTTTAAGTATTACTATCCCTTTAAAGAAGATTTATTAACTGAGTATCAGAGGAGTGTTCAGCACATTTCGAAGGAAATTGGATTAATCAGAAAATAACTTCAGATATAGACATATTCAGACAATGCTGTATCTCATTAAAGGGTTAAAGAGATTTATAAAATAACGAGTTGAAGAGCCCGTTACACGGTCCTCAGTGCCACTGCCAGCCGGTCGCGGGGCTGTCTCTACTGCGCATGACTCCGTTGTTACACACATTTTAGCGAATTATTAAATAGGATTGAGTACCAGAGTGGTGTCCAATGCATTTTGAAGCATATTGGCTGGATCAGAAAATACATTTAAAGGGCTGTATGTTCAAAAGCAAAGTGGAGGAGCTCTGGGGGAAACCATTTGCCCTATAGGGGAGAGCTAAAATGTTCAATTTATTTAAAGGGGTTAAAATCCCCATTTACATCAATAGGAAGTATTGGCATTTTTTGTTCTCCCCCTATAGCGCAAATGGTTTGCCCCAGGACTCCTCCATTTTTCTTTTGAACATACGGCCCTAATTAGTCTACTACCAGGAATAATCAGCCTTGGCTGTGTGGGGAATTCTAATCCCCAACAGCTGAAGAGCCAAAGGTTGCCTACCTCTGGCCTACATTATACCGACCAACCAAAGAAGTGTTATTTGTTGAATTCTACAGGCATCTCCAAAGCTTGCAAGTGTATTTAAATAAGCTGGACAGTTTTGGGATGTATAAACTAGTAAATTAACTAAATAAATGTGTATAAAAATTGGACTTTACTGTAAATATATACTGATAAGTTTAACCCTTTGAGTTACAGAGGGGTATGCAATGCACTCAAATGGTTACTGTCTACTATATACCAAGAGTTAGTGTTAGGGTGATCAATATTCTGGATTTAGGGTGACCACATGTCCCAGAATGCCCGGGACTGTCCCTTAATATTGCCCTGTGTCCCGCATCCTGAATCATCCCCCTCCGGGACAATAAAGAGTTCTGGAATGAAGGCAGCAATTAGCAAAGTCACCCGAGTACCAACCTAGGGCTCGATTCTATTACCAAATAAAACAGACGTTGTTTTATTTAAGTCGGTTTTTGCTAACCTATTACCCGACATGTGAAAGCAAAATCAGCGGTAATTATACTTACCGCCAGTCTGAAAAAAAACCTTTAGGAAACAACTAAAAACAACGTGCTATTAGTATCCTATTACCCACGCTCAGTATTACCGCCTGTTTTGTGGTTACATTTAAGTCAGAAATTTTGCGCCTCAGAGGTTGAGGAGTAGAGACCATAACGACAGTTTCAAAACCATCGTTGTTCGTAACAAAAGCAGTGTATAATACAGTATCCAGCATAGAAATCCGACATAAAGCGCCCCCCTCGACATATTAACCCCCCTTTTAAAAGTCGACTTACAGTGCTTTCTTCCAGCACATTAATCTGACAAATATTGTTCATAGTCAACAATTAACCCTTCCCCTTCCAAATCTGACTTACAGTGCTTTCTTACACGATATTAATTTGAGGAATATTGTACATCCGACATTTTAACCCCCCCTCCCCCTTGAAAAGTCGACTGCAGTGCTCCCATGACTTTCTTTCAGCATTTTTATCCCACATTTCCTTCTCCTATTATACTCGACACGCCCTCGTATTTTGTATTGCAAGATTAACCCTATGAGTACCAGAGAGGTATTGTAATGTGTTTCCTAGCCCTCTGGTACTCATAGGGTTACTAGGCAACCTGTATGTGTATAAAAAAGGTGTTTGTTTTTATAAAATATGTAATTTGTGTGAAAATGTAATTAAATATTTAATTTATGTGTAACAATGATTTTCTTTTTTTAAATTATATATGTGATTTGCATTAAAAAAGTACTTTAGACCTCAAGAGGGGTATCATGACCCCTCATGACACCCCCCTAGCATGGTGGCGACAATTGCCCCCTTTATTAATTAAAGAGCATATAACCTAGGTTATATGCTCTTTAATTAATAAAGGGGGCAATTGTCACCACCATGCTAGGTGGGTGTCATGAGGTGTCATGATACCCCTCTTGAGCTCTGAAGTACTTTTTTAATGCAAATCACATTTATAATTTAAAAAAATAAAATCGACCGTGCAATTTACTGTAACATAGGTTTAAGGCTTTGGCCTTGATGTACATTTTCTTGTAGCCCAGCACAGGTATCACTTATTGCCACAGCGGTCTCTGGGGAGTCCTCCCTCTAGTGTCCAGAACTCTGTGGTGCTCTCTACTCTCTGAGGGCTCGATCCAAATGTTGGCGTCGCCAGAAAAAACTGGAGACGCTGGTTTTAACGCCAACATTTGGATCGAGCCCTGAGTTGGCAAAATTAAAATGTGGTCACCCTAGTGAGTGTCTGAGGCAGAAGCATTTGGATAGTGGGAGATGCCATTGCAGTTTAGGACCCTAGGTGGTTTTCTACTATCCCTAATGAAAAACCTGACCTTGGTCCTGAATGCCATTTACCAGGACAGGTTCAGGTAGTCCTGTTGTGTTGTAGTATAAGGCAGATCTCTTACTTCAGATGAACAGTGACAGCAGTCACAGGGAGGGTGGCATTTTTAGCTAATCAAGGGGGGGTGTAATTACTGCAGATAATCAGGGACAGTCTGTGATTACTTTTTTTTGTATATTTAACCCTTTGAGTGCCAGAGGGCTACACAACACGTTGCAAAAGCAATGCGTTGCGTACCCCCTGGCACTCAAAGGGTTAATGTTGGGAGAAAACAGTTTCTAAAGAAATAAGCTGATATAGGCTGACCTCCTGACCTAAGCATTCATGCCATAATGCCTCATATTTTCACATTTAACCTCAGACAGATCTGGAGTCAAAGCGAAAGATAACAAGATTTGGTGTGTGTCACTTATAATGATTTGTGAGAAAGATTTTAAAAGAGTGCAGTTGGCAGCCCAAGTCAGTTCCCCCATAACATCTGTAGATCATTTGCAGGGCATCTGAATTCTGCTGATTGCAGTCAGGCAGCAACGGATGTGGCTTATAGACTGTTACCTTCAAAGTATTCACTGCAAGACAGACATAAAGGAAGTCTGAATACAGTTAAAGTAACAAGGAGTCCACAAAAACATTTTGTTAAATCATGTTATAAGAATAGAGATATAAAATGTGTTTAACCCCTTAAGGATGACACTTAAGGACCACGGAGCATTTTTTTTTTTTTTGGTTTACCAGAATCAGAGGTCCCCAAACAGCATGCAGCTGTGCGGGGGACCCCTGAATTCCATGATGTCCATCTCTACATTGCCCCCAATGTCCACCGCCACATTGCCAACACAATTACACCCTGTGTCCATCTAGGGTTGCCACCCGGCCGGTATTTTACCGGCACAGCCTGTAATTAGCACCTTTGGGCCGGTGCCGGTATTAGTACTATACTGGCAACTGAAAAGCCGGTATTGTGTGTGCAATGCGTCCAGACACTCGTTTCCACTCAGCCCTATCTGCCAAATGCACAGGTTGCTTCCTCAAAATCTCCAGAGTGACACTCAAAAAACACGCACCATCACCAGCCAATGAGAGGATGTCGGCGGTACGCGGGCGCAATGGGTATGTCGGCAGCACGCGGGCGCAATGGGTATGTCAGCAGTACGTGGGCGCAATGGGTATGTCGGCAGTATGCGGGCGCAATGGGTATGTCAGCAGTACGCGGGCGCAATGGGTATGTCAGCAGTACACGGGCGCAATGGGTATGTCGGCAGCACGAGGGCGCAATGGGTATGTCGGCAGCACGCGGGCGCTGTGACTGAGTGCTCAGAGGGTCCAGTCCATGTCAGACTCGTGACTCCTGTACAGGAGGCGTTCTGGTCGGATGTGTGTACACGGAACAGCATGGCAGCAGCACAATCTCAACTCCAACTGACAACACAACAGTAAGTCTTCTTCAGAAGAAAAATAAATATTACTAATGTATATATATATATATACTACTATGATGAAAAAAGAGAGAGAACAGCCTCTTTCCCCCTATTCTGATAGGGAAGAGATTGTAAATTCACCACTTATTGCACTTATTATTAGACATAATTGCCTGGATTTTTCAAAGCAGCAAGTTTTCTCACTTTATTTGAAAGATAGGGAGTCATAACCAATAAAGGTTAAGTTTTACTATGAAATACATAATGTCCTTTTTCCATTGTAAGTCTGATGACAGACAACATACCTAGAACCACTAAGGAGTGCAATAAGTGGTGAATTTACAATCTCTTCCCCATCAGAATAGGGGGAAAGAGGCTGTTCTCTCTCTCTTTTCATATATTTCCCCATTCATCACTGCACCCCGCTCAGTGCGGATCTTTTTATTTAAAAGCGCGTCTGTAGTGGTACATTGGTTACTGCGGTTCCCTCATTCCCCTTTTTTCTTTAACTATATTACTATATATACCCTAAATAGGCATACTCGGCTCACCCTGCCTTCTCAAGTAGACCAGTTAGTTCAGTACATCTAGTTAATGACCCAGATGTAACTTTTATTGGTGTAAGTAAAATAATCTAAATATGCCCAAGCCAATGTGCATGTTTAGATTATTTTACTTACACCAATAAATGTTATGTCTTAAGGTTTAATAATGGCCAATAACTAGATGTAATGAACTGATCTCCTTGTGGGAAGGGTGAGCCGAGTATGCCTATTTAGGGCAATAATAAGGCAAATATACTGTCTGTATGTATACAAACGATACACATGAGCAAACGTAACCCTATATATCTGTTCATCTTCATACATGGGCAAAGTTCTCCAAGTTGTGATGGACAGCCTTTGGCTGTGGTTATAGTTCCCCTTGTTGCTCATCCAGCAGTATGGGAACAGTACTTTCAGGATATCTACTGAGCTCCTGGCACCTGGTACCTGTAACGAGGAGCATGAAGCTCAATTTTGTAGGGTCATGCAACATTGAGTGGTTCTGCCCCTTTTGTGGCTCCTCCCTTTTGTGACTCCTCCCTTTTTTGGCTCCACCCCCACCAAACCACACCTATGGCCGGTATTTTTTTGAGGAAAAGGTGGCAACCCTATGTCCATCTCCTACCTCCCTGGTGTTCCACAGACCTCTATTAGCAGCTGGAACTCCTGCACGGTCCTCTCTCCAGTATTGCAGAGCGCCTGGAGATGATATCATTTCTCAGCGCTCTGCATTACTAGAGTGGTGGGGAGAGAGGGAGGTCAGCATCAGGTAGGGGGATTGCAGTTGCTACCCCTGCAACTGCTATTGTTACGCCAGTGCCTTTAGGCACGTTCTCCCCATGATGTACGTGTTAGTCCTTAGTCCTTAGCGGGTTAATTGTTTATAGGACCAATGCATTGTGTCTGTAAAAAGACCTACATATTTAAAACTGAGTGGTTTCCCGTATAATTATTTATATATTCCAGATTTTTTCACACCAATTCACTTTTTTTAGGTATTTTTTTTATTAAGATATAATATCTTGATTCAAAAGACATATTTTATTATCCCTTTAAGGATGAGAGAGACGCTCACCGCATTACTTGGCAATATGCTGCATACCCCTCTGGTTCTTAAAGAGGAACTATCACCGTAATTAAATTTACCCGCAAATAATTATGCACATAACGATATGCACATCAATACTAGTATTATCCGGAATAAGTAAGGTGTTATTGAAAAATCTAACTCGTTCTGAGACGGACAGGCACGCATCAGCGCAGACTTTGCTCACCTGCGCTGTCCATCTCGGTCTCCTCCAGGAGGCACTGCATTGTATCTTAAAGGTAAACTTTTTTTTATGAAAAAATATATATTGTAGGGATTTTTCTATTGAGTAAAATAAGGGTACTCCCACTGCCCAGAGATTTATACTTCCAGAGTTATTACAGTTTAAACCCATGTTTTTTTACATTAGCAGTGCCCTCTAGTGCTCAAATTCGAATTAGCTTTCCTGTTAGATTCTAATGGAGAAAGTCAGAAAAGTCAGAGACATACAGTTCTCCATAGAATGTGATAGAAACTGTCTGTCACTTCCTGTCAGTTACAACTATCAGGAAGTAAACACAGTAAATTCACTTCCTGGTTATTTAAACTGCTATAAATTTTGAATAAAACATCTGACAGCGATGGGAGTGACCTTGTTTTATTAAGCAGGAAATGCTCTATAAAATAAAATAAAAAAACGTTTACTGCTCCTTTAAGGGGAAGGGACTGACGGCGCAGATGCATCTACAGCAAGCTGCTTTCCTAACCACCTCAGAATGAGCTGGATTTCTCAATGAAGCCGGACTTATTCCGGATATGCTTATCGTTCTGTGCATAATTATTTGGGGGTAACTTTAATTTGGGTGATAGTTCCACTTTAAAGAGATACAACAGGTGACTCTCAAAGGGCAAATTCATCCCTTTGAGTGCCAGTGAGGTATTCAATGCATTGTGTTTTATTGGATATGTCCCTGTCGCTCAAAGGGTTATACTTGATGATCAGTTCTCTTTCTTGACCTTTCTCTGGTAAGCAGTTCTCCTAATTTATCAAATGTTCTACAGAAATACGCATGCTGGCAAACTAACACTGGTGAATGATATCTTGGCAAACATATCTTTTTTACACCTCAGATTTAAGAATCTCAAAGGCCCCTGGGATTGAATGGAGGATCTTTCCACTTTACTTTTAGGGTGAGATGTTCAGAAAGTGGTGGTAACTGAAATTGTCTGTAATCAGAATAAAAAAGTCCTTACACCATGATCCGTCAGTTCTCAGACATGTTTCCGTCATTTTTTGCATCCAATTCCGCCATCTCCATTAAAGGGAAAAAGCCGTCTTAAAAGTGGGTGTGGTTTAATCTTCTGTCATAAAGTAAGGTATTTTCAGAAAAAAATATTTGTTTGAACGTCATTTTTTTGTCTGATTAACGTCATTTTTTCCCGACATAATTAAAAAGGACTAAGCTTGGAGAAAAAAAATTAAAGTACTGAGTAGCAAATTTTCGTTTCAAAGACCAAAAAATGTCTTTGTTTCTTTGAAAATTTTCGTTTCAAAGACCAAAAAATGTCTTTGTTTGAAAATTTTCGTTTCAAAGACAAAAAAATGTCTTTTTTCATATCAAAGACAAAATGAAAGACAATTTTTAAGATTAGAATTTTTAACGGCAATGTTCAATGAGATCTTCTTACCGTCATTTTTAATTCTTTAGATGAATTTCCAAACTTGATGGATTTACTTCTGAAAATATGGTCCTTCTTTTACCACCAACTCCTGATCCATCAAGTTTTTCATTATGACGACTTTTTGAACATCTCGCCCTTAGCCTTCCTTTTTTTTTTCTCTTCTTATTTGTGGGGAAAACAATGGTGTATTGTTCACCCAGTACAGCATAATTATTCCCTGACCATCTGACCACAGGAACACTGAAATCGGTGAAAAATGGCACTTGCCGCCTAGCGGGAAATTTCCAGCAAAAAGTGTAGTTTTTGCATCTAACTCATTGCATTGAAATCAATGGAAAGACTGAATTTGCACAAAACACACAGCAAATTTTAGTGTTTTTCCCACAGGAATAGTATAAAAGGGGTCTGAGGGGTTGGTCGAGTCTGGGGAAAAAAAATCAATTAAACAAGGAATGTTCTGGGGGGGGATTGTTGACTGGAATAGGGGGGACAGTTAATAAAATAAATAAATAAATAAAATAAAAAATTGGAGACAGGGACCCCCTGATGTAAGCTGTGACTGCGGCAGACTGATACCTGATGGGATAGAGTATTTTGTAGATGATGAGTTCTAGGACTTAGACTTATTAGGCACAAGACCTGAGGAAACAATGATTTGTAGGACTTAGACTTGTTAGGCACAAGACCTGAGGAAACAATGATTTGTAGGACTTAGACTTGTTAGGCACAAGCCAGGAGGAAACATTGTGTTCATTGTGTACTTTGGATTATGAATATTCCTTGTTTTGTAAGGCTTTCTCATTTGCTTTCTTTGGCGCATTAAGGAATGGGGGGTTGGCGAGCAATGCCAGGTAAAAGGAGTGGGGTCTTCAATTTGGGGATGTTTCTGTTGGGTCTGGGGAGGTTCATTTTGTCATAAAGGGGTCAAAAACTAATCAGGAGGGCAGTGCCAGCCCAAGACATTGTGCTGCCTGTGTCCAAAGATGAAATGCTGCCCCCCCAAATAAAACCACACCCACCAAAACATGCCCACATCCATATTTAGTCTAAATATTGGTTATACTCTTACACTTGATGGTGTCTACAGACATATTGTAAATCAGAGTGCATATTTGCAGCCTTGGTGACTTAAACTCTGCCTGTGGACACAAGACAATTTTCCACCCATTAAGAGGGTCAATAGGGAGGTATGGCCCCCTGATATTGCCTAAAGAGGGACACTTGGGAGGTACGGACCCCTAATATCTCCTAATGAGAGAGACCTGGGAGGTATGGAGCCCTAATATCTCCTAAAGAGGGACAGTACAGAGATATGGCAACATAGAGAACAAATGGAAATTATCATTTATCTGAACTGGGCTTTTAATTCCCCGAATGACAGAGAGGGCTCCAAGACACTGCAAAGCAATGTGTTGTTGATCTCTCTAGCAATAAAGGGGTTAAAAAGTCCCATATAAAACAGTGGACATTTGGATCAATTTATTTGGACCCTATGGTGCAATTTGTTTACTCCACACCTGATCATTGTCTTTGTACATGTAGCACAAACCCTTTGAATGCCAGAGGGGTATGCAATGCATTGTAAAGCAATGCACTGTGTTTCCTTCGGGTATTCAAAGGGTTAAAACTAAGGTCAACTAATCACTCCCATTAAAGCAGAACAAAAGCCTCATTCCAATAAATTAATGAGGAAAATAATACAGCTGGCGGACTTCACTGTCCTTCATACTACTAGGTCTTTCTCGCTGCCCTCTCACATACATTGTGTCAGTGTGGTGCATCTGAGACACAGA
The DNA here is from genome assembly GCA_037306005.1 of Rhinophrynus dorsalis. Taxonomy (NCBI): domain Eukaryota; kingdom Metazoa; phylum Chordata; class Amphibia; order Anura; family Rhinophrynidae; genus Rhinophrynus; species Rhinophrynus dorsalis. The sequence goes on from CM074719.1 coordinate 602,589,816, forward strand.
GACATATATTCAGGATAAGGGGGCGGGGTGTCCCGTCACAGTGGAAAACTCCGCAGTGTGTCTATCTTCCCTGCCAGATGGCTTTCTATCCTCCACTTCACCTCTTTTCTAACCAGACTCTCCTTCCCCCACCAACACAAATATATATTTCTTCCTCCTACCAGGTCTCAGCAAGTTAACCTTTTGAGTGCCACATACCTCCCAACATTTCAAATTGCTAAAGAGGGACACTTGTGTTTTAGGGGGGGTGGCGGGGGGTGTGGCTGGTGGGTGGGACATTACCGAGAATTCTTAGGCTATTTCCTGACCTATTGACACCTCCTTGTGTAACCTAATAAATGACTTATAACAAGACAAACGTATGTTTATTTATTTCTAAACACATATACTGACGTTTAAACAAACATTAATGTGAGTTTTATTGCTTCAGAGCAATGTGATACACTTATATATACACACCTCACAGTCTGATCTCCTAAAAAGAGGGACATCAGGGTGGGAAAGAGGGACAGAGGGATTTGGGTCTAAAGGAGGGACACTTGGGAGGTATGGTGCCAGAGAGGTATCTTATGCATTGGGTACCCTTTATGGCACTCAAAGAGTTAAACCCCAGCGCGCGCAAACACATGACGTTCCTCCAAAAGATTTCTGTCCCGCTCATGTCTCTCTCCTACACATATAACCCTTTAAGCGCTAGAGGGGTATGCAACGCATTGCAAAGCAATGCGATGTGTACCCCTCTGGCACTCAAAGGGATAAGCTACCCTAATCATACATACTCTCATATACACTCCCTTCTGTCTAAAACAATTCTCCCTGCACACGGACAATGTTAAATCTCTCCTGCTGCCACCTTGCACTGCATCACTGGAGCGACACATTGCTTGGTACAGAAGGCAGGTTCTCTCGCAGGTTCTCTCGCATCTATAGAAACGTACAGAGATACAGAGTGCCCAGCCAGTTTTCTTGTTTAACTGCTTATTGTGATTTTACAGTGGGGATATTTTGAATAAAAAAATGCTGTCACACAATTTAAAAGACAGAGACTAGCACAGTTTCTGCTATTTTAACTTCTGAGTATGCGCCCCCAGTAGATGTGTGCCCTAGGCCGGAACCTAACTCGCCTATAGGTGGCACCAGCCCTGCGCACAAAATAAACATGCATTGGAGCAGCAAATTGCAGCCCCTGTCAAAGTGCAGGCTGGGTCCATGGCCCAGATGCTATAAAGATTAATTAGAGCTGGAAATAATACTCTCCATGGCCCAGATACTATAAAGATTAATTGGAGCTGCTGTTTTTGTTAAATATTACTGTCTCTTTAATTAAATTCCTGTCACCACTGATCTTCAGGTGCTATACTGACAACATACTGTTATTAACATAATCACTTAGTATATATTGTTATTAAAATTTTTGCTACCATTATTAATATGATGAATCTCATCATCTAGTATTGATAAAAATGTCATTGATAATGAAGTTCATAGTTAGTTCTTGGTTGCTACACATAGCACATTCAACATCTATAAAAGATTTTGGATGGGTACTCACAAGTGTACTGGTCAGCCAATCTACCGCTGACTCTCACGCATACGGAGAAATTATCCCGTCTCCGTTCGGGTATAGACAGAGGGAATCCAATATCACCAACAAAAAAAGTTACAATAAAACACAAAAACAGCTTCAAAAATAAGAACTGTATTGCATAATAGATTAAAAAGAGAAATAGACTCTATCTGTATCTCTAACGCGTTTCACGGCTTAACGCTGCTTTATCAAAGACAAATAAACTGATAGCGTATACACTAACAATATATAAAAGAGAAGCCGTTAATACACATACTATTTAAACATTAAGGTTACAATCCATTGGAACAGCATATCCGATCAGTGGCCAATAGAACTTACCCCAATGGGCGAACGTAGCCAACTGAAGCCACACACAGCGTCACCAGGCAAGTCTAGCACGCATAATGCTGGCGCCATTGTGACGCCCCGATCGGGGTCACCTACGAACCACCGACCGGACAAGCAAAACCCAAAGGAAAGGAATCCTATACCAAAAACACTTCACAAAATATTAAAACAAATACATAAATAAAACATCTATCACACATGGCACAGCAAAGCTGTTATAGGAATGAGACAAATCCCCTCATACTAATAAAGATAAAACAGCTCACCAACTACATGGTGCTAATGTTATAATAGAGATCTGTCTCATCCTACCAACACTTGTGGTCCTAGTGGGATACATAAAACAAAATTATAAATAATAAATAAATCACTAAACAATTAAAAAAAATATATATAAAAAATAATAATTAATAATCATAAGTATACCATCAAATCATAAAAATTACCAACATAAATACAAAAATATATACAGGTGAACATCTATGAGACAAACACATTATGTATATCTATAATGGAACATACATACGTACATATGTCGATATTATGGAAAAAAATACGCATACACATAAGGGGAAACAACCCCGCATATATAAATGTATATATATATATATAAACATATACACATACATTAATCAAAAAATAATCAAAAGACCTCACTGTATCGTCTCTACAGTATTCTCATGTCATACATACATACAAAAGACAATATACACTAAAATATTTATTTTCTAGTGTTCATTTTATATATTATTGTGCCCATTTAACATATTAAAGCTAGTGTTATATGTGCTTTGTGTTCATTCTATATTTTAAATATATGTGATTTAACATAAGTGCATAGTCAACATACCCTCATTCCATATAAACAAATGTTATATACTTATAGTGTTCAACTAACACCCGAATTGGTCTAAATTAGAAGAACCTATAAAAAAAAAAAAAAAAAAAAAATTTTATACTATAATTACTCATTAATAGATTCAACTATCTCATTGAGTCCCAATGGATATAAAGTATTCAACTGAAAAATCCAAAAGGACTCCCGGTTATTTAATCTTAACTGTCTATGATATAAATCTGAAGGTGCAATATGTTCTATTGGTGTAATGACTAACTTAGATGGATCTTTATTATGAAAAAGAGAAACGCGCCGAGAGACACTATGCAATTTATAGTCATGTAAAATATTCCGTCTATGTTGTCCCAATCGTGTCCTAAGTTTTTTACATGACTATAAATTGCATAGTGTCTCTCTGCACTTTTCTCTTTTTCATAATAAAGATCCATCTAAGTTAGTCATTACACCAATAGAACACATTGCACCTTCAGATTTATATAATAGACAGTTAAGATTAAATAACCGGGAGCCCTTTTGGATTTTTCAGTTGAATACTTTATATCCATTGGGACTCAATGAGATAGTTGAATCTATTAATGAGTAATTATAGTATAAAAAAGTTTTTTTTTTTTTTTTATAGGTTCTTCTAATTTAGACCAATTCGGGTGTTAGTTGAACACTATAAGTATATAACATTTGTTTATATGGAATGAGGGTATGTTGACTATGCACTTATGTTAAATCACATATACTTAAAATATAGAATGAACACAAAGCACATATAACACTAGCTTTAATATGCTAAATGGGCATATTAATATATAAAATGAACACTAGAAAATAAATATTTTAGTGTATATTCTCTTTTGTATGTATGTATGACATGAGAATATTGTAGAGACGATACATAATTTGAGATCTTTTGATTATTTTTTGATTAATGTATGTGTATATGTTTATATATATATATATATATACATTTGTTACCCCTTATGTGTATGTGTATTTTTTTCCATAATATCGACATATCGCCATTATAGATATACATAATGTGTTTGTCTCATAGATGTTCACATATATATATGTTTGTATTTATGTTGGTATTTTTTATGATTTGATGGTATACTTATGATTAATTATTATTTTTTATATATATATATATTTTTAATTGTTTAGTGACTTATTTATTATTTATAATTTTGTTTTATGTATCCCACTTGGACCACAAGTGTTGGTAGGATGAGACAGATCTCTATTATAACATTAGCACCATGTAGTTGGTGAGCTGTTTTATCTTTATTAGTATGAGGGGATTTCTCTCATTCCTATAACAGCTTTGCTGTGCCATGTGTGATAGATGTTTTATTTATTTTTTTGTTTTAATATTTTGTGAAGTGTTTTTGGTATAGGATTCCTTTCCTTTGGGTTCTGCCTGTCCGGTCAGTGGTTCGTAGGCAACCCTGATCGGGGCGTCACGATGACGCAAGCACTGTGCGCGCTAGACTTGTCGTGATGACGCTAGCATTATGCGCGCTAGACTTGCCTGGTGATGCTGTGTGTGGCTTCAGTTGGCTACGTTCGCCCACTGGGGTAAGTTCTATTGGCCACTGATCGGATATGCTGTTCCAATGGGTTGTAACCTTAATGTTTAAATAGTATGTGTATTAACGGCTTCACTTTTATATATTGTTCGTGTATACTCTCTCAGTTTATTTGTCTTTGATAAAGCGGCGTTAAGCCGTGAAACGCGTTAGAGATACAGATAGAGTCTATATCTCTTTTTAATCTATTATGCAATACAGTTCTTATTTTTGAAGCCGTTTTTGTGTTTTATTGTAACTTTTTTTGTTGGTGATATTGGATTCCCTCTGTCTATACCCGAACGGAGACGGAATAATTTCTCTGTATGCGTGAAAGTCAGCGGTAGATTGGCTGACCAGTACACTTGTGAGTACCCATTCTTCATTATTTATGATTCTTCTCTAATATCTGTGACATACTATACTATTGGGCGCCCTTTTTCTACCGTGGTCTAATTGTATGAGGAGAGAACGTTTTAGGAGGAGCAGCCTGATATTGGTGTGAAGCATTGCAGAAAGAGAGATCATATAAGCTTGGGGTAGCTTTTAACCCTCCCCACTGCGATTTTAGCTGTTTTTGCACATAAGTGTACATGCCACATATATGTTTGTGAGTATAACTCACTGTGGTGCTTTGGTGGAGGTTGATTGTTTGAAGATTCAACACAGGGGGCGCCTCCTGTCTTTCTCTCTTTTTTGTCCTTCTATAAAAGATTTTGGACGCTTTTTTCAAAATCACCTCTTTGTTACAAAGTGATAGTTCTACTTTAGGTGCCAATGAGTGGGGGAGGTAATGCAAAACTAAGACAGGAACCGCCTAACTACCATGCCTTAATTAGCATGATATCCTATATAATAAAAGGCCAGAAAGTTTGTCACGATGCAGTCATGCTCAGTAGAGACTGCCCGCATTCGGCCACCCTCTACTGTGCATGACTGCATCGCGTGAGTAAGTGAGGCAGCGCAATCACGTGGAAGTCAGGTAATGGCAGTATGCAGAGCAGGTCCGTGTGATGTTAACCTTTTGAGTGCCAGTGGGATATGCAACGCATTGCAATGTGTTGCTTACCCCTCCGGCACTCAAAGGGTTAAGAGCCCGGTCCTGCTCTGCGTTCTGCCAATACCTCACTGCTCCACGGCCCATGCTCACAAGCTTTTACACTAGTATAAATATAAATAAATTAAAAACTACTGTTCTAGATGAAAAAATACCAGTACAACATAGAATTGATTTTGAAAGCTCTTTCAAAAATCACCAAACGTATTTTTAAGTGATAGCGTCCCTTTAAACACCAAAACTTGCAAATCAGTGATGAATTCTGCATATTGGATCTTTGCATATAAAATGGTAAATGACAACACTGCCTCATTATAAGGCTCTGATAGACACATTGCCAAATAAAAACTGACTTTATGGGCTTTTACGAACAGATGGCCTATCTATGCATCTAGTCTTCTTTATTATGATAAAATAATTCAAGGATGTGACATATTCATCCAGACAGATGCCTAATTAACACAGCGCATCAGTGCCAAGATTTCGCCTTGACATCTCAGGTCTTAGAAATTGCCTCACTGAGCAGGAATAAGGCACCAATGAAAGTAAAAATGCATCAACCTCTTCTACTGCTCACACAGAGATAGACAAGCAAACAGAATCTAACACAGAATGCTTCAAAGCTGATTGGTGTTCTGTCTGTTTGGCAGCAGAATATTTTTAAAGGAACAGTAACATATTTCAATGAAAAAAATAATTGTTACATGGGCTTTAGCGGCTCAGCGAAACATGGGTGCTCTCGCCACTGAGAGATTTTTTTTTATTTTTAAATTAAAACATTTAACATACTTATGCAGAAAATAAATTATTTGGAGCAAACCAGTAGTGCTCCATTGGGTACAAACACAAATTCTCCAAATTTCCATTGATTTAACCCTTTGAGTGTCAGAGGGGTACGGAATGCATTTCTTTGCAATGCATTCCATACCCCTCTGGCACTCAAAGGGTTAAATGAGGCACTTTTAGCAAAGTGAATTAATTGGAGGTCACTCTTGCATTCAAGGGGTTAAACTCCTAACAGGACTTTGCATTTGTCCCCTAAGGTGCAGTTTGGTTTACCCCAGAATAACTCCAGCTTGCTTTTATAAATGTGGGCTTTAGAGACTTTCACTTCATAAATTTATAAACAGGCTGTTTCTGAAAGAGTAAGATTACTCCTGGGGAGGAGTGTAATGAGACATCTTTTAGCAATAAGAATGGGCTTTTTCCTGCCATGCTTCAGTGCACAGATAAGTGTCTGCATGTGAAGCCAGCTAGAAAGGAAGTCAGTTAACCCTTTGATTGCCAGAGGGGTATGCAACGCATTGCTTTGCAATGCGTTGCATACCCCACTGGAGATCAAGGGGTGAAGTGTGACACAAACAACCAAACAACAAGCAACTAATTACACTATAGGAACAGGACTGGATTTACATCCTAAGATCATCAATGTAAAACACTCAAAGCAGGGTTGGTCGCTGAGTTCCCACAAAAAAAATCCATGAAAACTATGTGGTTGTCTGCTTTTTTTGAAGGAAAATCCACTTTAAATAAAGCTCTTAAAATCTTTGCCATTTTCTCCTACTGCCAAAATGTTTTCAATATTTTTTCCCAACGGCTTCAAACTTCCCACCCCTTTAATTACAAGTACTTCCTGTGAAACGTGAAGTTTCCAGGAAGTGAAACATAACATAAGCAGCTAGAGGGATAGATAGGGTGCTAGGCTGTTTTGTAGGGTTCTAGATAGTGAACTTGAGGCAGCAGAGGCTCAGACTGTTGGCTAATAGGATGAACAGCCATCTGAAAAAGAAAAGAAGGCGCTGGAAGGACAGTGATATGTCCAGTGAGTCTGAGGAGGAAATGACAACTACCAGCATAGAGAGGTCTGGAAGCCCTGATTCCCCAGATCCAATGATGCCCAGTCCCCCTACATCATCTCTAGGGATTAGGGGTGGGCAAAATCTCTCTCCGTGTTCCCGCGGGAAATTCCATGAAAACCACGTTGTTGTCTGCTTTTTCTAGGGAAAATCCACTTTAAAACTAGCGATTAAAATTTTCACATTTTTCGTCCAGTGGCCAAAATTTTTCACCATTTTTTCAATGCCTAGAAAGTTCCCGCCCATTGATTTACGTGGTTTTCATATTTTTGCTATAAAAAAGTGATGTATTTGAAGAAATCAAACACAATAGAAACAGTTACAGAGTGAGGTAGACGTCCGGTGCTATTCTGCTGTGATCTTGAGGATAAGGCAGGAGAGGCTCATAGTGACTGCTGTCAATAAGAGCATGTATAAAACTAATGAATGGAGTAACTAGATGGACCCTTATGTGTCCACTGAGTCTGAGGAGGAGGAAGAAGTGATCACTACTGATCCAGTGCTGTCCAGTCCCACTAAATTACCCCATGGAATCTTGGTCAATTTAATGGGAAGGGAGGGAGAAGAGGGTAGTACTAGTGAGAGCAGGACAGGTCAGCTGAATGCGCCTGCTGCTAGACGTGCTGCCTTTGATGTCACCATTGCTGTACCTGCTGAAACCAGTACTGTGCCTGCTGCCAGTGCTGAACCTGCTGCCACCAGTACTGTGCCTGCTGTCAGATGTGCTGCCCATGTTACCAGTGTCACCAGTACTGTGCCTGCTGTCAGACGTGCTGCCCATGTTGCCAGTGTCACCAGTGCTGTGTCTGCTGCCAGTGTTGAAGCTGCTGCCACCAGTGCTGAAGCTGCTAGTGTGTCTTATAATACTCGGGGGGTGGGAGAGGACGATGCCAAGTGTGACAGCAGGAGACCCTAAGTCACACTTGCCATCCTCAAGCAGACCCGCCAGTGCGAGTACTACTAACACTTGTTAGTGTTAGGAATGAAGGAGGCGGTAATCAATATCCTCATATTACTAGTGACTGTGAGGAGGAAGACTCTGGGCCTGAACTTAATGTGGTTGGTGTTAGTAGTAGTAGTAACAGTGATGGTGAAGCAGCTGGTGGGACTAGTGTTTAGGGGAGTGGTAGGGAAGCATTTGAGAGCATCCAGACTAGCTGTCAAAGGAGCCCACACTATTCCTCTGGGCCTGGGAGTCCTCCTCCCCTTCCCTTCACTACAGTGTCCAAGTTGAACATGATCCTTAAGAGGCCAGAACTGGTTTTGAGGGACAGCATGCTTAGAATTAATACCACCACCACCAGCAGGAGCACAGATGAGCTGCCTGTGCCTGCTGCTACTGCTGCCAGTCTGCCTTCTTCAGGTCAAAAAGAAATATCAAGTGTGACATTAGGGGACCCTCTGTCACATTGCTCGTCACGTCCTCCAAGCAGCAGTGAGATGTCTGTGATAGAGCAGTAGCACGTAGGGACTAGTGGTGGGGGTGATGATGATGATGGTGAAGAAGCTGGGGTGGAAGAGACATTGATGGCCTTTTTATCAGAAACTGAGATGGAATGGAAGAAAGGGATAAGGATGGGCGTCACCACCACCACTAACAATAAGCTTATGGAATTTGCAGAATTTGCAACTGCTGTAATTCCTGTTGCTGCTGAGATGCAAGTGCAGCAGGGTGTTGTGGAGCAGACTAGTGTGCCACAGACCACTATGGACTCAGCGGGAATGGAGTCAACAAGTGATGCAGGACTAGGACAGGTTCCACTTGCCAGCGCCAGCAATACTCCTGGATCTAGTTGCAGTTCTGATTTTGAGGCAGTAACAGCAACAGCAGCAACATCATCAGCTGGCAGCACTGACAGTGTAGGGGGATGTGGAGGACAAGAAGAAAAAGGCCATTCTTCTCCACCTCCCCCCTAAAGTCATGTGTGTGAGACTATTTTTCTGTTGGGGCAGGCACAGTGCAGTCATCACCAATGGCACTGTGCATAATTTGTGACAAGTCAGTGAGGGGAAAGGAGGGAACACACCTTGGCACAACCTCCCTGATATCACACATGAAACACAGACACCTTGACATTTATGTCAAACATGTTAAAGCCAAACACCTATTACAGAAATCTAGCACCGCTGTTACTGTACCCCCTGACTTTCCTGAAAGGTAACAAGAGGCGAGGCTGAGATCAAAGAGGAGGAAGAATAAAGAAACTCAGACACTGGAAGCTTCATGATGAGCAAAACAACTAGCTCACCATCACCTTCTTCCTCTACATCTACAACTACATCTTCTGCCAGTCCACCTCATTCATTGTTACCTCCCCCACCAAATGATAGCCAGTCTGTTGATGTTAGGATATGGCAGTTAGTCTCTACCCATTGCACACTGTGTGGTGCACTGACCACACATGCCAGTGTGGTGGAGGAGAATCGATACCAGGTCATCAAGTGGCATCTAAGGACGTTCCATCTTGCAGAACATGCTAGGATACTGTCAGTAAGTTGTCATATGTTCTTAGCGGGGTCTGGACAAGGGGTATATTTGCAGCGGCAGTTCTTGGGTTCTTGCTTCATGGTATTTGAATACAGGTATGCCCCCAGATGTTATTTACCACACACACTGTGCACATTGCAATTGTTGATGAGAGCCACAGTTCCTGCTCTCAAGGGAAGAAATTATATTCTAATAACAACACACCCATGATTTTGGAGGAGGGGCAGGTGGAGAAGAATTAATAGCCAACTTCTTCTTTTCTCCACATAGACAGGGGGCCACGTTTTGTGCTGCTACTGCCTCAGGCGCATCACTGGAGATAGTTGTGGCAAGTGGAACCTTCATCATTCATCACCTATGTTACTGCTTTTGTTGATCCCATTCCCTTTCAGCTGCCTAATCATCCCGCTGCTTAAACAACCCAGCAGCAGCAGTACGAACAGCAGTTGCAAATTCCGCAGTTATGGACTCAGAAGGAGGACATTTGACAATGGCCAGTAGCCACTGGCCAACATGACCTGCTGGCACTAGGCCAGTAGGACATTTTTTTCTCAGGGCTTGTGTTTTAAAAATAAAAATAAATAAAAAAATAAATAAAAACATAGTCCTACAAAAAAAATAAACAATACCTGGGGGTTTGTTTCTAACAAGCCTAAGTCATACAAATCAATACCTTAGGGCTACTGCTAAACAAGCCTAAGTCCTACAAATCAATGTTTCTTCAGGACTTGTGCCTCTAATAAGTCTACGTCCTACAAATCAATGTTTTCTCAGGGCTTGGACCTCTAACAACAAATTTAACAAATCTATCAAGTATCAGTCCACCCAAGTGGCAGCTTATATCAGGGGTTCCTGTCTCTATCACTTTATATACACATTTCTTATTTTATTTATTTATTTATTTTATTAACTGCCCCCCCAATACCAGTCAAGAACCCTCTCAAAACAAATTCCCTGTTCAACTGATTCATTCCCGAGACTCCACCAACACAGGCACCCTCCTCAGACCCCTTTTTATACCATGTCTTATGTTTTTTTTTTTTAACTTTATTTAGGACTTATTTTTTATTAACTGCCAGTGTGCCTTCTGTTCAGGAGGAGGAGGAAAAGGAGATGATGGCAAGTGTGACAGCAGTCCCACTACTACTAGTGTTGCCTGTGCCTGCTACCAGTGCTGCCAGTCTACCTTTATCACCTCAAGAAATGGCAAGTCTGTCACATTTGTCATCATCATCAACCAGTGAGAGTCTCATAGAGCAGAAGCATGGAGGGAATGGTGGTGATGACGGTGATGGTGGAGTAGCAAACAATTTTCTCAAAATCCCCATCTCTGTCGATAGATCTATGTGTCTCTCCTTCTACCTGTCAGTCTATCTATCTCTCTCTCGCTTCCTTTTTTTTGTTTGTCCGTCCATCTCTTTGTCTGTCTATGTAGTTATCTATCTGTCTATGTATCTATCTATCTATAGACATAGCTGGGAACTTGCCCCGGAGATGCCGGTTTTGACTCTGCATTACCAGGTCTCCGGGGAAGAGTCTGATTCTCCAGATGTGGGCAGTTTCTACTGAAACTCTGCCCACTTCTGGTCCTTCCCTGTCTGTTCTTCTCACTCCCCTATGTGCTATTTATAGAGTGAAACGCATTAGACCCTTTGAGGTCCAGTTTATATGTGCCTTTGTTCCTCTGTTCTATAATGTCTTCATGCCGTTTTTTTATCAAGTTTGCAATAGACCATTCAACTTTTACACACACGCCTTATTGTTTCTGGAGTGACGCCCATATTTACTTTGGCCTCTCATTCCCCGCCCACTTCTCCTCCTTCCCCAGCCTACTCCTCCTACTTTTCTACGTTTCTTAAGCCCCGCCCCACTCATGATTAAGCTATGCCCCCTTTTTGCAGCAAATCGCATCACTGATCTCCTCCAGTGGCACCACAGGAATCCCACGGAGTCTATGGAAACTTTCCCGCATCTGTGCCATACACACCAAGGGTGCAGCAGTAGCATGGAGTAATACCTTCTGAGATTTGTAGTCCTTCTTTAATAGGCAAAGCTGTTGAGCTTAGAAAAACAAGTGTCCAGTAGAACTGAAATATTTGTATCAATAAAATGTAACATACATTCACCTTGGCAGATCTCCAGGCTATCAGTATAACATCTGCTGTGATAATTAGCACACTAAAGTGGGAATGAGAACCTTCTTCTCTCCAACTGCTGTCTGGCATCAACTCCCATTGTCCTCAGGTACAGAGAAATATATATATAGAGAGAGGGGCACAAAAGATTCAATGTACGAATATGATTCCACACTAAATCAGGCTTTGAAATTATTTAGTTTTACTATTTGCTAACATTCAGGGGGTTAAAGGGACAGTAATGTTTAATTATTGAAGTAAAATCGAGTCTTCATTATTCTATTTTATAGTGATGTGTATCAAAAAAATCGTTATTAAATGCTGCGGTTTTTCATTTATAGTCTAATAAAGTTTCCCCCTCCCGCCCCTTCCAATTTCTTCCGTAGCCTCCCCATAGATCTGGAATCCGGTCCACGGACCGGACGTGCTGCATCGAGGGACAATCTTTCCGCTTTCAGTATGAGGGAAAGCCTGCCCCATTGATGAAGGAGGGAAGGTTTTCCCTTATGCTGGAAGAAGATTGTCACTCATCGCATTCTGTCCAGGCTGTCTTGCCAAGGTAAGTGGAAGGGGCGGGAGGGGGAAACTTTATTAGACTATAAATGAAAAACCTCAGCGTTTAATAACATTTTCTTTATACACATCATTATAAAAAAGAATAAAGAAGACTCGATTTTACTTCAATAATAATAAAGTGTTAGTAATGTCTGAAAAAAACTTTTTTTGCATTTAGAAGAGCTTAAAAAGCTGATCTAAATGCAAAAAACTGTATCTCTTAAATCGGTATGGTTTAAGAGATACGGGCATTTAAAGTTTGATTTCTCCTACTGACAGCTGTAAAGCTGTCAGCAGGAGATCCGTGTCGGTCGACACGCTGGCGCTTGAGAAGTGCCGCAATCTCGTTACTTACACGGAATCCCTTCATTGGAATGGTCTAAAACGAGTGCCTAGACTATGGTCTATGTTTGCATTAGCTCCATGCTGTGCACATTAGAACACAGGCCTCAGCTCTGTCTTACAACAGATAATACTGTGCCACTGTATGTTCTGTAGAGCTTAAAGAATTTCCAATAACCACTACAGGGGAAGCATGTATAACTGTGAAGGTATGTGTTTAATACATACTAACATTACAGATAAAGTATATGTGAAATACAAACTAGAATCTACAGATAATGTATATGTTTAAAACAAACTAGAATCTACAGATAAAGAATTATTTTTAATACAGACTAGAATCTATAGATAAAATATATGTATAAAACAGACGAACTAAAGCATGTAAGTGTGTGTATAACACATGTACAATACAGAAAGATTTCAGACATTTAGAACCCAACTTATCTCTGAGGGAGCAGCAGCAAGAAAGAGGGAGTGGTTAAGACTGCATCCCAGTTTTATAGGGATTGTGGGAGTGTTTAACTGGGGGGAGGAGTATGATGTTTTCAGTTTTTTGGGGGTTTTTGCCTGTTTGTAACAATAAAGTTGTCTTGCTGCTGAGTGGAGCAGTGGAGGAGGATTATAGCCTAATATGAAGCCTCCGTGATTGCCATAAATTACTTTGTGTAACAGAAGCTCTTACCTACGCAGGAGTCCATCATGCAGCACTCAGGTACATCTATATAATTACTGTGTGTAACAGAAGGACTCCATCATACAGCAGTCAGGTATATCTATATAATTACCATGTGTAACAGAAGGACTTACCTAGGTAGGAGTCCATCATACAGCAGTCAGGTATATCTATATAATTACCATGTGTAACAGAAGCTCTTACCTAAGTAGGAGTCAATCATGCAGCAGTCAGGTGCATCTATATAATTACTGTGTGTAACAGAAGCACTTACCTAGGTAGGAGTCCATCATACAGCAGTCAGGTGTATCTATATAATTACTGTGTGTAACAGAAGCACTTACCTAGGTAGGAATCCATCACACAGCAGTCAGGTGTATCTATATAATTACAGTATAATGTATTTTTATACAGCAGTCATATCTGTTTGTTAGTCACCCATTAACACTATTGGAAATGTGATTTTGACTAAAACAAACTGTCTTTTACAGTAAGGGCAGTATAGTTGTAGAAGTATTTGCCCTTGGGATGCTGTGTTTGCAGATACTGTATTTGATTTCAGTGGGTTCCTTTCCAGAGCAGGATACATTTTTTCACCCACATGTGGCATGATTTGAAATTTCCTCAGTAGTGTTTTCTTTTCTGCCTCCCTCTGTAACAACAAGGGTGATATGGCATGGGTTGAACTTAATAAGTACATATCTTTTTCAGCCTCATCCATTATGTTACTATGGTCTATGTTTGCATTATATCTGCACTTCCCAGCATTCAATGACACAAAGGCCCAATTTAAATAATCAGAATTAGTAGTGTCCCCTATGGTGAAGTTGGTATGCTCCAGAATTGCTCCTCTTTTTATGTGTATATGGCCATAAATCCTTTGCCTATCCAGCTACACCTCCTTCTACCACATCCTCCGCTGAAGAACTTGCTAACCACTTTAAACACTGTCGGTGCTCAGCGATAGTCTATCACACCAAATGCATTTCCTGCCAGCATTTCACACCTTTCAACCCTTAAAGGGAAGTAAATATGTAAAGTCAAACTGAGTGTACTTTTCATGTTTTTTTTCACATCTTTATACTCCTGACAGTGAGCTCCCTGGATCTCTGTAACCTGAAAATGTTCTGGTCAGTCGACCATCAAAACAAGACAGTAAAACGATGTAACATGGTCCCTGAGCGAAAAAAATAATAATTCTGGGCAATATGACTTTACATATTCTGAATATACAGAATACATAAAGTTAAAGTATCCAAAAAGAGAAACTGCTGCAAAGAAATCTCTTATACATATTTGAAGGACCAAAACCTTGTAAATATGATCGGGACTTTAGAAAAAATAAATCTACACCGATAGCCAAATATTGCTATTATAAGTGTATCTTTAAAAAAACACAAAGAATATAGAAAAAACAGTAGAAGCTGCATACAATATTACACTTACTTTAAACTATCCATTACTATCCCTTTAAAGGGATAGTATTACTTCAAAATTACTATCCCTCATATTGTAGCCCTTAACCCCTTAACGACAGATGGCTTACCAGGTACGTCCCGCAGAAACTGTCACTTAGTGACAGAGGACGTACCTGGTAAGTCACGGAAGTCCGCGTCTCCGTGCGGCTGCACGCCGCTCGGAGACTCCAGACTTCTTTGAAAAAAAAAATAAAAATGTTCGGCGGGCGTTAAGGTGACAGCCGCGTACGAACGCTGCTGTCACTAAGGGGTTAACCCTTTGAGTGCCAGAGGGGTACGCAACACATTGCAAAGCAATGCGTTGCGTACGCATCTGGCACTCAAAGGGTTAATAAACTGAGTTAAATGACACCAGCGGCATCTCTCAAACCTTTATGGTTTAAGAGATAGCCGCTTTCAAAGTTTCCTCTCCCCTGCTGTCAGCAGGAGCAGAAGACTGTTTCAATTAATCATTTTTCCTTCCATAACGAGATATCGGCTCTGCTGAAGAGCCTCCGCTTGATTCAGAGACCGGATTCTCCTGCTGGCAGCAGAACGCTGACAGCAGGGGAGAGGAAACTTTGAAAGCGGCTATCTCTTACACCATAAAGGTCTGAGAGATGCCGCTGGTGTCATTTAGCTCAGTTTATTAAGGGCTACAATATGAGGGATAGTAATTTTGAAGTAATACTATCCCTTTAAGGTGAAAGGTCCACTTTAACCCATTGGATTCTAGATAACTCTCCAATGCAGTGATTCGCAATAAGGTGATCATTTTGTGATAAGGCTTAACCCTTTTGGGGCCAGAGGAGTGCCGAACGCATTGTTTTGGACACATGTCTAACACTGAAAGGGTTAAAATATACAGCGGATGAGAATGTGGCCTTGCAGACCTCTTGCCTACCCAGAGTACAAGTGAAACCAAGCACATCTTTCATTTAATAACATTTGCTTAAGGATCTGTGCAGCATATTTATAAATTATAAGCAAGCAAGGCAAATGTGGCAGATTGCTGGCAGCTATCCAGAATGAACAAAGGAAACACAAGGCAATTTTATGGGAAAGAGTGGATGAGATGATTTTATTATCCAAACAGATTATAAAATAGCACAGATAGATAACTTTAATATTGCGTTGAAAAAAAAAACTTGAACAGCTGCTTGAATAGGTCAAGATATTCATGGGCACTTCTGTTTTCTTAAATCTGTAATGATTTCACAGCACTTAGGAACTCAGACTGTAATGTAGATTAACATTTAAAGGGACCGTATCACCTAAATGCAACTTAATTGATGCTGAAAGAGTTCTCAGAATCACCTATGAGTACTCTCCTCAGTTGTGACTGAAGGGGTAAAGGAGGGGAGGCATGCCTGGGTGTAGAGTAGGTCACTGGATAAAACTTAAAGGGATAGTAATACTTAAAATGTAAAAAAAAAAATGTTGTAGGGTTTATCCCTCTGAGTAAAACAAGAGTACTCCCACTGCTGAAAGGTGTTTCGTTCAAAAGTTATTAATTTTCAAAGTGGAATTTCTTAGGTGCAATATCACAGTGGCCTGAAATAGTACAGTGGCGCTGTTGCTACACCATCTTATGGAGATTTATGGTCCCGGGACCAGAGCTGTCCATAGGATCGTGTAGCAACAGCGCCACTGTACAGTTTCAGGCCACTGTGATATTGCACCTAAAAAATTCAACTTTGAAAATTAATAACTTTTGAATGAAACACCTTTCAGCAGTGGGAGTACTCTTGTTTTACTCAGGGGGATAAACCCTACAACATATTTTTTTTTACATTTTAAGTATTACTATCCCTTTAAGGTTGCTGGGAACTGGTGGGGTGGATTTATGGGGCCATATTAAAAGTGAAATGGTGCTTGGGGATGGACATCGTGGCCATTTGCAGGCAGCTGTTCTGCATACAGCAACCTGTCTTGCTGCCCCTCAATCTCTGTTCCTCTTCTATCAAACCTGTGATCAGGACTCGGAGCCTGGTATCTGCATCTTGCTGATTACTGCCAGGATGGACCTAAAGGCCTTGATGGTGGAAAGTGGATGTACAACAATCCGCTCAGGCAGACAGGGGGAAATGAGGCCCAGGCAAGGTGGCAACACGTGGTGCCTCAGGTGAAAGCAGTGACCTGCCCATAAGGCAATCCAGACCCTGACCTCCAAAGAGACTCAGCCTTTCCACCACCAGCAAGAAGCGGCACAGCAGGGGCCCAGCAGAGCTCACTGTCTCCACATCCAGCCAGCACCAGCAGCCTCCAACTGAGGGTCTGATCAGCAGACAGTGGGAGAGATGAGGAACTTCTTCCCCACCATATCTAGCACTTCCGAATGGGGCTCCACAACCTGGCCTGCCAGCCATACCTTTGATTTCAACCACTTCTGTTCAGCCAGGTCCATCAGCGATGGGACTTCCCTCCTCTGTTGCCATGTCTTGTGCTGGGCATCGATGGAGAGTGGGGGGATGTCTCTGCATTGATGGTGTTGGGGTCTGGTGTCAGACTTATACCTTCCCTGGGGATTGATGGCCAGGGGGGCAGTCCAGTGCTTTAGTTCTCATGTTGCACACCCATGATGCAGGCAGCAACTTTCACCTTTATAGGGATACCTGGGGTGCCACTGTCCCTCATGCATGGATTCAGTGAGGGTGGGGCTTCAGGAGTTATGGTCATGGCACCGCTTGCCTCTGGCATGGTGGTTTTAAATCAGACTACTCTCTTTTTCAGGCTCTTCTCCCTACATTAAGGAGTGTAGTTCATGAGTTGCTGGTGGTACCATCAGCACTAAGGATCAATACGGAGTCACTGGTTGGCCGGGGGCAGGACCTGGCCCCCTCACCTTCTGCACTTCCAGGCCAAGGTATCACGGTCCCCGTGATTCCCTGTCAATCTCTGACTGTGTACATTTGCATTGGAGGAGTCTGATTGGCCCGCCCAGGATGTGCCTTTATATGCTGGGGTTTGGGCACTTGTCAATTGCCCTTTCGTGGTGTTATGTTGCTGCGCCTAGTTGCTGATCTCCAGTGTTTCCTGTGTACCAACCCGGCTAGTCTGACTCTCCTCCTGTTCCTGCTCAGTGATCTGACCCGGCTCTGGCTGACGACCCTGCACCGTGATCTGACCCGGCTCTGGCTGATGACCCTGCACCGTGATCTGACCCGGCTCTGGCTGACGACCCTGCTCCGTGATTCGACCCGGTTCTGGCTCCTGATCCTGCTCCGTGATTGATCCACTCTCCGGTGGTGTTCCTGCAACTCTGTCATCCGGTTCCGGCTACTGCTCCTGTCCGGTTGCTGCTCCAGTGTCCTCCGGTCGCGCTGGCGACATTCTGAACTGTTCTCGGTTTCCTCTTGCTCTTGTAGCTGTAGCAGTAGCAGTAGCCAACACAAGGTCACTTGAGAGGTCAAATGGGTGGGGTCTTGATGCTTTACTAGTGGGGGTTCAAGCTATGTTTAATGTTTTGAAGGGTGTGTCTACTGGTGATCTGTCTTTGGTGGAAAAGGCAGGTAGGTCCTGGGATGTTGGGTACTGAGGAGTGGATCAGGGTGCAGCCAAGGTTTTCCTGTTGCAGGGTGGTCTGTTTGGGGTAGCAGCTTGTGAGGTGGCACTCAGTGGAGGCATCCTGTGTACCACTGTGACTTTTCTAGCGCACGTCTGACTCCGCAAGGACCATTGAGTTTGCCTGCAGTGTTGCCATTTGTCTTGGCTGTTTCAGGGTGGGGCCATGGCTCTAAACAGTAGCCTTGAGGTGTTGCTGACGGCCCAGCCAGTCTCTTTGATGGTGAGTTCTTTTCCAGCTTTTGAGGCCCTAGCTCTGAGACTGTTGGGTGTTCAGGATTTAGTCTATGGGGCCACTTACCTCTGCTGGCCGGGCTCCCTGGCTGTACATGTGAAAGGTGTGGTAAAGGAAAAGATTTGTAAGGGTGAATATATATATATATATATATATATATATATATATAGTGACACACAGTGTACCCAGCACCTTACAGTAAGGGGAGATGAGGGAAGAGATGAAAGGGGGGGGCAGCAGTGTGGAGAGCATTAAAGATAAGAAGGACTTTGTAAGTGATGTGTTGCTGAATAGGGAGCCATGACAGATGTCTAAGAATGACATTTTAGAGGGATGAGTGTGGTGATTTGTGCAGCTGAGCTTAAGATCGGTTGCATAGGGAAAAGATGGGGAGCCAGGATGGCCAATTAGTAAGACGTTGCAATAGTCCAAGATGGCACAATAAGGGTGTGCACAAGAGCTTTAGTAGTTTTTTGAGAGAGGAACGGGTGGATTTTAGCAATGTTGCAGAGAAAGAAGAGACAGATTCTAGCAACTGAAATAATCTGAAGGGAGAAGGAAAAGGAGGAATCAAATATGGCCCCAAGGCAGAGTGCTTAGATGACTGAATAAATATTAATTCCATCAGCTGTAATAGTGAAGATGCGCGTTGGGCATGAGCTTGGAGGGACAATGAAAAGTTTGGTTTTGGACTTGTTTATCTTCAGATGATGATGATGGGCTATCCAGAAGTATATGGCCAAGAGGCAGTCTGAAATTTGTAACTGCATTTGAGGTGAAAGATCAGGACTCTTGTGTCATTTGAGCTTTTGCATAGTTTGATGGTAGAATTGCCTCAGATGTGTTCTTCAGGCTATGAGGTTTCCTTCTTCCTGTCACAGTCTGCCCCTGACTGGGCAGACTGCTAGGCGTGGCCACCCCTTTGGCAGATCATGGTGGAATTGAACTGGAGTCCTCGTATACACTGGTCCTGCTTTCTTGCCTTTGAGCCACTACTGAACCTGTTCTATCACTGTGATTCTAGCCTTTATTATTTGCTTTGCCTGACGCACTAGGGGGCTGGACTGCTGCTATCAGATTTCTCCTGTCATTCAGAGTCCACCTGAGGCAGCTTGTTAATTAAGCTGCTCATTACCTGGGTATAAAACACTGCATCTCCTTGACGGCTGTGTCAGTTCATTTTTGTGTTTCTGTTGTTTGTTTCCAGATTACAAGACTGATTTGATTTGTGACCCCAGCTTGCTGTGCCTGACTACTCTTCTGGATTTGCCCTTGTCTGATTCTATGCATCCGGTTACTGTTCCTGCCAGCCCCCGTGCACAGATTCACAGCCCAGGTGGCTTTTTACCTGGTCACTTTGGGCTGTGTCTATCTGCAAGGGTGAGCTAACATCTCTGCACTCCAACTAAGGTAAACTTTCACACTTCCACCTTGAGTTTAGTCTGGCACATTGAGGAACTGGTCAGTAAAAATAAGAATCAGCCTGGGGGGATATTTCAGGAACACATGATAGTGGCTGTTGAATATATATGTTTTAAAACTGTTCTGTCTAAGCTGGTTATTTATGGCAAAATATTCTGAGTTACTTTAAGATGGTAGCCGGGTCTTGAATTTTGCCCTTTTACTGTATTGTAGAAGTTTCTGGGCTTTTTGCCCACAGTTTAATTGTCCCTTGCTCCTTCAGGATTTGTGCTGTGTGTGACTGCTCGACTGTGCTTTTTGGCAATACTCCAAATGCTATACACAATACGTCAAAAGCAATGCAACATATGCTAAACTATAAACACAATTCTCCAAAACCTATACACCAAATGCAATTCATCAAACAGTATTCGCAATAGGCCAAATGCAATATGCCATATGCTAAACATTAAACGCAATTCTCCAAATGATATACACCAAACACAATTTGCCAAACTCTATGCGGCATTCACCAAAAGCTCTGTTTTAAATGTTATACGCAATTCATCAAACAGTATATACCAAACGCTATACGCCAAAAGCAATATGCCAAATTCTATACTACAAATGCTATACACAATTCTCTAAACGCTATACTCAATTTGCCAAAAGCTATACGCCAAACGCAATACACCATAAGCCATTTGCTAAACTATATATGCAATTCGCCAAATGCTATACACAATACACCAAACGCAGTATGCTATACACCAAACACTATATGCTAAATGCAGTTCGCCAAATGCTATACAACAAACACTATGTACAATAAGCCAAACACTATATGACATATACTATAACCAATACACCAAACACTATATGCAATGTGCTATATGCTGTACATCAAAAGAAACAAGCTGAACATCAAACACTATAAGCAATATGCCAAACACTGTACAAATACGCTATTTGCCAAAAGCTGTACTTTATACATCAAACACTATACACAATACTCTATTCGCCAAACACTATAGCAAAAAGCTATAAGCAAGATGCTGTAGCCAAATGATATATGCAGTTGGAAAAATGCTATACTCAGTAAGCAAAACGCAATATGCTATATGCAGTAGGCAAAATGGTATACGCAAAATACTATATGCAATACGGACAAAGCACACAAGCTCACACTCCATCACTTGCACATGCGTGCTTGCTCTCACACGCAGTGGCTTACATGTTCTCTCACATGTTCAAGCGCACACATAGATGGAGGGTTGTATAACAGCGCTTTGCAATGTGTTGCACACCTTTTTGGAGCTGAAAGGGCTAAGCACTGATAATTCAACAAGCCAATCATTAAAGCACTCGTTATTAACCGCACAGGCAATGTCGGGCCAATAAAGAGAATATATATATTTGCTTGCAGATTGGTTGTTTCTTATGGGTTTGGGGGCTGACTGCGTTTTGTTTGTGGTTTCTGGGTAATTTCCCATTCTTTTGGTTACTGGGACATTCCTATATGGATTCAGCCAGGAAATGAGCAGCTATTCAGGCTTCCCACCTGCGTTTATCCATTGATATCTCAACGGCTCAGGTTTCCTGGTTTCTCTGACATTGTGGTCATTTGGCCTGAAGCGATTCACAGACGTACTTGGGGGTCGGCCAGGGATCATAGGGCTGTTGGTTATGCTTATTAACCCTTTGATTGACAAATAAGCTCAACATATAGCTCCTCAATGAGGCGAGTACCCACTGACACTCAAAGGGTTAACCCACTCAGTGCCTGAGAGGTAACCAATGCATTATTAGACTTGTTCACGACAAAGTTTTGGAAAAATTCAATGTCAGACTAATTTTTTTTTTTTTTTTTTTCCATCGACTTCGCAATTCGGATCCGACCTATTCGACTTGGAAGAAAGTCGGCGACAGTCCGAATTATTTGGCGACTTTAAAATACCTTTAAAAATACAATAAAAATTAAAATTAAATAAACTGAACCATTTCCAGGGTCTAAATGGAGATGGTGGAACATGGTAAGGTGGTCATTTAGCCTTATGGTACTATGGATGTAGCAATAAGGCACCCTGTCTGTCTACATAATACACAAACACAACTGGCTGTATCTGGTTGCTGGCTGATGTGTCACTCTGAAAATTATTCAAACAAATTCCTACTAGTTTAGTATTTTTAATGTTTAACACAGGAACACAGGTGACTCCCTTGCGGTGGTAATAAGGTACCAGGCCTGCCTATAGAACAGTGAGACTGGCTGATATGTCACTCTGAACAATATTCAAACAAATTCCTACTAGTTTAGTATTTTTAATATGACCGTTTCATGAAAAACGCTGTCTCATTTCCTGGACAGTCACAACATCCTCTGTGTGCACAGGATCCCATCTACAGTTTGCCTTATCTCTAAAGTAGAACACTTATTTATCTTTATGATCTATATCTAGAAAAATAGGTCTGTTAAAAGTGTCTCTCATTTGGCTGTAATCCATCTACTTATCTCTTTTTTTGGAACTGACCTTAAACTGACAACAGAGACCGTTTACACAGATATTCATCACCTTCACTGACAAGACTTTCACATTTACTGTAGGATGATTCTCATTGCCTTAGAAAATCACTCTTATCAGGGAAAAAATGTTCTTTCTGTTTATATACACTATGTTATATCAGATTAACCAGGGCAGATTCTCAGCCAGGCCATGTCAGGTCAACAACTAAGTAAATTTTTTTTTTTACCTAATATTACGTTTATACCTTATTGATCTAAAAGTGAGTGTTTAAAGTCATGTCTTAATCTTTTCTGATGACACTAAGCAGTGTAAGGAACTTTATATACAGTGCTGGATGTTTTTTTCTCTGCAGTAACATTTGGATAAACTGTATAAATGGGCAGAAAAGTGGCAGATGAGGTTTAATATAGATAAATGTAAAGCTATGAATTTGGGCAGCAGAAACAAAATTTGCTACCTATACACTAAATAGGAAACAACTTGGGGAATCCTTGGTACAGAAAGATTTAGGAGTACTGATAGATGATAGACTTCACAGCAGTGTACAGAGTCACTCAGCTGCTGCAGGAGCAAATAGAGTACTAGCCTGCATAAAAAGAGGTGTAGATGCATTGATGCTAATATTATCCTACCTCCCACATCTGTATAAAGCCTTGGATAGGCCTCATCTAGAATAGGGAATGCAGTTGGGGTCTTAAAAAAGACATTACAGAACCAGAATAAGGGCAGAGACGTGCAAGGGGAATGAATGCCTAAATGCCCCTCTTCTTCTGCCTTCCTTGGTTCCAAAGTTGAAGTCTTCTTCACTCCTGAAGATCATGTCCATGGAGCTGTAATTAACCCTTTCAGATCCAGAGGTGTATGCAATGCATTGCCTACCCCTCTGGCACAGAAAGGGTTAAGCATGGTATTCATGTGAAACACATAAGGGCAATGTTACTCTAATGGTGTCTCAATAAAGTACCAAAAGCCTTGTCTTTTTACCCATTACAAAATAAACCTTTCTTAACAATAGCAGAGTCTGTACACCAGAGAGCACTCTAGGGATCTTACACTATTTTTTTTGCTACTAAACATTGATTTCTTTTTACCTCATCATTTACACTAGTTTTTTTATATTGTATCATTGTATCCTAATACTACACTTAGGGTAACCTTTTAAAAGGTCGCATGCAAAAGAGCGTGAGACCAGATGACAAGTTCAGCATGTCGCCGTGTTTAAAATGGCAACATGAGAATCTTGCATTGCATGACATCGTGAGACTCTCATGTCGCATAGTCAAAGATCGCATACCTGTTTACAAGTCCTATCATCCTTTCCATCTCATCCCGTTTCACACAAGCGTAGTCGGGTTTGAACTCAGTGGAATAAACATCTATTGATGGTCCTTTCAGAAGACAGGATAGTAATAATATAATGTGGTCAAGATGAAACAGACCTCACCTCAGCGTATACTGGGTTGCTCCACCGCTGGGTTGCTCTTTCATTAACGAGGCACTCAATGTAAGCAGTCATGCATGCTCAGCGATGCATGCTCCACTCTGTCCTGTCATTTTGCACGCACAGAAGGGGAGAGAGCACGATGTATCGCTGAGCATACATGACTTCTTACATTGAGTGCCTCATTAATGGAAGAAGGACAGTAAAGAGAGAATGCAAGAAGGTGTGCATACGTGGATGTATTATGCTGGGATAAAGCTATTGCCTTTAAATATACAGACAGTGTTTTTCAGACATTTGCTGTATTCTCATTTGCAGCAAATTATACATACTTTTTTTTATATATATTTTTCTGCTCTGAAGTGTAGCGCATAACCACAATCGTATTTCACAAAGCATATCAAGTGCACGTGTATTTAAGCTTACATGATTTATGGAGCTCTATTTAGAATGCCTACCGATCTTAGAGTTTGGGGCATCAATGTTTATTCCACTGACTTCAAACCCGACTACGCTTGTGTGATGCGGGATGAGATGGTAAGGATGATGGGACTTGTATACGATCTTTGACTATGCGACATGAGAGTATCGTGCTGTCATGCAGTGAGAGATTCTCATATCGCCATTTAAACCATGGCGACATGCTGAACTTGTTATCTGGTCGCACGCTTTTTTGCGTGCAACCTTTTAAAAGTGAACCACACTTAGAGGATCCGTCTGTTTTTTGTGCTTTTTCCCTCTCCTTTTGTTTTCCATATTATTGCTACATGGATTGGAGGCATTTGAGGAATCAGCTGCATCAAAGGACCATGAATGATTAAGGGCTGGATTCAAATGCAGGTGCTAATTTTATCTCTGCTTTTATCTCCAGGTATCCCCATAGACTTCAATAGGAACATTTTTGACAGGAGGTAACGTTTATCCCCTGCATTTGAATCCAGTCCTAAGTGCGGGAAACTATTACGAAAGATTATTTATTGACTGTTTCCTATTGAAGTGGGTATAGAATATCCTCCTCCAATCACTCAGAGGTCTAACTATGGCAGCAGCACAAGCGCCAATATACAGCTTTTTTTTTTTGTTTTATAATGTCTTTTTATTGAATATAAAAATTGTAACAAAAACATCACGCTAATGACATAGAAAAGAAAAATATACGTTATATATGAAGTATCAAGGATAAACAACACCGTCAAAATGGTGGCAGCCTCGGTGCCAGAGCACCTGGTCCAAGAAAATAGTATCCCCCCACCCAACCCCAGCAATGTGGCAGAAACGTCACGCTCAGACTGCATTGAATTATAACATGAGAAACAAGAAGAGTGCTATAAATAATGTGGATATAGGGATCACCGAACGCCCAGTTGGACGCCCGGTGCAATCATGCCTTATTCGGGACGAACTCGAGCATTAAGCCATATACGTGATAAATGAACACACAGACAGACAAACACATGCATGCCCCAAGGGAAAACGGACCCCCTCCCCCAATTATGAAATGTATAAGAGGTTCATTAAAGTGCACCAGCCACCGTCTGAACCCCCCCCACACGCATTCATGTCCAAGAGACACGGAAGCAAGGAAGCAGCCAACCCGCCATCCCCCTCCAAATGAGACTACAGGGCGCCATCAGTCAATAGTCTCTCCCACGGCCACAAAGTGTATTTAAAGCAGCGATAAAAATCAGCCTGTCGAGAAGAGGGTAGGGTAAGTATGAAAGGTTGCTTACACACTTTTTTAACCCCTTTGTTGACCTCCCTGGCATCCAAAGAGTTCATAGATAATTATAATACTTATATCTTAAATGTTAAAGGTATGCAGGCAACAATGGATGAAGTTGAAGTTGCGGGCATAGGAGAGCGACAGCTAAGACATACCTCCCAAGTGTCCTTTTTTAGGAGGGACAGTCCCTCTTTTTGACCCAAAATCTATGTCCTTCTTTCCCACCCTGATGTCCCTCTTTTTAGGAAACCAGATTATGTGGTGTGTGTATATAAGAGTATCACATTGCTCCATACCTACCAAGTGTCCCTCTTTAGGAGGGACAGTCACTCTTTTAGACCCAAATCCCTCTGTCCCTCTTTCGCACCCTGATTTCCCTCTTTTTAGGAGATCGGACTGTGTGGTGTGTATTTAAGTATCATATTACTCTACAACAATACAACTCACATTATTGTTTGTTTAAATGTCAGTACATGTGTTTTTAAATTAGTCTGTGTAAATAAAGAACTTTGGTCTTGTTATAAGTCATTTATTAGGTTACACAAGGAGGCATCAATAGGTCAAGAAATAGCCTAAAAAATCTTGGTAATGCCCCACCCACCAGCCACACCCCCCAGCCACGCCCCCTAAATCACAAGTGTCTCTCTTTGGCAATTTGAAATGTTGGGAGGTGTGGCAAAAATGCCTGGATTAGGGGCATTCTGTTCACAGAGGCTCTATGCCCAGGCAGCTGCCACGGATTTGGGGGCTACATTATACACAACTAAATCTGAATATTGTTATGACATACTTATTTTATTTTGTGGAAACCTTTCTGAAAACCCCAGGTTTCCCCCCTGCAATCAAACATTAACAGGATTCTTCATGTTTAATTTATACACATGTATTGTTTTTCTACATTGTTCTAGGCATATTGCCAAGTTACAGGAATAGAAAAACCACACAACTACAGTTTGATGATCAAATAACAGAAAATGCTATAACGGTGATCTAATTCTGTCTTACGGCAATATGCACAGATCACAGCAAGATCAAAAAAGTACATCACATTGGTTTTGTGCAGAAATGATTCATTGAAATAAAGATTGTTGACAGAGTCACGGTCAAGAACATGGTAAGAGTAACCCTTTGAGTGCCAGAGAGGTAACTGTTGGAGACCTCTATGGCGCTCAAATGGTTAAAGGGATAGTAATACTTTATTATTACTATCCCCCATATTATAGATATTTGCAAAATAAGTTAATAGCCCCCAGGTTCATCTCTCAAACCTTTATGGTTTGAGAGATAACCGAAGGCAAAGTTCCCCCCTCCCTCCCCCTTCCCTGAAGTCAGCGTTGTACTGACTGCAGGGGAAGTCTGTCGTACGACAGGCATGCGGCTCTGCAGCTGAGCCGAGATTGCATTAGTGAAAATAATTATTTCACTGAAACTGTCCTCTACATGTGCTTGGTTTGTGCTTGGTTTGCAAGCACATGTAGAAGACCATTTCAGTGAAATAATTCTTTTTCACGAACGTGATCGCGGCTCTGCTGCAGAGCCACCTGATGAAAGTCAGACCAGATATCCCTGCAGTCAGCACAACGCTGACTTCAGGGAAGGGGGAGGGGGGGAAATTTGTATTGGGTTATCTATAAAGGTTTGAGAGATGAACCTGGGGGCTATTAAATTATTTTGCAAATATCCTATATAATAATTTGCTAAAATGTGTGTAACGACGAAGTCATGAGCAGTAGAGATTGCTGCTCGTGCTGCAGTCATGCACAGTAGAGACAGCCCGCACCGCAGCTGATACAGAGCTCAACACTCCTTCGGAGCGCCCAGCTCTGTATCAGTCGCGGCGCGGCCAGTCTCTACTACTCATGACTGCCCCGCGACCGGCTGGCAGTGGCACTGTGGCCCGTGTAACGGGCTCTTCAACTAGACTACAATATGGGGGATAGTAATAATAAAGTATTACTATCCCTTTACAGGAGAACGAACGCCTAAATGCCCCTCATCTTCTGCCTTCCTTGGTTCCAAAGTTGAAGTCTTCTTCACTCCTGAATATCATGTCAATGGAGCTGTAATTAACCATTTCAGATCCAGAGGTGTACGCAATGCATTGCCTACCCCTCTGGCACAGAAAGGGTTAAGCATGGTATTCATGTGGAACACATAACGGCAATGTTACGCTAATGGTGTCTCAATAAAGTACCAAAAGCCTTGTCTTTTTACCCATTACAAAATAAAACGTTCTTAACAATAGCAGAGTCTGTACACCAGAGAGCACTCTAGCGATCTTACACTATTGTACATACCCCTAGGTGCAGCTGCTGGCATCACAGGCTAATGGCAGCGTCTGTTCTGGTGGATTCGTCATTAAAAAAACACTGCTATTTTAAGTGTCTGATTGGATAAATTCCAAGTTTAAACTGTTTTAAAGGTTAGCTATTTAAAGTTGAATTATGTGATGTTTAATTCTTTGAGGTCATTGTAGTCCAGGCTGGTTTTAGTTTGCAATAAGCTGATCCGTTTCTTCTTTGTCAAGTAAAGACGCTATAATGCTGTTTCAAAGTAGATCTGCAACTTTGTAACACATAGATGATTTAGATAGAACTTCCAAAATCTCCCATATTTCAGTTGGCCAGTCTTTACTGGAAACAGTACTTTATGAGATCTTAAACTTTATTTATTGATGTATGCAAAGAACCAGTACTGGCCTGCAGGGAGTGACAAGAGGGAGAGATCAATGTGGAATGTTAGCATCTGGCTGGCAGGGAGTGGCAGGTGGTGGAGATCAATGTGGAATGTTAGTATCTGGCTGGCAGGGAGTGGCAGGTGGTGGAGATCAATGTGGAATGTTAGCATTTGGCTGGCGGGGAGTGGCAGGTGGCGGAGATCAATGTGGAATGTTAGCATTTGGCTGGCAGGTGGTGGAGATCAGTGGGGAATGTTAGTATCTGGCTGGCAGGGAGTGGTATGGGGAGCAGTGTGGAATGTTAATATCTGGCTGGGAGGGAGAGCAGTGTGGAATGTTACTATCTAGCTAACAGGGAGCAGCAAATGGAAGGGAGAACAGAGTGGAATGTTAGTATCTGGCTAACAGAGAGCAGCAGGTAGAAGGAAGAGCAGTGTAGAATGCTTGTATATGGCTTGCAGGAGTGGCAGATGGGAGGGAGAGCAGTGTGGAATGTTACTATAAGGTTGGGAGATAGTGGCTGGTGGGAAAGAAAGCAGTGTAGAATATTAGTATCTGGCTAACATGGAGCAGCAGGTGGGAGGCAGAGCAGTGTGGAATGTTTGAATATGTCAGGGAGTACAGGTGGGAGGCAGAGCAGTGTGGAATGTTTGAATATGTCAGGGAGTGCAGGTGAGAGGAAGAGCTGTGTGGAATGTTACTGTCTGGCTGGGAGGGAGTGGCTGGTAGCAGGGAAAGCAGAGTGGAATGTTAAAGAAAAACACAGGGCTAAAACACCATGCATATACATACATAAAATATAATTTATTTGTGTGGAAATATGAAAAGCATCAAGGAAAGAAGGGATCCTTCAAATCCCCAAACAGGGAAAAACCCAGAAACGCGTAAAATGTAACTTTATAATGGTTAGGACTCTCTTGAAATTGACGTGGTAAGAGAGCTTATACATACTTTGGCTAAATGATGTAAAAATGTCCTCCTTTTTAATGAAACTAAAGCACACATAGGTTTATAATATACACCACACAGGGTTTATATTTTTCAGGCAACATATGGAATGTTAGTATCTCTCTGGGAGGATACAGCAGGTGGGAAGGAGAGTAGTGTGGAATGTTAGTGTCAGGCTGGCAGGCAGCAGCAGATGGGAGAGAGAACAGAGTGGAATGTTAGTATGTGGCTAAGAGGGATCAGCATGTTGGAGGGAGAGCAGTGTGGAATGTTAGTATCTGGCTGGCAGGGAGTGCCTGTGGGAGGGAAAGCAGTGTGAAATGTTAGTATCTGGCTGGCAGGGAGTGGCCTGTGGGAGGGATAGCAGTGTCAAATGCTAGTGTCTGTCTGGGAATGTTTGTATCTGGCTGGCAGGAAGTGCATGTGGGAGAAAAAGCAGTGTGGAATGTTAGTATCTGTCTGGGAGGGATAGTAGCATGGAATGTTAGTAACTGGCTGGCAGGGAGTGGCCGGAGGGAGCGAGAGCAGTGTGGAATGTTAGTATCTGTCTGGGAGGGATCAGCAGGTGGGAGGGAGAGCAGTGTGGAATGTTTGTATCTGGCTGGCAGGGAGTGCCTGTGGGAGGGAAATCAGTGTGGAATGTTAGTATTTGGCTGTCAGGGGGCGCCTGGTGGGAGAGAAAGCAGTGTGGAAAGTTTGTATCTGGCTGGGAGGGAGTGCCTGTGGGAGGGAAATCAGTGTGGAATGTTAGTATCTGGCTGGCAGGGAGCGCCTGGTGGGAGAGAAAGCAGTGTGGAATGTTTGTATCTGGCTGGGAGGGAGCAGCAGGTGGGATGGAGAGTAGTGTGGAATGTTAGTAACTGGCTGGCAGGGAGTGGCCAGTGGGAGGGATAGCAGTGTGGAATGTTAGTATCTGTCTGGGAGGGATCAGCAGGTGGGAGGGAGAGCAGTGTGGAATGTTAGTATGTGGCTAAGAGGGATCAGCAGGTGGGAGGGAGAGCAGTGTGGAATGTTTGTATCTGGCTGGTAGGGAGTGCCTGTGGGAGGGAAATCAGTGTGGAATGTTAGTATCTGGCTGGCAGGGAGCGCCTGGTGGGAGGGAAAGCAGTTTGGAATGTTTGTATCTGGCTGGCAGGGAATGGCAGGTGGGAGGGAGAGTAGTGTGGAATGTTAGTATCTTGCTGGCAGGGAGTGGCAGGTGGGAGGGAGAGTAGTGTGGAATGTTAGTATCTTGCTGGCAGGGAATGGCCGGAGGGAGTGATAGCAATGTGGAATATTAGTATCACTAGTATCTAGTAATCTAGTATTTAAAAAACCTAAATGGTCCATAAACTATTGTTTTAAATAAAAAATTGCTAACAAATATAGGTGCTTTTGAAAGCTCCTTCAAAATCACCAGTTTGTTACAAAATGGCAGTACCACTTTAAAGAAGAATCAAACCAAATGAACCATAAATAGAAATTCCCATTCACTTCGATGGGGTTTTTAATCCCTTAAAGGCTCCAGTACTGGAGACCCTCTCTAGCATTTACAGGTTAGGTTTGCTATGAAAATGTTGCCCACTATTGGGCAAGCAAAGAAGAGAAATCAATACAAGACTAAACAATGGGTAAAAATCCTACTCTCCTACCCCTCACTGTCCACGGCTCAAAATAATAAAGAAAAAAATCATTTTGAGAAGCGCATGCACCACACCAACTCAGCTTGCGCTATATTTAACTTCTGGTTCAATCTTTGCCCCTTTTGCGGAGTTGATGTGATACGTGCTCCACATTATTATTTTGAGCCGTGGACACACAGGTAATACAGACACATCAGCGACACTTAAGGCCGCGAAATGACAATGTCACCCTTTTTATTCCAGCAACATGTTCAAAGTGATAGTAATGTTTCACAATAAAAGCGGCTCCAATTAATCTTCTGGGCCATGGAGAGTGTTATTTCAGTACTGTCAGAGTTGTAGCTCAAGAGTAATTGAATGATAAAGTATCCCCCTCCCACCCCTTTTACTGATGTAACACTGCTCACCTTAGAGCAGAAAGACTGTCCGGATGGATCACAGAGAGGGACAATCTTCAGTGAGAATAAGGAAAAACCTGAAAAACCTGTCAAGGGGGCAGGGTTTTCATTGTTCTCACAGTAAAAAGATTGTCCCTTGCTTTGATCTGTCTGCTCCCAGGACCAGATTCCACATCTGAGGGGAGGCGGGATACATTAGGTAAAAGGGGCAGAATGGGGATACTTTATCATTCAATTACTCTTGAACTACAACTCTGACAGTATTGAAATAACACTCTTCATGGCCCCAATATTATGAAGATTAAATTGAGCTGCTGTTTTTGTGAAACATTGCTATCCCTTGAACGCGCCAATTTGTTAGCCGCCAAATAGTGGGTGAAATTTGAAAAGGCTACCCATAGGATAAAAGCCCCATTTATATCTGGGTTTTTTTTTTTTCTTGTGGTGCAGTTGGTTTGTTCCAGAATTAGTTCAGTTATCAGTGATTTTTATTAAATAAGGTGCTATGAGTTCGGTTTTTTCCAGTAGAAAAACATTTGAAAAACTATATCATGTTTTTTCCTGAGTCAGTCACGATACACAGCAGTTACCCAGCAATGTAATTGCATTAGGATGAGCAATGCCAGGCATTCAATAGATCCCTGCAGTGTGTATCTAAATAGATTATTTCATTAGGTTTATATGCTATACAGTGCCACCTTGTGTTACAATATTGTATTACAAACACGTTTTACTTGACCAAAATGTATTTTATCTTGAAAATGCATATAGAACTGAGTGACTCTTATTGTACCCTTGAAATAAGTGGATCTTAATTTGTTTAAAAGAAGGACAATTATGGATCTATATTAATAAAAGTAAACTGGAGTTATTCTGGAGTATACAAACTGCACCATTGGGGGCACATAAAAATTCATATCCAATTGAACGGGGCTTTTAAAGGGATAGTATTGTGAAGGGAAGTATTGCAGGGTTTATCCTCCTGAGTAAAACAAGGGTACTCCCATTGCTGAAAGATGATTTATTCAAATGTTGTTGTTGTAGCTCACACTTTTTTTTTTTAGGTGCAATATTTAAATGGCCTGAAATTGTACAGTGGCACTGTTGCTACACAATCCTTTGGAGATTGATGGTCAACTGACCAGAGCCATCCAAAGGATGGGGTAGCAACAGCCCCCCATAATATTTAAGGCCACTTTGATACTATACCTAAAAAGTTCAGGTTTGAGTTGTAATAACTTTTGAACAAAATATCTCTTAGCAGCAGGAGTACCATTGTTTTACTCAGGAGAATAAACCCTAAAATATGTGTTTTTTCATCTTAAGTATTATAGCCCTTTAACCCTGTGAATGCTAGAGAGATCTCCAATGCATTGTGATGCATTCAAGGGGTTAAAAGCTGTATCAGAGTGCATGGTAATTTAGTCATTTTTATTTGTCCCCTATTCTGCAATTGGTTTAATCCAGAATAACCCCATTTTGTTTTTATATATACACTGTGCGCACAATTATTAGGCAAGTGAGTATTTTGACCATATCAACATTTTTATGCATATTTTCCAACTCTAAGCTGTATAAATGTCAAAGTGTGCATAATTATTTGGCCGCTTCATTTCCTCAGGCAAAATGGGCAGAAAAAGAGAGAACTTACTCTGAAAAGCCAAACATTTTAAAAAATCTATCAGAGGGATGCATCACTCTTGAAATTGCTAAGATATTGGGGCGTGATCACAGAACCATCAAACGTTTTGTTGCAAAGTGTCATCAGGGTCGCAAGAAATGTGTTGAGAAAAAAAGACGCAAATTAACCACCAGAGATTTGAGAAGAATCAAACATGAAGCTACCAGGAACCCATTATCCTCCAGTGCTGTCATATTCCAGAACTGCAACCTACCTGGAGTGTCCAGAAGTACTAGGTGTTCAGTGCTCAGTAACATGGCCATGGTAAGGGAGGCTGAAACCCGACCACCACTGAACAAGACATATTAGTTGAAATGTCAAGACTGGGCCAAAAAATATCTGAAGACAGATTTTTCAAAAGTTTTATGGACTGATGAGATGAGAGTGACTCTTGACGGTCCAGATGGATGGGCCCGTGGCTCGATCAGTAATGGGCATAGAGCTTTACTTCGACTCAGATGCCAGCAAGGTGGAGGAGGGGTACTGGCACGGGCTATATTAAAGATGTGCTTGTTGGACCTTTTCGAGTTGAAGATGGACTCAAACTCATCTCCCAAACCTACTGCCAGTTTTTAGAAGACACTTTCTTCAAGCAGTGGTACAGGAAAAACTCTGCATCTTTCAAGAAGACCATGATTTTTATGCAGGACAATGCTCCATCGCATGCACCAAAGTACTCCACTGCGTGGCTAGCCAGTAAAGGCCTTAAAGATGATAAAATAATGACATGGCCCCCTTCCTCACCTGACCTACACCCTACTGAGAACTTGTGGGCCCTTCTTAAACGGCAGATTTACGCTGAAGGAAAACAGTACACCTCTCTGAACAGTGTCTGGGAGGCTGTGGTTGCTGCTGCACAAAAAGTTGATCGTCAACAGATCAAGAAGCTCACAGACTCCATGAATGGAAGGTTTATGACTGTTATTGAAAAGAAGGGTGGCTATATTGTTCACTGATTTTTATTATTTTTTTTTTATTTATTTATTTATTTATTTTTTTTGGGAAATGTCACAAATGTTTATTGTAAATTTTGAATTGTTTAGTATTTTCACTTTAATACATGAAAATAAACACATAAGATGGGAAAATTATTATTTTTCATTTAGTTGCATAATAATTCTGCACAATAATAGTTGCCCAATAATTGTGCACACATAGATATTCTCCTAAGAGAGCCAAAACCTCACTTTTACTTAAATATTCAGGTTTAAGGTTTCTTAACTTTTTGGCTTGATTGAGAGCACTGTATTTGTTCAATAATAAAATTAATCCTCAAAAATACAACTTGCCTAATAATTGTGCACACAGTCTATCTATAACGGGCCACAGTGCCTCTGGCAGCCGGTCGTGGGGCAGTCACACGCAATGAGACTGCCGGCGCCTCGGCTGATACAGAGCCTCTGGCAGCCAGTCGCGGGGCAGTCACACGCAGTGGAGACTACCTGCGCCTCGGCTGATACAGAGCTGGACGCTCCTTCGGAGCGCCCAGCTCTGTATCAGCCGCGGCGCGGGCAGTCTCTACTGCGTATGACTGCAGCACACGCAGCAGTGTCTACTGCGCATGTTGGGCGTTACACACAACTTGGCGAATTATTATATAGGATGGCCTGTGTGCAGAAGAAAGGGACAAACCAACTGCAGTTGAGTG
This sequence comes from Rhinophrynus dorsalis, assembly GCA_037306005.1. Classification (NCBI taxonomy): domain Eukaryota; kingdom Metazoa; phylum Chordata; class Amphibia; order Anura; family Rhinophrynidae; genus Rhinophrynus; species Rhinophrynus dorsalis. The sequence continues at coordinate 602,624,581 of CM074719.1, forward strand.
GTGGGCCAAAAATTTAAATGGGGCTTTTAACACCTTGAACAATAGAGAGGTCTCAAATTAATTGCTTCATAGTTTGAGACATCTCTAGCACGTAAGAGGTTAAAAGCTCCTTTTAAATCAATGGGAATTTAGGCAATTTTTACTTCTCCCTATGGTGCTGTTGGTTTGCTCCAGAATTACTGTATTTATCTTTTGAACATAGGGTCCTTAGATTGGAATTCATCAAATGGTAAGCAGTGCACTGTATCCACTACTCTACTCTGCAACTCAGGTAAATGTGTTTAACAGCCCCATATGGTTCCCAACATCCTGAACTTTGCAGATGGAAATGGTGAATGTATGTGGCGCTTGATCCCTGATGAATAAATACCAAATATGATCTGGTAAGATTCTGGACTACCACTTTACTAACATAACCGTGCACTGCTCCTTCACCTTTTTACTTCCCCCTGCCCCTAGCGTGTTTGCTGGAATTATTCAACTACTGTGTGTGTCTGTACAGTGATGTTCACAATAAAACTGATTGGATGTGATGTATTGCCCTTTACAAAATACTCTTCTACTATCAGTTTGCCTCAGTCAGCTATATATATTTTTTAATTAACTGTCTCTATTCCTATCACTGTAAAATAATAAAATAAGAAGCCACTCTCCCTGTTCAGCTGCTTCTTTTCCCAAGATTCTCTAAAAAAAAAAACAAAAAAAAAAAAAAACAGAGATGACATCCGGATGAGGAAAGAACTTGGATCACAGCTACTTGTGTCTTTCCAGTCACACAGAATTTTGGGGTATTTTGGGTAAATCTCCTTTTGCTCCCTTCTCACACCCCCAGACTCCCCTAGCACAGAGATAATATCATCAGGAAGGAACTTGGATCACAGCTGGCTGTATCTTCCCATTTAGTCACACAGAATTTTGGAGTATTTGAGGTAACTCTCCTTTTTCCCTGCCCCAGATTCCTCAAACTCAAAGCAATTGTCCCGCCTACAAGACTCCCTAAACTACACTCCAATTTTAATGTATTTGCATATCCTAACTGAAAATCGTGCTGCTTTATCTCTCACAAATACAGAATGGCGTGCTGTGGGAATCTGACACCCCTTTTATTCTATGTCTGTGGGAAAATAATGGAAACTTGCCACATGGTGTTAGAAATTCAGTCATGTCATTGATTTCAGTGCAATGAGTTAAGTGGGAAAAAAAGGAAAATCAGCACATTTTCCTCTGTGTCCAATCCACGGCACTGTGGGCTTTGGCTCCGCCTTCCAGCTGGGTAGGACCAATCTTTAAATTTCGTTTGCTACCTCTCCTCTGCAGTTATTTTTGGTCCTACCCAGCTGGAGGACGGAGGCTATGCCTCCCGCTCTCAACGCTCTCTACTACAGAGGATTCCTACTCCGAAGTTGCCAAACTAGGCAGACAAAATATGCAAGCCTACCGGTGAGACTCCCGTTGTATTGCATCCCTGGCTAACGGGAAACTGGATCGCAAAGCGCCATACCACTTCCCTCCATGCGGCCTCTCTGTCAGGAGCTCAGGGCTGATTAGCGCGCGCACGCGTCCGCTCACAGCCTATTGTTGACAACATGGGACCGGAAGCAGGAAGCGCATCACGAAGCGTTCCACGGTGGAACGCACGCGCCAGAGGAACTTCCGGTCGGCACAGCAGGCATAAATGGAGGATTCTGAATGGACCACAGGTAAGTGTCCGCTATTTATTATAGCTAATTCTAGTCTATGTCTGTGTGGGGTTCTGTGGAGAGCATAATACCTTCCCTTCTGCTAATCCTGAGTTGTCAGAGCCATGTCAGCCTCCAAGGATACTAAGGCTGATAAAATTAAAACCTCTGAACCTGCCAAAGAAGACAAAGCAGGGCCAAAGGAAAAACCCTGTGCAGGATGCAATAAAACCTTACCTGCTACAGATCAGGCTAAGTTATGTTCTACATGCCTGCAACTAGCGGCAGGTGGGAATGTGCCGGTTCAGTTCCAGGACTTCTTGTCCTGGATGAAGACCTCTATGCAGGATACTTTTACTTCAATGCAAGAGGCAGCAAAAAAGCGTCCTAGGACTTCAGACCCAGAGGAGGGTCCATCAGGTACACAGGACGACTATGATGATACTTACATTGATTTAGAATCAGCGGCCTCATCAGCAGAGGAAGGCGAGCTGGTAGAAGAAGCCGGCAGTTTCAGCATGGATAAGATGGATCATCTTATAAAAATTATGAGAAAAACTCTGGGATTGTCAGAAACCCAAAAAGATTTAAATGTGATGGATGCAGCATTTGTGGGTTATAAGAAGGCAGTTCCCCAGTTTCCAGTGCACAGCTCAATTCAGGACATTATCAATTCTGAATGGAAACAGACCGAAAAAAGAGGAGCCATCTCAAAGAGATTCCATCGGATGTATCCCTTTCCAGAGGAAGAAACTTCAAACTGGTACAACCCTCCTAAAGTTGACGCTGCAATTGCCCAAACTTCAAGGCGAACCACTATTCTCCTGGAAGATGGCACCACACTGAAGGATCCCATGGAGAAGAAAGCAGATAGCGTATTGAAGAAGCAATTCGCTACCATAGGCCAGAACCTCAAAACAGCTACGGCCATGGCATCTACCTTTAGAACACTAAGGATCTGGATTACTGAACTTGAAGAGAAGATAGAATCATCTGTATCCAGAGCACGCCTTATTAAAGAATTAGCCTCCATCAAAGACGCCATCAACTACTCATGTGATGCCTCCCTGGACAACATACGTCTACTAGCAAGAGCTTCATCACTCTCGGTTACAGCCAGACGCGCTATGTGGATCAAGGCTTGGGAAGCAGACCCTTCTTCCAAAAACAAACTGGTCTCGCTGCCCTTCTCAGGTGCGAAACTATTTGGAGATCAACTTGAAGAGATAATAAAACGATCTTCAGGAGGTAAGAGTCAGTTCCTACCACAAGACAAGAAAATAAGAAGATCTCCCCCACGGTCTGGGCAGTACAGGAAGCAGTCCTTTCGTGAGGCCCGAAGTTACAAACCGGGAAGAGGCTACGATCAGAAGAAACGTGGTTCACAGATCTCCCAGAGACCTGGAAATCGCAGAGATTTCCAGCGGCGTGGACAATTCCCTCAATGAAGCCAGTCTCCCCCCTTCTCCTCCAGTAGGGGGCAGACTGGAGGCATTCCATTTGGCCTGGTCTCAGATTCATCCAGACAAATGGGTATGGGAAATTGTCCAGAAGGGGTACTCTCTGGAATTCAAATCTGCCCCCCCTCCTCATCAATTTCGCTGCTCCAAAGTAAGGAAAAGACCTATGATCCCAAAGATGAGACAAGCTCTTCAGTTCCTGTTGAACAACAAAGTAATAGAGGAAGTCCCTGCTCAGCAGAAATTCAGGGGCTTCTAGTCAACTCTTTTCTATGCTATAAAGCCTACAGGGGAACTACGTATCATCTTGGATCTAAAGGATCTCAACTCTCATCTTTATGTACATCACTTCAAGATGGAAACAATATCATCCACAATGAAGTTGATACAACAGGGTGCATACTTGACGAGAATAGATCTTCGCGACGCATATTACCATGTGCTGATCCGGCAACAACATCGAAGATTTCTCAGGTTCCACATCTTCGGCAGGCACTTCCAATACCGAGCCCTACCATTCGGCCTAGCATCGGCTCCCCGGATCTTCGCAAAGATCATGTCCAACGTGATGGCATTTCTCAGAAAACAATATCTTATCAAAGTCATTCCTTACCTGGACGACATTTTGATAATAGAATCTTCCTTACAGAATGCTCTGAACAGCACCAGAATGTGCATAAACCAGATACAGCAGCTAGGATGGCTAATAAATTTCAGCAAGAGCTCTATAGTACCCTCTCAGGACCTGATATTCCTGGGGATAAGATTCAACACCCAACAGGGCCTAGCATTCCTATCATCAGACCGGCAACTAAGAATACTCAGTCATGTAGGCAAGTTTCTTCAACAGAAACAACGATCGGCAAAAGCCTTTTCCAGACTCCTGGGACACCTTGCATCAACCAATCAGGTTATTCCCTGGGCCAGGACGCATGTCCGCATGACCCAAATGCATTACTTGACATACTTCAAAAGACAACCCAAGAATTTCCACCAACTGATTCCAGTCTCAAAGCAAACCAGACGGGAATTGGAATGGTGGACTCACCCTCCAAATCTAGCAAAGGGCAGAGCTTTGACCGATCCAGAATGGCAAATTCTTCACACGGATGCCAGCAAACTAGGATGGGGAGGAATTTGGAACAACAAAACAATTCAGGGCACATGGTCTGCCAGGGAGAAAACAATGCATATCAATGTCCTGGAACTCAAGGCAGTCTGGAACACTCTGAGGCATTTCAGACAACACCTTCATCAACAGTCAGTTCTGATAAGATCAGACAACTCCACGGCAGTCCAATACATCCTAAATCAAGGAGGAACCCGCAGCTACCAATTGAACTGTCTAGCTATCAGGATCCTACTTTGGGCAGAACTCAATCTGCATGCCCTCACAGCCTCTTTCCTATGAGGTCATCTGAATACACAAGCAGATTATCTCAGCAGACATCAACTCGATCCAGGCGAATGGGAGTTAAACCCCAAAATATTTCAACTAGTGGTGGCCAATCTGGGTCTCCCAGAAGTGGATCTCATGGCCACAAATCAAAACAAAAAATGCGAAAAGTACCTGTCCAGGTGGCAGGAGCCTCGGGCATTAGGACAGGACGCCCTAAGGATCCCCTGGAAATTCAAATTGGCATACCTATTTCCTCCGCTACCTCTGATAAACGAGGTCATCAGGAAAATCAGAAAGGACAAGGCAGAAGTAATTCTGATTGCTCCATACTGGCCAAGGAAACCTTGGTTTCCAGACTTGCTCAGGATGTCATGCAGAGTCCCTCTTCCTCTTCCAGTCAGCTCAGACCTGCTTCTTCAGGGACCTATACAACATCCCAACCCAGCTTTCTTCCAGCTTCAGGCTTGGAGGCTGAGCGGCAGTCCTTAAGGTTACAGGGCACTTCCGAAGCAGTGATTGAAACCATGCTCAAAGGGAGGAAAACATCATCTACAAAAATTTATTACAGAGTATGGTCCATTTTCTACAAATGGTGTGTGAACCATCAAGTGAACAGATCTACCATATCTCCTACTAAGATCTTAGATTTTTTACAGGAAGGATTCCAAAAAGGATTAAAACCCTCATCATTAAAAGTACAACTGTCAGCATTGTCAGCTATATTGGCATCTCCACTTGCGGATAACTACCTTATTAGACGCTATTTAACATCTATTTCTAAAATTAAACCAACTATAAGAGAAACTGTTCCCCCTTGGGATCTTAATTTGGTGTTACAACAATTGGCCTCTCATCCATATTTTGAGCCCCTTCAAGAGGTGTCCATTAAACACCTCTCCTTGAAAACAGCATTTCTAATAGCAGTTACTTCAGCTAGAAGAGTCAGTGAATTACAAGCCTTGATGGCGGTATCACCCTTTATCACGTTCCATCAGTATAAAGTAGTGCTGCGACCAAAACCGACCTTTCGTTCCAAGGTTATCTCCCAGTTTCACCTGAATCAGGAGATAGTGTTACCATCCTTCTGTCCTCATCCAGAGCATGAGCTGGAAAAACGTCTACATAACCTAGATTTGGTCAGATGTCTACAGATCTATCTGTCCAGAACTAAGGATTTCCGAAAATCTGATTCTCTTCTAGTACACTTTGGGGGTCAATATAAAGGATCAGCAGCCTCTAAGGCTTCAATCGCTAGGTGGATACGGGACTGTATTGCCCTCTCTTATGAAACAGCGGAGCAAGATCCGCCTAAAGGACTAAAAGCTCACTCAACTAGGGCCATGTCAACCTCTTGGGCCCTCAAAGCGGCTGCTTCCCCAGAAGAGATTTGTAAGGCAGCAACCTGGGCTTCTATTTCTACGTTCATCAAACATTATAAATTGGACTTACAAGCATCTGCTGACGCCAAGTTTGGGCGAAAGGTGCTTGAAGCAGCTATACTCCACTAAGATATTCCATTCTGCCCCATCCCTATGTGGGGTACTGCTCTGGTAAGTCCCACAGTGCCGTGGATTGGACACAGAGGAAAAGTGAAATTTACTAACCGATATTTGTATTTCCTCTGTGTCCTTCCACGGCAACCCACCCAGGGTAATTATGGTATGAGTATCAGTTCCTATGGTGACAAGATTTCTACTATATACTAGATATATATATATATATATATATTATGGAATGGCTATCTCTAACCTCTTGTATCTTTCAGCTTGGTCAAAATGTATAACTGCAGAGGAGAGGTAGCAAACGAAATTTAAAGATTGGTCCTACCCAGCTGGAAGGCGGAGCCAAAGCCCACAGTGCCGTGGAAGGACACAGAGGAAATACAAATATCGGTTAGTAAATTTCACTTTTTTAAAAAATTTCCAGCTCAGTGGGAAGTGCCATTTCCCTCCTTTTTTGCATTGGAGGTGAAAAGTTTTGCCAATCTTTAATTAGGACATATGAATATGAATGAGGATTAGGGATAGGATAGAAGGTAGGCAAGGATGAAGAGGGGTAATGGTTAAGGTGAAGGGCTGAGGATCAGTTGTAAATGAAAGTCCACTTTTTAACCCCTTAACGACCGGCCGATCGGAGTGTGGTGGTCACTTTAGGACCACAGAGCATTGTTCTTCAAATTCCGGTTCCAGACTCCCAGAACGGCATGCAGCCGCAGGGGGAGCCCGGAATTCCATGACGGTCATAGTACGTCATGGGTCGTTAACTCAGATCAACCCATGACGTACTATGACCGTCAAGGGTCGTTAAGGGGTTAAGCACATTATCAATGCTTAGACTGCAGCAGTATTCCTCCAGTCAACTTATAGACATCCATTTAAGGCCATATAGGTAATGTTCCAAAATATTTTCCCTTAAATCATCAGCATTAATAGAGTAAATGCTCTTATTTTAAACACTTGCTATCACTGTTGCTGTTTCCTTAAAGTGATAGTAATGTTTAAAAATAAAAACTGCTCCAATTAATCTTCATAGTATTTGGTCCATGGAGAGAGCTATTTCAATAATGTCAGAGTTATAGTTCAAGAGTAATTGAATGATAAAGTTTCCCCCTCCCGCCCCTTTTACCTAGTGTAAGCCACCTCGCCTCAGATGTGGAATCTGGTCCTGGGACCGGACAGCTCATAGCAAGGGACAATCTTCTTACTGTGAGAGCAATGAAAACCCTGGCCCCCTTGACATGTTTTTCAGGTTTTTCCCTTATGCTAACTGAAGATTGTCCCTCTACGATTCATCTGGACACCACCTTTCTGTTCTGAGGTGAGCAGTGTTACATCAGTAAAAGGGGCGGGAGGGGTATATTTTATCATTCAATTACTCTTGAACTACAACTCTGACAGTATTGAAATAACACTCTCCAAAGTCCAAATACTATGAAGATTAATTGGAGTTGTTTTTATTGTGAAACATTACCATCCCTTTAAGTTTTAGTAAAGGTGATGTCATAAACAGCAATCATTGCATAACAATTAACCTCATGTATGTTTTTGTCATGCGAGCATTTGTAAAATGCACAATTGCAATAACTATGGCAGTGATTCTCATCAGTCGTCCTTGGGAAACACCAACAGTTCATGTTTTCAGGATCAAAAGTGTGTAATTAGTGGGTAAGTAATTTTGATAGAGAGTTAATTTGAGATATTCTTAAAGGGATAGTAATACTTGCAAATTACTTATCCCCATAGTGTAGCTTTGTGAAAGAAATCAGTCAGCGTTCAGTCAGGGAAGGGGAAGAAGGGGGGAACTTTGAGCGCTATCATCTCTCAGACCATAAGGGTTTGAGAGATGACACTGGGGGCAATATGTTTCTATTTAACAAAGCTACAATATGGGGATTAGTAATTTGCAAGTATTACTATCCCTTTAAATTTGACCCTATGGTGTGTCCCGAGTACTGAAGCTGGGAAGCACTGTTGTACAGTGTCTATAATGACAGCACTGTGCTGATGGTCTGTCTTTATGTTTCTTAACAATAACCAAATAAATATTAAAACAAATATAAAGCAGCCTTATCCACAAGGTTAATAACCAAGTTAATATCAGACTACTCCATAGAAATGTATTTCAAAGCTCTCCATTGAGAGATATTTGGGACCAAAGTTCCCCCCTTCCCTCCCCTTTCCCTTACAGAGCGCAAACTGACTGCAGGGAAATCCGGTCCCAGGACTGTCAGAGGCTCTTCAGCAGAGTCGAGATCACGTTATTGAAACAGAAATCCTTCACTGGAACGGTCTACAAAGTGTGCTTAGTTTGCAATGTGTTAGATAACTTCCTGCCACTCAGAGGGTGAACTCCTTGAATGTGACAGAGGATTCCACTCATTGAGAAGCTCCTCATATGCTCAAACATGAATGACCCTCCTGGTCCATCATTACTATGTATTTTTAAATGCAATTACATTCCTCCTGATACTTCTAGACTGTAAGCTCTTCTGAACAGGGCCCTCACTACCGCTTGTTTTTGACAAAGAATAAAGTAACAGTTATTGTCTCCCCATGTTTACTGAATAAACGATAATAATATTAATTTCACTTTTTACCTCGATCGTGTTTTGGGGAGTAGGAAGTAAGAACTGCATACAGGATGAGATGATTGGGTACAGAGCGATTAACCCCTTAAGGACCAGAAGGGAATGCGGAACATGCGTTACAGACCCTTAAGGGTTAACCTGCTGCAAACGGTAAGTAGCAGCCATATAGTTCCCCTTTGAGTGCCAGAAGGGTGTGCATTGCTTTGCAATTGCTCTGGCACTCAAAGGGTTAATGGCAGTTTGGGACAGAAAGAGCGATCAGGGTTATGGTATTAAGGCTTAGGGTTACTGTTTTGTGTTCAACTAGGCCCAAAATCCTAATCTGTTTTGAATAAAATACTTGTTGGGATGTGTCTTAAAGTATTGCTCAAATTTAACTAATTTTAATATTGTAGAGATTAAAAATATGAATAGTGTGAGGTATGTCCCATCTCTCAAGCTTGTATCGGCTGAAAGATTGAAGCATCTAACGTTCTCGTTTCACAGAAGACTGCCACCTAGCTGAGAGAAGCAGATTCTGGTCCTGGGACTGTCCTGCGGCTCTTCAGCCAAGCTGAAATAGTGCAATATAGAAATAAATACTTCATTGGAACGGGCTACAAAGTGTGTCTGCAAATTTATTTCTATATTGTGCTATTTTGGCTCCGCTGAAGAGCCTCAGGACAGTCCTGGGACCAGAATCTGCTTCTCTCAGCACGGGCTAGAGTCTATTGCAGGAGTTAAATGTTAACATCCGTTTTATCATACATTTGCCTATTGAAGTCTATGGGGAAAACTGGAGATAGCAGTGATAAAATTTGCACCTGTAATAGAATCTAGCCCTAGATGCTTCGATCTCTCAAACTATACAACTTTGAGAGATGGGACATACCTCATTCTAGTCATATTTTTAATTAGGCGTGCGAATTCATTCAGAGACATTCGGATTTAGTCGAAAATGGGGTCATTCGGAGACATTCGGCCAATCCGAAACTCAAGGGTCATTCGGAAAAAATGATCCGACTCCAAACAGCCCAGGTCCGAAATTCGTCGAAACTTTCGGAAGTTTCGGCAATCGACACATTTCCAAAAGTTTTGACTACTTTTGACCAGGACTTTTTTGTACTTCCTGTGCGCGCTCAATTACTTTCCCTCCATAATTTTCCCTCCATGTCTCTAGTCCAATTCCATTCTCCGTTTCATGCACTACTTCCCTCTTTTGTCTGTATTCGAATAGCCTTCTTCGTTTCATGATGGGGGTTGGACTAATGACACAGTCACACAGACAGACAGCCTGCATTTCCTCATTGCATTGTTGGATCTCAGAGAGAGAAGAGATTAGAGAGTGTACAGTTGTTGTGTAGGCAGGCAGGTAGCATTAGGCTAGGCATAGGTAGGCAGCCAGCATTAGTTCCAGTTATTGCCACTGCAAGAGCGAGTAATATTTGTTCCTGTGCAAAATATAAAAAAATATTTAGGTATTTGTTCGAATACAGGGACGGCCCTTACATGGGTCCCAGTGGGTCCATGGACCCAGGCGGCACTTTGACAGGGGCGGCAATTTGCCATCCCATAGCATGTTTATTTTGTGCTCTTCCGCCATTTCTGTGTTGCAGGGTGTCCCATCAGTGTGACTGTCAGCAGCCGGGCAGCCCTACGCTCACTCAGTGGCGATGCCTGTTGGCTGCTTCAGTGACGTGAATTATGTGATAGTGAAACATTATGCCTATTTTGTATTGTTTATCGCCCACCTAAAGTCAAGACTTATATAGGTCTACCGTCCCAGATTTGCTAGAGAGGTTTTACAAATACAGGAGGGTGCCCCCTGTACGAAATGAGTCTAAACATTTGGGATCCCTAGTATGAGTGCACAACAGCGCATGATGTGTCCTGAACAGGATTGCTGTGAGGTGTCTCCACCCAGAAGGTGCTGGCCGGGCTGAGCTTCAACATTGCAACAAGTGACCAACTAAGAGCACCGTGCCGTGCAGCCATAGCATCACCCCCTCCTACTCTCCGGGTCCCGCTGACTGGCAATAACAGGTGAGTCATTATGAGATCTGAAGCCTTTCTGGAAGTCCTTTCACTTGGAAAGGGGCTAGGTATTACTTGGGGGAGTTGCCTCGTGTGTAAATAATTTCTAGGTGGGAGATGAATGTGCATCACTTATGTGTTTCCTAACAGTAGTTAGAATACAACTCCCATCATCCCCTGATTATGACATTGGGAAATGCCCAGCAATTACCGTAGAGCCCTGTATTGCACACTCACGGAAAACGGTGATATTGCTATACTAAGACAATGCTGTGGACCCCTCTTCAGTATAGATTTTTTTTTATTTCTCTCCTGTGTTGCAGTTTGTTCACAACAGAATGTCTCAATTTTTCTTTTTAACCCTTTGAATGCCAGAGTGGTATGCAACGCATTGCTTTGCAATGCATTGCGTACCACTCTGGCACTCAAAGGGTTAACACATTACATCTATCACATTACAATCATTGATGTTTATTCTTGATGTAGTACGAAACTCTACAATGTATATACACATAGAGTTATCTGATATGAGGGGAAATCAGGATAGGAAAACGAGAGAGAGGAATTTGGGTACCAAAGAGGGACAGTAGGGTAGGAGGCTGGTACCAGAAAATGAAACCTTAATCTTTACCCATGTACTAACATAGAATGTGACATGTAGTTTGTCCATGTTCGAGTCGATCACTTATGTTGAGTAGGATGTGACAGGCATGGGTTTTCGATGTCGCGCATATGCTAAATTGAATGACAGGCATGAGGTTTCGATGTTCGAAGATATGCTAGATTGAAGGACAGGCATGGGGTTTCGATGTTCGAACATGCTAAATTGAATGACAGGCATGGGTTTTCGATGTTCGACGTTTGCATTGTGACTGGCATCCCATGCTGGAGTAGAGGTGACATGCACAGACTGGCAATGTACGACAATGTCCGTTTTTGGGATGGATCTTTTTCTAAATGCACACCCTGTCTGCAAATAATGATAGCAGCGTGCACGGAGGCGCACTGCTATAATTTAACCCATGTTAAATTCGGCCGAATAATTCGGAATGGATCAGAATTTCATCCGAATCGAATAGGCCCGGTCCGAAATTAGGATCATCCGAATTAGAAAAAAAAAAAATTGTCCGAATTCGAATTTTACCGAAAATTTTGCCCGTGCACAAGTCTATTTTTAATCTCTACAGTATTAAAATTAGTTAAATTTAATGCACCATGTATTCCTGTTTTATATTTATATATTAAAAAAAAAAATACTTAATGGGAGAACCTGCCAAACCCAATTGGAAGGTTAACACTGAGGGTGCAACATATTGCTTAGCAATGCATTGCTCACTCCTCTTGTTGTCAAATAGTTAAAACTAGCTTGTACATTCATATTACTTAAGCACTTGAGGAACAAGGAGTGCCTAATGCATTGCTTTCCAATGCTCACCCCCTCAAGGGCTTTAAGTAGAGCCCGTTAGAGACTGCTTCACAATGTGATGGGGTTATCCAGTGGGTTAATATGAATTTATATTTGACTCAGCAGTCAATATTGTAGGTATGATACCTGAGGAACTATTTTCTTGAACACAAAGGGTAACTGACAGATCGTATGAAAAAACTAACCCTTGAGCACCCCCAAGTGGTCTGAAAAGGTATTGGAGATATGTTTATTATGTAAGACAAGATATACTGTACGCAACAATGTTAATTAATGACAAATTAACCCTTTGAATGCATTCTGTACCCCTCTGGCACTCAAAGGGTTTTTTTTTTATAAAGTAACCTTTTGAGTGCCAGAGGGGTATGCAATGCATTGCAGAGCGATCCCCTCCGGCACTCAAAGGCTTTAAGAAACAAACAAATACCTCTTGCATAAAAACAGATCCAGATCTAAAATCACGGGATGCTAGTTTGTACAAAGAGTTTACATTTTTAGGCTACAATTTCATTTAACCATTACCAGGAAATTGTACACCCCAGTCTTGTTCCCCTGTCGGCCACTGCAAATGTTTGTACTGTGGGATCCTTTCTTCTTGGTAAGGCCTCATCTAGAATATGGAATTCAGTTTTGAGTGCCAGTTCTTAAATATATATTATTGAAAAGGAAAGTACAGAGATGTGCAACAAAAGAGACAGAGGGATTGGAAGGGGTTTATTATAAAGAGAGACTAGCCAAAATGGATTCATGGGTGTCTGGAGGGGCGGGGGACAAGGGAGGGGGGCTTGACCCCCACTCCCTACACTTGCCCCCTCCATATAAACATAGGGGCTGGGCAGGCAGGCTTGCCTGGTGGTAATATTATGCCTTTGCTTCCCACCAGAAAAATGTCTGCAGATGCTCCGACCAGGTTTGTTTACATTAGAGAAGAGATACCTAAGAGGGGCAATGATTATTAGTTACAAATATATTCAGGTCAATACAAGAACTATCTGGGGTAGTATTTACACAAATAACTGGGAAAAAAACAGGATCATCCATTAAAACTGGAGTAAAGGCAGGGATTTTTTTATGTAAGTGCAGTAATGTGGCATTCTTTACCTTGGAAGACTGTGTTTGCTGATACCATAGATAATTTTAAAAAGTACTGGATATCCTTTTAGCTCAGAACAATATAGAACAATATATAGAACTATGTCAGTTAGACATATATTACCATGCAGTGGATAAGTTATACATTTTTTCATGGGGCATAATTAAAAATGGCTCCAAAAGGATTTTTTGTTTTTTTTTTTGTTTTGTTTTTGTAAAGGCTGAACTTGATGGATGTTTGTCTTTTTTCAACTTTATCAACTATGTTACAATGAGTTTTGTTCATCAAGGTAAAGAGGTAGACTTCTGAAATAAAACAAATGCACCATAGGGTAGAAATGAAAATCCTACAAACTCACATTGATTGAAATGGTGCTTTTAGCCCTGTAATTGCCAGGGAAATCCCCAATTTCAATCAGTTGAAAGTCATTTTCCCCTATAGTGCAGTTAGTATGCTGTAGAATTGGAACTGGGGTTCTGTGGAATACAGTCTGATAACATCTGGTCTATACAAATTAGAAAAATATGCACAAGAAAAAAATGGTTAAGTGATAAGGAGGTTTGACTCCCACCCCCTCTCACTTCAAGAAATTGGAGTTTATTTCATAATACTAATAATGAAATGGCCAAGTTAAATCTACCTAGTACTGAAGCTCAGCTACGGGAAATTTCATATCCCTCTTTAGGAGGGTCAGCACCTCTTTGAGCCCCAAATCCCTCTGTCCGTCTTTCCCATCCTGGTGTCCCTGTGTATAGAAGATAGAAACATAGAAACATCTGATGACAGATAAGACCAATTCGGCCCATCTAGTCTGCCCATTTTCCTACTGTAAAAACATCAAACCTTATTTGGTCCTTGGTCCCTATCCCATGCATGCTTAAATTCTGTCACTGTATTAACATCTACCACTTCTGCTGGTAGGCTATTCCACTTATCTACGACCCTCTCAGTGAAGTAAAACTTTCTTACATTACGTCTAAACCTGTGTCCCTCTAGTTTTAGACTATGGCCTCTTGTCCTAACATTTTTACTCCTTTGAAATGTACTTCCCTCATGCATTTTGTTGAATCCCTTGATGTATTTGAATGTTTCACTCATATCCCCTCTATCTTCTCTCCTCCAAGCTATATACATGTTTAATCTAGATCCTTTAGTCTATCCTGATATTTCTATTCCTGTAAACCAGTCACCATTTTAGTAGCCATTCTTTGAATTCTCTCTAGAGTATCTATATCCTTCTGGAGATGTGGTCTCCAGTACTGTACACAATGCTCTAGGTGAGGTCTAACTAGAGATCTGTAGAGTGTCATGACCACTTCCCTTTTTCTGTTACTAATGCCCCTAGCTATACAACCCAACACCCTGCTGGGTTGTATAGCTAGCACTAGACTGTGTGGTGTATAGGGATGGGTGAAAGTGTTTTTCTCAACAGAGAAATAGGAGAAAAATATTGCTTCCCGCCTAGCTGGAAATTTCCCACAAAAAGTCTAGTTTTTCCAATTTTTTTTTCACCTATAATATTGCACTCAAATTAACGGGAAGACGGAGTTTACATCCAACACATAGCAAATTGTAGTTTATTTCCCATAGCCATAGTATATAGAGGGGTCAGAGGGCTCCTATGTTGGTGGTGTTTGGGGAAAGAATCAGTTGAACGGGGGAAGGGGGTTGTTTTTTGTTTTAATTTTGTTTATTGGGATAGGGGGACAGTTCGTTATTTCAAAATAAATAAAAAAATAAAATGTTAAAAATAAAGTAATTGGTTCATAACAAGAAAGAAACAGGGGCCCTAACGTAAGCTGTGACGGGGGCAGACTGATACTTGATGGTATAGAGTATTTTGTAGAGGACCACGGCAAGTCATCACACACAATCAGTTCTATGGTGTACTTTACAGTAAAAACATACACAGTAGTTGAGTAATGTCCAGCAAACGCACAAGGGGTGGGGAGAGTGAAAAGATATAAGAGCAGTGCAGGGGCATATGCGTAAAGTGGTAGTCTAAAAACTGACTGCAGCAATATTTGCTGCAGCAGTTGCAATAAATGATGGTGAACTCTCCTCCTCATGACCCTTTTTTGGCAAATATAGTAAAGGAGAAAAAAGAAGCATTTAAGAAATAGGAACAGACACAGAAGGAAGGAGATAGGTATTGGTACAAGACAAGGCTGAAGGAGGCAAAATGCATTATTAGATGTGTCAAAGCACAGACAGAGGAAAAAATTGCCCAGTCAATAAAAAAAAGAGGGATAAATATTTTTTAGGACAAGAGGCCATGGTCTAAAACTAGAGGGACACAGGTTTAGGTGTAATGTAATAAAGTTTTACTTCACTGAGAGGTTAGTAGATAAGTGGAATAGCCTACCAGCAGAAGTGGTAGAGGTTAATACAGTGACAGAATTTAAGCATGCATGGGATAGGCATAAGGCTGTCCTTAACATAAGAAAAGACCAAGGATCAAAAAAGGTTTGAGGTTTTTTACAGTTGGAAAATGGGCAGACTAGATGGGCCGAATGGTTCTTATCTGCCGTCAAATTGTATGTTTCTATGTTTAAACAATGTATTTATTTCTCTTTATAAACAATGGCTAGTAGGAAGAATAGCAGCAGGCTTAAAAGCTGAAAGATATGTGTGTGTGTGCTGTTCACTGTGCAGGACTTAGACTTGCTAAATACCCAAGCCCTGAGGAACAATTGATTTGTAGGACTTAGACTTGTTAGAGGCCCAAGCCCTGAAGAACAATTGAGTTGTAGGACTTAGACTTGTTAGGCTCAAGCCATAAAGAAACATTAATTTGCAGGACTTACACATTTTAGGCACAAGCACTGAGGAAACATTGAATTGTAGGACTTAGATTTGTTAGAGGCCCAAGCCCTGAAGAAAAATTGATTTGTAGTACTTAGACTTGTTAGGCCCAAGCCCTGAGGAAACATTAATTTGTAGGACTTGTACACTTTTTAGGCACAAGCCCAGAGGAAACATTAAGTTGTAGGCCCTGAGAATACACTGATTTGTAGAACTTAGACTTTTTAGAGGCCCAAACCCTGAGGAACAATTGATATGTGGGACTTAGACTTGTTAGAGCCGAGGCCCAAGCCCTTAGGAAACATTGATTTGTAAGATTTAGACGTGTTAGGTTCAAGCACTGAGGAAACATTGATTTGTAGAAATTTGGCTTATTTGAGTAGCAAGCCTTGAGGAAACAGTGATCTGATGGGCTCCGATTTGTTAGAGGGACAAGCCCTGAGGAAACAGTGATTTGTAGGACTTAGGCCATTAATATTTTGTACCTTCTTTCCATACTGCATGATGCAGAGAGCGAGGAATTTGTAGATCACAAATACAATGATCTGTGACCAATCAGGATTTGTCATACTCAGTGAAAATTATCTAGCACATGTTGTGCCCAGAGAGGATGTCAACAGAGTGCAGCTCCTCAGGTATTATATATAAGTATGCATATATTTATTTGGCATCACACAGTGTACACAGAGTCTTACAACAGATGTATGTTACAATAAATAAAAGAGGATAAAAGAAGTGCCACATTCATAGAAACTATAGGAGAGAGGTCCCCTCCTCAAGGAGCTTACAGTCTAAATGGGTAGTAGGAGACAGGCAACAGGGTATGAGGGTGTCAAGTTCTCAGATTACAAGTGCTGAGTTTTCCCAAAAGTAGTACATGGTCCTAGTGCTCCACAGGATAAGATTGCAGGGTAGACTTAAAGACAGAGGGGGATTGTTCAATATGTAGGGAGAGGGGTATGGAGTTCCATAGGTAGGGAGAGGAAAGTGAAAGAGGTTTGAGATGGGAGAGAGCAGAGGGTGTGCATGTAACAAGAAGGGCATTGTGAGCTGAGCAAAGGAGGCGGCCAGGAACATGAGAGGAGAGGAGAGGAGGGAAGGGATATAAGGAGGGATCTCAGTGTGGAGAGCATTAAAAGATGAGAAGAGAACTTTGTAAGTGATGTGTTGCTTGAAATGGGAGCCATGACAGATGTCTAAGAATGATGTGAGTAGGTTCAGTGTTTGGAGAGAGTGTGGTGATTCATGCAGTCAAGTTTAAAAAAGATTGCATAGGGGAAGATGGGTAGCAGGGAGGCCAGTTAGTAAGACACTGCAATAGTCTATCCGGGACAGAATGAGGGCATATACAAGAGTTTTAGTAGTTTTATGTAAGACGAATGGGTGGATTTTAGCAATGTTGCGGAAACAGAAGCGACATGTTTAAGTCCCAATGCAGAGTGGTAAGCTGACTGGATCAATGTCAATTCAGTCAACTGTAATGGTGAAGCTAGGTGTTGGGCAAGGTCAAGGGAAAATGAGAAGTTCTGTTTTGGACATGTTTATCTTCAGCTGATGGTGGGTCATCCAGGTGGATATGGCCAAGAGACAGTGAAATATGTAACTGGATTTGAGGTGAAAGACCAGGAATGGACATGTAAATTTAAGGATAGGCAGCTGCGAGAAACAGAGGCATGTATGATGCAGTATGAGGAGGCAGAATGAGGGTTGGAATTACACCAAAAGGGAGGTGTTTTCTTAAGGCTTAAAGTGTTAGTAATGTCTAAAAAAAAGTTTTTTGCATTTAGAAGAGCTTAAAAAGATGATCTAAATGCAAAAAAAGTATATGGTTTAAGAGATATGGGTGTTTAAAGTTTGATTTCTCCTACTGACAGCTGTAAAGCTGTCAGCAGGAGATCCGTGTCGGTCGACACGGAGGCGCTTGAGAAGTGCCGAGATCTCGTTACTGACAAGGAATCCCTTCATTGGAATGGTCTAAAACATGTGCCTAGTGTTTTTTTTAGACATTACTAACACTTTAAATGTACATGAACATGTATCAGGCTACTCCCTGTGTGGATACGATATTCTGATGGCTACAATATCAGAATTTTGCTATTTTCATGCAGGAGGCATTCTGATATTTCACTCCCTTGCAACATTTTTAATGCGCCGTTGTGTGCCACGCCCAATAGAGGGTGACATTTTCAAAGGATACCAACAAGCAGTGTTTAAAGAGTCTGTGACTCTGCAACAGTTACTGTAATACAGGACACTAATAAAATATACACAATTGAGGACCACACTGGTTATGTTGCAATTCTGCAGAATTAAAATTGAACAAGTTTCCCACATTAAAATGGCCATCTGGTCACATTAAAGCGGAACTATCATAAAAATTAAATTGCTCCCCCAATCTTTATTAGCATAACGATAAGCATATACATCCTATATAATAATTCCTTAATGTATGTTTGTCAGAAGCTGTCATGCGCAGTACAGACTTCCAGCGCCACGGCTGATAACGGAGCTGGGTGCACAGCCGCAGCACAGGCAGTCTCTACTGTGCATGACTGCACCGCGTCCATTCTGCCTGGCACTGTAGCCTGCGTACACGGGCTGATCAACTAGTATTGTTATAATGCTGAATAAGTCCAGAATTAGTGAGAAATACAACTTGTTCGGCAGGGATCTTGCTGTAGGTGCGCTCAGCTCCTGTGTTGTCAGCCCCTTCTGGTACCTTAAAAGGATAGTAACACTTATTATACAAACAAATATATATTGTAGAGTTTATCCCTTTGAGTAAAACAAGGGCACTCCAAGTGCTAAGAGGTGTTTTAGTCAAAAATTATTCTGGATCAAACTTGAATTTTTAGGTGCAATATCTCAATTGCCTGAAATTGCATGGAGGTGCTGTTGCTACACCATCCTATGGACAGCTCTGGTCCAAGGACCATAAATCTCCATAGGACTGTGTAGCAACAGCACCACTATAACATTTCAGGCCATTGAGACATTGCTTCTAAAAAATTCAAGTTTGAGCCAAAATAACTTTGAATAAAACAGCACCGGGAGTGCCCTTGTTTTACTCAGGGGGATAAACTCTAAAATATATATTTATTTGCATATTAAGCATTATGATCCCTTGAGGTACCAAGGAACTCCATTCACCAATCCTGGAGGTGAACAGGGCAGCGTAGACTCACAGATGACTTTTCTGCAAGATGTCTGCCCTGTCGCACGCTGATGCCTGCCAGACAGAGTTATATTTCTCACTAATGCTGGATTTATTCAGCATAATAACAGTATGTATATGCTTATCACTATGGTAATAAGGATTTGGGGGGCAATTTAATTTTGATGATAGTTCAGCTTTAAAGGTATAGTAATGTTTCATAATAAAAGCATCTCTAATTAATCATCATAGTATTTGGACTTTGGAGAGTGTTATTTCAATTCTGTTAGAGTTGTAGTTCAAGACTAATTGAATGATAAAGTATCCCCCTCCCGCCCCTTTTACTGATGTAACACTGTTCAGCCAGATCAGAAGGGAGGTGCCAAGGTAGATTGCACAATCTTCAATTAAGGTAAGGGAAAAACATGAAAAACTTGTCAAGGGGGGCAGGGCTTTCATTGTTGTCATACAAAGAAGATTGTCCCCTTCTGTTATCTGTCTGGTCTTACAACCAGATTCCACATCTGAGAAGAGATGGCTTACACTAGGTAAAAGGGGCGGGAGGGGAACTTTGCTTGTGAATATCTCTCAAACCATAATGGTTTGAGAGATAAGACTTATATCGTTCTTCATGTTTTTTTAATGCCTGCCAAATAAAATAAAGATAAAACAAAGTATTGCTATCCCTTTAAGAATGTGTATTTTAGAAATGACATCATTATATCTTAGGTAGTACAAGTCATAGACATAGGTGTATTGTATCTTAACCTTCTGAGTGCCAGAGGCGGTATGCAGTGCAATGCTTTGCATACCCCCCTGGCACTCAAAGAATTTAAAATCAGTCAAGCAACCCAAGGGTTAAAACCCCATCTCAATGAATGGAAATGCTTACTTGGTCCTATATGGTGAAGCTGATTTGCAGCAGCATTGATCTATGTGTTCTTGTGTATAAAGCCCTTAAATAGACAGTCAACTTCCCTTTTCACTTAAAGGGATAGTAATGTTTCATAATAAAAGCAGTTCCAATTAATCATCATAGTACTTGGGCCATGGAGAGTGTTATTTCAGTACTGTCAGAGTTGTAGTTCAAGAGTAATTGAATGATAAAGTATCCCCCTCCCACCCCTTTTACTGATGTAACACTGTTCAGCCAGATCAGAAGGGAGGTACCCAGGTAGACTGCAGAGAGGGACAATCTTCAATTAAGATAAGGAAAAAACCTGAAAAACTTGTCAAGGGGGCAGGGCTTTCATTGTTCTCATAGGAAGAAGATTGTCCCCTGCTGTTATCTGTCTTTTCTATGGACTGGATTCCACATCTGAGAAGAGATGGCTTACACTAGGTAAAAGGGGCGGGAGGGGAAACTTTGCTTGTGAATATCTCTCAAACCATAAAGGTTTGAGAGATAAGACTTATATCGTTCTTCATGTTTTTTTAATGCCTACAAAATAAAATAAAGATAAAATGAAGTATTATTATCCCTTTAACATTCTCCAAGTGTCTACTATGTAAAGACTGTGTAATTTTTTTTTCCCCTTCATCTATTTGTTTACACTTTTATGATCTCTGAATATCTTTCCAGAGAGCTTTCTGTGTGGGACTGTGAAAGCAGAGATAGTCTAGCAGTGATAGTGTAACAATGTAAAAGGATTCAATGAAGAAAAAAAAAAAAAAAAGAAAAAGACAGTGAAACAATGTAAAAAAGCTTGTCTCTACAGCAGACATTTCAACCAGTGCTGCAGGGAGACTGAAATATGGTATAAATAGCTCTGCTTTCTCAATTAACCCAGAAAGGTATCCAATGCATTTGCCCTCAAAGGCTTAATGAAAGTTTTCTGGAAACATAGAACAGAGATATAAAACTGTAAAAAAAAAAAAAAATAGATGGCAATAATAAAGTGTAGGCAATTTGACATTACAAAAATGATGCACTTGCAGAATACGAAAAATTGATAAGGAGGTTGACTGTCACTTTAACGTCTCAGAACCAAGGCTAGTTTTTGTGACAACTGCACAGATACCCTCGCTATGTTGTATTGCTTTTCTTGTGCTTGTTTGAAATTAAAGGAGCAGTAAACTTTTTTTATGAAAACACATATTTTATAGAGCATTTCCTGCTGAATAAAACAAGGTCACTCCCATCGCTGTCAGGTGTTTTATTCAAAAATTATAGCAGTTTAAATAATCAGGAAGTGAATTTACTGTGTTTACTTCCTGATTGTTCTAACTGACAGGAAGTGACAGGCAGTTTCTATCACATTTTATGGAGAACTGTATGTCTCTGACTTTTCTGACTTTCATCTCCATTAGAATCTAACAGGAAATCTAATTAGAATTTGACCACTAGAGGGCACTGCTAATGTAAAAAAACATGGGTTTAAACTGTAATAACTCTGGAAGTATAAATCTCTCGGCAGTGGGAGTGCCCTTATTTTACTCAATAGGAAAATCCCTACAATATATATTTTTTCATAAAAAAGGTTTACTGCTCCTTTAAAGTGGAATTTTCACCTTGGTATGATTGTGGCTTAATCCCTTCCTCTATGTCCCCTGTATGTATTCGTTTGTTTCCTTTTGCTTAAAAATGTCTACATTCAGCAATAGATAAATGATTTTGCTACCTGATGATGCAACGTGTGGCTCAAGCTGTACTGCAGCATACCATATGGTACAGAAGACACTCCCACACGGCTTGTCTCTAACTCCTCCGGCCAGCCCCCGTCAAGCCCGTCTGCACCATGTCACCTGGTGTGCTCCTTGAATCGTGCTTGTCCAGGTCATGTCTGTGAGGTGTGAGCACGTTCATGTACAGCACTCGCACTGTATAAATAAGCAGTCAGTGTTAATCCTATGTAGTTTGAGCCAAGCAATGCTGTCATTGTCCCGTTTCGTCTGAATAGTCTTCACTCGCACAAAAAAATATGGGCAGTCTCTTCCCCTATGAGTGACATGACACAGGGAGAGCTGACGCATGCACATTATTACTTTTTCAGCAAGATGGCGCCACTCTTCCTGGTCTTGAAGCAAACATATAAGGTATATTTTAATAACGTACAATGATAGCACAGTGTTTATATATACAGGAAAAGCATCCTATTGGGCATTTCTTTTAGACAAGTTAACGTTGTTTGAAGGTGAAATTTCCACTTTAAGCGTGTGTCATTCACAACTTAAATACCGTATTTGTCACAACATAAAACAGGTCAGCAATCAACTGTTACACCTGATGAACTTTTGTTACATGGATTTTTATAAATAATGTAAACAAAAGCTTGAAGACAACATTTGACAAAAAAAACAATTTACATTTCAGTAAATGATGAGGTACTAACACAGTTCTGAAGAGCAGGAGTAGTCAGATTCAGACCTCTAGCTATTTTGATTAGAACTCACAGTTATTGCTGGGATGATGTAGTTGTTGTCCCCAACAGAAAGTCCAACATTTGACTACCTCTTCTCCTGAGCATACCATGGCTGCTAGCTTCTGAAAATATTTTTACACTGTCAATTGTGTCAAATATTATGGAAAAGCAAGATTTTTTTACTAATAACAATTCTCTAAATGGTCACAATTTTATAGACATCTCCCAAATTCATACTGACTGTCCATCAAATTGCTGAGGAATGGCAGCCCTGATAGGTGCTCAGATCTGTCAGTAAAGGAACTCTAAGATGTCCAAATAAGAAACAAACACACATGCCTTAGTTTGGGAAGAAAATTTTATGGCCCCTGTGAATCAGTTATGTAGGGGATTGATTCCTCAAACCTTATATTAATTAGTACTGGATGCCATGTCCATGAAGGCAGACAATGTTCTTGTTCAGACTCTTCCCACTGATAGATTCTTAGGAAGAAGGAAACTTTCAGTGGAATGAGTTTGGGGTCCATGATCCATGCAAGAAAACGTGGGTGGGCATGATATCCAGTATGAATTGGAGCCCAGATTCCATAACTGTTACATTATCAAGTGTTTTATCTACAACTTTGAACATGGACATCAATGGGAATCTGATAAAACTCACTGCAATGTAATCTAAGACTGTTGGAGAGCCAGTCTATGCAGAATTGATTCATAACGGCCATTAGGATTTTCTGTCCAGATTAAGGTAACTGGGGAGTGTAATATCAGGAGGTATTATTGTCTGTCTACTCTTTCTCAGCTGTTCACATTTTCAGGATATTTACAAATGGCCACAGATGAATCTGATTAGTACAGGCGAATCTTTGAGGAAACAACACAGCTACGTTTCGATCTGCCTGTGTTCATATGAGCATATCTTCAAATTCTGCACTGTTGAGTGGGGACAGAGGACAGGTTTTAGCACCTATGGTCCATAGCAGGAGAGCTCAAACCTGCCATCATGCCATCTCCCCCACCCCCAACAGTGCATTTTTGCAAGATCTTCTCAATTAGACACAAGTAAACGTCATTAACTCAGGCAGCTCCTTCAGAATGACTGAACCACTGAGTGATTCACTTGTGTTTATGTGAGGAGGTCCTGAGACCCTGAACTGCTGGGAGGGGGGGTACGGACAAATTTGAGTACCCCTGGTCTAGTGCAGCAGTAGTAGACAACCTTAGATTCTCCAGCTGCTGGATGCTACAGATCTCCCAGATTGGTTGGTTGAGGATGATGATGATGTAGATTCGAATAGCTGGTGAGCAAAAAGTTGACTATCCCTGGTCCAAAGCACTGTATTGTTAAAGGGATAGTAACACTTCGTTTTATCTTTACTTTATTTTGTAGGCATTAAAAAAAACATGAAGAATGATATGTCTTATCTCTCAAACCTTTATGGTTTAAGAGATATTCACAAACAAAGTATCCCCCCCTCTTCAGCCAGTTCAGAAGGGAGGTGCCCAGGTAGACTGCAGAGAGGGACAATCTTCAATTAAGATAAGGGAAAAAGCTGAAAAACTTGTCAAGGGGGGCAGGGTTCTCATTGTTCTCATAGGAAGAAGATTGTCCCCTTCTGTTATCTGTCTGGTCTATGGACTGGATTCCACATCTGAGAAGAGATGGCTTACACTAGGTAAAAGGGGCGGGAGGGGAAACTTTGCTTGTGAATATCTCTTAAGCCATAAAGGTTTGAGAGATAAGACTTATATTGTTCTTCATGTTTTTTTAATGCCTACAAAATAAAATAAAGTTAAAACGAATTATTACTATCCCTTTAAGTCATTAAAATAACAGTAACACCTAAAACGGAAAGGAGGTAATATGCACTTAAATATCATGCATGCCAAGCCAGCATCTGTAAACAATTCTTTATTTGACTCTACATCACAAACATATAATCCTAAATTTCCTTTTCTACTACATGTGTAGAAAACAGAGTTCCTGTCCTTTCAGCCATTGACTGTTAGCATGTTGCATGCATTTGAGACATTTCTATTCTGCAAGGATGTAAGCCACAATCTGATTCCTTTTATTTGTGCAATAATGAGTAGCCAGGTGTAAAGTAATCAGTATAGTGAGATTAGTACACACTAGAAATGAGCAATACATTTCAGATTCAATTCATGATTGATTTGAAGGGACTGGGAAAAATTATGGATCCCTCCAAATTGTTCTGGAACAGTAACAGAGGGATAGAGGGAATGGGTGTCAGAGCAAGGGAGGAAGAGGGGAGCATGGAGAATGGAACTCAGGTGGTAGCGAGCAGAGGGCAAGGGGTGCACAAAGGGGAGTGGACAGCATACCAAAGTCAGGGAATGGAGGTGATTGGTCCAGAGGAGATGGAGAGTGGGCCAGAGGACATAGAATGGAGGTGATTGGCCCAGAGGAGATGGAAGGAAGAGTGAGCCAGAGGACATGGAATGGAGGAGAGTGGACCGGAGCATGTGAAAGGGAGAAGCGATCCAGAGGAATTAAAAGAGAGGGGAGTTGGCCATAGTACATGGAAATGAGGGGAGCAGCCTGAAGGAGACGGAATTGAGGGGATCAGCTGAGGGGAAGGAACATGCTGTGGATGATGTCTAAAGGTATGGGAACAACATTTTTTTGCTTGTGAAACTCCAAAAACAGATGTTTCACAAGAAGTTTCACACGTTTCTGATCTTGCAAAACTGCATTTTTCAGACAAAAAAAAAAATGAATCAACAGAACTGCTTTGCTCATCTTTTGTTACTTACTCATATTCAGAATGGCTTATATTTAATCGCTGAAAGTTTATAGACATTACTGCACTATCACCGTCAAGATCCCTATAATACTTGCTTAAACAAATAAGGATACTGGGGTCCTACGTTAAACATGTTTAAGACTATGGTTAAGGCTATATTCTCATGGGCAACTGTTATGCAACACTGACATTGTATGGAAAAAAATATATACATTTTGGCTGTGTTTTTTTATATAGCTTTTTTTCGTAAGACTTTTTTTTCCTCCCAGCATCACTTGCTCTCGGTATAAACCACTGAATAAATGCAATGAAAAGAAGCTACCTGCCTTAGTAGTGTGTTTCCACTGAGATTCCTTTGACTCCCATTCTACAAATCTAAAGGAGCTAAAATGCAGAGTTGAACCATAGATGCGTCGGGCTGTGTTGATATGATCCGAGGAAACCACCTGTGTGATCAGCTTCATAAGATACGATATATAAATGCAAACTGGGTCAATTCTGGCACAAACCAACTGACCCATAGCGGACAAAAAGACATTCCCATTGATTTAAATGAGGTTTTTTAAACGGATAGTAATGTTTCACAATAAAGGTAGCTCTGATTAATCTTTAAAGTATTTGGGCCATGGAGAGTGTTATTTCAATTCTGTCAGAGTTGTAGTTCAAGAGTAATTGAATGACAAAGTATCCCCCTCTCGCCCCTTTTACCTAGTGTAACACTGCTCACCTCAGATGTGCAATCTGGTTTTAAGACCGGACAGGTCACATCAAGGGACAATCTTCTTACTGTGATCATAAGGAAAACTCTGAGCCCTTGACAGGATTTTCAGGGTTTTCCTTATGATCACTGAAGATTGTTCCTCTCTGTGATCCATCCAGACAGTCTTGCTGCTCTGAGGTGAGCAGTGTTACATCAGTAAAAGGGGCGGGGGGGGGGGTACTTTATCATTCGGTTACTCTTGAACTACAACTCTGACAGTATTGAAATAACACTCTTCACAGAGCAAATAATGTGAAGATTAATTGGAGCTGCTTTTATTGTGAAACATTACTATCCCTTTAAGCATTTGAGTGCCAGAGGGGCACGCAATGCATTGCTTTGCCATGAGTCGCGTACCCCATCTGAAACGCAAAGGGTTAACCCTTGAAAATGAAACAGATCTCCAGCTCATTGAGAAGCAATGCACTAGAAACCTCTCTAGCACTCAAGGGGTTACAAGTCAAATTGAAAACAGAGTGAATTTGTGGAAATACTTTTCCCCCTATGCTGTCAGTTGATTTGCCTCAAAATTGCTCCATTTTTCTTTAATAAGGCCTAATGTTTCCAAACTCATCCATTCTCATGTGCTTAAAATGTTATGAGTGAGTACTGAACTTCTCCTAAATTTTAGACCTTGAATATCAAATTTTACAGATGCTCACTTGGATTACATGATATTTAAAGGGATAGTAATACTTTATTATTACTATCCCCCATATTATAAATATTTGTAAAATAACTGAATAGCCCCCAGGTTCATCTCTCAAACCTTTATGGTTTGTGAGATAACCGAAGGCAAAGTTCCCCCCTCCCTCCCCCTTCCCTGAAGTCAGCGTTGTACTGACTGCAGGGGAAGTCTGCCGTACGACAGGCTTGCAGCTCTGTAGCTGAGCCGAAATCGCGTTATTTCACTGAAACGGTCTTCTACATGTGTTTGCAAACCAAGCACAAAGCAAGCACATGTAGAAGACTGTTTCAGTGAAATAATTCTTCGTCACTAACGGGATCTCGGCTCAGCTGCAGACCCGCAAGCCTGTCGTACAACAGACCTCCCCTGCAGTCAGTACAACGCTGACTTCAGGGAAGGGGGAGGGAGGGGGGAACTTGCCTTCGGTTATCTCTCAAACCATAAAGGTTTGAGAGATGAACCTGGGGGCTATTCAATTAGTTTATAAATATGTACAATATGGGGGATAGTAATAATAAAGTATTACTATCCCTTTAAAGGAGCAGTGAACTTTTTTAAAGAAAATGTTATATAGATATACACGCATACATACATATACATGTATATTATGCTTCATTGAAAAGTTATTACAGCTTAAATTATTATTTTTTCATTTCAATTACTTACAATTATCTATTCTGGTTACAGGCAGTGGGGTTCTAATCATCTACTAACAAAATCAATAGTCAGTGACTGATTCTCTCCAATTGACATATAAAAAAAAAAAAAAAAAAAAAAAAAAAGGCTTGTTGGATACCAGTTGACACTGTTGCTATCAGTTTAATAATAATTATAAAAAATAAGTCTGAGCTGTTATTACTTTTCAGTGAAGCATCTCTGAGCAGGAAAGCAAATATTTTATTTTCATACTAGTGTAAAAGCCCGTGTACACAAGCCAAGGTCTGGTGAGGTAAAGAGGCCGGTCCTGCTCTGCATACTGCCGCCGCTAGCTCACGATGCAGTCATGCACAGTAGAGACTGCCCGAACGCACAGAATGCTCCCAGCACATAACTCCCAGCAATCCTACACCTCCCAGCATTCCGTGCTCCCAGCATTCCGAGCTCCCAGCATTCTGTGTGTTCAGGCAGTCTCTACTGCGCATGACTGCATCAGACAAACATTCTGCATCAGACAAACATATAGGATAAAAGTTTACTGCTCCTTTAACAGTATATAAATGACATTATTAGGTGTTCACGTTCCTTTTCTGTAGAATATCTACTTACATATTAACATAAAAGCATGTTTTTGTTCACGTTTATTACCAATAACAATATCATAGTTAGTTTATAAATACAAATTAGATTCACAGGTAGTTGGTTTAGTGTTCCGGAATTGTCTGTGTTCATGGCACAAGTTCACATGTCTTTAGGAAAAGTATTGGCCCATGGATTATCTTGCTGGTTTCTGTAGGATGGTGACACAGCCATGGTAACTGGTACAACGCTGCAGCGGAGGCTTTTCCTCAATTTTTCCTGTCTTTGGGTCACATGTGAAAACTCTGTCTGTCCCTTCACCATTCTCATCTCGTCCTCCCAGGATATAGATCTTTCCACCACAAACGGTCACGCCGCAGCTTTCCTACAAAGCAAATGGATACATTCAGAGGCTTAACTAGAAGCCACGGGGCCCAGGTGCAAGAATTGCCATGGGCTTCCCGACTACATTGGCCCCCTCAACCACACTGGCCACCTCCACATTGCCCCCATCTCCACATTGTCCCTTCCACAATGTCCCTAAATCTCCACAATGCCCCGCAATCTCCACATTGCCCCTTTCACATTGACCCCATCTCCACATTGCCCCTTCCACAATGCCCCACAATCTTCAAATTTCCCCTTCCACATTGCCCCCATCTCCGCATTGCCCCTCAATCTCTACAATGACCCTATATCTCCTACCTCCCTGATGGTCCAGTGGCAGAGGACAGGTCTGTGCCGCCTCCTGCACAGACCTTTTCTCCTGCGCGGTCCTCTTCAGTAATGCAGTAATGAGATGATGTCATCTCCTAGTGTTCTGCATTACTAGAGTGCCGGTCTGCTGGAGGGAATACTGATCTCCCTCTGGCAGACCAACACTCTCGTAATGCAGAGCCACAGCACTCTGCATTTCATAATTGCGGCAGTCAGGTGAGGGGGTCGCAGGGGGAGGCCGGGCCCCTGGAGTGACAGGCCTGCGACCCCTGCAACCCCTGTAGTTATGTCATTGGATACATTGTTAAAGCTATACAAACACCACTTATTAATAAGCCCTGACTTGCTTTTCTTGACAGTAAATTTGTCCAGTTTCCATATCTCTCAATATTTCAAATGGCCAAAGAAGGTCATTGTTCTTTTAGATGGTGTTGCTGGGAGAGTGACTGGTGAATGGGGCATTACCAAGAATTTTTAAGTTACATCCTAATCTATTGACACCTCTTTATATAATTAATAAATTATATAAAGAGCAAGACCAAAGTATTTTATTTACACAGACTGGTTTATAAACGTAAATACTGATGTTTAATTCCTTAACGATGCTTAAAGGCATAGTAATGTTTCACAAAAAAAAAAAAACAGCAGCTCCAATTAATCTTCATAATATTTGGGCCATGAAGAGTGTTATTTCATTACTGTCAGAGCTGTAGCTCAAGAGTAATTGAATGATAAAGTATCCCCTCCCACCTCTTTTAACTAGTGTAAGCTGCCTCCCCTCAGATGTGGAATC
This sequence comes from Rhinophrynus dorsalis, assembly GCA_037306005.1. Taxonomy (NCBI): domain Eukaryota; kingdom Metazoa; phylum Chordata; class Amphibia; order Anura; family Rhinophrynidae; genus Rhinophrynus; species Rhinophrynus dorsalis. The sequence continues at coordinate 602,654,018 of CM074719.1, forward strand.
TGGTCTCTTGACCGGACAGGTCGCATCAAGGGACAATCTTCTTACTGTGATCATAAGGAAATCCCTGCCCCCATTGACAGGTTTATCAGGTTTTTCCTTATGATCACTGAAGATTGTCCTTCTCTGTGATCCATCCAGACAGTCTTGCGGCTCTGAGGAGAGCAGTGTTACATCAGTAAAAGGGGCGGGAGGGGGATACCTCATCATTCAATTTCTCTTGAACTACAACTATGACAGTACTGAACTAACACTCTGCACGGCCCAAACACTATTAAGATTAATTGGAATTGTTTTTATTGTGAAACATTTCTATTCCTTTAATGTGTCTGGACCATCACATCGGGTGCAGCACTTAAGGACCAGTGTCAGTCCTGGCACCTCATTGGATTCTGAGATGGTCGCTGCTCTGCCATCCCAGAATCCATTGGGCAAATAAACCCAAAAAACTCTGGTCTTTAACGGCCACCCGCACGCCGGAAGGGGTTGTCATTAAGGGGTTAAACAAACATTAATGTGAGTGTTATTTCTGTGGAGCAATGTGATACACTTATACACACCACACAGTCTAATCTCCTAAAAAGAGGGACATCAGGATGATACACTTATATACACACCACACAGTCTGATCTCCTAAACACAGGGACATCAGGATGATACACTTATATACACACCACACAGTCTGATCTCCTAAACACAGGGACACCAGGGTGATACACTTATACACACTCCACACAGTCTGATCTCCTAAACACAGGGACACCAGGGTGATACACTTATACACACACCACACAGTCTGATCTCCTAAACACAGGGACACCAGGGTGATACACTTATATACACACCACACAGTCTGATCTCCTAAACACAGGGACATCAGGGTGATACACTTCTATACACACCACACAGTCTGATCTCCTAAACACAGGGACACCAGGGTGATACACTTCTATACACACCTCACAGTCTGATCTCCTAAACACAGGGACACCAGGGTGATACACTTATATACACACCACACAGTCTGATCTCCTAAACACAGGGACATCAGGGTGATACACTTATATACACACCACACACAGTCTGATCTCCTAAACACAGGGACACCAGGGTGATATACTTATATACACACCTCACAGTCTGATCTCCTAAACACAGGAACACCAGGGTGATACACTTCTATACACACCACACAGTCTGATCTCCTAAACACAGGGACACCAGGGTGATACACTTATATACACACCACACAGTCTGATCTCCTAAACACAGGGACACCAGGGTGATATACTTATATACACACCACACAGTCTGATCTCCTAAACACAGGGACACCAGGGTGATACACTTCTATACACACCTCACAGTCTGATCTCCTAAACACAGGGACACCAGGGTGATACACTTATATACACACCACACAGTCTGATCTCCTAAACACAGGGACACCAGGGTGATACACTTATATACACACCTCACAGTCTGATCTCCTAAACACAGGGACACCAGAGTGATACACTTATATACACACCTCACAGTCTGATCTCCCAAACACAGGGACATCAGGGTGATACACTTATATACACACCACACAGTCTGATCTCCTAAACACAGGGACATCAGGGTGATACACTTATATACACACCACACAGTCTGATCTCCTAAACACAGGGACATCAGGGTGATACACTTATATACACACACCATACAGTCTGATCTCCTAAACACAGGGACATCAGGGTGATACACTTATATACACACCACACAGTCTGATCTCCTAAACACAGGGACATCAGGATGATACTCTTATACACACCACACAGTCTGATCTCCTAAACACAGGGACACCAGGGTGATACACTTATATACACACCACACAGTATGATCTCCTAAACACAGGGACACCAGGGTGATACACTTCTATACACACCACACAGTCTGATCTCCTAAACACAGGGACATCAGGATGATACACTTATATACACACCACACAGTCTGATCTCCTAAACACAGGGACACCAGGGTGATACACTTATATACACACCACACAGTCTGATCTCCTAAACACAGGAACACCAGGGTGATACACTTCTATACACACCACACAGTCTGATCTCCTAAACACAGGGACACCAGGGTGATACACTTATATACACACCACACAGTCTGATCTCCTAAACACAGGGACACCAGGGTGATATACTTATATACACACCACACAGTCTGATCTCCTAAACACAGGGACACCAGGGTGATACACTTATATACACACCTCACAGTCTGATCTCCTAAACACAGGGACACCAGAGTGATACACTTATATACACACCTCACAGTCTGATCTCCCAAACACAGGGACATCAGGGTGATACACTTATATACACACACCACACAGTCTGATCTCCTAAACACAGGGACATCAGGGTGATACACTTATATACACACCACACAGTCTGATCTCCTAAACACAGGGACATCAGGATGATACTCTTATACACACCACACAGTCTGATCTCCTAAACACAGGGACACCAGGGTGATACACTTATATACACACCACACAGTATGATCTCCTAAACACAGGGACACCAGGGTGATACACTTCTATACACACCACACAGTCTGTTCTCCTAAACACAGGGACACCAAGGTGATACACTTATATACACACCACACAGTCTGATCTCCTAAACACAGGGACATCAGGGTGATACACTTATATACACACCACACAGTCTGCTCTCCCAAACACAGGAACACCAGGGTCATACACTTATATACACACCACACAGTATGATCTCCTAAACACAGTAACACTAGGGTGATACACTTATATACACACCACACAGTCTGATCTCCTAAACACAGGGACACCAGGGTGATACACTTATATACACACCACACAGTCTAATCTCCTAAAAAGAGGGACATCAGGATGATACACTTATATACACACCACACAGTATGATCTCCTAAACACAGGGACACCAGGGTGATACACTTATATACACACCACACAGTCTGCTCTCCCAAACACAGGAACACCAGGGTCATACACTTATATACATGCCACACAGTTTTATCTCCTAAACACAGAGACACCAGGGTAATACACTTATATACACATCACACAGTCTGATCTCCTAAACACAGGGACACCAGGGTGATACACTTATATACACACCACACAGTCTGATCTCCTAAACACAGGGACACCAGGGTGATACACTTCTATACACATCACACAGTCTGATCTCCTAAACACAGGGACACCAGGGTGATACACTTATATACACACCACACAGTCTGATCTCCTAAACACAGGAACACAAGGGTGATACACTTATATACACACCACACAGTCTGTTCTCCTAAAAACAGAGACACCAGGGTGATACACTTATATACACACCACACAGTCTGATCTCCTAAACACAGGGACACCAGGGTGATACACTTATATACACACCACACAGTCTGATCTCCTAAACACAGGGACACGGGGGTGATACACTTATATACACACCACACAGTCTGATCTCCTAAACACAGAGACACCAGAGTGATACACTTATATACACACCACACAGTCTGATCTCCTAAACACAGAGACACCAGAGTGATACACTTATATACACACCACACAGTCTGATCTCCTAAACACAGGGACACCAGGGTGATACACTTATATACACACCACACAGTCTGATCTCCTAAACACAGGGACACCGGGGTGATACACTTATATACACACCACACAGTCTGACCTCCTAAACACAGGGACACCAGGGTAATAAGAAATATCCCAGCAGGAAAATCAGTTTTTCTTCTCTGTATAAGGGATATCGGTCTTATCTGGAAGTTGCTGCTTATCTTGGTTATACTGAGGTCTGCGTGGAGTCAGGCATAATATCCCCCACCAGCTGATGTGCTACATTTGAATGAGGCTATCTCCTTTGTGAGTCTATCGTGTGAAGATTATTTCATTTTTTATCGTTATCATTCAAACAATATTAGTCTATGATGCGCCTGGCTATTTCCTTTGTGAGAATATCGTGTGAAGATGATTACATTTTGTGTCTTTATCATTCAAACGATAGTACTCTATGATGCGCCTGGCTATCTCCTTTGTGAGTGTATCGCATGAAGAGTATTACATTTTGTATTTTTATCATTTAAACGATAGTACTCTATGTTGCTCCTGGCTATCTCGTTTGTGAGTCTATTGTGTGAAGATTATTACATTCTGTATCTTTATCATTCAAACGATACTATTCTATGATGCTCCTGGTTATTTCCTTTATGAGTATATTGTATGAAGGTTATTACATTTTGTAACTTTATCATTCAAATGATAATATTCTGTGATGCGCCTGGCTATCTCCTTTGTGAGTATATTATATGAAGATTAATATATTTTGTATCTTTATAATTCAAATGATACTACTCTATGTTGCGCCCTCTCACTTTTCTTTTTGTGTTTATAACATATCGGTTTACTATTGAAATGTCTACCTGAAATTGACGACCATCAAAAGGGTGAGATCATAATGTCGCCCGAATCAAAAGGGTGACATTTCAATAGGATACCATAATGTATATTGGGTTTCATACCTTTACCCAGTCCCAGGCTGATAAACGCACACAGTACTCACCAGAGGTTCAAGCAGAGTTGCAGCTTCACTCCACATGTTCTTTGTGGGGTTGAAATTGTAAATGGTATTCAGAAGACCTCCAATAACGTAAATGGTGCCATCTAATTCAACAGCATTAATGCATCTATGGCAAAAGGGGGCTGGGGCCATATACGTCCATTTATTTTCTTCGGGATCAAAGCATTGGACCTAGTGTAAACAGACATACATTGTTTAATTTTCATTTTCTACATGAAAGAATAGCAAAATCAGCTGAATTTGCCCCTGCTTGCCATAGAAGTATCCAACACATTGTGTTGCAATTCTTTGTGTACCTCTCTGGAGCTCAAAAGGTTAAATGAGACACATGAAAGGCAGAGCTTTGCTCTTCAGTCAGCTAGTGCTTATTTACTGAAGAATTCACCCCTAATAACATTTGACTGTGTGGCCATTATTAGGCAGACCTCAATCAGAATCATCTAACTATGCCTCATTATATAGCACTTAAAACATAGTAACATAGTAACATAGTAACATAGGGGCAGTAAACTTTTTTTTTATAAAACTGTATATGTTATAGAGCTTTTCCTGCTGTGTAAAGCAAAGACAATCCCACCAGTGTCAGTTATTTTATTTAGGGTTGCACCAATACCGATACTGGCATTTGCGCGAATACTTGTACTCGCGCAAATGTGGTCGATGCCAGCACCGATACCCTATGTCAGGGTCGGTGCTGAAGAGAGGGAGCCTGGGGAGCTGCTCACAATGCTCCCCGGTCGCCTCTCTCCCTCCTGCAGCGTCGGAGCGTTGCCGCGGGTTACCATGGCAATGCTCCGACGCTGACTTCTGCCGGGGGTCGCGAGAGAACAGCAAGCATCCAGCAGAGGAGGGTAAAGGAGGCAAGATGGGACATCCAGTGGGTAGTGAAAGAGGCAGAGAGGGGGGTCAAGAGGGAGAAAAACAAGCAAAAAGGACTAAGAAAAAGAAAAAAAAAAAAAAAGGCAAAAGGAGGAAAGATCAGGAGACAAAAGTAGGGGGACCAAGAAGAGGCAAAAAGGAGGGGGATCAGGAGAGAGCGAGAGAGGCAAAAGGGTGGGATCAAGAGTCAAGGAGGGGGACAAAGGAGGATCAAAAGGGAGAGAAAAAGCCAAGGCAAAAGGAGGGGGCTCAAGAGGGGGAGAATTAATCAAAATGTGGGAATCAAGAGGGGGAGAAAGAGGCAAAAGGGGACAGTCAAGAGGTGGTGTGTGTGTGTGTGTGTGTGTGTGTGTGTGTGTGTGTGTGTGTGTGTGTGTATATATATTTCAAGTACTCACCAATACTTTTTTGCGGTCATTTGCCAGTTTTCCAAGTACCTAAAACACACACATATATATATATATATATATATATATATATATATATATATATATATGCGCTTTAGGTACTTGGAGAACTGGCAAATGACCTAAAAAAAAAAAAGTATTGGTAATTGGTATCGGTGAGTACTTGAAAAAAAAAATCAGTACTCGTACTCAGTCTTAAAAAATTGGTATCGGTGCATCTCTAATTTTATTCAAATGTTATAAAAGTTCATATAATCAAGAAGTGAATTTACTGTGTATTTTTTACTTCCTGATTGTTCTAACTGACAGGAGGTGACTCAGCAGTTTCTATCACATTCTATGGAGAACTGTATGTCACGGACTTTCCTCTCCATTAGAATGTAACAGGATAAATAATTGGAATTTGACCACTAGAGGGCACTGCTAATGGAAATAAACATGGGTTTAAACTGTAATAACTATAGAAACATGCATCTCTCAGCAGTGGGAGCACCCTTATGTTACTCAACAGGAAACACCCTACAATATATGTTTTTTCATAAAAAAGTTTATTGCTCCTTTAATGAAACCCAAAACATCTGGCGATTTTGAAAGAGCTTTCAAAGTCACTTTTATGTTGTATTAGTCATATTTTATCTAGCAAACTAGTTTTTGAGTTATTTATAATTCTAAATTATGCCAGTTAAGGTCTAATGTATAAATAAGGAATAATATGTGGATCACAATTAACCCTTTGCGTGCCAGAGGGGTACACAACGCATTGCAAAGCATACCCGTCTGACATTAACAGAAGGTTAAAAGCATAATCTGTGCAGGCACGTCATATTTTAACCCTACGTTACCTCCTCACTCAATGACAATGTCACTTTTTTAGACCACAGTTGTCCTCCCTCATTGATCCTCAGCAGCCTGCAATGCAGCACCAACTACACTGGCAGATCAGCTTCTGGGATACCTGCCATTCCTTGGAGACCTCTTTGGAAATTATGAGGTTAATTTTAAGACTTTTTTTTTTAAATACAACACGAAAGAGATTTGTATGTAAATTGAGATAATGTCACTGTTTTCATTGTGAGAATTTATCTCAAACAACATCTACTAGAAAAGCTAAAGGAAGCCACCATAAAACTGGTTTTATTCTTATAAATCCATTCGAATGTCAGAGAGGTGCCTAACACATTACGAGTGCCCTCCTAGTACTCACAGGGTTAAAAAGTTAATCCTTGCAATGCATCGGAATCCAATGAATTTCAGTAAGGTGAAGCAGAATATATTTTACCACTAGCTCAAGAAGGTTTGGATACATAAAAGGGGAAAATACTGTATATATGTATTGCCTGTTGAGTAAAACAAAGTTACTTCCATTGATGAAGGATGCTTCTTTTAAAAGTTAATACAGCACAGATATGGATTTCTTGGGTTAATTACTTCTATGACCTGTCATTCTTAGGGCTGTTGCTACAACAGTGTATATGGTGTTATTGTCATGTTATACAGGAGGCAAATATAGTTTTTGATACCTTTTATTGGCTAACTAAGCAGATTTAGAATGCAAGCTTTCAAGACCTTAGGTCTCTTCCTCTGGCATGTTAACATGCCTGAGAAAGAGACCTAAGGTCTTGAAATCTTGCCTTCTAAATCTGCTTAGTTAGCCAATAAAAGGTATCAAAAACTATATTTGCCTCCTGTATTTCTACGGCTAACACGCTACCAACTCTCATCTGTTATTGTCATGTCATAACATGCATCCATAGGAAAGAATGGTAATGGTACCATAGGCATTGGAAGTGCTGTACTCAAATAAATGGAAGTTAGAGTTGAAATATCTTTTGAATATAGAATCACCCAGCAGTGTGATCACAAAACCTGGGTGCAAATCGGGTCAATTGTCTTGCTAAAAGGTGCCACGTATGGGCTGACGTGTTGACCTGGGTGATATGCACTAAAGATGTTATGGTGAAGCATGACTAGCAATGTGTGTTGATCACATCACCACAGAGAATATGACACACATCGCCATATACACTAAGGGTCATATGTTCAAAGGGATAACGACCAAAAAATGTTGTATGAAAGACAAAAATAAGTAATTGAATTCATGAACGACATATTTTCTATAGAGTATATGACAAAAAACTAGTAACTCCAGAACTGACAGGTAAAGGGGCGTGGCTAGGGCGTGGCTAAACTATTCTCCAGTATCGTATAGAGGAAAAGAAAATTTGTCGTAACCAACGACAAAAAATATCTTTCAAAAGACAAAATTTGTACGTTAAGAAAAAAGTGGAAGGAATGTGTTCTGAATGTGAGAATTTTTGTCTTTAGTTAAGACATTTTTGTCGTTAGTTAAGACATGTTTAAAGACATTTTTGTTATTAAGACATTTTTTAGGACATTTTTGTCTTTAGTTAAGACATTTTTTTGTCGTTCCATGTGAAAATTTCAGTCAAGATAAACGACATATTTCCAATCACAAATGACACTCTCTGAAAATATTAATGATCCCAACGATACTGTACTTTGAAAAGTCGTTACAAACGACAAAAGCTATTTCGCTACTTCTTTGAACATATGGCCCTAAGAGTTAAGTATGCAAGGGGAGAATTTAATCATTAACATCTAGGGTTGTCGTAATACTCCCAATGTGGAAAGTATGTCCTCCTCTCTTACACATCCCCATCATTACGACAACCCTGAAGTATGGGCCCATACTCTCTGTACCCCCATTTGCCCACTGGGAGAGCATAGAGGATGTGTCTTACATACCCCTGTGGCATTGAAAGGCTGCAAACATTCACAGACAATTTACTCATAAAGTTTAAAAACGTTCAATATAAAATATATATACAAACATGAAAGTGGTGAGTGACTTTCATGATTGTACATGTATTTTATATGTACATTTTTTAAACTTTATGATGTCATAATTCTCTGGTGCCATTACTGGGTCCCGAAGAAGAAGCCTTGTTGCTTCGAAACGCATTGACCTGTATTGGACATTTATTGAATTGTTGTACAGGCATCTCTTTTTTATTAAATATTTTTCATTTGGCACAACAGCAGATTTTTGATTTTATCTTGAGGAGTCCAGTCCAAATCGAGGCAGATCTAAAAATACCCGTTTGCTACACCTGGTTGTATTTTATAACCGGTGTTGAATCGAAGGTGTGAGTATATCCAAAAAAGGTATATTGCACTGAATGCTCATTGTGGTTTGCGTCCCATATGGTGTCTTGTTTGTTTTGTTCAAGGGTGATTTTTGCGCCTTTGAATCGTTGATGTGGAGCTGCATCTAGCTCCATATCAAGGGAGGAATGACAGAGTGGGGGCTGTCTTGAATCCCTCATGTCCACAGTTGTCCATATACATTGTGAGTACGGTGGTGTAGTGGTGGTTGTTCAAGAAGATTACTGTACTTCACTAGGAGCGCCCCTCTTTTTCCTTTTGTGTTGTATATATATTTGTGTGTATTGTGTGTTTTGTGTTCTTTGTTTATAGTGTGTGTATTGTGTGTGTTGTGTGTGTATGTCTATTGTGTGTGCATTCACTGTAACCCTTGCATAATCTATGTCCCCCCTGGCCACTGTCAAAATCATGCCCCATGGTTGGACCAAGGGCATACCTGGGAATTTCTTCTCTTTGAGCCCCAGGAAAGGGCTCATGTGCTGCCAGATATCAATGACTAGCTTTACATCATAAAAAAGGTGGAGCTTAATCAGGTGGGTGGGGCTTCCACATCTGCATGTCATAAAGTGGGAGGGAAGAGGGTGGGAAGTGGGCAGAACAGGGTGGGAAGGATGAGAAGTGGGAGGGAAGTGAACAGGAAGGAGAAACTCTCCGCTACCAGAGAATCAGCCTTTGTCCCCACAGATCCAGTAATACACTCTGAACACCGGAGTCTCTGGGGCAGATTCAGAGAGTTCCCATGTCTGCCAATGGGACAGGCAGCATAGAGGAGATAACCCTGGATATGTCCATGGACACATAATACTTCTTCATATATATATACTAGCTGAACATCCCGTGTACATGGGCCACAGTGCCAGGCAGCAATGGCCGTGGTGCAGTCATGCACAGTACAGACTGCCCGCTCTGTGGCTGATAATGGAGCAGGGCCCTCTGAATTCAGACTGTAGTCCTCTCTGCGCATTCTTTACTGCACGACTGCAGCGCATGCAGCTGTCTGTACTGCACATGACAGCTTCTGACAAACATAGATTTAGCGAATTATTATATAGGATATATATATCTTCAAGAGATATTAATGCTTCTCAAACAAAACAACTCCAGTTAATCTTTATAGTATTTTGGCCTTGGAGAGTATTATTTCATTACTGTCAGAGTTGTAGTTCAAGAATAATTGAATGATAAAGTATACCCTTCCTGCCCCTTTTTACCTAGTGTAAGCTGCCTCCCCTCAGTTGTGGAATCTGGTCTCTTGACCGGACAGATCACATCAAGGGACAATCTTCTTACTGTGAGCATAAGGAAATACTGCCCCCTTGACAGGTTTTTCAGGTCTTTCCTTATGCTCACTGAAGATTGTCCCTCTTTACAATCTATCCGGACAGTCTTTCTGCTCTGAGGTGAGGAGTGTTACATCAGTAAAATGGGCGGGAGGGGGATACTTTATCATTCAATTACTATTGAACTACAACTCTGATAGTATTGAAATAACACTTTCCATGGCCAAAATATTATGAAGATTAATTGGAGCTGCTTTTATTGTGAAACATTACTATCCCTTTAAGGTCTGTACAATAATGTACCTTGTCTGTGTTGACGTTGGTATCCACAGCACCACCAATCACATAGAGCTTGTTCATGCAGGATACAACTGCAGCAGAGCTAACAGCTTGTAACATATCGGTGCCTGCCATCCAGGTGTTAGTGAAGCAGTTGTACCGTTCCACTGAGGACAATCGCTGCGCGCCATCAAACCCACCAACAGCATAAATCTACAGGGTGAGAGTAAAACAACATTAGTAGGACAATGAGGATGATACATTAGAGGAATTGGAGTATTTTTGGAGAAAACACTTAGGTAATAAATAAAAAATATCCATAATCTGTTGGAGACCTCTATAGCATTCAAGAGGTTAACCATTTCAGTGCCAGAGGGGTACGCAACGCATTGCAGAGCATTGCGTTGCATACCCCTCTGGCGCTGAAAGGGTTAAAAAACCCATTTAAATCAAAAGGGAATTTAGGGACTTTTTATTTGTATTGGAATTGGTTTGCTCCAGATTTGCTAAAATCACATACTGCCCTGTGTGTTTAACCCTATGCGTGACAGAGAGCTATTGCGTATGCAAAGCGTTGGATACCTGTCTGACACTCAAGAGGTTAATTTGTAATTAACAATATTTTGCATAAAGATTTGGCGTGCTCTTGGTTGTTACAAAAGGGTACTTTCCTGTTATCCGGAACCATTTTCAAAACAAAACAATCTTTATTCTAATATTTTTCAAACATTTTGAACAAAATCTTTATCAGACATTGTTAAACAACAAATTCTGACAGGAATTCGTTTTGAAAATAGTTTTGAAAATGGTTCTGGATAACAGGAAAGTACCTAAAAAAGGAATACAGCATTCCTGGCAGTTGTTAGAAGGACACAAACCTAGGTAAGTCATGTTTTGCAATTCATTTGGCACTCAAAGTGTTAAATAAATAAACAAATAGACACTTATTTCCAGCAGTAAAAATAAAATAGGGGAGCGCTGTGTGAACAATAATATGAGTATAGAGGCAACTATAATCATAATGTTGTAACATACAAATGACACAAAAATTTAAAGGGGAAGTACCACCCCACACAATGTTTACCTTTACTAAGCCCCCATCTGGCGACTAGCTGCTTAGTAGCGCTAGTTGCCAGAATAATTACCTTATTTTATAGATTTCTCCTCTCTTCCCCGGCTGACAGGCAGGACGGAGCGCAGACATCTTCCCATTGTGATGTCCACGCTCCTGCGCTGTCAGTCTCAGCCGGAGCCAAATGGCTCCTAGCAGTGCCTCCTAGACCCGGCTGGGACTGACAGCGCAGTTGCGCAGACGTCACAATGGCAAGATGTCCGCACTCCGTCCTGCCTGTCACCCATGGAAGAGGGGAGAAATCTATAAAATAAGGTAATTATTCTGGCAACTAGCGCTACTAAGCAGCTAGTCACCAGATGGGGAGTTAGTAAAGGTAAAGATTGTGTGGAGTGGTAGTTCCCCTTTAAATAAATGATACTTACAAAATCTAGTGGTATACGTGTGGCAAATTAGATAGACTCGGTATATATAGAAACGGATAATAAATCCATGTATATTATTTGATAAAATAGATGTAACAAAGGTACATGAAAAAGAAAAAAGCAATACAACACATAGCTTGATCTGTATAGAGATATATTGCAAACAACAATGGGTATATATAAAAGTCCCAATAAATGAATCTTCCTATATTTTTCCTATATAAATGTTGGTTGAAGTAATCCTGTGTAGCCGGATTTTATTTTATTTTTCAGTGAATAAAGGGTTAATAACTCACTTTTAAAAGATAGTGCCTGGGACTTTTATATATACACATTGTTGTTTGCAATATCTCTATACAGATCACACTATGGGCCGTATGTTCAAAGAAGTAGCGAAATAGCTTTTGTCGTTTGTAACGACTTTTCAAAGTCCAGTGTCGTTGGGATAATTAATATTTTCAGAGAGTGTCGGTTGTGATTTGAAATATGTCGTTTGTCCTGACTGAAACTGTCGTATAGAACGATAAAAAAATGTCTTAACTAACGACAAGAATGTCTTAAAAAATGCCTTAACAACAAAAATGTCTTTAAAAATGTCTTAACGACAAAAATGTCTTAACTAAAGACAAAAATTCTCACATTCAGAACACATTCCCTCCACTTTTTTCTTAACGTACAAATTTTGTCTTTTGAAAGACATTTTTTTGTCGTTAGTTACGACAAATTTTCTTTTCCTCTATACGACACTGGAGAATAGTTTAGCCACGCCCTAGCCACGCCCCTTTGCCCGTCAATTCTGGAGTTGTGTCGTACACAACGGACATTACTGTTTTTTTGTTGTATACTCTATAGAAAATATGTCGTTCATGCATTCAATTACTTATTTTTGTCTTTCATACGACAATTTTATGTCGTTATCCCTTTGAACATACGGCCCTATGTGTTGTATTTCTTTTTTCTTTTCCATGTACCTGCGTTACATCTATTTCATCGAATAATATACATGAATTTATTATCCGTTTTTTATGCACACGAGTCTATTTGATTTGCCACACGTATACTACTAAATTTTGTAAGTATAATTTATTTACATTTTATCTAATTTGTATGTTACAACATTACGATTATAGTTGCCTGTAATAATAATAATCCTTTATTTATATAGCGCACACAGATTCCGCAGCGCTTTACACTCATATTGGTTCCTGTCCCCATTGGGGCTCACAATCTAAATTCACCTATCAGTATGTTTTTTGGAGTGTGGGAGGAAACCGGAGTGCCCGGAGGAAACCCACGCAAACACAGTGAGAACATACAAACTCATTGCAGATGTTGTCCGTGGTGGGATTTGAACCCAGGACCCCAGCACTGCAAGGCAACAGTGCTAACCACTGAGCCACCGTGCTGCTGTATACTTATATTATTGTTCACACAGGGCTCACCTATTTTATTTTTATTTTTACTCTGTTATTTCACTCTAATATTTTAGATAGAGGTTTGGAGACATTCACTTCACCATTTGTCACTGTAGTTTATATTAGTTTTAATATTGTTTGTACTAAGTGCTCACCTATATTGCCAGTACCATTTGACTTATTTCCATGAGCAAGGCTAGAAATCTCCACTAGTCTGTGACTAGTGAAAAAAATCCAGTTGACAAGTAAGAAAACTAGGCTTTTCTGTATCCATCCCAAGGTGTACTGTTTTTTCTTGAAACTATACCCCATGCTTAGGACATGACTTTTCAAAGTCCACTGAGTGGACTAGTGACTTTTTATCTCCTGGCTAGTAAATTTTTTCTCTAAATGGTGAACCCTCATTTTCCAAGCTTATCTGTATAGTTCCCCTTTAAATGTACTCTAAGATCTGAAAATACATTAAAATCCCATAGCTCGCAATATTTCAAATGGTCAAAGAGGGACAGTTTTGGTTTAGGTCGTATTGCTGGGGGCGTGGCAGGCGGGGGTGTAGCATTCCTGAGAATTTTTAGTTTCTTTCATGACCTATTGACAGCTCTTTGTGCAACTAACTAAATGATTTAGGGCAAGACCAAAGTATTTTATTAAAGGGATAGTAATACTTAAAATGTAAAAAAAAATATGTTGTAGGGTTTATCCCCCTGAGTAAAACAAGAGTACTCCCACTGCTGAAAGGTGTTTCATTCAAAAGTTATTAATTTTCAAAGTTGAATTGTTTAGGTGCAATATCACAGTGGCCTGAAATTGTACAGTGGCGCTGTTGCTACACGATCCTATGGACAGCTCCGGTCACGGGACCATAAATCTCCATAGGATGGTGTAGCAACAGCGCCACTGTACAATTTCAGGCCACTTTGATATTGCACCTAAAAAATTAAACTTTGAAAATGAATAACTTTTGAATGAAACACTTTTCAGCAGTGGGAGTACTCTTGTTTTACTCAGAGGGATAAACCCTACCGCATTTTTTTTTTACATTTTAAGTATTACTATCCCTTTCTAATTTATACACACATATACATGTTATGTTTGTCAGGGTTCAGACTGCTTTGTGAGCAATTTCATGTCACTGATTTGTTTGTATTCAGAGTGTGAGTGAGTATCCCTGATGAAGCAAGCAGCAGGCTTACAAAACGCGTAGGGATTATCCTATATAATAATTCGCTAACTTGTGTGTAACACCCGACATGCGCAGTAGACACTGCTGCGCGTGCGGCAGTCATGCGCAGTACAGACTGCCCGCGCCACGGCTGATACAGAGCTGTGCGCTCCGAAGGAGCGTACAGCTCTGTATCAGCAGTGGCGCGGGCAGTCTCTACTGCACGTGACTGCCCCTCGACCGGCTGCCAGAGGCACTGTGGCCCGTGTAACGGGCTGTTCAACTAGTAGTACAATAAATTGATTGAAACATTCCATCATATTCCTCATTGTGTTCTTTGTGGAACCAGATACTACGTGCCTGTTTATAGAGCATCAGGTGAGTTATAACCAGAGGGGGGCAACACTATCGATATTTGGTTACAGTTTTGCCCTTAGAGGAGGCATTTTTTACTTTCTCTTCAGATCTCGTGGTGACATTAACGGGTCCGACTGGAGAAGAAAAAGGATGGAATACACCTCCAGAAGTTATCTCCCGGACAACAAGGATTTGTGTTTGTTGATGTTGGGCTTCGCTTACAAGAAGTTTTCTTGTGAGTACATTTATATTTCTACTAATTTATTGACTATTTGAAGGCTACTCTTTGAGATTTTGCGCTTGTCTGTTTTTTCTTGTATGTTGGAGCATTAATGCGAATGGTGCCCCTGAGGACACCAGAGACTGAGTTGCATCTCGGATAAACCTTCAGGATATTACATTTAATAGTAAGGACTCCCTTATCCAAGGACAATATTGCTTATATATTTGTTATAGGAGCACTGCCATTACTTCTTGTCCTGAGTATCCACCAAGTGACTGGCAATAGTATCTGACCTTAGGTACTGACAGGCTTTCATCTGCAGCAGCTCAATGCTGTAATGGAAGTCTTCCCAGCTGCTTCCAGAAAGGGCCTAGATTCACTACAGGCCGAAGCTGTGACAATATGATTTTGTCAATGCATTCGAAACACTTCGACATTCCAATGTACACACATAAATCAACATATTCACTAAAATTTACGGATGCAGGGGAGGGGTGGAGAAGGTCCCTATTAGCATACAGATCTCCTCTTTTCATGCTTTGATCAATCACCTGGCAAGTTGTGAATGACCGGACTCAATACTTAAGACGTCGATTGCTAATCAAGCAGCCATCTCAATAATAGCCTTCCTGGTCACCGCATTGATCACCTATCCTATTGGACAGGTGATGAATACCTCCCCCGCGAGGTCTGAATTATATTTAAAACAATTCACATATTTTCTAACATATAGGCAAAAGTTGTGCAGATGCAGATGTTGCCTATTAACCCTTTGAGTGCCAGAGGGTTATGCAAACGCATTGCAAAGCAATGTGTTGTGTACCCCTCTGACACTCAAAGGGTTAACTGTGTGGAGAGCACCATATGTCGGATTTAGCTGAGGGGGCATAATGTCATATTTACAGGGCACTATTTGTTAGATTTAGCTGGGGGGCAGCATGTTGGATTAATAGAATGTTGGGCAGAATGTTTGGCAGCATGGGGAACATCACCATTTTGTGTTAGCCCCACACACACCGCCTGACTCCCCCAGCCCTCATCCTTTGCCCAGGCAGTGCCCATGGGGATTTGTGGCTAGCAGTGGGCAAGGGGAAAAGGCTGGAGAGGGTAAGACAGTGTACATGGAGATCTGTAGCTTACAGTGGGCAAAGGAACAAGTCTGTGGCCAAGCAGTGAGTATGGGATTCTATGGCTACCAGTGGGCAAGGGAACAAGGCTGTGGCCAAGCAGTGAGTATGGGATTCTATGGCTACCAGTGGGCAAGGGAACAAGTCTGTGGCCAAGCAGTGTATATGGGATTCTATGGCTACCAGTGGGCAAGGGAACAAGGCTGGGGCCAAGTGGTAGCCACAAATCCCCATACATGCTGCATGTACCCCAGTCTTGTTCCCTTGGGAGTGCACAACATGTATATAATTCAGAGCTAAGGGGATAATTGTATATTGCTTGGTGTAGTTTTTTTTGGCACTCAAAGGGATAAGGGAATGTTACTGTCCATGGTGCTGAAAGTGTTCTCTTCAGAATAGTGGTAGTGTTGGTAATGTGTGAAGGAAGGTAATCCCTTACATATTGACAACAGTTTGCAGCCCTCCCTGCTTGTGATTGATTGTGGGCTGTTACTGCATAGGAATGTACAGAGAGATCCCAACTTCGCCAACCTCAGGTAGGCAAACTTGAGACTGTGAACTCCGACAGCAGAGGCTGCTTTTGGAGTTTAGTGAAAGTGTCCAAGTGTCACGTTAACATATGAACACACCCCTTGCATACGAAACTGTTTAATTATCCTGCATTTCCATTGTAAATTAGTAATTATGCTTCTTTTCCATATGGAAATAGGCCATTGTCGATGTGATGAATGAAAATTCGTAAACCTGTCGGATGAATGTCGATGTGGACAGATTTTTGTAAGACTGATGGTGATGTGATGTGGAAGACACTTTAGTGACTACTGTCATTGTCCCTTTGACGCTTCTCTGACAAGACATTGACATTTTCAGCCCTCTTCAAACTTTAGTGAATGTAGGCCAAGGTGTGTCTGCATAAGAAATCATGGTCACCCTGTGGTCTTGTCAATGAAGAGGTTATTATAGAAGGTGGGAGTAAAGGTTGGATGCAGCCACCTGTATACATCACGGAAGGAAAAGTTCTTAGGGTGGGATGCAAGAAACACAAGCAAACGCTATTTCGAGTGTGATAATCGATTGCGAATAAATTTGCTTATTATGTTGTTAAATTGCGTCTGAAAAATCAAAATTAGAGAACAGCTGCACAGATTTTTTGTGGGAGTGGTCAAGATTAACAAATCTGTCTTAGTGGAATAGTGAATGTGCTTAAAGGGATAGTAATACTTAAAATGTAAAAAAAAATATGTTGTAGGGTTTATCCCCCTGAGTAAAACAAGGGCACTCCCACTGCTGAGAGATATTTTATTAAAAAATTATAACAGCTCAAACTTGAATTTGTTAGGTGCAATATCACAGTGTCCTGAAAATTTACAGTGGCACTGTTGCTACACCATCCTATGGACTGCGCTGGTCCATAGACCATAAACCTCCATAGGATGGTGTAGCAACAACGCCACTGTAAATTTTCAGGCCACTGTGATATTGCACCTAAAAAAATTAAAGTTTGAGCTGATATAATTTTTTAATAAAATATCTTGTTTTACTCAGGGGGATAAACCCTACAACATACATTTTAAGGTTTACTATCCCTTTAATGCAGGAAGTTCTATTGCACATGATTTTATATGTCTCTATAATGTTGTCTTAAAATCTTGTTTTTTATGTACAGTTCAAGATGCTTCCAGTGTACGGCTTCCTAGATTAGAACGTGCACAATATCTGTTGCACAGGGAAAATGCCTTTAGCACATGCGCACGTTTCTTGCCTCCCTCCCATAGTTCCTGGTATTGATGTATTTCTGTCATGGTTACTGGGTATAAAGAACCACCCAGAGTGGACAGAAAATCCTCTTACTGCCAGATGGGTATCCAAGGCATGTCTTTTGCAGTGCTCTTGAAAGGGTAAATGTCTAAGGATAAAATCCCATTGAGTCTTGGCTGCCTTACTTTTGCTACTTGCATTTGTCAGTCAGGCTTCCTGTAGAGAAGGACTAAGAAGGTGTCTCTGTGTGTGAACACAGCAGGACAGCATGGTCAGTTGGTGGTCAACTGGTGGTTAGTTGGGAGAAGATATGTGTTAGTCTAGGAATGACACACTGTACCTACAGCCGAAACATCCTCTAGTAATGAGTGTTTCATGTAGCGGTAGTGTATATGAAGTTATAGTGGATATTTTAAGGTTGAGGAAGAGTAAATCTGTTCCTAGATACAATATGTTGATTAATAGACTAGTGTAAAAGCCTGTGTACATGGACCAAGGGCTATGTGATGTTAAGAGGCTGGTCCTGCTCTGTGTCCTGCCAACGACACATTCATGCACTGTAGAGACTGCCCGAAAGCACATAATGTTCCCAGCATAGAACCCCCAGAATTCTGTGCTCCCAACATTCCGTACTCCCAGCATTCCCACACCTCCCAGCATTCCGTGCTCCCAACATTCCCTGCTCCAAACATTCTGTGGGTTCGGCAGTCTCTACTGTGCAAGATGGTTTTTGACAAACATCCTAGCGAATTATTATATAGGCTTAACTACATGCTTGCTTGTCAGCAACATACCAAACTCCTGAGGAATGTGGAAGGTAACAGAACAAGTGTTGACAGGACTCAGCTATAAGACTTTTGACCTAAACGGTATTTGTACCACACTGCATAATTTTTAGGCAAAGAAGGTACAAAATAGGGAGCAAAAATCACCTTGAATCAAGGACAACCCACTCCTCCCCCAATGTAATCACTTAATCGGATCACTTTTACTGTTGTGTCCTATGCTACACTTTGACCCACTATAGACACTGCGGTGATACAAGCACCATACATCCATTTTGTTACAGCAACCCCCCAATGGCCAAGCACCCGCAGCACAGACAGTAGTCTTCTCTGTAGTGAGAATGACGGCAGAGAGATGGGGTGATAGGACTCAGTAATGTGAGGAGTGAACTGAAATCAGAAGTAAAAGTGAATTGGAAGACAGGAAGAATCAGCCTCCTTTATGGGGTCACTGGCTCATTGAGAAGGCATGGAAGCCGGTATGTAGAATAGCGAGGGAAAAGGGTAGTACTGTTGGGTGAAGTGTCTGAGCAGGGCAGATGAACCGCCTGTGTGCTTGATTGCTGGTTCTGTGCCCCATATAGACAGGTGAGGTCTGTAAAGATGCAGGGGTGGAGAGAGCACTGTGTATCAGATAGATGATGGCATGGATGTGGTAAGCAGCCATGTGTTTCTCAGTGAGGGCTGCACAGAGAATGGGCAGAAGGTGTCCGGGCAACTTGCAGAGACCGATTGTGGGTGCACCACCAGGAGCAGCAGCAGTAGAAGCCAGCAGACTGTGACTGGGCCAGGTAGGTGTAAGACAATTCTGCACAGTGTATGGTCTCGCTATCACAAAGTACGCATAGCATAGTGTCTGTTTTAGGTGTTTGAGTGAGAACATGTATACAGAGCACATAGGGTGAATAGCAAGGGTGGGCAAGTTGTTGCAGAGATTTTTGCCAGGAACGGCCGGTGCCTAGCCACTCCTGCCAAAATCACACCCCCATGTATATTGTGGGGAAGCAGTATGGAGGCGATAAGAATACCTCCTCCTCACTCCTGCCCCAGGGTGTGGCTGGCACAAATGGAGAATTTTGGTTATGTGCCAGCCTTCTTCTTTTAGTAATATAGAAATAGTTTTTGAGATATTAAACAGCATTTGTTGGTGGCATTCAACTTTTTGCTAATTATTTTTTTGCAGTGCACAGGTTTATACAGATGCCATACCTACCTCCCCTTTAAGAGTGGCCATTTTATGTCTCCATCTGCCCTTGCTTAGTGAAGCGACTTTTACCCAAACATTAAGCTGAGTGTTGAACATCCACACATCATTGCCATTAATTTGACCACCTGCAAGAGAAAAGAATGGTTCTAAAATGGATACTATAAACCATTAAATACTATAGTACATAGTTTGTTTCTTATTGTATTTCAAGATGTATTTTCAAAATAAAAAGAGTTGCACAGTTTTTTTTCAAACTGGGCTCAGTGAGAGCCCATGATTTCCTGATGAAGTACAAGGGATTTCAAGGAATAAATAAGAAGAAAAATATAAGTAATGGAGGACAGTAGAGCAAGGCTTGGTTGACCATCAATGCATGTCTGTTTTTTTTTACTACTAATGGACTTTCAGATGCTTTTGGTCTCCATCGAGTTGGAAATATCTCTAGCTCCTAAGCGGTTAAAGCACATTTGCCCTACACCATTTTCTCAGCATAGCTGCAGGAGTGAAAGGGAATGTTATAGATATGTAAACAATGTATTATTACATGGAAATGAAAAACCTGTAGAACAAGGTCGAATTGAGATGTTTCATTATTATCGAGAACAAACACAGAAACACGCATACTATTTATACAAATACACAATTAGCAAGTTCACCTCAAGGGCCAAAGAAGGTGCTACAGGGGCAAATATACAGATTAAGGGAAAAGAAAATTAAGAAAACCCTGAAGAACTAGCAGTCTATCGAAGGCCACCAAAGGGCATGCTATGCAAAAACTATTACAAGGTTGTATTAAAACTCAAAACTTGCCCAAACATGTTGTAATGGCAGATACAAGGTTAGATGCATTTCTAGCAGAAGGGATCTTGGTTATACTAAAACAAGACGTTATGGAAAAGAGTAATACCCATTTAGAAGAAGTCTTTTATAATTTTAGTTTTCTTGGTTATTCTGTAGCAATGTTTGAACTTGATGGACCGTACATCTTGGGAACAGAAGCGGAGATCAGGGCCTTACTTTGTTACATAATGAGAATCGGTGGATCTTTATGCTCATTTTTTTCTCACCCTCTGGCCTAAATGAAGAATGGAACTTAAAGGGATAGTAAACCCCCCAAAAAAACTGTTGGCGAATTGATAGGACTAATAAAAAAACATTTAATGCCCTTATTCCCATCTCTCAAACTGTTATGGTTTGAGAGATGTAAGAAAATAAAGACCTCCGCTCCCTCCCTCTTCTCATGCGTACGCTGTATAGTGGACATCATGAGATCCTGCTTCTGGGACCAGACGGCAGCTCTTCAGGAGCGCTGACATCGACATATCTAACTATAATTACTTCATCGGAATGGTCTACAACGTGTGCTTGCAAGCCAGGCACACGTTGTAGACCATACCAATGAAGTATTTACAGTTAGATATCCCGGTGTCAGCACTCCTAAAGAGCCGCCTACAGTCAGGCGACCGGATTCTGCCTCTGACAGATTTACAGCTTGTCAGGCAGAAAGGGGAGGGAGCGGAGGTTTTTACTTTCTTATATCTCTCAAACCATAACGGTTTGAGAGATGGGAATAAGGGCATTACATGTTTTTTTATTAGATTTATCAATTCGCCAACAGTTTTTTTGTGGGTTTACTAAACCTTTAAGTGTTCATTTATCTTTATATATACATATGCTAAATATTCTCTTTATATACCTTTATTTTGTGCCTTGCATCTGGTTTCTCGCTTTAGCCTGTCTAAATACCAGCTCTAGCTTACCAGGTGGCTGCTTGATGTATTTATTCATTCATTTCTTGTTACCTCTGATTTCCATCTATATTGACCATTCCCACTGTTTGGTGAATGATTTACACATTACCCATTGGCTGTTTTATTGGATTGCAGCGTGATATTTATGCCAATATGAAGACAGATATGTCCCTTTTGATTCATTGACATATCTGGTGATGCCACTTGAATGAACAGCATTGCTGCACATGAATGTGATCCGTTTTTTTAATCAGTATGTTACTTTATTCGTGATTTCATTTTCTCTGCCAGTTAGCCCATTATGTACATTTGTGGTATCTATATGGGCTATACACACTTCTTTACTGACATCTGTTGATTGGCACTATCACCTAGATTGGCAGTAATGTTACATTTAATCTGAGAGCCAATCAGATGTGTTCTGCATATCTTTTGGCCAATCAAACATGAGTGGTTTCCGTATTAGAAATTCCTTTGATCAAGAGGACAATTTTCTCCTTTTGGGTCAATTACTGCTCTGGGTTTAAAAGGAGATTCAGCCTCGGCATCTCACATTTTGTCCTTTGATGAAGCTCTGAAGAAATGCTCATTGGTGTTTTGTGACTCTTCAGTTTTTATTTTGCCACTTGTGCTGTTTCTCATACTTATAATGATATTTTTCTGTAGTTCAGGCGATGATTTTACATCCATAGCCGGGAGCGTAGCACCTTTTTTACACTGACATGTTTGTTCGCTAGCAGTTCAGAGGTTTTTAGGTATGATACATTCCTTATAGTGACAACCCTGCTATTTCCTGTAGAGTATACTATTCTTTCACACAGTAATGATTCACTATATTTATTTATAGAATGGTATTTTACTATAGCTTGGGAGGCCTCCGGTAAGGGCTGTGATTTGGACTCGTCCACCTTTTGAGAAGAGATTCACGAATATTGAGACAGTGGCAACACCTGATGGTGGCAGGCCTGTGGAGTACACCACGGAATGTTACACCCAGCCACTTTTCTTCATTTGGATTGGATTTTATCATTGGACTTACCTCTCCTCTGGTAGCAACCCTGGATTGTGGCCCTTATATCTGCGGTGATCTTTGAGTCAATATACCCAGCCAAGATAGAGGACATGGATTTGAATTAACTAATTTATGACAATATATATATATTGTCTATGCGATTGAGTACACATATGGATATTTTGATGAAGAGTTTTCTGCATAATGGACTTTATGCTTTTATTTCTCTAGACTCTGACTTTTGTTGTTTATTTGTCAGGAGTGTAATAAATGATAGTTATCTGAGGGGTGCTGCCTTCAGCCGGCAGCATCGTTCACCTCATTCATTTATTAGTTTTTTCATTTGTGCGTTATTACCTCACTTTATTTCTGCTTTAATGATGGTGCTTTGCAATGCGGGGTCTTCCCCGCATTGCACTTCACCTTTGGTGCCATTCTTACTTTAGGGATGCTCTGCGATGTGGGATTTTCCCCGCATCGCACAGTAGTCCTTGTACCTATCCTTTTTTGGTCTGGGTTATCTTGGGATGAGGGGCTCCCCTGCGTAGTATGGCTATTCTAGTGCCACTATTTTGTTCTAATTTATCTTTCCCAAGTTGATTTATCATGAGTAACTTCCCGGGTATTATGTGTGGTGGGGTATCTCCAACACCATACAGTAGCCCTGGTGTCACTTTTTTTGTGCCATGTGGGTTGCTGTGTGGTGTGGGATCTCCTCCCACATTGTTTAGAGATCTTAGTATCGCTTCGGTGGCTAGTCTATATACTGAGGATGTTTTACTTTTGTGATCAATTTGGCTATTTTATCGCTTGGTTGGCCCATGGTCCTGTAGTGTTTTTCGCTAGATCACGGTATTTGCCGTGAGATAAATTCTTTGTATTGTAAAATGACCGTTTTATTTGGGATACCTAGCGGTATGGGGTTTTTCCCGTACAGCACAGTATCCTTGAATTGATACTTAATTTTACTTGGGAATGCCTAGCGATATGGGGTCTCCTCTGTTTGGCTCTACAGACCCTGGGTTTGCCTTTCTTTTCTTTGTGTCAGACATGGGATGCTTTGCGATGTGGGGTCTTCCCCGCATTGCACAGCATCTTCTATGTAATGTTTCACTCGGTTTGGGAATGCCCTGGAGCGCAGGGCTTCCCCCGTTCCTCATTATGGATTTTGGGTTTCCTCTTGCGTTCTTTTATATGCCATATCTGGGATGCCTTGCACTGTGGGGTTTTCTCGCATCGTGTGGTCATCTCAGGGTCTATTCATGTTACTGACTGCATATACGTCTGTTTATTTATTTTTTATTTGGCTTCTTGCATGCGCGGGTCTCCGCTGCATTGTAACACTAGCCGCATGTCTGGTTACATATGTATCTATTAGTTGTGTCCTTGTTGCCATCTTAGGACATATTCATTGACTACTTATTATTTCTTTTTGGTGTTTATTATGTATTTACTTTTTCTTCTTTATTACTTTGGGATGATGCTTTATATATAATGTTTTTTTACATATAATGTGTTTTGCTTGTTATTTTGCGTTTTATTCTATTTTACTTTTTCTGCTTTTCTCTGTCACTTTTTTCTTTCTTTTGTTTTTGTTTACAGTTGTATGTTCGGCTTCCCGTAGTGCCTGATCATTTGCCCGTTGTGGGTGACGTCATCTACCGGCTCTCCGGTTGGCGTCGTCCACGTCTAGGTGCATTTGGCGGGCCTCAAGGACGCTGGGGGTGGTTTTTTCTTTTCTTACAAGGTATTTATTCTCTCTGTTCCTCTTGTTACTGTTTGCCCTGATGAAGGTCCAGTGAAGGACCGAAAACGTTTGGCAGCTTTGTGAAGCGTGTTTTTCATGAAATAAATTTTCAACATTATTTGAACTGTGTGCTGTCTCCCCTTGGTGAGTCCAGGCTGATTGTATTTGTGAATTAATATGGGACGTGCACCAGGTTTTTGCTGATTTTTAATTTGAGTGCCACTGCCTGCTCTTTGTGTTTTATTTATAGAATAATAAAGGCCAGAATGCAAGAAATGTTTGCAAGAAATATGTGACCTCATATCCTCAGGTAAACATTCTATATAATAATTTGCTAATGTATGTTTGTCAGAAGCTGTCATGCGCAGTCCAACGGCTGTTCGCATTGCAGTCCTGCGCATTACAGACTGCCCACGCTGCAGCTGATAACAGAGTGGGGCGCTCTGAATTCAGGTGCACAGAGAGGACTACTGTCTGAATTCGAAGCCCCCCGCTCCATTAGCAGCCGCGGCGTGGGCAGTCTCTACTGTGGCTGTTGCTGCCTGGCACTGTGGACCGCGTACACGGGCTGTTCAACTAGTATATATATAATGTATGCACATATACGCACAATATAAAAGTGTGTATGTATGCTTGTCATCATCGCCGTGGGATGTTGGCGCGCTGTTGAATTTTACCACGGGCTCTAGATCCAGATCTTTTTGGTACCTAGGAACGCCCCTGGTGAGAAGGAGGAGAAGTGGGCAGGAAGTGGGAAGAACAGGGTGGGAAAGAGAAGAAGTGGGCAGAACAGGGTCAGAAGTGGGAGAAGTGGGCGGGAAGTAGGAAGAACGGGGTGGGAAGGAGGAGAAATGTGCAGGATGTGGGAGGAACAGGGTGGGAAGGAGGAGAAGTGGACAGGGAGTAGGAGGAACAGGGTGAGAATGAGGAGAAGCAGACAGGAAGTGGGCAGAACAGGGTAGGAGGGAGGAGAAGTAGGAAGTAAGTGGGAGGAGCAGGATGGGAAGGAGGAGAAGTATGCAGGAATTGGAAGGAACATGATGGGAAGGAGGAGAAGTAGGCAGGAAGTGGGCAGAACGGGGTGGGAAGGAGGAGACATGGGAGGAACTGGGTGGGAAGGAGGTGACATGGGAGGAACTGGGTGGGAAGGAGGAGACATGGGAGGAACTGGGTGGGAAGGAGGAGATGTGGGAGGAACTGGGTAGGAAGGAGGTGACATGGGAAGAACAGGGTGGGAAGGAGGAGAAGTAGGCAGGAAGTGGTAATTAACTGTAATAACCGGAGAGTTCCCAAATATAAGAATGTTCCTTTAACACTTTGAGTGTGTTGTGTATCCCTCTGGCATTCAGTGAGTTAAACACAAGACTCTGTTACCTGAGATATAAATGTTATTCTTTAAAATGCAGACTGCAAACTCCGATTTAGGGTACCCTGGCATGCTGGCGAGAGCTGTCCACTGCCCCCCCTTCGGGTGATAACTCTCAGTGAAAGGTAACTTTACAAGGCTTTTCTTGTCACATCCTCCTATGATAATGATCACTTCCGATAAATCTGTGAACCTGCAGAACAAAAAAATAAGGATTTATTGTCCTACTAGTGTAAAAGCCTGAGTACACGGGCTAAGGTCTGGGAAATGTTAAGAGGCCGCTACCTCACTGCTCCACGCGATGCAGTCTTGCGTCACCTCACTCACGTGATGCAATCATGTGCAGCAGAGACTGCCCAAACGCTGGCAGCCTCTACTGCGCATGACTGCATCGTGACAAACATTCTAGCTAATTATTATATAGGATGTTGGTTTTCTTAACCATTTGAGTGCCAGCAGGGTGTCCGGTGCATTGCTGGAATTCAAAGGGTAATATCAAACAATGAAGCAATCTTGAACCTTCCGGGTGAAAGAGGAGAGTGCCACGTCATGCGCAGCATTGCTCTTCACACACTCTTAGCACTCCAAGGGTTAAAAAAGGAACCTTTAACTCTACATATATTGTTTAACCCTGTGTACTCCGCAATAGACCTGACACTTGTGAGCTAAATGAGATTGCACTCTAAGTAGGATACCAGTAATTTGGAGCCTGCAACATACCCTGGTAAACTTTCTCCTAGTTGAGCATCTCTGACCAGTATTCAGTAGGGTAACAATAGGGGTCGCAGGGGTAACAACTGCTACCCCGCCGCCCCCCGCCCGGCACCGCAACAAGCTGAGATCTGTGCCTTCTTCAGCACAGACCTCTATTAGCAGCTGAGCACCATCTCTGTCTACGGCACTCTAGTAATACAGAGTGCTGGGAGATGACCGCGTGGGATCTCCGAGCTGCTATTGAAGCTTTGTGCAGAAGGAGGCACAGAGCTCTCCTGCCACGCCTATGAACCACCAGGGAGGTAGGAGATGGACACTGGGGGTCATTGGGGGTAATGTGGAAAGGTGGACATTGAGGGAAATGTGAAGGTGGCCTCAAGAAGGCTGAAACATATGTGTGGGGTTGTCTGTTCTCTCATTCATTCAGAGAGGAATTGCCTGGCACTGTGTGTCTGTGCTGTCATCTGGGAAGGATCAGTGTGATGTTCATCAGGATAATTCTTCTCTGTGTACAGGAGATATTTGTCACTTAAATGTTATTAGTACAACTGAAACATGTTTTATCACACAATTACACTTTGAGGTATTTGAAAAAAAGATCCTAAACTGCAATGACATTTAAATATAGTATCTAGCAGCGGTGGAAGTACCCCTGTTCTATACAGCAGCAAAATCCCTAGAACACATATTTTTATTAATAAAAAACATACTAGCAGTTTAAACAGACACATAGAACTTGTTTTAAATTAGTTTTGTTTTAAAAAGCAGATTATATGCTCTAAACTTTTCAGCATAAGGGCAGTGTATAATGTTTAGGGGTAGTAATACTTAAAGGGATAGTAATGTTTCATAATAAAAGCAGCTCTAATTAATCATCATAGTATTTGGACTTTGGAGAGTGTTATTTCAATTCTGTCAGAGTTGTAGTTCAAGAGTAATTGAATGATAAAGTATCCCCCTCCCGCCCCTTTTACTGATGTAACATTGCTCAGCCAGATCAGAAGGGGGGTACCCAGGTAGACTGCAGAGAGGGACAATCTTCAATTAAGATAAGGGAAAAACTTGTCAAGGGGGGCAGGGCTTTCATTGTTCTCACAGTAAGAAGATTGTCCCCTGCTGTTATCTGTCTGGTCTGTGGACTGCATTCCACATCTGAGGTGAGTAGTGTTACACTAGGTAAAAGGGGCGGGAGGGGGATAATTTATCATTCAATTACTCTTGTACTACAACTCTGACAGTACTGAAATAACACTCTCTATGGCTCAAATACTATGAAGATTAATTGGAGCTGCTGTTTTTGTGAAACATTACTATCCCTTTAATTCCTTAACGCCCGGCTGCACAGAGCATTGTGGTCACTAAAGGACCACAGAGCATTTTTTTTTATTATTATTTGGATTACGGACTCCCCAAAAGGAGTGCAGCCGCGGAGGGGGCCCGGAATTCCATGACGGTCATAGTACGTCATGGTATCACGGTGCCCATGTTATACTGGCAACATTCTGTCAGTCTCACTCTCAGCTAACTCCTATTGGTTGCAGTGGCCTTGTCCCGCCCAGTATTTGTTGTTAAATACTGGGTCCTGTCACTTCGCTGTAGACCTTTCGTGGTGTTTCTGTACCAGCGCTTGTTTCAGTTTCTCGTGTGATCTCAGTGTATGACCCGGACTGCCTGACTACTCTGCTGGTTCTGTTCCTGCTCTGTGTACCAACTCGGATTGGCTGACGTTCCTGCTCCGTGTACCAACCCGGCCCGGTTGACGTTCCTGCTCTGTGTACCAACCTGGCCCGGCTGACGTTCCTGCTCTGTGTACCGATTCGGATTGGCTGTCGTTCCTGCTCAGTGTACTGACCCGTTGGGTCCCAATTCCCTATTTGTCTAGGATTGCCTACGGCTCTCTCCATTGCTCTCGTTGGGCTTGCCATCCGGGCATTGTTACTATTACCGCATTATCATTCCTGCAGCCTGGTCTCAGATACGGTCTGTATCGCGCGGGCGACACTCCGGTGTGACCCTTCCATTGGAGCCCACGATACGCTAGACCCTATTTCCTGCCATCAGCTGAGGTTGGTCTTCCTTGGGCGCCTCAGGCTACTATCCACCTTGGGCAGTCGACATTGGTCTGAGCGTTCGTTTACCCTTCGGGGAAGGGCCATTCTCCACCGGTTGTTTGCATTGCAGTCTCTGTTGTGCACCCGCGGGGCATACAGTCTGTCTCCCATTACTGCTACGGCAGTCTATAAGCTTATTAAGAGCCTCTGCTTACTCCTGTGGCATTACTCGCTATTTATACTCTCCCTCCCAAGTGAGAGTCTTAAGGGCCTCGTGCTATTAGGGCCTGTCAGTCTTCCTGGCCTAATAGTAACCCATTCACTGCTGCTTCATTTGAATATCACACTTACTACCTGACCTGTGTCAGTATATTGTTATTACTGTATTGTGCAATTACTGGACCCGTGTGGGTATTTACTTCTGTAACCTGTCCTGTGTCAGTACTATATTGTGTATATGTATTACTGGACCCGTGAGGGTTATTGTCATTTTAAGTTTGTTCAATAAAACTGTGTTTTACCTAATTTACTGTGTCTGAGTGTCAAACAAACCGTTACACATGGGTCGTTAACTCAGATCTACCCATGACGTATTATGACCGTCAATGGTCGTTAAGGGGTTAATGTGTAAAAACATATATATATATATATATATATATATATATATTAAAGCGGAACTACCACCGTTAAACAAGTTGATGTGTAATAAATCCCCATCTGGCGACTAGCTGTTCAGTAGCGCTAGTCACCAGAATTATTACCTTATTCAACAGAATTCTCCATTATTCCAGGACTGAGAGGCAGGACAGAGCGCAGACATCTTTCAGTAGTGATGTCTGCGCACCTGCGCTGTCAGTCCCTTTTGGAGCTGGACTGCTCCTAGCAACGCCTCCTAGAGCCGGCTGGGACTGACAGCACAGTCGTGCAGACGTCACTATGGAAAGATGTCTGTGCTTTGTCCTGCCTGTCAGCCCGGGAAGAATGGAGAATTCTACTGAATAAGGTAATAATTCTGGCAACTAGCGCTACTGAGCAGCTAATTGCCAGATGGGGAATTATTACACATCAGCTTGTTTAGCGGTGGTAGTTCGCTTTAATTCCAAAAGGGCAGAACTCATGTTCAGACTGAGATGTCTGCCTGGGTGCTGGTGCAGAGGCAAAATATGCAGTCCAGAGGTAACATAAGCACACACAGGACTTTAAGAATACTTTTGATAAGTATACAGGCTGTGCCTGTATTTGTGGGAGGGGCGGCTGGGTATTTATACCCCCCTTTTAGCTGCCCCTTCCTTGACACTTCTCTCACTCGTCCCCTTCTCTACTCACCCCTTAGCTAAACAATTCACTAACAGGCCAGCCCTCTAATCAGGCTGGACACTCCATCATCAATTCTAGGTCCAAAGGGGCCTAGGTTATGCCACTATGTTCCATTACATTTATTACTTAGGAAGCCCCGGACACAAATGCACTGCATTTATCACAAGTATTCTTGAAGTCCTGCGTGTGCCTATGTTACTTATGGATCATATATATACATATATATCTATAAAAGAGAAAGCCTCATTGCATAATTTATGTCTCCTCAGGAGACACACACATAGAAGAGAATGGCTCTATCACGGTGCCCGTGATCCTTTACTGTCACTCTCGGTTGTGGGCGCTCCCAATGGCTGAGCCTGTTTGACCCGCCCATTGTGGCCTTTTTATACCTGGCCTTTGGCACCTGTCAAATGCCCTTTCGTGGTGTTCCTGAGCCAGTGTTGCTGTTGCTGTGTTCCAGT
The DNA here is from genome assembly GCA_037306005.1 of Rhinophrynus dorsalis. NCBI lineage: Eukaryota > Metazoa > Chordata > Amphibia > Anura > Rhinophrynidae > Rhinophrynus > Rhinophrynus dorsalis. Next base: position 602,684,672 of record CM074719.1, read on the forward strand.
GTTCCTGCTTCCTGTGTACAGATTTGGCTTGTTTTGACGACGCTCCTGGTTTCCTGCTCCGTGATCTGACCCGGCCTGGCTGACGTTCCTGCTTGTGACCTGATCTGGCTTGTCTGAGAATCCTGCTCCGTGATCTGACCCGGCCTGGCTGACGTTCCTGCTTGTGACCTGATCTGGCTTGTCTGAGAACCCTGCTCCGTGATCTGACCCGGCCTGGCTGACTTCCTGCTCCGTGACCTGAACCGGCTTGCTACTGACCCTGCCTCCATTCCGGCTGCTGCTGCTTGGTGTCCCCGAGGCGACATTCTGACTTCCGCTGTGCTTGTGGCAGGGCTGATCATGTCATAGCCTCCATTAACACTTGCAGAGCCGTGCCTCTGTTTGTTGAGCCTCCGTTTGTACTTGCAGAGCTGTTATCTCCATTCCTTGATCCTCCATTTACACTTGCAAAGCTGTGTGTCCGTTCCCTGAGCCTCCGTTAACACTTGCAGAGCCGCTATCTCCGTTCACTGAGCCTCCAGTACAATTGCAGAGCTGCTGTCTCCATTCGCTGAGCCTCCATTAACACTTGCAGAGCCGTTGCCCAGATCTTCCGCTACACTTGCTGAGCCGGTTACGTTTCAGAGCCTTGTATAGGCTGTGGCTCATCCTGTCTATCTAGCAGTGTAGTTGGTCTCCGTTAGCGCACCCGCGGGAGGCGCTATTGGCTCTAGCTTGTACAGTGTTTGCTCTCCGTTACACGCCCGGTAGGGCTATTGGCTCAAGCTCTTGCAGTGTTTGTCTCCGTTACTACGCCCGTGGGGGCTATTGGCTCAAGCTTTTGCAGTGTAGTTTATCTCCGTTACTACGCCCGTGGGGGCTATTGGCTCAAGCTCTTGCAGTAAAGTTTGTCTCCGTTACTACGCCTGTGGGTGCTATTGGCTCAAGCTCTTGCAGTGAGGTTATCTCCGTTACTACGCCCGTGGGGGCTATTGGCTCTAGTTCTACTCTGCAGTGTTTTGGTCTCAGCCTTAGCAGCAATCTCTGTTCAATAGACTGCCGGTGTTGTTTCATCTAGCACCACTTGCTGCTCTATTACCACCTTGGGCGTGTCAAACACCACTACAGAGACTGATTGATTTACATGTACTTTAACCATTGAGTACCCTTATGTTTCTATGCCTGTCCTGTGACAGTATATGTATATTGATTACATCTGTATACTGGGCCTGAGAAGGCATCTGTAAGCCACTATCTCTCTATTATTCTGTATTGCCTATAGAGGGCGGTCTTTCTTGTTTTGTTTTAATAAAACTGTGTTTTAGTCTAACCTGCTGGTCTGAGTGTCCTATAAAACCGTTACAGGCTCATTACATAATTTATGTCTCCTTAGGAGACACACAAACTCAGGGGTTGCAATAAGGAGGAGTTACTGCTCCCATTGGGTGATTCAATGGGGGCGTGATTTTCACAGGACTATCCAGCCTGCCCACCACTATCCAACTGAGAAAAAAAACAAAATGGCTGCCACTTGCTCCTATACCACAGACACACACACATGCCCCACTCACACACACATACAGAGCATCACACACACACAGCACACCAAACAAACACACAAAGCCAGAAATAAATATGGCTGACACACACACACACACACACACACTACACACCACACAGTCACTCACTCTGACTCCCAGTGGCCTCAGCAGGACCTGTACTACAGCCACTGAAGGGAAGCTGCAGCACCAGGGGAACAAAATGGCACTCAAATATTTAAGGTCCTCGTTGCTGAATTATTTCTTGACTGTCATCATTTACCATGCAAGACACAGGACAGGCAGCCATCAGGTACACACTTAACCCACTGACTGCCACAAGGTTGTGTATCAGGGTTTCCCCTCAGGGAGTGTGTTCAAACCCCTCACATTGTAAACTTGCATTTCCCTCCCACTTCTCCTCCTTCCCCAGCCTATTACTAACACTTTTCCAGATTTCTGTTAAGCCCCGCCCCCTACTAGTGATTAAGCCCCACCTACTTTTAACCCAAATTGACCCATTGGCCTCTCCACATCAGCACCACGTAAGTCCCCTCCAGGGACTCCACAAGTCAAAGTACCCAGGTATGAATATGCTTCCCACTGCTATTTAACTCTGACATGCCTCTCTATACCTTAACCCTTTCAGTGCCAGAGGGGTGCACAATGCATTGCAATTCAAAGGGTTAACATGCTGGAAAAACGCTCCTTTTATTTTCTGCTTTCCATTTGCACAACCCAAACATACACAGGCATAATACTGATATTCTGGTCCAAAGTAAAGGAGAAATAAAATACAACATTGCATACCTCCCCAAGTGTCCCTCTTTGGGATATATTAGTGCTTCATACCTCCCAAGTGTCCCCCTTTAGGATATATTAGTGCTTCATACCTCCCAAGTGTCCCTCTTTGGGATATATTAGTGGTTCATACTGCCCAAGTGTCCCTCTTTAGGATATATTAGTGCTTCATTCCTCCCAAGTGTCCCTCTTTAGGAGATATTAGTGCTTCATACCTCCCACGTGTCCCTCTTTAGGATATATTAGTGCTTCATTCCTCCCAAGTGTCCCTCTTTAGGAGGGACACTCCCTTTTTTACACTCTTTTCTACCCTTTTGTCCCTCTTTTTTGGAGATCACCATAATGTGTATCACATTGCTTCACAGCAATAAAAGTCATATAAATGTGTACTTAATCTTCAATATATGTGTTTCTAAATTAGTCTGTGTAAATAAAATACTTTACTTTTGCTGCAAATAATTTATTCAGTTACGCAAAGAGGTGTCAATAGGTTTAAACCCTTATACACTCTTAACTTGCAGGGAAGTAATGTACAAGGGAGGGAGGGATATCAGATGCCTATGCTACTCAAACTGTTAACCCTTGGAGTGCCACAGGGTTATGCAACACATTGCTTTGCAATGCGTTCAAATACCCCCTTCCAATCAAAGGCTTAAAGGGATAGTAATACTTCTATTAAAGTTTACCTGTGAGTCTTTATATTTTTTAACATGTAGCACTATATTTTACTGCTTACAGTGTTGTACTTAAAACGATATTCCAGTCAAAATGATCCCCCTCCTGTCCCTTTCCCTGTGTCACTCAGTCTCTCAGTCTGGTCTGGATGGAGCGTGCCAAGGGACAATCTTCAGTAAACAAAAGGAAAATCCTGTCCTCCTTCATCAAGGGGTTCATTATACTTACTGAATTACTTACTTTGTTTTACAGAGAACTGAAATCTCCCTGTATTTTGCACTAGCAATTTTTCTGTAAAATGAATAGTTTTTGAGAAATGAATTAACCTTTATGTTTTAGTGTCACATTGTGGAACTTTGTGCTAATTCTTTCCACAGTGCAGTCATTTTCTATTTTTGAGGCCAAACTTACCACTCTCTGTGCTGATAGAAATTACCCCATCATGCGGGTTCTGCCTAGATTAAAGGGTTAGTAGTGTCTTACATGAATAAAAAGTAATATTGTAGATAATCCAAAAAGAAATCAATCGGTGCAAGTCCTATCTCTCAGACCTTTATGGTTTGAGAGATAGAACATTTTAACGTTTCCCCCTCCCTCCCCTTTCCCTGACTTCAGCTGTAAGCTGACAGCAGGAGATCCTGGTCCAGGATCCAGCAGGCGGCTCTTCAGCAGAGCCAAGATACCGAAAGCTAAAAAGAAATTCTTCACTGGAATGGTCTACAAAGTGTGCTTGCAAACCAGACACACTTTGTAGACCATTCCAATGAAGTATTTCTTTGTAGATTTCAGTATCTTGGCTGTGCTGAAGAGCCGCCTCGAGTCGTTCGATAGTAGTGTTGAGCGAGCGTGCTCGGCCGATGCTCGGATCGGCTCGAGCATCGCTCTGCTCTGCACATGGCGGTACTCGTACGAGTACCGCCATGTGCTCGCCCGACATGCTCGGGTGAAGAGGATCTGTGCCGGAAGAGGCACAGATCCGAAGACGCTCCGCTGGACCACGAGGGAATGGAGGTACGGGGGCATTGCGGAGATGAAGGGGGCATTGCGGAGATGAAGGGGGACATTATGGAAGAGGGGCATAGACTCTATGCCCCTCTTCCACAATGTCCCCCTTCATCTCCGCTATGCCCGTCTTCCACAATGTGCCCCTTCATCTCCGCTATGCCCCTCTTCCACAATGTCCCCCTTCATCTCCTATGCCATAGAGGAGATGAAGGGGGACATTGTGGAAGAGGGGCATAGCGGAGATGAAGGGGGACATTGTGGAAGAGGGGCATAGAGTCTATGCCCCTCTTCCACAATGTCCCCCTTCATCTCCGCTATGCCCCTCTTCCACAATGTCCCCCTTCATCTCCGCTATGGCATAGGAGATGAAGGGGGACATTGTGGAAGAGGGGCATAGCGGAGATGAAGGGGGACATTGACCAGGCACCCTCCGCTCATCAGAGCAGGGGGTGCCTGGTTTAATGCTCGAGTGCTCCCATTCATTTGAATGGGGCTCGGGTGCTCGGCCGAGCACTCGAGCATCAGGGGGTGCTCGGTCAGAGCACCCGAGCACCCGAGCATCGGGGTGCTCGCTCATCTTTATTCGATAGGCATCTCCTGCTGTCAGGTGTACAGCTGACGTTAGTGAGGGGAGAACTTTAAAACGTTTTATCTCTCAAATCATAAAGATTTGAAAGATAGAACTTGCACCGATCGATTTCGTTTCGGATTATCTACAATATTTCTTTTTATTCATGTAAAACACTACTAACCCTTTAATTCATAGCACAATGTACGGTAGTACTGGTTCAGCCCAAAAGCAAATTAAAGGGCTAGTAATACTTCGTTTTAACTTTATTTTATTTTGTAGGCATAAAAAAAACAAGCAAAGTTCCCCCTCCCGCCCCTTTTACCTAGTGTAAGCCATCTCTTCTCAGATGTAGAATCCAGTCCATAGACCAGACAGATAACAGAAGGGGACAATCTTCTTCCTATGAGAACAATGAAAGCCCTGCCCCCCTTGACAAGTTTTTCAGGTTTTTCCCTTATCTTAATTGAAGACTGTCCCTCTCTGCAGTCTACCTGGGCACCTCCCTTCTGATCTGGCTGAACAGTGTTACATCAGTAAAAGGGACGGGAGGGGGACACTTTGTCATTGAATTACTCTTGAACTACAACTCTGACAGCATTGAAATAACACTCTCCAAAGGCCAAATACTATGATGATTAATTAGAGCTGCTTTTATTATGAAACATTACTATCCCTTTAACATAAAATGCTGCTCTGTGCCACCAATAAATAAAGGTTAATTTCTCAAAAACGATGTATATTACAAAGAAATGGTTAATAAAGTTTTCAATTCTATTTAAATTTACAAAACTTATGTTATTGTAACAGGTCCAATTTAATCTTTTAAGTGCCAGAGGGGTACGCAATGCATTGCAAAGCAATGCATTGCGTACCCCTCTGGCACTCAAAGGGTTAATACTTTCACCAAATAGTGGGGGTGACCATTCGTAACCTAAACTACTGAAGACTACAGTTTCCTTCATCCCCAGACAGCCACTGGTGAGCTGGGAATGATGGGAAATGTAGTCCTCAGGTTTCCAATCTTGGATTTAGATTGGGGGTATTTAATTGTTAGATCTCCAGCTGTTGGGGACTACAACAACTGGCTGGTTGGGGATAATGGAAGTTGTAGTCCACAACAGATGAAAGTCTGACAATTGACTAGCCCTGGGCTAGAAATTGGACCTAAAATCTATTGACAATGTTTTAACAGGTTTCCAATAAAGCCCTGTGTCTGGAAAAGAGGCATCTGTTTTATTGCATAAACTCATAAGACATAACGATGGGATTACCCTCAATCTGTTGTCTTTTCAACTAATCAATAAAGCTGGAAGCTTTGAATTACTGCAGCTGCTGTTCATTGGAGTTTCAGTGTTGGGGGAAGGTGTTTGTATTTCTTCTGTGCCCCAAGAGCACTGTACTTATAGAAGACATGACTAGAGATCTGTCCACCATTCAACACTGGAACTCCATTGTAGTCTAGAGCAGTGATTCTCAGACCCGTCCTCAATCAACAATAACAGACCATATCTTCAGGATTTCTCTGTTTTAGCACAGGCGAGTTAATTAAATGAATGAGCTTCTGATTGACTCACCTTTGCACAAACTCAGAAATACTATAGGCATATGCTGTTAGGGATCCCTAAGGATGTGTCTGAGAGCCTTTGGTCTATACACTATTTCACTATCCGAAAAAGTGTAGGTGACTGCATAACACGGAGGTTTGATTCCTATTGCTTATCTTTGTGATCTGAGCTCCAGTCCTGGGGATGCAGTAACAAGTGAGATTTTCTAGACATCTCTACTTAAGCACAGGTGGATCAGTCCCAATGACTGAACATATGGTTACTGACCTGGTAAGAAGCATGGAGGTCTTAAAAACCTGACATGTTGGTGTGTCCTGAGGAGTAATGTTCAGAAACACTGGCTTATGGCATTCAGACTTTTGAAGCCTATTTTGCTAAGGTATGCACTAAGATCATTATCCACTAAATATAAAAGGTACCATTCTGGAGCAAACCAACTGTGCCTCAGAGGAGAAATAACTTCCCATTTAGTAAAATGAGGCTTTGAAGGAGCAATACACGTTTTTCTATGAAAACATATATGTTATATGGCTTTTCCTGGTGAGTACAAAAAGGGCTTTCCCATGTCTGTTAGTTTCTTTTATTCAGTTGTGATAACAGTTGAAATTGTCAGGAAATGAATTACAGCATGATTACTTCCTGGAAGTTCTGACAGGAAGTGACACAGCAGTTGGAATCTCACCACCAGAGGGCACTCAATGCAAAAAAATCAAGAGTTTAAACTGTTATAACTCTTGGAATATGTATCTCTCCAGATGCTTAACTAGAAGCCACCGGGCCCTGGTGCAAGAATTGCCATGGGCCCCCCCCGACCACATTGGTCCCCTCATTCACATTGGCCACCTTCACATTGCCCCCCAATCTTCACAATGCCCCTTCATCTCCACAATGCCCCCTTCATCTCCACATTGCCCCTTCCACAATGCCCTCTTCATCTCCACAATGCCCCCTTCACCTCCACAATGCCCCCATCTCCAATTCATCCCCACATTTCCCCTTCCACAATGCCCCCATCTCCACATTGCCCCTTCATCTCCACATTGCCCCTTCCACAATACTCCTGGCCCTACCTCCAGTCCCTGGTGGTCTAGCAGCATGGTTTGACAGATCTGTGCCTCATTCGGCACAGATCTCTAGAACTGAAGCTCCCGCGCGCCGCTCTAGTAATGCATAGGCTGGGAGATGATGTCATCTCCCAGCACTCTGTACTACTACATTGGCGCGCCGAGTGGGAGATCAGTTAAGCGACTGCTGTGGGCGAGGGGGTCGCAGGGGGCGGCCGGGCCCCTGGAGTGACTGGCCCGGTCGCAGGTGCGACCCCTATTGTTACGCCACTGTATCTCTCATAAGAAGGAGTAGCCTTGTTTTACTCAACAGGAAAGCCCTTCTACATATTTGTTTTTCCACATAAAAAGTTTACTACTCTTGTAAGCCCCTTGAAAGCTAAAATGGTTTTTAGGTCATTGATTTACAAAGACAAAATATTTTGAACACTCCTGCTTTAACATATATATATATTACACACACCCCTCTGATTCTTAAAGAGGTAATTAGTAAAACACGAAATAAAATACGAAATTATTTCTGGTTACCTTCTTGGCCTCCCTCGGAGTGAGTTAACCTGATTTCCCAGAATATAATACGCTCGAGCTTCATGCAACAAGGGAAAACACTCAACACATTCCTGAATGGTCTTGTCTGTTTCTACCTTCTCAAGAAAATAGACAGGATCAAGCAGAGGCAACCTCACGAGCTCCAAAAGATCCTTCAAGTCTTTTGTTCTGACACAGCTATTTTTCTTCACCCATTTCATGACTGCTTCGTAGACCTCTTCCTCCCTTTTTACCACAAGATGTTCGTTAGATAAATACTCAACAAGTTCTTCTTTGCTTAAATCTAGAAATTCCTCATGACAAGATACTTCGGCAAAGCCTTCCAACATTAGCTTCTTGCTCTTCTCAGACAAGGTGGAGATGGAAAACGAGTCTGCAAACTTCATGAGGCCAACGCAGTTACAAGGATGCAGTTGGTTCTCAAGAAACTTGACACAGGCATCTCGTAACGTGCTGATATGGAGCAAATCAGTGGCTTCCAGAATACCCACCACATTGGTTTCTTGTATGAGAAGACTCTCTCCATACATGTAGTCCAAAAGAAGACTCATAGTTGATGATGTGATCTTTTGAATGCTCACAACACTTAGTTTGCTTTCTTGGAGGCTACCTCCAAACATTGCTCTGAAATAAGAACTATTTGCACACAAGATGGCTTTGTGACAGGGATATTCCTGACCTTCAATGACAAGAACTACATCTGTGAACACACCACTTTTCCGATGGATATTTAAACTCTGTAGTATTTCAAGTGCATGGCATGATCCGCTGCACAGCCTCATGGGTAATGTATTCCCCTTTTGTCCTTGGAGAGGATTCTCCAGAATGGTTGTTCCAAGCATCATTTTCTCTTTCAAAGGCTGGTGCATCCTACATTACAAAAAAAAAAGACATGATAAGTATATGTGACCGCTACATATAGATCCTTCCATGGCCTATTGTACAGATGCATCGACAAACATATACCTTTTCTTTATTTGACAGAAATATATATTTCAGAGATGGAAGGACTAGTGAGATGTGCTCGTTAAGGGATTAATGCAGTGGATTGAGCAAACTGCCTTAACCCTTTGAGTGCCAGAGTGGTATCCAACACATTGAGTTGCTCTGGCACTCAAAGGGTTAATGCTTTAGTGGAACATTTCTAGGGTAAACCAACTGAACCATAGATAATGAAAATTCCCTTTATATTAAATGTAACTTTCATCCTCACGATTACTACAGAGAAACTTGATGCATAGTCAGGCATTCAAAGGGTTAAACCCTTTGAGTGCCAGAGGGGTGCACAATGCATTGCACTGCACTCAAAGGGTTAAAAGTTACATTTAAATAAGGAGATATTTTTGACTATACCTGACTATAGACAGAAAATCCTATGGACCCTATGAATTTTGCGCATTTGCGCAGCCTCGACAGTTGATGGTCATTTTTATAAACTGAAACAGGGAAAGCGTATGAGCCTGCATAACCCCTTAAACTTTTTTATATGAAAATATACGTTATAGAGCTTTTCCTGCTGCGTAAAACAAGGTCACTTCCACCGCTGTCAGTTGTTTTATTCAAAAGTAACAATGTTCAAATAAACAGGAAGTGAATTTACTGTGTTTACTTCCTGATAGTTCTAACTGACAGGAAGTGAGTCAGCAGTTTCTATCACATTCCATGGAGAACTGTAAGTCACTGACTTTCCTCTCCATTAGAATGTAACAGTTGAACTAATTGGGATTTCACCACTAGAGGGCATTGCTAATGTAAATAAACATGATTTAAACTGTAATAACTCTGGAAATATGCATCTGTCAGCAGTGGGAGTACCCATAAGTTGTTCAACAGGAAATGCCCTACAATATATATGTTTTTATAAAAAAAAAGTTTACTGCTAAAAGCATTGTGAAGCAGCGAGGGATTGCTTCTACTCTGAGCACTCCTGTGAAAATCACCGTCCCTTATTCTTTGCATGTGGCTGATCTCCTCCCCCATACTGCCCGGGGGCGGGGCAGACGGAACCAGAAACCACTTTGAGTTTTATATATAGACTAGTGTAAAAGCCCTTGTACATGGGCCAAGGTCTGTGAGATGTTAACCCTTTGAGTGCCGGAGGGGTACGCAATGCATTGCCTTGCCTCTACTTCATCTGTATAAGAAGAAGAGGAGGAGCAAGGAGGGACATTTTCTAAGTCAACATCATAAGCAGTACTTAGGTAACATCTACTGCTTCCTCCCCACTACTTTTTAAATTATTGTATGGCTTTTAAAGTCTGAAAGAGTTAATTTTTATATCCGCTATTTCAAGGCAACATCATAGAATGTGACTTCTTGTTGTCTTCAGTGTTAACATGCTTAGTAATACTATCAGTGGAACTTTTCATGGAGCTTTTCAAGAGGAGGAGGAAGAGGATCATCACCATTTATTGCTCAAGCTACAGCAACCATGGCCATGGACATTTTTTTTTGTATGACTTTACTCCCACCAACATGTCCCTAAACTACTCTTAGTTCTTTCCCCTTACCTCTGCCCCTAGCATGATTATAGTAGTATTTATATATTCTGTGAAGTACATGATAGCTGGAGTGATGCTTTGTCTATTGTTGGTCTGAAAATGATATATGATGTATGTCTCTAGCATCCATCACAGCTCAGGTGGAGGATCTCCTGCCTGTCTGGCTCTATCAGCTAAAAATATATTTTTTAAACTGCCACTGCCTGTGTCATGGTCTATAAATCACAAGCACACTCCAGTCTCCCTCCCTTGGCTTGTCTGCCTCTACACAAGTAGCTGGTGTCAACAATTCAGCAGTTCTCTTTCTCTCTTGCGAGGACTGCAATGTTATTGTTCTGTACAGTAGTACAGAATAGATCTGATAGCTTCAGAATAAGCAGCTTGCAATAAAGGATAAAGCTCACAGCAGCAGTTGCAGCACCAAAGTCCACCACACCTCAGTGTGTGCTTGTCCCTCTTGTTCTTTGTGGAGATGTAGTGCTGAGTGTAAGTAACCCAGTATGTCAAGTTGTACCTATGGTCAATTTGTTTTAAAATCCCCATTTCAATCATACAAAATGTTATTTTCTCTCATGGGGTGTACTTGGTATGCCCTGAATTGCTCCTTTGTAGCTTGCAGAATGTGTCCCTAATGCATCTGTATGCATGAAGCAAAGTGTTGTAGACTTCTATAGCATCCAGTGGGTTAAAATAATTGTTTAAAGCGGAACTACCATGTCACAAAATGTTTAGCTTAACTAAGTCCCCTTCTGGAGACTAGCTGCTTAGTAGTGCTAGTCTCCAGAACTAATACCTGATTTAATAGATACATTACTTTATTCCCCAGCTGTCAGTAGCACGGAGCACGGACATCTTGCCATTGTGACATTCACTCGTCTGCTCTGTCAGTCCCAGCTGGAGCCGGCCGGCTCCTAGCAACGCCTCCTAGACCCGGCTGGGACTGACAGCGCAGGCGTGCGGACGTCTGCGCTCCGTGCTACTGACAGCTGGGGAATAAAGCATATAGCTATTAAAGGGATAGTAATTGTTAATTTTAAGTTGATTTAATATTGTAGACGTTAAAAAAAGATTAACATTGATGTAAGTCTTATCTCTCAAACCTTTATGGTTTGAGAGATAACTTGCTAAAGTTACCTTTTCCTGGCTGTTTCACTCAAGTCTGCCATCTAGCTGACAGCTGCAGCTTCCAGTCATTTGACCAGACAGAGGCTCTTCAGCAAGCCAGTCACACTTTGTAGACCGTTCCAAATTAAGTATTCATCTCTAGATATCGTTATATCGGCACTGATGAAGAGCCGCATCTGGTCAAGTGACCAGAATCTGCTTCTGACAGCTTTACAGCTCGTCATGCAGAAAGGGGAGGGACCAGAGAACTTTATTTTCCTATATCTCTCAAACCATAACAGTTTGAGAGATACGAATAAGTGCAAGTACTCACTTTTAATTGTATATACCATATAGTTAGTACTTTTTTTCTGACATTACTATCCCTTTAAATCAGGTAATAATTCTGGCAACTAGCGTTGCTAAGCAGCTAGTCACCAGAAGGGGACTTAGTTAAGCTAAACATTTTCTGACATGGTAGTTCCACTTTAAATCAAATAGACTTTTTGGGAATTTGTATTCATCCCCTATAGTGCAGTTGGTATGGTCCAGTATTACATGTCGTTCATAGTTCGTTGGCCTGGGGACCATCTCATTTTCTCCATCGGTCACTGTACCTCACTGTGTTGTGGGATTTCATCTAAAGCGCTATCAATTAAGACAAAGTGAACAGAGAAAGGGGTCCCAACCTTTTTACTTGGGGTCATTGAAAGGACTATAACAGTTGATTTAAACATCTGGCTGCCAGGTTGGTAATAGTGTGTTCCAGTGCACTGGAAAATCAATCTGAACAGCAGCTAGAAGCATGGTTTACTACCTCTACCACTTTAAAGGGACCTTATAACCTAACATGAAAAGGGTTAATTTCCATTTAAATATAATATTTTGCAAACCAGCATTTGTAAACATTCTTTCTTTTGGTATAAAGATCTAAAGTCTCTCATAACTGTATTTGTAGAGAGGCCACAGGCAATTTGGCATCTTGTTATTGAGGAGCATACTGCAAAAAAAATTACTGGTCCCAGAGAAGTTTGTAACACATTACTTTGCAATGCATATTATCCATGCCTCTGGCACATTGCCAAGCAATGCAAACCGTTAAACAAATTAAGAGGGATTTATTGCTCTAGTTAAAATCCTCATTTAAATGGATAGTAATGTTTCACAATAAAAGCAGCTCCAATTAATCTTCATAGTATTTGGGCCATGGAGAGTGTTATTTCTGTACTGTCAGAGTTTTATTTCAAGAGTAATTGAATGATAAAGTATCCCACTCCCGCCCCTTTTACTGATGTAACACTGCTCACCTCAGCAGCAGGACTGTCCGTGACGGATTGCAGAGAGGGACAATCTTCAGTGATCATAAGGGAAAACCTGAAACACTTGTCAAGGGGGGTAGGGTTTTCCTTATGTTCACAGTAAGAAGATTGTCCCTTGCTGTGATCTGTCCAGTCAAGTGACCAGATTCCACATCTGAGGGGAGGTGGTTTACACTAGGTAAAAGAGGTGGAAGGGGGGTACTTTATCATTCAATTACTCTTGAACTACAACTCTGACAGTACTGAAATAAAACTCTCTATGGCCCAAATATTATGAAGATTAATTGGAGCTGCTGTTTTTCTGAAACATTACTATCAGTGAAAGATTTAACCTTTTGAGGACCAGAGGGGTGTGAACATATTGCAAAGCAATGTGTTGTACAACATTCTGGTCCTGAAAGGGTTAAAGGAAGACAAAGCTAAAAGGAAAAATATACCAACTGAATTTAGAGGCCCTGGTTACAAGGTGAACGCATGTCCCTTTAAATCAGGAGCACGTGAAAACTTCATTGTGCAGGACCGCACTGAAATCAGTGAATTCCCAGCAGTGTGTGTGTTTTTAACCCTTTGAGTGCCAGAGGGGTACACAACACATTGCGTTGAAAGATATGTGGCCTCCTTACCTGGGTAATGGCGAAAATATGCAAAACTAACTATTCATTTTAATAGACTCAAAGAACTCAATATGTACAACTTGGAGGAGAGGGGCAATGTGATATAAACATTTAACCCTTTGAGTGCCAGAGAGGTAGTTAGTACATTTAGATTTAACCCCTTAAGGACCATGAGGTCTGGGGGTGGGCGGTCGGCCCTAGAGGACCACAGCACATTTTTTTTACCAATGCATTCTGGGATGTCAGTGCAGCATGAAGCCAAGTTGCCATCCCATGACTGACAACGGTCCTGAACATCCAGACAGGCGTGACGGTCCTGGCATGTCACCAAATGTTAAGGGGTTAATATAGTTCAGGAGGGAAGTATCTTTCCAACAAAGAGGAAAAAAAATACAAGAACATGAGCTAAAGTTATAGAGTGGACAATTCAGAGGTAATGTGCATCTGCTTTACAGTAAGGGTGATAGACACATGGAACATCCTCCCAGCAGAAATGGTAGGGGTAAATATTGTCAGGGAAGTAGAAATGCCTGAGACAGACATAAGTCTGCTCAGAGATGTACGTAAGATTGTGTATAGTTTATTAGATACCTGATGTTGGAGCAGTTGGGATCTCCCTGTACTTTCCTATGGAGTAACAGCAGGGAGGGCTACGACAATTCTGAACAGCATTCTCTGTGCTTCCTTACTTGGCCAGTAGGGGAATAAAGAAAAGGCTTTGAACACCATGGACAGTTTTGAATGCCATTGGGCTGTGCATTGCTCACCTCTGTGGCACTCAAAGGGTTAAAATAAAAAGAAATAGTACTCCAGGCACTACACAATTATCCCCTAACCTATGTATCATATGTTATACATGTTGTGCACTCACAGAGGGCTTATGTTTAGAAGAAAACGAACGATAGAAAAGATACAGGATACTCAACGCTCTCCCAGAGTTCTAATCATCTGGAGACCTGCAATACGATTGGATTCTCTCTGCACTCACAGGAGGACAAGACTGGGGGTCATGCAGCATCTATATTTGTGGCTACCACTTGCCCCCCAGCCTTATTCCCTGTGAGTGCACAACATGTATAATATATGATACATAGGTTAGGGGATAATTGTGTAGTGCTTGGTGTACTATTTCTGTTTATTTTAATCCTTTAAAGGGGAACTACCACCCCACACAATCTTTATCTTCACTAAGCCCCTAATGGCGACTAGCTGCTTAGTAGCGCTAGTCACCAGAATAATTATCTTATTTAATAGATTTCTGCTCTCATCTAGGGCTGACAGGCAGGATGGAGTGCGGACATCTTGCCATTGTGACGTCTGTGCGCCTGTGATGTCAGTCCCGGCTGGGTCTAGGAGGCGGTGCTAGGAGCCGTTTGGCTCCAGCTGGGACTGACAGCGCAGGCACCCAGACGTCAAAATGGCAAGATGTCCGCGCTCCGTCCTGCCTGTCGCCCATGGAAGAGAGCAGAAATCTATTAAATAAGGTAATTATTCTGGTGACTAACACTACTAAGCAGCTAGTTGCCAGATGGGGACTTAGTGAATGTAAAGATTGTGTCGGGTGGTAGTTCCGCTTTAAGTGCGACTGGAGTGAGCAATGCACATCCCTATGGCACAGAATGCTGTCCTTGGTGCTGAAAGCCTTCTCTGTATTCCCCTTCTGGGAAGCAGAGAGTGAGTGCTATTCACCTTCAGAATTGTCGTAGTGTTGGAGATGGGTGAAGGGAGGCCATTGCTTCCACACCAACAGCACTTAGACAAACCTGTGTGCTAATAGGGACCTTCTCCAACCCTCCCCTTCCATCTGACAATTTTAGTGAATATGTCAATGTGTGTGTAGATCGAAATGTCACAGTGTGTCGGACACTTTGACAAGATCATACTGACACAGCAATGAACTTTAGTGCATCTAGGCCTTTGAGTGCCAGAGGGGTGTCCTACACAATATATTCCATAATGGTACTTGTGGGAGGGGAGTCAATAAGCGGTGATAAATAGGTGATAAAGTGCAGATAACTTCTCCAGTGATATCACTTCTCCAGTTCCTATGTTATTCTATGGAGTCTATGCACTAAGATCTCCAAATCTGAAGAAATCTTAGTGAATTGGGTGCATAGAATAACATAGGAACTGGAGAAGTGATATCACTGGAAGCAGGGGCGGATTGTAGGGGAATACCAGCCCGGGAATTTTTCTTAAAGCAGCCCACTAGCTGCACCGACGTCCCTATCGATACCCCCTTGTGGTCCCTGTGTGGCATGGGCGAGCAGGCGCCAGGATATCATGTCATATCCTGGCACTCTGCATTAACCCTTTGAGTGCCAGAGGGGTACGCAACGCATTGCAAAGCAATGAGTTGCGTACCCCTCTGGCACTCAAAGGGCTAATAAGGAACACGAAGGCACCGGCCCACGATCTGGCACTCAAAGGGTTAATAAGGAACGCGAAGGCACCGGCCCACGATCTAGCAGCCCACCGGGGGATGCCCGATCCCCCGATAGGACAATCCGCCCATGACTGGAAGTCATCTCCGCTTTATCACCTCTTTATCACCGCTTACCGACTCTCCCCCATAGTGTTTAATGGGGCTTTTAACCTTTATATGCTAGAAAATGTCTCCAAATAATTGATTTCCAATGCATTGGAGAGCTCTCTAACATTCAGTTGGTTAAAAGCCCCATTTAATTTAATGGGAATTCTTATTTGTTCCCTACAGTGCAGTCGGTTTGCTTCAGTAAATCCTGCATTTATACAGACGTGCCGTTTTCCTCTGTGTCCACTGCCCTTGGCAGCTTAGGTCTGAAAGATTTATTTTCCTTACTGCTTCTCAGTGTGGTAATAACTAATAAGAGAGGGCCAGTCTGGGGCTCCCCTACTCACAGGAGACCCAGGGGAACCCTCCGCTCATTTCCATTAATCACATCATTCTGGGTAAACAGCACTTTAGCCAAAAAAAATATCTGAGTGTTAAGGACACACTCTGGGATCATCTCTCTTTTTATTAAATAACACATGCTAGGTTCCTTCCATATTTCAAAAAAGAATACAAATGGACCAATTTGTAGGTCCTTAAAGGGTTAATTAGTTGTGATATCTATATATATATATATATATATATATATATATATATATATACACCGAATTGGACGAACTAACGTTTTTGTAAGTGTGTTGCCTGGGTGCAAATGTAAAAGCAAGTGTAGATTAATATGAAAGGAACATTCGCACACTCAGGACTTAACAAGTATAAATAAGGGAAAATCTTATTCGTCAGCATTTCGGTTGCATAGAACAGCAGTCTTTCTCAGGCCAAAGTGGAATAAAAAAATGTGCCATTATATATATATATATATATATATATATATATATATATATATATATATATATGTATATATATATATCCTATAACATAAAGTGGTAGAATGCATCGCTTACTGTGAGCCGTAACCGCACATGCGCAGTAGAGAGTCTCCACTGTGCATGTGTGGTTTTGCACACAGAGAACTTCGCTTGATGCGTCTGGAGCTCCCCGCTAAGGATCAGCGTGTTCGGCGAGTCTCTACTGCGCATGACTGCAGTCATGCGCAGTAGAGACTCGCCGAACGGCTCACGTCCTGTCTCTGCTCCCAGCTACAAGGCAGCAGCCGAGGCAGCTGGGTGCACTTTAGCCCGTGTATACGGGCTTCCATACTAGTACATATATATAAACATAGAATCTGACAGCGGAACCGTTTGGCCCATCTAGTCTGCCCATATTTCAACTATAACAGCCCTCCTGCATATAGTTGTAGCCCTTCACTTATTTGAATGTTCTTATCATATCCCCTCTCTCACTTCTCTCCTCCAAGCTATACATGTTCAGATCCTTTAGTCTATCTATCTATCTAATTACTCTTTATTCATATTGCACAGAGAGTGATCAGACCTGGGTTTTAACAATCAAGAAAATGCATAATTATACGAGTCATGGGCTCTGCTGATATTGTATTTATTTTTTTCATGTAAACAGAACTGCTCATCTATTAAAACCATCTGCTGCAAAAATTCCTTTCATTGTTTTGCCCAATGGGGCTGTATTTTATTAGGCATGTTTGGAACATATCCAAAATGTACTGTACTGTACCTGAGACAAAACTATTTGACAGTGTAATGTTATTTATAACGGTGAGAAATAAAGTTGCATAGATTTTAAATATTAATTATACAGTGCAATAGGAAATGCACATAACAAGTCATGCAGTATTGCTATTGCACACCTGAAAAAAATATTTTTTTTTCTTTCATCTAAATCTGGTAAAATTAATAGGAGGAGTGAAAGCATAAAAAATACAATTGTTTTCTACTCTTCTCTTTCATTGTTCCCTACATTTTGGGGTGCATATTCAAAACGAAAAGTAAAAATACTTTTTGATTTAAACTGGAATTTTAACCTCTTGATTGCTAGAGAATTCTCCAAAGCAACACTAAGCAATGGCTTGGAGACCGCTCTAAGATTCAAGGAGTTAAAATTGGGTCATGGAAAGTGTTATTTCAATACTGTCTGAGTTGTAGTTCAGGAGTAATTGAATGATAAAGTATCCCCCTCCCGCCCCTTTTACTGATGTAACACTGCTCACCTCAGAGCAGCAAGACTGTCTAGATGGGGCTCAGAGAGGGACAATCTTCAGTGAGTATAAGGTAAACCTGAAAAACCTGTCAAGGCGGTAGGGTTTTCCTTACAATAACAGTAAGAAGATTGTCCCTTGCTGTGATCTGTCTGGTCTGTGGACCAGATTCCACATCTGTGGCTTACAGGTAAAAGGGGTGGGAGGGGGATACTTCAATTACTCTTGAACTACAACTCTTACAGTAATGAAATAACACTCTCCATGGCCCAAATACTATGAAGATTAATTGGAGCTGCTGTTTTTGTGAAACATTACCATCCCTTTAAATCAGTGCGAATGTTTGGAATTTTTAGTTCTACCCTATAGTTCAAATGGTTAGTCCCAAAACTCCTGCACTTTTCATTTTAACCCTTTGAGTGCCAGAGGAGTATGAAACGCATTGCAAAGCAATGCACTGTTTACCCCTCTGGCACTCAAAGGGTTAACGTAAGGCCCTTTGATACATTATTACTGCTGATGCTCATAAATCAGCCCATTTTTAAGATTTCTTTTTTTTGGGGGGGAACACGTACAGACACACATTTTGATGGCAGATTGTAACCAAATGGCCCATCTAGACTCCCTATTTTCTTGTCTTTTCAACCCACTAAATAGCAGGGATGTCTACAACATATCCCACAGCGATGCATTGAAATCATCCCTAACATCCTTGGGGTTAAAATCTAAATTTTACATAATCTTCAGAATAGAAATATATATGTCCGGTGATCTTAAATCCCATTACTCTTTTACCACCTACCACCTCTGCTGGGAAGCTATTCCAAATTGTACTTCTAAATGAAATTGAGCAGATTAATCCCTTGGGTACACAAGAGGGTGCACAACGAATAGAGCAAATCTGGAGATATATATTTGTCTGTCAACATATATATGCATTGCACAGCCTTCTGGTACTCAGAGGGTTCAGCAGAGAGTATTAACCCTTAAAATGGCAGATGGGTCTGCAGAGCATTGCAAAAGCAATGCATTGCACACCTCTCTGGCACTCAAAGGGTTAATGTCTATCATATTCAATAGAGATAAGTAAAATATACTACCATATACAGTATTTTACTGGTACACAATAGGCAGCCAGCAGATCTAAAAATCAATTTAAACTATATTAAAACACAAAATATAAACAAAGTCAAAAGAAATATAGATAAGATAGATAGATAGATAGATAGATAGATAGATAGATAGATAGATAGATAGATAGATAGATAGACAGACATGACATATAGACAGAAAGACAGACAAATAGATAATAAAGATATGAGATAGATAGATAGATAGATAGATAGATAGATAGATAGATAGATAGATAGATAGATATGAGATAGATAGATAGATAGATAGATAGATAGATAGATAGATAGATATGAGATAGATAGGTAAATAGATAAGATATATATGAGATAGATAGATAGATAGATAGATAGATAGATAGATAGATAGATAGATAGATATGAGACAGATAGACAGATAGATAGATAGATATGAGACAAACAGATAGATAGAGATAGGATATAAATGAGATAGATAGATAGATAGATAGATAGATAGATAGATAGATAGATAGATAGAATATATATTAGATAGACTGCTAGACAGATAGACAGACAGACAGACAGACAGACAGATAGATAGATAGATAGATAGATAGATAGATAGATAGATAGATAGATAGATAGATAGATATGAGATAGATATGAGATAGATAGATAGATAGATAGATAGATAGATAGATAGATATTAGACAGACAGACATATAGATAGACAGACAAATAGATGAGATAGATAGATAGATAGATAGATAGATAGATAGATAGATAGATAGATAGATAGATAGATATGAGATAGCTAGATAGATAGATATGAGATAGCTAGATAGATATGAGATAGATATGAGATAGATAGATAAGATATAGATAGATAGATAGATAGATAGATAGATAGATAGATAGATAGATAGATAGACAGATAGATAGACAGATAGATAGATAGATATTTAGATATATATGAGATAGATAGATAGATAGATAGATAGATAGATAGATAGATAGATAGGATACAGATACACAGATAGATAGATAGACAGAAATAGATATGTACACATATAGATAGATACACATATAGATAGATATAGATACAGTACCAGTTGAACAAACACAATGTAATTTCACTATTCCCAAGATCAAACACACTGATGCCAATGTACTAAAATGAAGTAGAGAGATTATAGAGCAAACCAACGCTCCACAGGGGATGAATAAAAAAAATCCCAAATTCCCCTTGATTTAAATTGAGCTTTTAACCCTTTGAATGGCAGAGAGGTCTCCAAAGCATTGCCATACCTGGAACCCTACGTATCTGTCCAGGAGACTCTGTAGAGGTAATTGACAATGCAATGCTTTGGCAACCTCTTTAGCATTCAAGGAGTTAAAGATTCCCTGTCAATGTTTTTTTCTATTTTATTTGGACCTATGGTGCAATTGGTTTGACCCAGAGAGGGATAGAGGAATGGCGCATGTCTATGATGCTAAACGCAGCTGATTTCATCTTGCATGCCTGGCACCCAAACTGCAGTGTGATGTCACTGTGTCCCTACCACCCTGGTATGTGCCTATTCTCTTGTCATTGTGCTGTGCAGAACAAAGAGTCTGTGAGATTCCCATTACCTTGCATGGAAGCACTGGCTGGCCTCTCGCCTCCTGTAGGGACTCAGTCTGTTGATGCTGCTGTATGTAGATAATTGTCAGCACCTATATATGTTGGGTCCTTGAGAGGAGGGATAGTCAGACTTCCAGAGAACTGACAAAGAAAAGCTGGTTCTGCTTCCTCCTAAAAGACTGTTATGTATGGGGAGGGAGGGGGGTGAGGGTGCCTGTGTGTGTGTGTGGGGGGGGTGGCTGATCAGCTTTGTTTCCTTGATGAGTGGAGTGTGTCAGATGCTACATTTAGGGAAGGAGGAGTTGGTGAATTCAATAAAAGGCACAGCGTAGTGAGACATTCTCCCAAGAGATAAAAAGAACTATTTTGTACATGGTATTCTTGGCTGATTTTTGGCCAGGTCTTGAATAATCAGGAATAATTTTTTAACTAGTACTAATGGTAATACACCATTACCTGCCACCAACAGGGCAATACACCATTACCTGTCACCAGCAGAGCAATACACCATTACCTGTCACCAGCAGAGCAATACACCATTACCTGCCCCCAGCAGAGCAATACACCATTACCTGCCACCAACAGAGTAATACACCATTACCTGACACCGGCAGAACAATACACCATTACCTGTCACCAACAGAGCAATACACCATTACATGCCGCCAAAAGAGTAATACACCATTACATGCTACCAACAGAGCAATACACCATTACCTGCCACCAGCAGAGTAATATACCATTACCTGCCACCAACAGGGCAATACACAATTACATGCCACCAGCAGAGTAATACACCATTACATGCCCCCAGCAGAGCAATACACCATTACCTGCCACCAACAGGGCAATACACAATTACATGCCACCAGCAGAGTAATACACCATTACCTGCCACCAACAGGGCAATACACAATTACATGCCACCAGCAGAGTAATACACCATTACCTGCCACCAGCAGAGTAATACACTATTACATGTCACCAGCAGGACAATACACAATTACATTAGACTAGCAAGTGAATAATACGTGAAATTAAATTGCTGATGTGTTTTATTATTTTGTTACTATCAAGAATATAAAAATATTAAATAAGTAAAAAAATAAACTATAGGCACCTGGACTCTCAGAATATGAAAGTCAAAATAAAGTGTTACTATGCCTTTAAACTTTTGGATGTTACAGTCTGTCTCCTATCCAAAGACAGCACTTTATGCACCCCAAAACTACTTGCCTTATCCCTTTGACATGCATTGCGCTGGGTACCTCACAGGCACTCAAAGGATTAACTCCACCAGATAAATGTATACCCCTCCCTAAGAAGGTGCCCATAGCATGCCAAATTACCATGGCACAGTAGTTTACTGGTGCAAGAATTGCCATGGGCCCCCTGACCACATTGGCCACCTCCACATTGCCCTCCATCTCCACATTGCCCCTTCCACAATGCCCTCCATCTCCACATTGCCCCTTCCACAATGCCCCTCAATCTGCACATCGCCCCTTCCACATTGCCCCTCAATCTCCACATCGCCCCTTCCACATTGCCCCTCAATCTCCACATCACCCCTTCCACAATGCCCCTCAATCTCCACATCGCCCCTTCCACAGTGCCCCTCAATCTCCACATCACCCCTTCCACAGTGCCCCTCAATCTCCACATTGCCCCTTCCCCAGTGCCCCTCAATCTCCACATTGCCCCTTCCCCAGTGCCCCTCAATCTCCACATCGCCCCTTCCACAATGCCCCTCAATCTCCACATCACCCCTTCCACAGTGCCCCTCAATCTCCACATTGCCCCTTCCACAATGCCCCTCAATCTCCACATTGCCCCATCCCCAGTGCCCCTCAATCTCCACATCACCCCTTCCACAATGCCCCTAAATCTCCACATTGCCCCTTCCACAATGCCCCTCAATCTCCACATCGCCCCTCAATCTCCACATTGCCCCTTCCACAATGCCCCTCAATCTCCACATCGCCCCTTCCACAATGCCCTCAGTCTCCACATTGCCCCTTCCACAATGCCCCTTAGTCTCCACATCACCCCTTCCACAATGCCCCTCAATCTCCACATTGCCCCTTCCACATTGCCCCTCAATCTCCACATTGCCCCTTCCACAATGCCCCTCAATCTCCACATTGCCCCTTCCACAATGCCTCTCAATCTCCACATTGCCCCTTCCACATTGCCCCTCAGTCTCCATATTGCCCCTTCCATAATGCCCCTCAATCTCCACATTGCCCCTTCCACATTGTCCCTCAATCTCCACATTGCTCCTTCCACATTGCCTCTCAATCTCCACATCACCCCTTCCCCAGTGCCCCTCAATCTCCACATTGCCCCTTCCACATTGCCCCTCAATCTCCACATCACCCCTTCCACAGTGCCCCTCAGTCTCCACATCGCCCCTTCCACAGTGCCCCTTCCACATTGCCCCTTCCACAATGCATCTCAATCTCCACATTGCCCCTTCCACAATGCCCCTCAATCTCCACATTGCCCCTTTATCTCCACATTGCCCCTTTATCTCCACATTGCCCCTTCCACAATACCCCTCAATCTCCACATTGCCCCTTCCACAATGCCCCTCAATCTCCACATTGCCCCTTCATCTCCACATTGCCCCTCAATCTCCACATTGCCCCTTCATCTCCACATTGCCCCTTCCACATTGCCCCTCAATCTCCACATTGCCCCTTCATCTCCACATTGCTCCTTCCACAGTGCCCCTCAATCTCCACATCGCCCCTTCCACAGTGCCCCTCAATCTCCACATTGCCCCTTCCACAGTGCCTCTCAATCTCCACATTGCCCCTTCCACAATGCCCCTCAATCTCCACATCGCCCCTTCCACAATGCCTCTCAATTTCCACATTGCCCCTTCATCTCCACATTGCTCCTTCCACAATGCCTCTCAATCTCCACATCACCCCTTTCACAATGCCCCTCAATCTCCACATCGCCCCTTCCACATTGCCCCTCAATCTCCACATTGCTCCTTCCACATTGCCCCTTCCACAATGCCTCTCAATCTCCACATCGCCCCTTCCACATTGCCCCTCAATCTCCACATTGCTCCTTCCACATTGCCCATCAATCTCCACATTGCCCCTTCCACAATGCCCCTCAATCTCCACATCGCCCCTTCCACATTGCCCCTCAATCTCCACATCACCCCTTCCACAATGCCCCTCAATCTCTACATCGCCCCTTCCACAATGCCTCTCAATCTCCACATTGCCCCTTCCACATTGCCCCTCAATCTCCACATCGCCCCTTCCACAATGCCTCTCAATCTCCACATCGCCCCTTTCACAATGCCCCTCAATCTCCACATCGCCCCTTCCACAGTGCCCCTCAATCTCCACATTGCCCCTTCCCCAGTGCCCCTCAATCTCCACATTGCCCCTTCCACAATGCCCCCATCTCCACAATGCCCCTTCCATATTGCCCCTAAATCCCTGGTGGTCCAGTGGCAGAGGACAGGTCTGTGCCTCTTTCTGCACAGACCTCTTCTCCCGCGTGGTCCTCTTCAGTAATGCAGTAATGAGATGATGTCATCTCCCAGCGCTCTGCATTACAAGAGTGCTGGTCTGCTGGAGGGAATGCTGATCTCCCTCTGGCAGACTGGCACTCTTGTAATCCAGAGCCCCAGTGCTCTGCATTACTTAATTGCGGGCATCAGATGAAGGGGTCGCAGGGGGAGGCCAGGCCCCTAGAGTGACGGGCCCGGTCGCAGGTGCGACCCCTATAGTTACACCACTGTAAAAAGGTGATAAATTGGAGATGACTTCTCCAGTTTATCAGTATAGTTCCTGTGTTATTCTATGAAGCCTATGCTTCGGCTTTGGTAATCTTAGTGCATTGGCTCCATAGAATAATGTAGCAATCAGAGACTTGATATAATTGGAGAAGTCATCACCTCTTTATCATGCCTTAGTGCATAACCCTACTTGTGTATCTGTTTCCCATAGACTAACATGGTATACGCCATTCAAGCTTATGTGTTATGCATGACATACCTTTGTATTTGTTAATTTACAAATGAGCTGGTCCAGCTATTCACCCACCCATTGATAAAAATGCAAATAATGAATTAGAAAATAAATTGCTGTATATTGAACACCATTATGCTTTTAGTACATAAACCTCACAGTATTCAAAAGATAACCATTTAAAATGTAATTGCAGTAGGTCCTGTATCTGTAAGTAATCATTTAACCCTTTGAGTGCCAGACTGGTATGCAATGCATTGCAAAGCAATGCGTTACGTACCACTCTGGCACTCAAAGGGTTAATTATTCAGCACAAGATCTGTATGTCAAGTCTTTCTAGGTGACTCTTAGTCCTGCCCATGGTCACACCTCCTTGTCTTACATGGCAAGGCACCCCAGTCCCACCCATAATTTCCTAGCATACAAAAAAACCTCTTAAAGGAGCAATAAAGGTTTTTTTCTAAAAAAAATGTTTTCATGAGCTCTTCCTGTGGAATAAAACAAGGGCAGTCCCACCGCTGGGTGTTTTTTCATTCAAAGTTTATTACAACTCAAATTAGTTTTTTGATTTCGTTATTTAAAATGCATTTTTTATATTGGTCACTAGGTGATGCTGTTGCTATCACTTACTATGGACAACTGTAGTCAATGACTCTCTTTCATAGAGTGGATTATAAAATAATTGCCTTTTAAACATCAGCTGGCCCTGTTGCTGTTTGTTTGATTAGTCTTTTAAGTGCCAGAGGGGTGCTCAATGCATTGCGTACCCCTCTGGCTCTCCAAGAGTTAAAATTATTTAAGTTTGAGCTGTAATCACTTTTGAATGAAAAATTTCCTAGCAGTGAGAGTGTTATCTTATTCAGCAGAAAAAAAAACTATAACGTATACAGAAAGTTTATTGTTTCTTTAACATACGAACACAAAAAACTCCGAATAACTTGAATGCTATATAAGTCTTTAATACAATGCAATGCGTTTGAGATTTTTATCTCCATTTAAGGTGTTAACCCGTTAAAGGGATAGTAATGTTTCACAAAAACAGCAGCTCCAATTAATCTTCATAGCATATGGACCATGGAGAGTGTTATTTCAATACTGCCAGAGTTGTAGATCAAGAGTAATTGAATGATAAAGTATCCCCCCTCCTGCCCCTTTTACCTAGTGTAAGTCACCTTCCCTCAGATGTGGAATCTGTTCATTTGACCAGACAGGTTTCAGCAAGGGACAATCTTCTTACTGTGAGCATAAGGAACCCCCCCGGACAGGTTTTTCCCACATGCTCACTGAAAATTGTCCCTCTCTGTGATCGTTCTGGACAGTCTTGCTGCAGTGTCTTGAGCAGTGTTACATCAGTAAAAGTGGTGGGAGGGGGATATTTTATCATTCAGTTACTCTTGAACTATAACTCTGACAGTACTGAAATAACACTCTCCATGGCCCAAATACTATGATGATTAATTGGAGCTGCTTTTATTATGAAACATCACTATCACTTTAAGGGCCAGGGATCAAGGGGTTTCTTTTACACTAGAGGACCAGAGCAATGTTGACCTTTTTAGCATGTATTTGTTCAATTGTATTTTCCCTCTAATTCATTTAGTCTGCCCACAAATATAAATCATTTATTTTATTAATAATAAAGAAAATTATTTAAAAAAACTTGTCATAGGTTGTCCTGTGATAATTTGTTCACAATTCATTAACATTTAATAGGGATGCAATAAAAGGTATGAACGGTTGTCCATAGCTTCCAAATGTCCAGTTTTAGGGGGGCATGTCCCTCAGAGGCAAAAATCCCTATGTCCCTCTTTCCCTCCCTGGTGTCCCACTTGGTGGCTGTATATAAGTGTATTATATTGCTCCACAGCAATCAAATTCACAGTAATGTTTGTTTAACCCCTAAATGAGCAAGGGGTCCATGTCTGGATTCCCCCATTACCCTTAGGGTGACTAAGCTTAAGAGCAATTTGCATAGAAATAGAAGATGTCAGAGATGCTCAGCTAGACTCATGAGCTTGCAAGAGTATGCAAAGCTCACTGGGACTGTGTCCTCGTGCCCAGGGTGCAATCTCTTTTAGCTCACAAATGCCGTACACAGAGAATAAATATACCTTGTTCACAAGTGCCTAGAGGGATCAGCAGCACCTCACTGACGAGGCCCAAAAAGGCCGAAACGTACGTCTGGGGTTACCTTCTTCCTTTGTTCAGAGGAGAATTGTCTGGCATCTCGTGGCTGGACTGTCATTTTGGTATGACCTGTATGATATGCTTCAGAATATTTCTTCTCTGTGTATGGCACTGGTGAGCTAAAAGAGATTGCACACTGGGCACGAGGACACAGTCCCAGTCAGCTTTTGCATGAGCTGAGCATCTCTGACTTCTACTTCTATGATCACAGTGTGCCCTGACGAGCTCTGTGAGAATTTAACTGGTGATGTGCTAGAACCTTCACTGGTTCTTAAAAGAACCAAAATATGGCCAGTAATTTGATTAAATAAACCAGCCATCTAAACCAAAAACATGGGGGTACATGCATTAAGGTTTGATATGATGGCAGACTTAAAGTGTTAGTAATGTCTGAAAAAAACTTTTTTTGCATTTAGAAGAGCTTAAAAAGCTGATCTAAATGCAAAAAAAACGGATCTCTCAAACCGTTATGGTTTAAGAGATACGGGCGTTTAAAGTTTGATTTCTCCTACTGACAGCTGTAAAACTGTCAGCAGGAGATCCGTGTCGGTCGACACACTGGCGCTTGAGAAGTGCCGGGATCTCGTTATTTACAAGGAATCCCTTCATTGGAATGGTCTAAAACGTGTGCCTGAACACTAGACACACGTTTTAGACCATTCCAATGAAGGGATTCCGTATAAGTAACGAGATCCCGGCACTTCTCAAGCGCCAGCGTGTCGACCGACACGGATCTCCTGCTGACAGCTTTACAGCTGTCAGTAGGAGAAATCAAACTTTAAACGTCTGTATCTCTCAAACCATAGCGGTTTGAGAGATACGTTTTTTTGCATTTAGATCAGCTTTTTAAGCTCTTCTAAATGCAAAAAAGTTTTTTTCAGACATTACTAACACTTTAATTTAGCAATGATGAGAACACTTTGCTGTGGTGGATAAGCCACACAAGACTTTAATAAGCAAGTGAAGGTAGAGAGACAATGGTAATCAGCATAGGTGCTGATGTGTTGTAATAGTGTGTTTTACAGTGACAATCACCTCCTGTTTGCAGGGGCCAATTAGGAATATGTAAAGTCAAATTACTTATACTTTACTGGGGGCATGTAGGAATATTCTTGGGGAGAAAGAGATAATGAAGGTGGAGTGACTGAATATCTTCACCTTCCCGACATATGAGAAGTGACAGAAGCTGATCTAGGCTACACTATATAATATTAAACTCCTCTCAGCCATCGGTCTACCACATTTAGACCTACTTGGTGTGATAGCAGCCAATGTGCTACAACCGCTTGATGCACTTACTATGCATAAGCCGGAACTGTGATTACTTGCGCTTCTCTCTTTGGTTAAAAAATATAAATTATGCACTTGGGCCATCAAAATCAAAAGGCAAAATATATTATTAAGGGAACCAGCCTGTCTGTGACAACAGAGGAAAGGGACTTAGGAGTAACTATTTCTGAAGACTTAAAGAGATATTAATGTTTCACAAAAACAGCAGCTCCAATTAATCTTCATAGTATTTGAGCCATAGAGAGTGTTATTTCAATACTGTCAGAGTTGTGGTTCAAGAGTAATTGAAGGATAAAGTTTCCCCCTCTCACCCCTTTTACCTAGTGTAAGCCACCTCCTCTCAGATGTGTAATCTAGTTGTAAGACCAGACAGATAACAGAAGGGGACAATCTTCTTACTGTCAGAACAATGAAAGCCCTGCCCCCCTTGACAAGTTTTTCAGGTTTTTCCCTTATCTTAATTGAAGATTGTCCCTCTCTGCAGTCTACCTGGGCACCTCCCTTCTGATCTGGCTGAGCAGTGTTACATCAGTAAAAGGGGCGGGAGGGGGATACTTTGTCATTGAATTACTCTTGTACTACAACTCTGACAGAATTGAAATAACACTCTCCATGCACCAAATACTATGATGATTAATTAGAGCTGCTTTTATTATGAAACAGTAATATCCATTTAAAGGTAGGCAGGCAATGTAACAAAGCAGTGGAGAATGCAAGCAGTGTGCTGGGTTGTATAGTAACATAGAAACATAGTTGATGAGGCTGAAAAAAAGACGTGTCCATCCAGTCCAGCCCATAAGTTAGATAGTTAGAGGCATTAGTAGCATACGAGGGGAGGTGGTCATGCCACTCTACAGATCTCTGGTTAGACCTCACCTTGAGGATTGTGTATAGTACTCTCCAGAAGGATATAGATATTATAGCAAGAATTCAGAGAATGGCTACTAAAATGGTGATTGGTTTACAGGAAAAGACATATCAGGATCGACTGATGGATCTGAACATGTATAGCTTGGAGGAGAGAAGAGAGAGGGGATATGATAGAGACATTTAAATACATGAAGGGATTCAGTGTAGGAGGTAAGTACATTTCAAATGAGTAAAAATATTAGGACAAGAGGCCATAGTCTAAAACTAGAGGGACACAGGTTTAGACGTAATGTAAGAACGTTTTACTTCACTGAGAGAGTAGTAGATAAGTGGAATAGCCGACCAGCAGAAGTGGTAGATAAATGGAATAGCTTACCAGCAGAAGTGGTAGAGGTTAATACAGTGAGGGACTGTAAGCATGCCTGGGATAGGCATAAGGCTGTCTTGGACATAAGACAAAACCAAGGACCAAATAAGGTTGGAGGGTTTTTACAGTAGGAAAATGGGCAGACTAGATGGGCCGAATGGTTCTTATCTGCAGTTAATTTCTATGTTTCTATTTATGTGGTGACAGAGGCTGGGTTGCATTTACGTCCCAGGTAGCTGTAGGCAAGGTACTCTAGGTGACCTTAGCTCCAACCATGGCCACACTCCTAATTATGGAATAAGTAAACATTCCAAAAATTCTCATTAATTTAAATTGGGCTTTTAACTTCTTAAATTTTCCTCAATGCGTTGTGCGCCCCTCTGGCACTCACAGGGTTACAAAACCCTATTTAAATAATTTGCTCCTATGGGGCATTGGCTGTCCACCAGAATTGCCCCACTTTAATACTGAATCATCCTAAATGATAGGTAAACAGAATGTATCTAGCGTTCCTTTTCTTTTTCACCATTCTGGCACTCAAAGGGTAAAGTATGTTTATTATAATAGATGAACCTCTTAGTGGAGTTCCCCTGACAGAATGCTTCCCTTTTAGCAGCAGTCCAGACAGACACTTGTCTCTTCTCTTTCTTGCAGTTGAACGTGATGCGGAACAGGTGCTGCTGTGGGGAGGAAATACTGCAATGCCATGCGTTATAGACCGATCCATTGCGCACCAGCCGTCTGACACTCAGAGGAAGAATTCTCAGCTTAGTTAACATCCTGCCTGTGTGCCACAAAATTGTGACATATTTATTAGTGCATAAATCCTGTGATCGGAGGTGACAAGAGAGCGTCACCACTAGGATTTCTGAAATTGCAACAGTCCTAGTGATGAACCACCTGAGTTAAAATCTAAGTTGCTCTTCACATGCCATCACAGGAAATGCTCAGAATTATGGTGACAACATATCTCTTTAACTCAGGTACTGTAAAAGGGATAGTAACACTTAATATATAGCACGTTTTATATTGTAAGGTTTATCTTCCTAAGTACAACAAAGGTATTCCCACCACTGAGATGTGTTTTATTCAAAAGTTACTTCAGCTCAAACGTGAATTCTTTAGGTACAGTATATCAATGGCCTGAAATTGTACAGTGGCTCTGTTGCTACACCATCCTATGGAAGTATCTGGTCAACTGACCAGAAGTTTCCATATGATGATGTAGCAACAGCGCCACTGTAATATTTCAGGGCATTCAGATACTGCACCTAAAAAAAATCAACTTTTAGCTGCTATAACTTTTTAATAAAATACCTCTCGACGGTGGGAATACCTTTGTTGTACTCAGAAGGATAAACCTTACAATATAAATTTTACTATATATTAACCCTTTGAGTGCCAAAGGGGTATGCAACGCATTGCTTTGCAATCCGTTGCGTACCCCTCTGGCGCTCAAAGGGTTAAGTGTTATATGTGGAAATGCAGAGGCAGGCCAGTCTAGATCTGCAGCAGACAATTTTGGTTATCGTCTTCCCTGCCTCCATAGAGTGCCTAAATGCTTTTAACCCTTTTGAGTACCAGATCGATTTGCCAGGCATGTGGAGCAATGCTGTACTTACACCTACGGCATTCAATTGGTTAACCGTTTGAGATCCAGAGGGGTGCCCAACATATTGTGGTGCACTGTGTTGAGAACGAAGGCACTGAAAGGGTTAACATGCCAGATGCAGAGGTGGCATAACAGGAGT
Source organism: Rhinophrynus dorsalis (assembly GCA_037306005.1). Taxonomy (NCBI): domain Eukaryota; kingdom Metazoa; phylum Chordata; class Amphibia; order Anura; family Rhinophrynidae; genus Rhinophrynus; species Rhinophrynus dorsalis. The sequence goes on from CM074719.1 coordinate 602,715,742, forward strand.
CACAGAGGGTGAAGTGGATTGGTCCATTTCCTCAGCTCCTTCCTGGGGCTCCCAAAAACAGATAAAACAGTGAAAGATACATAAAAAAGCACGCTTAGACCATTCATTTTCTCACATTACCACATGAGAGATTTGAACAGAGATTTAAATGGGATCTATCACCCCGGTACAAATGTTTGTTAAATGTTAGATTACCTATCCATTAGGTGGAATTCTTTAATTTTTTTTGTCTGTTACTGAAAATTAACTTTTAAAGACTGCACTTCTGTACAGACTGCGGTTACCGCTCTATACCCACAGTCAGTAACTCTGCCTCCACTCCCCTCCCTCTATCCAGCCTCCTCTGATGATGGAGACTTCTGCCTGTAAACCTGAGGGGTCTCATGGGCAGAGATCGATATCTAGTTAATGATACCGCTCCAGCTTACAGACAGAAGCCTCCGTCATCAGAGAAGGCTGGATAGAGGGAGGGGAGCGGAGGTAGAGTTACAGACTGAAGTTATAGAGCTGTACCCGCAGTCTATACAGAAGTGCAGTCTTTAATAGGGTGACCACATTTCCATTCTGCCATTCCGGGACATGTGGTCACCCTAGTCCCGTGCCTGAGGCTCCCGCCGGAGCTGACCATCTTTCTGAGGCTGACACAGAGTAAGAGTTCCCAGTGGGAACAGCCTCAGAAAGATGGTCAGCGCCGGCAGGAGCCTCAGACTCAGTCGCAGCACGAGCAAACCTCTCCATCCCAGCTGTCTCGCACGCACCAGTCCAGCCAGCCAATGAAATGTATTTGCTATATGGTCTTCATTGGCTGGCTGGACTGGTACGTGTTGCTCCATTCCGGGGCTCTTTGTTGTCCCTGTGCGGGGTGACCCGGGACGCGAGACACAGTCACGGGCATTCCAGGACGTGTGGCCACCCTAGTCTTTAAATGTTAATTTTCAGCAAAAGACAATTAAAAAAAAAGAAATATTAAAGAATTCCACCTAATGACTAGGTAATCTAACATTTAAAGGGATAGTAATACTTCATTTTAACTTTATTTTATTTTGTAGGCATTAAAAAAACATGAAGAATGATATAAGTCTTATCTCTGAAACCTTTATGGTTTAAGAGATATTCACAAGCAAAGTATCCCACCCGTTCAGCCAGATCAGAAGGGAGGTGCCCAGGTAGACTGCAGAGAGGGACAATCTTCAATTAAGGGAAAAAGCTGAAAAACTTGTCAAGGGGGGAAGGGATTTCATTGTTTTCATACAAAGAAAATTGTCCCCTACTGTTATCTGTCTGGTCTTACAACCAGATTCACATCTGAGAAGAGATTGTTTACACTAGGTAAAAGGGGCGGGGAGGGGAACTTTGCTTGTGAATATCTCATAAACCATAAAGGTTTGAGAGATAAGACTTATATCGTTCTTCATGTTTTTTTAAAGCCTACAAAATAAAATAAAGTTAAAACGAAGTATTACTATCCCTTTAACAAACATTTGTACAGGGGTGATCCCCTTTAAAGCAGTCTTCTCCAATTCCAGTTATGTCACGTCAGTGGATTCGTTCTTTAGGACACTAAAACCGTCACCAAGCTAAGAGCAGGACTACAAACAAAAACACGCAACAAGAGTTCCTGCTGCTAGAGCCCGTACGTGTAATATTAAAGGGATATTAATGTTAGCAATAAAGTAGATCGCCGAGTCTTCTTTATAGTAAATTAACACATTTCAATTAACCCTCTGAGTGCCAGTGAGGTATGTAATGCATTGCAGAGTGTTGCATACCCCTCTGGTACTCAAGGAAGTAATCCCTGTTACGGAAGCTAAGGATGCTGATTCCCCACTATATCCATCAGGCCCTTTTGTATCCACGTCTCTATCAGCCCAATTATTTAAAGGGATAGTAATACTTAAAATGTAAAAAAAAACATGTTGTAGGGTTTATCCCCCTGAATAAAACAAGAGTACTCCCACTGCTGAAAGGTGTTTCATATCACAGTGGCCTGAAATTGTACAGTGGCGCTGTTGCTACACCATCCTATGGAGATTTATGGTCCCGGGACCAGAGCTGTCCATAGGATCGTGTAGCAACAGCACCACTGTACAATTTCAGGTCACTGTGATACTGCACCTAAAAAATTCAACTTTGAAAATTAATAACTTTTGAATGAAACACCTTTCAGCAGTGGGAGTACTCTTGTTTTACTCGGGGGGGATAAACCCTACAACATATTTTTTTTTTATATTTTAAGTATTACTATCCCTTTAATAGGTTGTGCTTATTTTACTTTTATCGATATTTTGCTACTATTTACAGTGTACCATTCAGATACCCTATGCTGTGTACATATACTTGTTTTTCTTGGTATATTTCAAGTTTAAATTAAATTAGATCTTTATCTTGATATCCATTCATGTTATATTGTATATTGCTGTATCGTTATAACATATATCTTCCATTTATTATTTTAGCTGATCACTTGATGTACTGCACTTAGACAGGGCCGGATTTACATCTCAGGAGCCTGTAGGCAGAGAAATCTGAAGCGCCCTCCCCCCATGCTAAATTGACATCTCTCTGGCAAATTAAATTAACCCCTTAGGGACCCTTGACGTACCAGGACCGTCAAGGGTAAACTTGCTTGAAAGACCCTTGACGGTCCTTACGTCACGTACTTTTTACTTACATCGCTCTACCGGGAGCGCTGTAAGTAAAAATAGGGCATGAAATAGACCGCTCCAAGATCGGAGCGATCTGTTTCAAGCCCCATAGTGACGCGCCGATACACGTGACAGGTCACGTGTACCGGCGCCTCAAAGTGCCCCTATGCGGTCGTTATGGGACGGAAATGTCCCATAACGTCCGGTCCTTAAGGGGTTAAAGGAATGCACATGTACCTCAGGAGATGACTCGATTCTGCAAGGTGTCACCTCTCCCGCTCTGCCTCAGGTCTCTGAACAGCGTGCTCACTGACTCACCCGGTAGAGCAGCTGCGGCTCCCTGCAGGCTGCACTGTGTGGAGCGGAGGAGGACTGGAGGCGGGACCTGGACTCTGGCGGTGGGACAGCAGTGGTACAGTACTGTCTGTTCCGGGTTCAGGCAGCATTCATTCAAGTAGTCGTGAGAGGAGTGGTCTGGTCTGAACTCGTCTCTCACTCACTCACTCTCCTCAACTTATGCACAGCAGCAGGCAGGAAGAGGCACTGCTTATCTATGATCGTCTCTCTCACGTGTCAGAGAGTGTCACAAGCACAAGTAAATAGTAATGTGATAATGCGGGTTATCATGCGGCAGCGCCGTGCCGACTTTGACACAGCGGTGGCACAGCACAGTGACAGCGCTTATGATCTTGTCACACTCACGCTGTCCAGAGGCTCACACAGCACATGACACAGTTGACAGTCACACTGTCACCGCAGGCAGCAGTGCAGCATGCATACCCCCTGTCCCCTTTGTAGTCCAACCAGACAATCCGAATCAAAGGCTGGCCTGGCAGGTTAACGATATAAAAAAAAAAATCCCAATGGCAGGCGCCCCTCGGTGGCATACGCCTATAGGCAGGTGCCTACTCTGCCTTATGGCAAATCCGGCCCAGCACTTAGAGGGGTTTCCTCTTTTTTTTGGTTCCTTTTCTCCTTCCCTTCTTCCCCATCTCTTGCTCTGTTCACCCCAACTTCTGTTTTACAAGTAAATTGTCTTATGGACCTGAGACAACCACAAACTAGCTGCAGCAGGCACTAATAAGGAGCACTGCAGCAAGGTTGGATATCTCTTTGGCACTCAAAGGGTTCACATTTATTAGGGTGCCTGTTTTCAGGGAAAGTGTTTTTAGTTCTTGTATATATACATGGCTGAATTTACATCCCAGGTGCCCCAAGGCCAGGCACTCTAGGAGCACATAGCTCCATCCATAGCCACGCCCCCACTAGTCACAAGACCCTGCCCCCAGTTTCATCCACTTTTTCCTGGCACAGAATATACCCTTGACCCACAGAATGCAAGGACAAAAAAAAAAGCGAGATCTCCAAAACATTGCAAAATCTCTCTAGCATCCAAGCAGATAAATAATAGACTGTAAAGGACTGTAATGCTGATGCAAGAACACTGAGATTGCTCTGGCCGCACCCACAGTTCAGAATGTGGGTGTGGCCAACACAGCGGAGGCACCACCCCTCAAAATTTGGAGCTCTAGGCAGCTACCTACTCTGCCTATTGGGAAATCCGGCCCTGTACATATACTTTAATTTCTTAGTTGTTTGCTATTTTTTGCTACACCCTATTATAGATACTTGGCCACCAGGGAGGTATAGTGCCAATATACAGACTTGTGCATGGCCAAAAGTTTCATTTGAATTCGGTCTAAATTATAATTTTTTTTTTTTTTTTTTAACTCGGAGGATCCTAATTTTGAACCGGCCCTATTCAATTCGGACGACATTCTGATCCGTTCTGAATTATTCGGCCGAATTTAACATGGGTTAAATGATAGCAGCGTGCACGGAGGCACACTGCTATCATTCTTTCCAGACAGGGTGTGCATATAGAAAAAGATCCATCCCAAAAACGGACGTGGTCGTACATTGCCACTCTGTGCATGTCACCTCTACTCCAGCATGGGTTGTCGGTCACAATCCAAATTGCACGTGTTCTAACATCGATAACCCATGCCTGTCACATTCAATGTAGCACATGATCGAACATCGACAACCCATGCCTGTCACATTCAATGTAGCACATGATCGAACATCGACAACCCATGCCTGTCACATTCAATATAGCACATGATCGAACATCGACAACCCATGCCTGTCACATTCAATGTAGCACATGATCGAACATCGACAACCCATGCCTGTCACATTCAATGTAGCACATGATCGAACATCGATAACCCATGCCTGTCACATTCAATATAGCACATGATCGAACATCGACAACCCATGCTTGTCACATTCAATGTAGCACATGATCGAACATCGATAACCCATGCCTGTCACATTCAATATAGCACATGATCGAACATCGATAACCCATGCCTGTCACATTCAATATAGCACATGATCGAACATCGATAACCCATGCTTGTCACATTCAATATAGCACAGGATCGAACATCGACAACCCATGCTTGTCACATTCAATATAGCACAGGATCGAACATCGACAACCCATACTTGTCACATTCAGTATAGCACATGATCGAACATCGACAACCCATGCTTGTCACATTCAATATAGCACAGGATCGAACATCGACAACCCATGCTTGTCACATTCAATATAGCACAGGATCGAACATCGACAACCCATGCTTGTCACATTCAATTTAGCACATGGTCAAACATCGACAACCCATGCCTGTCACATCCTACTCAATATAAGTGGTTGAACATTGACAAAATATTCATATGACATTCTATGTTAGTACATGGTTAAAGGTTTCATTTTCTCATTCCAGCCTCCTACCCTATTGTCCCTCTTTGGTACCCAGATTATTCTGTCTCATTTTCCTACCCTGATTTCCCCTCATATCAGATCAGTCTATGTGTATACATTAGTGTTTCATACTACATCAAGAATAAACACATCAATGTTTGTTTAAACTGCAGTATGTGTGTCTAAATTAGTTTGTGTATTGAAAATACATTAATCTTGTGCTAAATCATCAACTCACTTACCCAAAGAGTTGTCAGTAGGTTATGAAGTTAACTACAAAGTGACCGGAATGTCCCACCAGTCACACCACCAGCAACACGTATATATGATCTCTGTATATCCATCTCCCTTCACCACTTTAGGCTGTAACCTTTCAAACACAAACCCCACTTTTCAGTGTTTCATTCTCCTAGGCAGTCTTCATCCTGTATTGTCCAAACCCTTAGCCAATTCACCCTTTGGGTGCCAGAGTGGTATCCAACACATTGCTTTTCAATGCGTTTGACAACTCTCTGACTCTCAAAGAGTTAACTAACTTGTTTACATACACCAAGGGCTGGCAAGAGTTCAACCAATAGGTCGACAACCATGCCCCATGCACCACTAATTCAAAATAAATTTCCCCCATCTTTGGCCATTTATTTTTCAGTTAGCTTCTTGCTCTTCGTATGTCTTCCTAGCTATCACTGTAAGTACAGTAATGTTATGTACAGTATACATTGGAGTTGTAATTGGTTCACCCGGTAGAGTTGTCGTGTAGTAGTAAAATTAGAAAGAAACTGAATGCGCCGGGCCTGGAGCACTCAGTTGCCTCCCCGACATGATCACAGATTGCCATGCATAGTTTGTCACAGTCTAACCTGCATTGTTTGTTGAACATAACCAACATAACCCTACATAGTTAGTCAAATACAAATGAAGCGAACATCACCAACCCATGCATGTTCCTGCCTACCCTGCACAGCTTGTTGAACAACCCATATCTGTTACTTCCTGCCCCTTCTTAGTTTGCGAGATCACATCATATCTTCCTCGAATAGTATTGGATATATTGAGATGGCATCGCCCATTCCAGCTCCCACTTTCGAATACTATTGGTCCAAGTTTTGAACTCTTCCCATTACTGGTTCACCAGGTGCCTTACTAGCAATGCAAAAAAGTTAAGATGACTCTGTGACCTGGAAAGAAAAGTGGGGAATTCCCCCAAACAAGAACCAGACCCCAACAGACAACCTTTAGAGAAACATCCACCATTTTGAAAAAGGACTGCAGAGCAACAGCAGCAATGGCCAGAAGGAGAGATCTACGCTTCAGCATGGATTAGAATGAGGCACTAGTGGGGGCACTGCAGGGCTGTTATTCCCAGCTCTTTGGCCCATTGGCAGCTTCCACTGCAGTAGTGGATAGGAGAGAAATGTGGGATACTGTGGTGGAAGCTGTCAATGAGGTGGCAGTGTCCCTACACACATCACAAAGGTGCAGGAAGCAGGTTTACAACATGAGAAGTCAGGTGCTGCATGAAAGGGTGAAGATGGAGGTAGCGTGGTCATCTGGGGCCTCCAGTAGACCTGTTCAGTTCCATCATTATGAACAGGTCCTGGATGGCCTCATTGCAGCATCAGAGGCAGAAGCTGCTCCTGCTTCAGGTGTTGATGAGGCTGTTGCTGGTCCATCACATGCTGGACCAGCTCCCATCACCGCTGTAGCAGGACCAGTGGAATCCTCGGATGCTGAAGATGACCGTGCTCCTGCATCTTCCCCTGCCTCTACAGCACTTGTCTTCCCTGTTCCTGCTGGTGTACGTGTCCATTCTCCATCAGCAGGAGGGAGCGACTCTTCTTCTGGTCTGGTGATTTGCACCAGTTCCGCCAGGAGCAGTGGCAGTGATGTTCCCTCCCTGCACACCTCAGAGCTGGGTACTCCAGCGCCAGACATCCCCTCAACTGAGGAGTCAGGGCATAATGGCATGTTTTCTGGTAAGTAATTGTATTCTGATGCATGTGTTCATGTAATGTTGTTAAGTTATGTTAACCCTTTGAGTGCCAGAGGGGTAGGAAATGCATTGCATGTGTCTTACAGTTCCCCAGAATAACTCAGTGGTCAGTACGGTATAGTAAAAATGCAATTTATTAAAATAACAAATAAGGTAGCACACAGAGGTAAATAGCAGGAAAAAGTAGAGAGTCACAGCCAGCAAGTGTTACTACCAGAAATAGTAAACTGCCAAGATGGATCACTCTACTAGAGACTAGGCCTAAGCCATTGGTAGTCTCTGGGGAACCAGGAACAGGAACAGAACAGGAACACAAAGTCTTGATCCAGTGTAGCGAAGAATCTACCAGACTCATGCCTGCAGTCAGAATAGTAGTAGCAGATACTTCAGTCATGCCTGCAGTCAGTATGGAGGAAGCAGATACTTGACTCATGCCTGCAGTCAGTATAAGAGCTAGTCTACCAGAGCCCCAGGTCTGCACTAGTTTGGGTGTCTGCTAGGTACAGGGGACAAACAAGAGAATAGTCAGACAGAGCCTCAGGTCAGCACCAGAGAGGGTAGTCAGACAAGCCAGGTCATGCACAGTTCAGATTGTCAGCCAGAGCCACAGGTCTGCAGCAGCTTGGATGGTCAGACAAGCCAGGTCATACACAGAGCCCAAGGTAACAGAACTGCTTTGTACAACAACGCAAGGGCAACTGAGTCAAGACTCAGTCTGCCCTTTAAACCCCATCACAGGCAGTAGGAAGGAGAAGCCCACATAATGCCTAGACTAAAAACAAGAACCTGCATCATTATGATGCATCTCATAGCCTTACTACCATTCTGCTCCATGCTGCGTCATATAACGACGGAAAGCCTGAAAATGATGCATCTCCGTCATGCGTCCATGCACAGCGTCAATCCAGAGACACACAGGCAATACTACCATCCATCCCAAGGCCATGGATGGTTACTGACACCACCAAGTGCGCGCAGACCCGGGCCATGGAGAGACGCCTGGAACTCAGTAGAAGCTCCCAGATGGAGGATACTTCTCCAGCGTTGTCTGGAGCGCGGTGCTGGAAATTAGGTACGCTAACAATGTGTTGTGTAACCCTCTGGCACTCAAATGGATTAAATATCTACCACTGAGCAGATAGGTGTGCAATGTATGGTAAAGCACTGCAAATCACACATATCTGCTCTTTGTAATACAATGTCCATGTGTGTGTACTGTAATGTAGTACTTTGTTATGCAATGCCCATGCATGTTTGTGATGTAATGTAGCATAGTTTGTTATTCAATGTCCATGCATGTGTGTAATGCAATTTTGTGCTTTGTTATGCAATGTCCATGCATGTGTGTACTGTAATGTAGTACTTTGTTATGCAATGTCCATGCATGTGGTAATATAATATACTTTGTTATGCAACGTCCATGCGTGTGTGTGTACTGTAATGTAGTACTTTGTTATGCAATGTCTATGTGTGTGTGTGTGTGTGTACTGTAACATGGTATACTCTTCTCATTACAGATGACCCTGATGTAGTACCTAGCTCTGGCAGGGAGGGGGAAGAATTCTTCACCCTGTATCTGCAGCAGGTCACTGCCACTGCTCTTGCCAGTGTGGAGGAAGAGGTGGCTGCTGGTAAGTTGTTTTTAAGATGTCTCCCTCACGCACAAATATGTTTTTAGTCATGTGAAATTGTTCCATAAGTGTATTAGCAACCCCAGGTTGCTTTAGCTATATCTAGTTTATATAAATATTAGACTTGTGCACAGGCAAAATTTTTGATTAAATTCGAATTCGGACAAATTTTTTTTTTCTAATTCGGATGATCCTAATTTCGGACCGGGCCTATTCGTTTCGAACAAAATTCTGATCCATTCCGAATTATTTGGCCGAATTTAACATGGGTTAAATTATAGCAGTGCGCCTCCGTGCACGCTGCTATCGTTCTTTGCAGACAGGGTGTGCATTTAGAAAAAGATCCATCCCAAAAACGGACATTGTCGTACATTGCCAGTCTGTGCATGTCACCTCTACTCCAGCATGGGATGCCAGTCACAATGCAAACGTCGAACATCGAGAACCCATGCCTGTCATTCAATTTAGCATATGCTCGAACATCGAAAACCCATGCCTGTCCCATCCTACTCAACATAAGTGGTCGACTCGAACATGGACAAACTACATGTCACATTCTATGTTAGTACATGGGTAAAGGTTAAGGTTTCATTTTCTGGTACCAGCCTCCTACCCTACTGTCCCTCTTTAGTACCCAAATTCCTCTCTCTCGTTTTCCTATCCTGATTTCCCCTCATATCAGATAAGTCTATGTGTATATACATTGTAGTGTTTCATACTACATCAGGAATAAACATCAATGATTGTTTAAACTGCAGTATGTGTCTAAACTAATCTGTGTATTGAAAATACATTAACCCCATCACGACAAGTGACTTGCCAGGTACGTCCCGCAAAAACTGTCACTTAGGGACAGAGGACGTACTTGGTAAGTCCCGGAAGCCATTCACTAGAATAAAGAAGAAGAAAAATCCGTCGTTAAGTGCTGGGCGCGTGCACGTGCGGCCGGTCATTAAGGGGTTAATCTTGTGCTAAATCATCACCTCACTTAACCCTTCTCAGAGACTGACAGAATTGGAACAAAGTGCCAACTTGCCTTTCATTCGAGGATCGCAAATTGTGGCAAGCATTAACTTGGGACAATTGTCCATGCGCTCTTCCATGCGCCAAGTAAGTTCCTTCTTCAACCTCGTTAGAAGGGCAGCAACATCTGGAAGTATATTACCCTCAGCACCAGGCAAGCGTTCCCTATGGGAAAGGAAATCATCCAATTTTAAGGAGAGGTGCGTGAAGAGGGGAATGACTTCTGCCAGACTAGCTTTCTCTTTTCTCAAAAGTTCCGTCAAAGCACGGAAAGGTGTAAGGACCGTCACTACCAGTTCCATCAGGGCCCAGTCAGCCCTGCCCAGTGTTCTGTTACTGCCAATGACATGGTGACATGACATTGCATGAATTGCCTTTTTCTGCTCCAGGATACGCTGTAGCATATCTAAGGTGGAGTTCCACCTGGTCCCAACATCTTGTTTTAGGCGGTGCTCTGGGAGGTCTTCCTTTTTCTGTTCCTCCCTGAGTAGCTGGCTATCTTTGACGCTCCGATGGAAGTGGCCAGAAATTTGTCGGCACGACTCCAGAAGTGCTGACAACCTTCCAGTGTTACTGCCATCCTCAAGAGCAGCCTTCACTACTAGATGCAGAACATGCGCTGTGCAGCGCACACCCACAAATCTGCCATCCCGGAGAGCCTTGATCATGTTAGCTGCACCATCAGTAACCACAAACCCATTTGTGCCTGTGTGCCTGCCTGCTCCCCTAGCCATTGTGCCACCATGTTCTGCAGTGCTTTGCGAATGTTATCTGAGGTGTGCTGCTGATCCATTAACTCAGCATGGAGGAGGAAAGAGCGGTGCCCTGCCAGCTTGGCTACTGCATCTGAACTTGTTGTTGCTATCAGTGTGTCTTGCAACACATTGGGCTGCCACCAATGTGCTGTCAATGACAGGAAGCCATGCTGGCCACTCGGAGCACTCCATAAGTCAGTGGTAAAGTGCACTGACTGGCCACCAGCCTTTCCTAGCAGTTCCTTCAAAAGACCAACGCACAGTGAGGGCACTATAGTTCTACTAAATGTGGTGCAGGATGGAATTTTATATCAGGGTGCAACAACCCCCATAAGTTGATGGAAGGGCTCCCCGTCCACCAAATTGAAAGTTGCACCCCCAACGGCTATGAGCTGTGCAATGAGGCGTGTAATTTTCCTGGACTACTGTCTGCACATGCCCTTGGAATGAAACCCACCAAAATCTTCCAGTGTGGCCTGTATTGACTTTGAGATGGGCTGTGACTGTCTACTGCTTTTACTAGGACCAGATGTGGTGTGATCTCCCTGCCCATTTTCCTGCCTACTGGTGGTGAGTGTTACACTGGTAAATGTAATAGTGCCACCACGTTCTGCACTCATCAACACTGACTTGTGGTAGTGGTTCAGGTGTTGGTTCATCCCAGAGGTGGAAAGATGACCCAACACCCTCCCACGGCTGACTTCCCTGCCACACAATTTACATTTTGCTAGCTAGCCATCGCCAAGTGTCACAAAATGGTCCCACGCTTTGGAGCGACGGATGACTTTGGAAGGTGGTGAAGAAGAAACTGAGGTGACACTTTCTTAATCTTCACATGCTGAAGCAACCTCACTATGCTTTTTTTTTCTACATACCTTTACAGGGTTACTAGTAGACCCAAAGATGGCAGCAGAGATGTCGGAACTGGGATTGGAGGAGGGTGGAGTAACACTGGTGGCAGAGACACTAGCAGCTACTACCTGCCTGGGAGACTCATTTGGAACTGGAGAGTCAGGTGGTGAGTTTTCATCAATAGAAGACAGAATTGTAGCTGGAGAAACAGGAGGAGTACTATGGGCAGCAGTGGAAAAATGGAGTTCAGGAGAATAATCAAGATCAGTGGAAAAATCAAGCTCAGTAGAAAAATCAAGCTTAGCAGGCCTTGGTCCCTCATATTCTTATTCCACCTCTTGTAGGTTTGGACAGGAAGAAAAATCATCAGCAGCAGATTTTGGGGAGAGCTGATGAATTCCCTCTTCTGCCTGGTGGCTACCGGGAAATGGTAAATTATCTCCCTCAATAACCTTTTTTGGAGACGATATGCTCTCAGTGTCAGTGACAGTGGCGGCAGGAGAAATTTTCTCAAAATACTCTAATAATTCAAGTTTGGGTTGCTTACTCGGACGTTCGCTGTAAAACTCCCGCGTTGATACTGCCCGCAGTTTCCCACAGTAGTTTTCATGTTCAACAAGCTAGGTGTCCCCAGGTTTATAGAACTGGTTGTAGCAGAAGTGGTGACGTAACTGGCAGTGGCAATAGTCATTGTGCAGGTGGTTCTGGGGGGATCATCACGAAACAGCTGGCGAGAGACGGGTGACGGCTGCTTCGTGGTCTTAGAGGAGGAACTGGACCTCTCTACCCTGCTAGTAGAGGTAGAACGACCAGCAGTTCCCTTCTTCTTTCTAGTTTTTGTTTTGGACTGCTGCTGCTGAGTCTGACTAGTACTAATCAAAGTACTCTTCTTTCCCCGCCTGCTGCTGCTAGCTCTGCTTGAAAGCAACTGCACTGTGGTGGTGTTGGTGGTTGCTGGGTCACGGCAGCTGGTACCAGGACGAGGAACAACAGTTTGTTCACTAGGACTCAAATCCATTACGGAAAGGTAGGTAGAGAACAATTATAGTTTTACAACTTTAAAACCTGCCCACACAACAACTGTGACACTGGCAGTGTGACTCTGAAAATTATTCAAACGAATAACTTTTATTATGAATATTTTTAATAAAACCAACACAGGTGACTCTCCCTTGAGGTGGCGAAAAGGCACGCTTCCTGCTTATACAACTGTGACACAGGCAGTGTGACGCTGAAGATTATTCAAACAAATAACTTGTATTAGGAATAATTTTACTAAAAGCAACACATGTGACTCTCCCTTGCGGTGACTAAAAGGCACCCTGCCTGCCTATACAACTGTAACACTGGCAGTGTGACGCTGAAGATTATTCAAACAAATAACTTGTATTAGGAATAATTTTAATAAAACAAACACAGGTGACTCTCTCTTGTGGTGGCTAAGAGGCACCCTGTCTGCCTATACAACTGTGACACTGGCAGTGTGACTCTGAAGAGTATTCAAACAAATCACTTGTATTTTGTATGTTTTTAATAAAACCAACACATGTGGGTCTCCCTTGGTTATTTATATGATTACTTGTGGTTTCTCCAGCTTTGGAGTTCTTATTCAGTGCATTGGCTCTATAGAATAACAAAGGAACTGGAGAAGTGGTATCACTGGAGAAGTCATCTCCATGTTATCACCTCTTTATCATGCCTTAGTGTACAACCTTTCCCTGTGTCCTTAGATATGTAGACACTGGGGTACAATGCAATGCTACGTGCCACATCCATAGTTGTTTCCTGTGAATTTGATTTTGTTTCCTTGTTCCTTCAGTAAAAAAAAATGATATAGAGTTGAAGGTTCCACTACTGTTGATATAAGATATCACTGTTTTTATTACACAGATTTCTATTGAAGTCTATTGTGAAATTTGTAGATAAAACCAATTATAATATTATCTAGTGTTGAGCGAGCATGCTCGGCCGATGCTCGGATCGGCTCGAGCATCGCTCTGCTCGGCACATGGCGGTACTCGTACGAGTACCGCATGTGCTCGCCCGCCATGTTCGGGTCTCCTCCCCGCACGTTTTGCGGCTGCTGCGCAGCCAATAAACGTGCAGGGATGCTCTGACATCGGTGTAATGCCAGCAGCCATGTTGGCTGCTGGCATTACACTGATTGGCTGGCCAGAACCCGTGGTCGGGTGCTGTATAGCACCTGACCATCGAGTTCGGCTCAGTCTGAGCCAGGGAGAGCTGAGGATAGGAAGGGAAAGGCAGTGTAGGGAGGAAAAAAAAAAAATTGTGAAAAAAAAGAACCAAAAGTCCTTTTTAGGACTACTGTGTGTGGGGGCAGCAGGTTATTTTGTGTGGGGGGAAAAAAACAAAAAAAAAAACAAAAAAATATTCTGTTTAGTGTGAAAAGTTGCAGATTAGAGCACATTCTGTTTAGTGTGCACAGTTGCAGATTAGAGCACATTCTGTTTAGTGTGCAAAGTTGCAGATTAGAGCACATTCTGTTTAGTGTGCAAAGTTGCAGATTAGAGCACATTCTGTTTAGTGTGCAAAGTTGCAGATTAGAGCACATTCTGTTAAGTCTTCAAACTAAAATATCAAAGTCACATATTCCATTCAGTGTGCGTCGCCGCAGTTTAGCAGCACATTCTGTGTACTGTGCAGAGTTGCAGAATAGGAAGAAATACTGTTAAGTTTTCAAACTCAAATATTAAAGTCACATATTCCATTCAGTGTGTATCACCGCCGTTTAGCAGCCTATTCTGTGTACTCTGCAGAGTTGCAGAATAGTAAGAAATACTGTTAAGTTTTCAAACTCAAATATCAAAGTCACATATTCCATTCAGTGTGTATCACCGCCGTTTAGCAGCCTATTCTGTGTACTCTGAACAGTTGCAGAATAGTAAGAAATACTGTTAAGTTTTCAAACTCAAATATTAAAGTCACATATTCCATTCAGTGTGTATCACCGCAGTTTAGCAGCCTATTCTGTGTACTCTGAACAGTTGCAGAATAGTAAGAAATACTGTTAAGTTTTCAAACTCAAATATTAAAGTCACATATTCCATTCAGTGTGTATCACCGCCGTTTAGCAGCCTATTCTCTGTACTCTGCACAGTTGCAGAATAGGAAGAAATACTGTTAAGTTTTCAAACTCAAATATTAAAGTCACATATTTCATTCAGTGTGTATCACCGCCGTTTAGCAGCCTATTCTGTGTACTCTGAACAGTTGCAGAATAGTAAGAAATACTGTTAAGTTTTCAAAGTCAAATATCAAAGTCACATATTCCATTCAGTGTGTATCACCGCCGTTTAGCAGCCTATTCTGTGTACTCTGAACAGTTGCAGAATAGTAAGAAATACTGTTAAGTTTTCAAACTCAAATATTAAAGTCACATATTCCATTCAGTGTGTATCACCGCCATTTAGCAGCCTATTCTGTGTACTCTGAACAGTTGCAGAATAGTAAGAAATACTGTTAAGTTTTCAAACTCAAATATTAAAGTCACATATTCCATTCAGTGTGTTTCACCGCCGTTTAGCAGCCTATTCTGTGTACTCTGCACAGTTGCAGAATAGTAAGAAATACTGTTAAGTTTTCAAACTCAAATATTAAAGTCACATATTCCATTCAGTGTGTATCACCGCCGTTTAGCAGCCTATTCTGTGTACTCTGCAGAGTTGCAGAATAGTAAGAAATAGTGTTAAGTTTTCAAACTCAAATATCAAAGTCACATATTCCATTCAGTGTGTATCACCGCCGTTTAGCAGCCTATTCTGTGTACTCTGCAGAGTTGCAGAATAGTAAGAAATACTGTTAAGTTTTCAAACTCAAATATTAAAGTCACATATTCCATTCAGTGTGTATCACCGCCGTTTAGCAGCCTATTCTGTGTACTCTGCAGAGTTGCAGAATAGTAAGAAATACTGTTAAGTTTTCAAACTCAAATATTAAAGTCACATATTCCATTCAGTGTGTTTCACCGCCGTTTAGCAGCCTATTCTGTGTACTCTGCACAGTTGCAGAATAGTAAGAAATACTGTTAAGTTTTCAAACTCAAATATTAAAGTCACATATTCCATTCAGTGTGTATCACCGCCGTTTAGCAGCCTATTCTGTGTACTCTGCAGAGTTGCAGAATAGTAAGAAATACTGTTAAGTTTTCAAACTCAAATATTAAAGTCACATATTCCATTCAGTATGTGTCACCGCAGTTTAGCAGCCTATTCTGTGTACTCTGAACAGTTGCAGAATAGTAAGAAATACTGTTAAGTTTTCAAACTCAAATATTAAAGTCACATATTCCATTCAGTGTGTTTCACCGCCGTTTAGCAGCCTATTCTGTGTACTCTGCACAGTTGCAGAATAGTAAGAAATACTGTTAAGTTTTCAAACTCAAATATTAAAGTCACATATTCCATTCAGTGTGTATCACCGCCGTTTAGCAGCCTATTCTGTGTACTCTACAGAGTTGCAGAATAGTAAGAAATACTGTTAAGTTTTCAAACTCAAATATTAAAGTCACATATTCCATTCAGTGTGTGTCACCGCAGTTTAGCAGCCTATTCTGTGTACTCTGAACAGTTGCAGAATAGTAAGAAATACTGTTAAGTTTTCAAACTCAAATATTAAAGTCACATATTCCATTCAGTGTGTATCACCGCCGTTTAGCAGCCTATTCTGTGTACTCTGCAGAGTTGCAGAATAGTAAGAAATACTGTTAAGTTTTCAAACTCAAATATTAAAGTCACATATTCCATTCAGTGTGTTTCACCGCCGTTTAGCAGCCTATTCTGTGTACTCTGCACAGTTGCAGAATAGTACGAAATACTGTTAAGTTTTCAAACTCAAATATTAAAGTCACATATTCCATTCAGTGTGTGTCACCGCAGTTTAGCAGCCTATTCTGTGTACTCTGAACAGTTGCAGAATAGTAAGAAATACTGTTAAGTTTTCAAACTCAAATATTAAAGTCACATATTCTGTGTAAGATGAAGAAGGCGGGTAAAAAGGGACGGGGAAGTGGACGTGATCCTGAAAGTTCAGGGCGCGGGTCAGGACGCGGAGAAACTGTGCCTGGTGCCAGAGCACAAGAAAGAAAGACATCCACCATACCTAGCTTCATGTGTAATTTTACAGGGCGTCGCAGGACATCACTCTCGAGGTCCGACCACTGCAAACAGGTGGTCGGTTGGATGACAGCTGATACTGCTTCCAGTCGGTTAAGCACCACCCTGTCTTCCACCAAGTCCACTCTCAGTAGCCAAGAGTCTGGTCAAAATAATCCTCACTCTGATCATCCTTCCTCCCACCATACACGGTCTGGTCAAAGAAGTGATCCCACACTGGGATATAGTGAGGAGCTCGTCTCATCACCAATCCTTCATTTGACCCTCTCTCCAAGCACGCTTGCAGAGGAACATGACATCTTGTGCCCTGATTCACAACCTCTAGAGGCTACCCAATCACAAGAAGATGACAGATGTGAACGGCATTTAAGGTCAAAGGAAGTAGTGGATGATGATGATGATGATGAGACACAGTTGCCATTAAATCAACCACTATTTCCGTCTCAAGACCTTGTTGAGGAGAATGTTATACAGTTGTCAATGACTGAGTATGTGGTGGGATCAAGACTTGAGGAGGATGATCAGAGTGAGGAAGTGGAGGAGGACTTGGTGGACGATGAGGTGACTGACCCCACCTGGGAAGGTGTAGAGCCGAGCGATGTCAGCAGTCCTGAGGGTGAGCCATCTGCAGCACCGCAACAGGCTGGAAGAGGCAGTGGTGTGGCTACAGAAAGAAGGCGGACCGCACCAAACCGGCCCGCAAATGTTCCACGGAGCACCCCCTTGCGTAAATCTACCTTGCCAAGGGGTAGGTGTTCCGCGGTATGGCGTTTTTTTAAGGAAAGTGCGGACGACAAAAGAATTGTAGTTTGCAACCTGTGCCACACCAGAATGAGCCGAGGCATGAACACTAGAAACCTCACCACCACCAGCATGATCCGACACATGGCATCCAAGCACCGTAGTAAGTGGGAGGAACGCCTGGATCGCCCATCTGTGTCTGCAGGCCACACCACTGCCTCCTCTTCCCCTGTTTTCGGTGCCGGCCAATCGCCTGTCGAAGGCGCAGGCCCGCATACCTCCCGCCCTGCACCTGTACCATCTGAAGCACCATCAGCGACCACATCCACTTCCCTGTCCCAGCACAGCGTCCAAATGTCGTTACCCCAGGCATTTGAGCGCAAGAGAAAGTACCCAGCCACCCACCCACAGGCCATAGCACTAACCTCACACCTTTCAAAATTACTGGCCATCGAAATGCTGCCATTTAGGCTTGTGGACACTGAGTCCTTCCGCAGCCTGATGGCAGCAGCTGTCCCTCGGTACGCGGTCCCCAGCCGCCACTACTTTTCCCGGTGTGCCATCCCCGCATTACACCACCATGTGTCCCGTAACATCACCCGTGCCCTGACCAACGCAGTTACTGGGAAGGTCCACTTAACGACTGACACATGGACAAGTGCTTGTGGCCAGGGACGCTACATTTCCCTGACGGCACACTGGGTGAATGTCGTGGAGGCTGGGAGCGACTCGGACCCTGGGATGGCACGGGTGCTACCCACGCCGAGGATTGCGGGCCCTACCTCCATCAGGGTTTCCACCAGCACCTACGTTATTGGCTCCTCCTCCTCCGTTTCCACCTCCGAATTCTCTACACGCAGCGCCACTCCCCCATCAGCCAGTAGCTGGAAGCAGTGTAGCACTGCAGTGGGGAAGCGTCAACAGGCCGTACTGAAGCTGATCTGCCTTGGGGACAAACAGCACACGGCCTCAGAGCTGTTGCAGGGGATTAGTCACCAGACCGAGCAGTGGCTCTCGCCACTCAACCTGCAACCAGGCATGGTTGTGTGTGATAATGGGCGTAACTTGGTGGCGGCTTTGGAGCTCGGCAAGCTCACACACGTACCATGCCTAGCGCATGTATTTAATTTAGTGGTGCAGCGATTTCTAAAAACCTACCCCAATGTGCATGATCTCTTGACCAAGGTGCGCCGCGTGTGTGCACATTTCCGTAAGTCATCAACAGCTTCAGCCGGCCTGTTGAAGCTGCAGCAGCGCTTACAATTGCCAGCTCACCGGCTGCTGTGTGACGTGAGCACGCGCTGGAACTCCACCTTCCACATGTTGGCCCGGCTTTGTGAGCAGCAGAGGGCAGTAGTGGAGTACCAGCTGTTACACGGTCGTCGCCTCTCCGTTCAACTTCCTGTAATCAGAAGTGAGGAGTGGGAATGGATGTCAGACCTCTGCGAGGTTTTACGCAATTTTGAGGAATCGACACAGATGGTGAGCGGCGATAACGCTATTATCAGTGTAACCATCCCACTTCTGTGTCTACTGAAACGCTCGCTGCTCACAATTAAAACCGACGCTTTGCATGTGGAAGAGGTGGAAATGGGGGAGGAAGAGCTTACACAAGGTGATAGCCAGAGCACCCTCACTTCGTCTTCTCAGCGACAATTGGAGGAGGCGGAGGAGGAGGAGGAGGAGGAGGAGGAGGAGGAGGAAGACACGGTTGCCTCCGCTACAGAGGGTAGCCATGGAACTTTAGTTCCATCTCTTCATCGTGGGTGGGCAGAAGAGGAGGAAGAGGATGAGGAGATTGAGAGTCATCCTCCTGGTGAGGACAGCGAAATCTTGACTGTTGGTACTCTGGCACACATGGCTGACTTTATGTTAGGCTGCCTTTCCCGTGACCCACGCGTTATACGCATTTTAAACAACACGGATTACTGGGTGTTCACCCTTCTGGACCCCCGCTACAAAGAGAATTTCTCATCTCTCATTCCTCCGGTGGAGAGGACAAGCAAAATGGTGCAATACCAGAAGGTTCTTGTCGAAAAATTGCTCCAAAATTTTCCATCTGACAACGCTGGCGGCAGAGTACGTGCTACCTTGGCCAACCGAGAAGGGGAGAAAAGGGGAGCACACAGCAGTTCCGACAAAGGCAGGGCAACACTCTCCAAGGCGTGGGACACCTTCATGACACCCCGCCAGCACCCTCACCCTGATGCGCAGCCTAGTGTCACAAGGAGGGAAAAGTTTTGGAAGATGGTGAAGGAGTACGTAGCAGACCGTGTCAGCGTCCTCAATGATCCCTCTGTGCCTTACAACTACTGGGTGTCCAAGCTGGACACGTGGTATGAACTGGCACTCTACGCCTTGGAGGTGCTGGCCTGCCCTGCCGCCAGCGTTCTGTCTGAGCGGGTATTTAGTGCTGCTGGTGGCATCATAACAGATAAGCGTATCCGCCTTTCCACCGACAATGCTGATAGGTTGACACTTATAAAAATGAACAAGGCCTGGATTTCCCCTGACTTCTCCACTCCACTGGAGGAAAGCCCTGGGGGAACATAAACTCACTTTATATATGTTATTTACAATGATGGGAATACTCTGTATTCCCATTCACCCCTTCCACCCAAAAAACGGGTATATGGTTGACTCTTAATCTTCTCATCCTCCTCCTCCTCTTCCATATGCCCTGGGATATAATTTTTATATAGGGCCAGCTCACCAGCGGGCCCTGTGATATAATTTTTATATAGGGCCAGCTCACCAGCGGGCCCTGTGATATAATTTTTATATAGGGTCAGCTCACCAGCGGGCCCTGTTTGCCAATTTTTATATAGGTCAGCTCACCAGCGGGCCTTCTCATATAATGTTTTATTGGGTCAGCTCTCTAGCGGGCCCTCTCATATAATGTTTTATAGCGTCAGCTCACTAGCGGGCCTTCGCATATAATGTTTAGGATGGTCAGCTCTGCAGCAGACCCTCACCCATAATGTTTTAGATGGTCAGCTCAGCGCACGTTTCCCTCTTAATCATGGCCTCAGTTCAATAAAATCAAGGAAATTTTTGGGAGAATTTGCCTCTGTGCACGTTTCCCTCTTAATCATGGCCTCAGTTCTGAAAATCAAGGAAATTTTTGGGAGAATTTGCCTCTGTGCACGTTTCCCTCTTAATCATGGCCTCAGTTCTGAAAATCAAGGAAATTTTTGGGATAATTTGCCTCTGCGCACGTTTCCCTCTTAATCATGGCCTCACTTCCGAAAATCAAGGAAATTTTTGGGATAATTTGCAGATGATATACAAGTAAATATACAGCAAATATTGTTTGGTAACAATTTTTCGCCTAAAGTCGTTTTTATTTTCCTTTTTGTGTGTTTTACGGTCAGTCTGTAAAAATGGCGTACTACGGGCGAAAGATCGTTCCCAGCAGCGATGTTGGAGTCCAAGATGCATCCAGACATCCTCCCTATGCTGTCCCTGAACCATTTCTGTGGTGTTTCCATCCTTTTCTGCCCTTTTCCCATGGACCAGGCACCCTCCCCTCATCAGAGCAGGGGGTGCCTGGTGTAATGCTCGAGTCCTCCCATTGACTTCAATGGGGCTCGGGTGCTCGGCCGAGCACTCGAGCCTCAGGGGGTGCTCGGTCAGAGCACCCGAACACCCGAGCATTGGGGTGCTCGCTCATCACTAATATTATCATCTGCAATGGAATCCAGGAAAGACGAGATGACAGGGAAAGATTGTCCACCATCATCCCTCATGTACATGCACGAATCTTGTAACACTGCCAGATTCTGCCATTTGACCTTGAGGATAAAGATTTTTGAACTGTTCTAATGTCAATATTTTTGTGTGTATTTGCTGTATGTGTTAGCAGCTGGCTAATATTTGTTTGTAACAATGTGTTGATGTACTATAAGGTAACGAAGTATGGGTTTGTCCTGCACTGCCAATGGTTATGTACAATTTGTTAATGTACTATAAGGTAACGAAGTAGGGGTTTGTCCTGCACTATCAATGGTTATGTACAATTTGTTGATGTACTATAAGGTAAATAAGTAGGGGTTTGTCCTGCACTACCAATGGTTATATACAATGTGTTGAGGTACTTCAAGGTAATGAAGTATGGGTTTGTCCTGCACTGCCAATGGTTATGTAAAATTTGTTGATGTACTATAAGGTAACGAAGTAGGGGTTTGACCTGCACTACCATTGGTTATGTACAATGTGTTGAGGTACTTTAAGGTAAATAAGTAGGGGTTTGTCCTGGACTACCAATGGTTATATACAATGTGCTGAGGTAATTTAAGGTAAATAAGTAGGGGTTTGCCTTCACTACCAATGGTTATGTACAATGTGTTGAGGTACTTTAAGGTAAATAAGTAAGGATTTGTCCTGCACTACCAATGGTTATATACAATGTGCTGAGGTAATTTAAGGTAAATAAGTAGGGGTTTGCCTTCACTACCAATGGTTATGGGCAGTTTCTATAGGCAGCGCAGTGCTACTGTTCTGGAAATGTACCCATCCATTATACATCTTCCTCCTAATCCTCAATTACTTTTCTCTTCATTTAAAGAAGAAATAGTACCTACTAACAATAACTTTCCACTTACCCTACTGTGGCCAGAAAATCCTACTAGCTCTTTGAATTTTTCACTTCTTTGTTAAAAAGATAACATCATCAGTCAGTAGGATGGCCACGTGTTCCGGATTGGCCAGGAAAGTCCCAGATTTTATATGTGTGTCCCTTGCCCCGGGCAGCCCCTTGGGACAATACAAAGTCCTGGAATGAAGACTCCAGAGTACAGAGATCAAAACACTAGAATGAGAACTGTTCATTGCGTACTGTGATGCCTCTGCTGGGCTACAACAAAATGGTTTCCAGACAGGTCATAGGGAGAGGGTATGATCCATAAATAAGTACAAACATCTATTTTGGGGATAACAGACCACAGTTTATTTAACTATTTTCACGCACATTATTATTGTTCTTATTCAAACACAACAATAATTAATCATTAACCAATAATCAATCATTAACTGACAGTCCTTGCCAATCTGCTTTTCCTTGAAACCAAGTATGGCCAAATTGTTCGGGTTCATGCTAAAATCCTCACATTCTTCATCACTACAGCTGATCCCAACATTCGTCAGCACTTACAGCTGACTCCACCATTTTCAGCACTTACAGCTGACTCCCAAGGAATTAACCCATTGGCCAGCCACTTTAGCTTCAATGGGTAACATCACCTCCCATGACCTAAGTCCGGGGCAAACGCCCAAAGGGCTTCCGCCCACTTTACCACATCGGTTATCAATATCTGAAAACCATGCAAGGACTATAAGCCCAGCTGAGACACACAACCACACCATGATAGGGAGGGGTGCTTCCTTTGTCCTCTCGTCTTACAAACAACAATCTACTTCCTGTTACCACCCTTTTAAGTCCTTTCCCTGTACTCCTGTCTCACACACTGTCACGGTTTGTTTTGACTCTCAGACACAGAGTAAGATAAAAATCAAACTTTATTGAAAAGTTTAATGGGAGACCTCACGGGTCCAGTACATACACCTATATCACATATACAAAGTGGGTTCAAACAGTAGTTAGCAAAATACAGCAAAGTAGGCTCTACCGGCATTGCCAATATACCGGGCAAGGCAGCCTGGAGGGTAGCACGATATACCGAGTGTGGCTCTACCGGCCTTGCCAATATACTGGGCAAGGCAGCCTAAAGGATGTTACAATGGAAAGCAAACTGGCTCTACCGGCTTTGCCAATATACCGGGCAAGGCAGCCTGGAGGGTTACACAAAGCACTGAATGTGGCTCTACCGGCCTTGCCAATATACCCGGCAAGGCAGCCAAGATGGAGGGCAGCTCCACTAATGCTGAGTTGGTAGGACAGCAGCCAAAGTTGGAGAGTGGAGCAAACCAGTATCACAGCCAGGGAGCCCAAAACCGGTGCACTAAAGGAGGCAGCTGCAACCGGTAGACAAAGGGTTAACGAGTACTGCCATAGACAACAATATAGCCCAACTGGTTATAAGCAGCGGAATAAGCAACTGGTGAATGGAGAGTCAATCAGTACTGCATTCAAGACAAACGTAGCGCCCAACCGGTTCTATACAGCGGGATAGCAACCGGTGAATGGAGTAAGCCAGTACCGCGTACTGGACCAACGTAACTCCCCAACTGGTTCTATACAGCGGAGTCAGCAACCGGTATGTGTGGAGTAAACTAGTACCATGTACTGGAGCAACGAATGGCCCAACCGGTTCTATACAGCGGAATCAGCAACCGGTATGTGGAGTAAACCAGTACCGTGTACTGGAGCAACGAAACGCCCAACCGGTTCTATACAGCGGGATAGCAACCGGTGAATGGAGTAAGCCAGTACCGCGTACTGGACCAACGTAACTCCCCAACCGGTTCTATACAGTGGAGTCAGCAACCGGTATGTGTGGAGTAAACTAGTACCACGTACTGGAGCAACGAATGGCCCACCCGGTTCTATACAGCGGAATCAGCAACCGGTATGTGGAGTAAACCAGTACTGCGTACTGGAGTAACGTAACGCCCAACCGGTTCTATACAGCGGAATCAGCAACCGGTATATGGAGTAAACCAATACTGCGTACTGGAGTAACGTAACGCCCAACCGGTTGTATACAGTGGAATCAGCAACCGGTATATGTGGAATAAACAAGTACTACGTACTGGACAAACAAATGACCCAACCGGTTCTATACAGCGGGATCAGCAACCGGTGAGAGGAGTAAACCAGTACCATGTACTGGACAAACATGTCGCCCTACCGGTTCTATATAGTGGAGTCAGCAACCGGTATATGTGGAGTAAACCAGTACCACGTACTGGACAAACGTGTCGCCCTACTGGTTCTATACAGCGGAGTCAGCAACCGGTATATGTGGAGTAAACCAGTACCACGTACTGGAGCAACATAACGCCCAACCGGTTCTATACAGCGGAATCAGCAACTGGTATGCGGAGTAAACCAGTACCGCATACTGGAGCAAAGTAATGCCCAACCGGTTCTATACAGCGGGATCAGCAACCGGTAATGGAGTGAACCGTGATCAGAATGTCGCCCAGGCGACACGGATGACAAACAGGAAACAGCAGCAGGAACAGATGCCCGCCCGGACAACCACAGGAACAGCAGGACTGCCAACCAGGTCAGCAACGGAAGCAGGAGCAACGCCAGCACCGGATCAGGAACGGAAGCAGGAACAAATGGCAGCACCGGATCAGGAGCAGAAGCAAGAACAACAGCCAACCGGATCTGGAACGAAGGACAGGAACCAAGCAGCAGCAGCACTGACAGTGGAGAACTTCTGACACTGGTAGCAGATCAACAGGCCCAAGGATACAAGTAAGACAGGTAACTGCTGACGCAGAGACACCATGAAAGGGCAACCAAAGGGTGCCTCAGCCCAGTTTAATGAGGCAGCACTAGGCGGGCGATAGACAGGTGGCCAGTGGGGAATACACACACCTGACTGACAGCAAGGGCTTGCAATCATGGGCACTTCCTGTATGAACCAACCCTCCCCATTACATGTTTCCCCTCCTGTACCCTGCGGTCCCTTCAGGGAGATTTATGAACTCTAAACACCAGAATCTTGAACCTGACATCAAATAAGAGCTGTAGTGGAATTTTGTTGTAGTGTAAAGATAGTCTAAGGTTTTGGGCATGATGCACATTATCTTGTAGTCTACCACAGGCATGGCTTTCAGAAAATGGGAAGTTCTCCCTCTAGTTCCAAGAACTCTGTGGTGTGCTTTTCTCTCTGCAATGTCTCTGAATGGCAGATTTGAACTGTGGTCACCCTATCAGTCAGTCCTGGATGTCATGCCCGCCTATTTAATGCCTTGAATGCTTGAGAGGTCTCTAACATGTGTTCAAGGGGTTAAGGACCAGAGGAGAGTGTGATGCATTGTACGGAGAGCAGAGGCTGAAGTCCTGTGGTCCTGCTAGTAATTGTCGTGTCTGCCTCCATTTATATTACCTCAGACAAAGGAGGATGGTCAGAATTCATAGAGGTCTTTTGGGTTCTATGGCCATAGCAAGCTAAGTATTTCTCTTAAGAGCCTATGCATTCAACACTTGACATTCTTTTGCCCCCTACTTACCCTTAGCTCCTTCATCCCTGTATCCGGACATGAAGATGCTGGACTTCTCTAATCTTATCAACTCATTTACCTTCCCACTTTATCCCATTTACTCAGTGTTTTTGTTCCTTCTTTGCTTCTATAAGCCCAGCACTAAGCCACATATTTCATCTGTCTCTAAATACTGGAATGCTCACAGTCTCTTTTAAACACGCTTTAATTACATCCACCCCTTTGTATTGTGTTGTATATTTTATTTATATAGCTCCAACCAGTGTACTTGGCACTTTACAGTTTACATTTGATATAGAAAGGGTACAGTAAGTGCGGTGATTAAGTACTTATAAAGACAATCATAAGGGGAACAGCAGGCGAGTATACATGAGGATGAAAGGTTCCTGTCTCTTAGAGCTTACAATCTATGTATAAGATGGGTGACATACAGATACGATCTGGTAGAGGAGGAAGTGCAGTTTCTGACATATGAGAGACTCTTTTCATATTACACTGTTGCTGTATTTAGAAGGTGCTCTTTTAGCTTGGATTTAAAGTTGTTAAGGGTTGATGCTTGGTGAATCCTGGGTGATAGGGAGATACAGAGTTAGGGAGCAGCAAGGGAGAAAGCCTTCAGAAGTGAAACAGCAATAGTGGTTAAAGGGGCAGAGAGTCATCCACCATGAGTGGTGCATAGTGGACGTGCAGGAATATGGTGGGATATTAAAGATGAAAGATAAGGTGGGGACAAGTGATGGAGAGCCTTGAAGGTAATGAGGAGGATTTTGAATGTGATACGCTGCTTTATGGGAAGCCATGAAAGTGATTTTAAAAGTGGTGGGGTGAGTACTGTTCTGGAGGAGAAGAAGAGTATTCTGGTGGCTGAATTAAGAACTGATTGAAGAGGAGCGATATGGTTAGTAGGAAGACCAATGAGTAAAGAGTTGCAGTAGTCCAGGTGAGAAAGGATAAGAGCATGTATGAGGGTTTCTGTTGTGAGAGATAAAAGAGTGAGAGATTAAAAAATACCTCCCAATCTCTCTATTTCTCTTTGCCTCTAAGATATGTGCATGACTTGTTTACAACCATCTTACCTAATTCCTCTGCTATAACAACCTACATGATCCTTTGCAGTCTGAATTTTGCAGTGTGCACTGTACTGAGATTGCCCTCACAAACGTAACTATGTATTTAGTACCTAGTCCGAGGATCTCTTATCCTTGCTAATCTTCCTGCAAGCTCTCCTCTCTAATGGTCTCAGTATCACAGCCTTCTCATAATTTTCCTCCTACTTTACTAATTACTTTACTTCAGAGTTTCTTCTTTTGATTTTTCCTCCACGCTTTCAACTCAGCCCTTTGCTGTTTTCCATCTATACCTCTTACCATGGAAAACTCAGTAGATTGTATGGCCTTCAGTATCACCTTCTTGATGAAGATACATCTCCTCTCCCCAACCCGCATCCACCCTAATTTCTTGTGTTACATTTTTTAAAATCAACAGTCTCCTCCTGGGTGTCCCAACATTAACTGAGGCTAACCTTATAAAAAAAAAACAGAGCTTATAATATTGTTCTTTCATGTTAATGTACCTGTACTTGGGGTCCCCATTAATGAGAACAACTGTCCTGTAACCCCCACTACTAAAACCTACCACCTAGGGGTATTTTTATATCTTGCTATCTCCACTTCTCAAATATAATATCTCACAAAGTCATTTCACTTTCACCTCTGAAACATATCTACAATAAGACCTTTTCTTACAAAGGAAATAAAAAAAAACCCTAGTCACTCCAGCATCATGCCTTGACTCAACCATTGCACCACCCGTGTAGCTGTCCTTCCTATTATAAGACTATCACCACTCCAGTACAAACTAATTGTCCAACACTACACTGACTCCATGTATCCTCGAGGATTACAATTAAAATCTTCTTACTCCTTGATCCCTCGGCATTGGAGAGACGTTGAGCCCCCCACAGTCCAAGAGTGGCTTGCGGCCACCTGTGACCAACTTACTTTGCTCCGTTTGTCTATGATCTCCAGAGGTAAGAACCCTGAGGAAGCGACTCTCCTACTTTCCTCCCTTCCCACTTCTGCTTAACCTATTGGTTAGTCTAAGCTCTTTCGCTCCTGAGGAATGAGTAGAAGGTTTTTTACCTCAATCGACCCGCTCAGATCCTCTTTCCTCCTTTATTTATTTACTTACTGATGTTCCTCATGCCACTCTGATATTACTAATGATGTATACCTCATTGTTACTGGATGTCCGCTGTGGGTTCTTGTCTTTTAGATTCCCTTTTTTCATTGTTTTGTCCCCCCCCCTTCTCCCTTCCCCCCTTTCCCACCCCCTCCTCTTCTCTCTTTTCTTCTTTCTTCTCTTCTTTCTCTCAGTCTTCCTTCTCTACATACCTTTTCTCTTTGATTCTTCTCTCTTTCTCCGCCAATAGGCCTTTCGGCACGAGTTTGACTCTGTTCTTGAAACGTATATTTTACATTGCATTGTATTACTCTGCAAGTTTTCTTTTCCTTTTCTATAATGTTTATTTTTTATGTGCCTTCTGTATTTTACTGTATCTTACAATAAAGATTTTTTGAAAATCAAAAAAAAAAAAAATCTTACTCAGCTACAAAGCCCTCTGCAATAGTACTCCCCCGTTACATATCCATCCGCATCTCGTAATACACCCCAAACCACCAATTATGCTCATTTAACCATCTTCACCTTTGTTTTCCCTTACCACTATCTATCACTCTAGTCTTCAAGATTAAACCAGAGCAGCACCTATCCCTGGACACGCTACCGTACTTCATCAGACTCTCCTGCTCACGGAATACTGGTGACTGTCCGAAAGCTGCAACTATAGCAACTTTTCATTGTCCCGACTCTTTACAAGCAACCTGGGCAATCAACTCTGCAGTTAGTCCAAACCTGTCCTTCTGACTAACTAAATGGAATCTTATCTAAATGTACCTTATGTTCAGTTGTTTTCCTTGTCTCACTCTCTTTGTAGATCAGTGGGTTTTTTTTACTCAAGTCACACCCATCATGCAATCTGGAATTTTTGGGGCTCTCCTAACATTTTATCAGACATTTGCCAATGGTGTAATGAGGGACAAGCACATAAATATAAAGTTTATTCTAAGGTCTCACAACCAGAATAACAAAACCACGTGTAATGTATATAATAATTTACATACAAATACATTTCAACATCGCATTCACATTTTTGTTTATCTTAATAGAAGCAAGTGGCAACCCGTCATTGTAAAAATGAAGATGAAGACAAAAGGCAAGTAGTGAGTTCAAATAGTTACAACAAAATGAATTGTATGTTGGCAAATGCAAGAAGTATGGCAGACAAAATGGGTGAGCTGGAATTGCTATAAAAATATATGAATAAAAATACAAAAAATGGCACATCTCCCTGCCTACAAAAGAGGTGTGAAACCTGTGCACACATTTACACCACGGACAAGGTACCAATACCAAACACCCAGTTACACCATAAGATCAATGGAACCTTCACTTGTAAATCATCCAATGTAATATACCTAATCATGTGTGCAAAATGCCCAACAGCTCTTTATGTGGGAGAAATGGGACAGGTATTACATAAAAGATTTAATTCCCACAGATCCAGTGTTAACAACAAAAATACAGAGACACCAGTGGGAGAACATTTTTGACAAAATGGATACAGTGTCAGAGACATTAAGTTAACTGTATTAATTGGACTGTTCTGCACTCAGAGGGAAAGAAAAGTTTGGGAGGTTAAGTTAATGTTAAAGTTTAATACTATTCATAATTGTTTGAATAAAGACAGGGAATTCCTCACACATTATCACGGAGTGGATTAACATTTCCAACAGGCCCACATCGTAAATGCCTCTAAAGCCTCAGAGGAAGACTGAAATTTACCACTGACTGATCAAAGTGTCTGGATCTGGGTTGTGTTCTCTTATATGATTTCCATTCTAAACAATGCAATGTGTACTTGTATATAAGAGACGATTTCATATTTATCTGTGTAACATGCCTGAGGAAGATAGATAGATAGATAGATAGATAGATAGATAGATAGATAGATAGATAGATATGAGATAGATAGATAGATAGATAGATAGATAGATAGATAGATAGATAGGAGATAGATAGATAGATAGATAGATAGATAGATAGATAGATAGATATGAGATAGATAGATAGATAGATAGATAGATAGATAGATAGATAGATATGAGATAGATAGATAGATAGATAGATATGAGATAGATAGATAGAGATATTAGATAGATAGATAGATAGATAGATAGATAGATAGATAGATATGAGATAGATAGATAGATAGATAGATAGATAGATATGAGATAGATAGATAGATATGAGATAGATATGAGATAGATATGAGATAGATAGATAGATAGATAGATAGATAGATAGATAGATAGATAGATAGATAGATATGAGATAGATAGATATGAGATAGATATGAGATAGATAGATAGATAGATAGATAGATAGATAGATAGATAGATAGATAGATATGAGATAGATAGATAGATAGATAGATAGATAGATAGATAGATAGATAGATATGAGATAGATAGATAGAGATAGTAAAATGGAACAACTCCATGTCGAGCCAACTCTTCAATGGGAAAAAATAGATTTTATACCCTTTATCCCTTTGAACTTTGAGTGCCAGAGAGGTACCCACAGAATGGTCCAACGCATCTTAAATGCAACAAAACCTCTAATACAAAAAAGTGGCCAGAGTGAATTAAAGAGACCCTATCACCTAAAAAGAACTTTGTCAATTTGAAAGAGCTTTCAAAATCACCATACTAACTGGAACGGTTATACATTGCCCACATCCCCCAGGGTTAAGGGTGAGAGAGTGAGAGGAGGAAATGTAGGGCTTAGACAGAACGTATCTACAAGGCTTGTCTGTAATTAGCAGAACCTAAAAATGGCTAACATAACGTATAGGTGATATTGAAAGCTCATTTAAAATCACAAAAGTTGTTTTTAGGTGATAGTGTCTCTTTAAGCCAGGAGTAGATTGCCGTGTTTCTAAAAGGCTAATAAGTTGATCTGTCACTTTAATTGGTCTACCTATGCTCATTCAGGGATATCCTGAAAACATGTACTGTTGGTATCCCTTGAAAACAAGGGCTGGCTGCTTTAAGCATTAACCCCTTAAAGGGATAGTAATGTTTCATAATAAAAGAAGCTCTAATTAATCATCATAGTATTTTGGCCTTGGAGAGTGTTATTTCAATTCTGTCAGAGTTGTAGTTCAAGAGTAATTCAATGACAAAGTATCCCCCTCCCACCCCTTTTATTGATGTAACACTGCTCAGCCAGATCAGAAGGGAGGTGCCCAGGTAGACTGCAGAGAGGGACAATCTTCAATTAAGATAAGGGAAAAACCTGAAAAGCTTGTCAAGAGGGGCAGGGATTTCATTGTTCTCATAGGAAGAAGATTGTCCCCTTCTGTTATCTGTCTGGTCTATGGACTGCATTCCACATCTGAGAAGAGATGGCTTACACTAGGTAAAAGGGGCGGGAGGGGAAACTTTGCTTGTGAATATCTCTGAAACCATAAAGGTTTGCGAGATAAGATTTATATCGTTCTTCATGTTTTTTTAATGCCTACAAAATAAAATAAAGATAAAACGAAGTATTACTATCCCTTTAATGAATACCAGATCTGGCTTGGGGGGTGCCCATTAAGGACCAAGGAGATTTTGTTTTTATTTTTCTTGCTCAATGAATTCAGGTACGACAGAGTGGCGTGCAGCTGCCCTGCCATCCCAGAATTCCATGACATGCCAGGACCATCACTGGCATGACGGTCCCGCGCATCATTTGTCACTAAGGGGTTAAGCCTCATTTCTTTCATCAAGTGTCACAGAATAGATAGAAATCAGAGTTGTCTGTGGGGTCAGTAACATTAATGACTTTTACAGCTCCAGTTATTTTCAATCGAAACCTTGTGTTGCTACAACATTTTACAACACAATTGTTCATGTAATCTAGACTTAAGTTATCTTATTTCAAAGACACTGTTATGTCTTCTGTTTGACATCCTACCTCAGTTATAGTGACCACATTTCAGTTCTGCCATTCAGTGACACTGCTGAGAGAAAAAGCGCACTACAGAATTCCAAACACTAGAGGGAGAATTGTCCATTGAATGCTGTGACAGAAAGTGATGTCTGTGGTGGGCTACAAGATAATGTACATCAGGCCCAAAGCCTTAGACTAGCTTTACTCTACAAAAAAATTGCACTGCAGCTCCTGCTTGATGTCAGGACAAAGGCTCAGTTCTATCTCTATTTATAACTCTGTCTGAAAGCCATTTTCCTGTAGCCCAACAGAGACATCAGTTTGTGACAGTATTCTATGGCCATTCTCCTTCTAGTGTTTAGACCTCTGAGTTCAGGAATCTTCATTCTGGGACATTTGTATTGTCCCAGAAGAGGGCTGCCCGGGACATGGGATAAACATTTAAAATGCGGGACTGCCCCAGGCAATCCAGGACTCGTGATTACTAGTGATGAGCGAGCACCCCAATGCTCGGGTGTTCAGGTGCTCTGACCGAGCACCCCCGGAGGCTCGAGTGCTCGGCCGAGCACCCGAGCCCCATTGAAGTCAATGGGAGGACTCGAGCATTACACCAGGCACCCCCTGCTCTGATGAGGGGAGGGTGCCTGGTCCATAGGAAAAGGGAAGAAAATGATGGAAACACCACAGAAATGGTTCAGGGACAGCATAGGGAGGATGTCTGGATGCATCTTGGACTCCAACATTGCTGCTGGGAACGATCTTTCGCCCGTAGTACGCCATTTTTACAGACTGACCGTAAAACACACAAAAAAGAAAATAAAAACGACTTTAGGCGAAAAATTGTTACCAAACAATATTTGCTGTATATTTACTTGTATATCATCTGCAAATTCTCCCAAAAATTTCCTCGATTTTTCTGAACTGAGGCCATGATTAAGAGGGAAACGTGCGCAGAGGCAAATTCTCCCAAAAATGTCCTTGATTTTTCGGAACTGAGGCCATGATTAAGAGGGAAACGTGCGCAAAGGCAAATTCTCCCAAAAATTTCCTTGATTTTATTGAACTGAGGCCATGATTAAGAGGGAAACGTGCGCAAAGGCAAATTCTCCCAAAAATTTCCTTGATTTTATTGAACTGAGGCCATGATTAAGAGGGAAACGTGCGCAAAGGCAAATTCCCCCAAAAATTTCCTTGATTTTATTGAACTGAGGCCATGATTAAGAGGGAAACGTGCGCTGAGCCGACCATCCAAAACATTATGGGTGAGGGTCTGCTGCGGAGCTGACCATCCTAAACATTACATGCGAAGGCCCGCTAGTGAGCTGACGCTATAAAACATTATATGAGAGGGCCCGCTAGAGAGCTGACCCAATAAAACATTATATGAGAAGGCCCGCTGGTGAGCTGACCTATATAAAAATTGTCAAACAGGGCCCGCTGGTGAGCTGGCCCTATATAAAAATTATATCACAGGGCCCGCTGGTGAGCTGGCCCTATATAAAAATTATAGCACAGGGCATATGGAAGAGGAGGATGAGAAGATCAAGAGTCAACCATATACCCGTTTTTTGGGTGGAAGGGGTGAATGGGAATACAGAGTATTCCCATCATTGTAAATAACATATATAAAGTGAGTTTATGTTCCCCCAGGGCTTTCCTCCAGTGGAGTGGAGAAGTCAGGGGAAATCCAGGCCTTGTTCATTTTTAAAAGTGTCAACCTATCAGCATTGTCGGTGGAAAGGCGGATACGCTTATCTGTTATGATGCCACCAGCAGCACTAAATACCCGCTCAGACAGAACGCTGGCGGCAGGGCAGGCCAGCACCTCCAAGGCGTAGAGTGCCAGTTCATACCACGTGTCCAGCTTGGACACCCAGTAGTTGTAAGGCACAGAGGGATCATTGAGGACGCTGACACGGTCTGCTACGTACTCCTTCACCATCTTCCAAAACTTTTCCCTCCTTGTGACACTAGGCTGCGCATCAGGGTGAGGGTGCTGGCGGGGTGTCATGAAGGTGTCCCACGCCTTGGAGAGTGTTGCCCTGCCTTTGTCGGAACTGCTGTGTGCTCCCCTTTTCTCCCCTTCTCGGTTGGCCAAGGTAGCACGTACTCTGCCGCCAGCGTTGTCAGATGGAAAATTTTGGAGCAATTTTTCGACAAGAACCTTCTGGTATTGCACCATTTTGCTTGTCCTCTCCACCGGAGGAATGAGAGATGAGAAATTCTCTTTGTAGCGGGGGTCCAGAAGGGTGAACACCCAGTAATCCGTGTTGTTTAAAATGCGTATAACGCGTGGGTCACGGGAAAGGCAGCCTAACATAAAGTCAGCCATGTGTGCCAGAGTACCAACAGTCAAGATTTCGCTGTCCTCACCAGGAGGATGACTCTCAATCTCCTCATCTTCTTCCTCCTCTTCTGCCCACCCACGCTGAAGAGATGGAACTAAAGTTCCATGGCTACCCTCTGTAGCGGAGGCAACCGTGTCTTCCTCCTCCTCCTCCTCCTCCGCCTCCTCCAATTGTCGCTGAGAAGACGAAGTGAGGGTGCTCTGGCTATCACCTTGTATAAGCTCTTCCTCCCGCATTTCCACCTCTTCCACATGCAAAGCGTCAGTTTTAATTGTGAGCAGCGAGCGTTTCAGTAGACACAGAAGTGGGATGGTTACACTGATAATAGTGTTATCGCCGCTCACCATCTGTGTCGATTCCTCAAAATTGCGTAAAACCTCACAGAGGTCTGACATCCATTCCCACTCCTCACTTCTGATTAGAGGAAGTTGAACGGAGAGGCGACGACCGTGTAACAGCTGGTACTCCACTACTGCCCTCTGCTGCTCACAAAGCCGGGCCAACATGTGGAAGGTGGAGTTCCAGCGCGTGCTCACGTCACACAGCAGCCGGTGAGCTGGCAATTGTAAGCGCTGCTGCAGCTTCAACAGGCCGGCTGAAGCTGTAGATGACTTACGGAAATGTGCACACACGCGGCGCACCTTGGTCAAGAGATCATGCACATTGGGGTAGGTTTTTAGAAATCGCTGCACCACTAAATTAAATACATGCGCTAGGCATGGTACGTGTGTGAGGTTGCCGAGCTCCAAAGCCGCCACCAAGTTACGCCCATTATCACACACAACCATGCCTGGTTGCAGGTTGAGTGGCGAGAGCCACTGCTCGGTCTGGTGACTAATCCCCTGCAACAGCTCTGAGGCCTTGTGCTGTTTGTCCCCAAGGCAGATCAGCTTCAGCACGGCCTGTTGACGCTTCCCCACTGCAGTGCTACACTGCTTCCAGCTACTGGCTGATGGGGGAGTGGCGCTGCGTGTAGAGAATTCGGAGGTGGAAACGGAGGAGGAGGAGCCAATAACGTAGGTGCTGGCGGAAACCCTGATGGAGGTAGGGCCCGCAATCCTCGGCGTGGGTAGCACCCGTGCCATCCCAGGGTCCGAGTCGCTCCCAGCCTCCACGACATTCACCCAGTGTGCCGTCAGGGAAATGTAGCGTCCCTGGCCACAAGCACTTGTCCATGTGTCAGTCGTTAAGTGGACCTTCCCAGTAACTGCGTTGGTCAGGGCACGGGTGATGTTACGGGACACATGGTGGTGTAATGCGGGGATGGCACACCGGGAAAAGTAGTGGCGGCTGGGGACCGCGTACCGAGGGACAGCTGCTGCCATCAGGCTGCGGAAGGACTCAGTGTCCACAAGCCTAAATGGCAGCATTTTGATGGCCAGTAATTTTGAAAGGTGTGAGGTTAGTGCTATGGCCTGTGGGTGGGTGGCTGGGTATTTTCGCTTGCGCTCAAATGCCTGGGGTAACGACATTTGGACGCTGTGCTGGGACAGGGAAGTGGATGTGGTCGCTGATGGTGCTTCAGATGGTACAGGTGCAGGGCGGGAGGTATGTGGGCCTGCGCCTTCGACAGGCGATTGGCCGGCACCGAAAACAGGGGAAGAGGAGGCAGTGGTGTGGCCTGCAGACACAGATGGGCGATCCAGGCGTTCCTCCCACTTATTACGGTGCTTGGATGCCATGTGTCGGATCATGCTGGTGATGGTGAGGTTTCTAGTGTTCATGCCTCGGCTCATTCTGGTGTGACACAGGTTGCAAACTACAATTCTTTTGTCGTCCGCACTTTCCTTAAAAAAACGCCATACCGCGGAACACCTTCCCCTTGGCAAGGGAGATTTACGCAAGGGGGTGCTCCGTGGAACATTTGCGGGAAGGTTTGGTGCGGTCCGCCTTCTTTCTGTAGCCACACCACTGCCTCTTCCAGCCTGTTGCGGTGCTGCAGATGGCTCACCCTCAGGACTGCTGTCATCGCTCGGCTCTACACCTTCCCAGGTGGGGTCAGTCACCTCATCGTCCACCAAGTCCTCCTCCACTTCCTCACTCTGATCATCCTCCTCATGTCTTGATCCCACCACATACTCAGTCATTGACAACTGTATAACATCCTCCTCAACAAGGTCTTGAGACAGTAATAGTGGTTGATTTAATGGCAACTGTGTCTCATCATCATCATCCACTACTTCCTTTGACCTTAAATGCCGTTCACATCTGTCATCTTCTTGCGATTGGGTACCCTCTAGAGGTTGTGAATCAGGGCATAAGATGTCATGTTCCTCTGCAAGCGTGCTTGGAGAGAGGGTCAAATGAAGGATTGGTGATGAGACGAGCTCCTCACTATATCCCAGTGTGGGATCACTTCTTTGACCAGACCGTCTATGGTGGGAGGAAGGATGATCAGAGTGAGGATTATGTTGACCAGACTCTTGGCTACTGAGAGTGGACTTGGTGGAAGACAGGGTGGTGCTTAACCGACTGGAAGCAGTATCAGCTGACATCCAACCGACCACCTGTTCGCAGTGGTCGGACCTCGAGAGTGATGTCCTGCGACGCCCTGTAAACTGAGACATGAAGCTAGGTATGGTGGATGTCTTTCTTTCTTGTGCTCTGGCACCAGGCACAGTTTCTACGCGTCCTGACCCGCGCCCTGAACTATCAGGATCACGTCCACTTCCCCGTCCCTTTTTACCCGCCTTCTTCATCTTACACGGAATATGTGACTTTGATATTTGAGTTTGAAGACTTAACAGTATTTCTTCCTATTCTGCAACTGTGCAGAGTACACAGAATAGGCTGCTAAACTGCGGCGAAGCACACTGAATGGAATATGTGACTTTGATATTTTGCTTTGAAGACTTAACAGTATTTCTTCCTATTCTGCAACTGTGCAGAGTACACAGAATAGGCTGCTAAACTGCGGCGAAGCACACTGAATGGAATATGTGACTTTGATATTTTACTTTGAAGACTTAACAGTATTTCTTCCTATTCTGCAACTGTGCAGAGTACACAGAATAGGCTGCTAAACTGCGGTGACGCACACTGAATGGAATATGTGACTTTGATATTTGAGTTTGAAGACTTAACAGTATTTCTTCCTATTCTGCAACTGTGCAGAGTACACAGAATAGGCTGCTAAACTGCGGCGAAGCACACTGAATGGAATATGTGACTTTGATATTTTACTTTGAAGACTTAACAGTATTTCTTCCTATTCTGCAACTGTGCAGAGTACACAGAATAGGCTGCTAAACTGCGGCGAGGCACACTGAATGGAATATGTGACTTTGATATTTTACTTTGAAGACTTAACAGTATTTCTTCCTATTCTGCAACTGTGCAGAGTACACAGAATAGGCTGCTAAACTGCGGTGACGCACACGGAATGGAATATGTGACTTTGATATTTGAGTTAGAAGACTTAACAGTATTTCTTCCTATTCTGCAACTCTGCACAGTACACAGAATGTGCTGCTAAACTGCGGCGACGCACACTGAATGGAATATGTGACTTTGATATTTTAGTTTGACGACTTAACAGAATGTGCTCTAATCTGCAACTTTGCACACTAAACAGAATGTGCTGTAATCTGCAACTTTGCACACTAAACAGAATGTGCTCTAATCTGCAACTTTGAACACTAAACAGAATGTGCTCTAATCTGCAACTTTGCACACTAAACAGAATGTGCTCTAATCTGCAACTTTGCACACTAAACAGAATATATGAAAATTTTTTTTTGTTTGTTTTTTTCCCCCCACACAAAATAACCTGCTGCCCCCACACACAGTAGTCCTAAAAAGGACTTTTGGTTCTTTTTTTTTCACAAATTCGCTTATTTTCTGCCTACACTGACTTTCCCTTCCTATCCTCATCTCTCCCTGGCTAAGACTGAGCCGAACTCGCTGGTCAGGTGCTATACAGCACCCGACCACGGGTTCTGGCCAGCCAATCAGTGTAATGCCAGCAGCCAACATGGCTGCTGGCATTACACTGATGTCAGAGCCTCCCTGCACGTTTATTGGCTGCGCAGCAGCCGCAAAACGTGCGGGGAGGAGACCCGAACATGGCGGGCGAGCACATGCGGTACTCGTACGAGTACCGCCATGTGCCGAGCAGAGCGATGCTCGAGCCGATCCGAGCATCGGCCGAGCATGCTCGCTCAACACTAGTGATTACCCTAACCTTGGTAGTTCTCAATATTGTTTCTCTCAAGGCACCCCTAACACGTATTCTAGAATTTTCAGGGCAGCCCAAACATCTTATATGTCATTTGTAAGAATGGGTACAAACACATATAGTTATCTTTACACTTTACTATCAGAAAAACAAAGTGCATAAAAATATCCATAAATATATATATATATATGTGTGTGTAAAAGTTTATTTATTTCTTTTTTTAAAGCTCTAGTTGGTCGAAATTGAAGTAATAAAATCTGCCCTGCACCTACTTCCGCATAGACTGCGGTTACCAGCTCTGTAACCACAGTCCGTCACTCTTCCTCTTCTCCCCTCCCTCTATCCAGCCTCCTCCAATGACGGAGGCATTTTGCCTGTAAGCTGGAGTGCTCTCATTGGCTAGATATTAATCTCAACCAATGAGACTGCTCTAGTTTACAGCAGAAAGCCAGAAGACAGTAGAAAGCAAACATGGCTTATGTGGAGTTAAGCTTGTTATTATGGATGGGATGTAAAAAGTAATAGCAATAATAAAAAATGAATAATAAAGTTAAGAAATATAAAAAGTATCCTGTTTAGATTACTTGTTTGAAAAAGGTAAGATAATGTCTTTGGCACATAAGTAGGGAGACAGGACTGCTGGACAATCCTCCTCCCCCACCATCTAACTCTACAGTGCACTGCCCCCCCACCGCCCAGCTCTCTCTCTCTCTGCCATTTTCCTTCTGTCTGCCTCTACCCTTTTATCTCATGCCCTATTGCCCCTGCTCTCTCATTCTCTGCTACTCTCTCTCCATACCTCCCAACACTTCTAATAGTCAAAGAGAGACACTTGTGTTTTGGTGGTGTGGCTGGTGGGCAGGGCATAATGGAGTTTATTGCATGACCTATTGACACCTCTTTGTGTAAATAAATAAATTATTTAGAACAAGGCCAAAGTATTTTATTTACACAGACTAATGTATAAACAAATATACTGACCTTTATACAAACATTAATGTGAGTTTTATCGCTGTGCAGCAAAGTGATACACGTATATTTCCAACCACACAGTCTGATCTCCTAAACACAGGGACACCAGGGTGATACACGTATATTTCCAACTACACAGTCTGATCTCCTAAACACAGGGACACCAGGGTGATACACTTATATACACACCACACAGTATGAACTCCTAAACACAGGGACACCAGGGTGATACACTTCTATACACACCACACAGTCTGATCTCCTAAACACAGGGACACCAGGGTGATACACTTATATACACACCACACAGTCTGATCTCCAAAACACAGGGACACCAGGGTGATACACTTATATACACACCACACAGTCTGATCTCCTAAACACAGGGACACCAGGGTGATACACTTATATACACACCACACAGTCTGATCTCCTAAACACAGGGACACCAGGGTGATACACTTATACACACACCACACAGTCTGATCTCCTAAACACAGGGACACCAGGGTGATACCCTTAAATACACACCACACAGTCTGATCTCCTATACACAGGGACACCAGGGTGATACACTTACATACACACACCACACAGTGTGATCTCCTAAACACAGGGACACCAGGGTGATACACTTATATACACACCACACAGTCTGATCTCCTAAACACAGGGACACCAGGGTGATACACTTATACACACACCACACAGTCTGATCTCCTAAACACAGGGACACCAGGGTGATACACTTATATACACACCACACAGTCTGATCTCCTATACACAGGGACACCAGGGTGATACACTTACATACACACACCACACAGTGTGATCTCCTAAACACAGGGACACCAGGGTGATACACTTATATACACACCACACAGTCTGATCTCCTAAACACAGGGACACCAGGGTGATACACTTATACACACACCACACAGTCTGATCTCCTAAACACAGGGACACCAGGGTGATACCCTTAAATACACACCACACAGTCTGATCTCCTAAACACAGGGACACCAGGGTGATACCCTTAAATACACACCACACAGTCTGATCTCCTAAACACAGGGACACCAGGGTGATACACTTCTATACACACCACACAATCTGATCTCCTAAATACAGGGACACCGGGGTGATACACTTCTATACACACCACACAGTCTGATCTGCTAAACACAGGGACACCAGGGTGATACACTTCTATACACCACACAGTCTGATCTCCTAAACACAGGGACACCAGGGTGATACCCTTAAATACATACCACACAGTCTGATCTCCTAAACACAGGGACACCAGGATGATACACTTCTATACACTACACAGTCTGATCTGCTAAACACAGAGACACCAGGGTGATACACTTATATACACGCCACACAGTCTGATCTCCTAAACACAGGGACACCAGGGTGATACACTTCTATACACTACACAGTCTGATCTGCTAAACACAGGGACATCAGGGTGGGAAAGAGAGACAGAGGGATTTGAGTCTGAAAGAGGTACTGTCCCTCCTAAAGAGGGACACTTGGGAGGTATGCCTCTCATATGCACGCCTGTTCCCTTTTTCTTTAACCCCCTGTCCCTCTCCCTCCATCTCTCCTCAATTTTTCCAGATCGGTTCAGATGTTTTCCAAATTTTCTCTGGGACCAAAAAATCAATCCAGTGAAATAAACTGTGACTCTTTCACTCATCTCTAATTGTGGCCCAAATGCTGATCGAGCAAATAACACTAAACTCAAGATACGTAGGAAAACATATGAAACTCATTTATTTTCAAATAAAATACAGTTACATGAACATTGTCTGTCACACAGCCTAAGGAAGACACATAAATACTGCGGATATAGCTTTGGACGGACAGCCATTCATAGTCTGGTATTGAATATATATCATAGTTGTGCTGTTTTAGGAGAAAATTTATATTTATTGGCTGTTACACAGAAGTCCAAGCACAGAAGATTAGGAACGAAGAGGATTGCTGTCAACAAACAAGACATCTTAACCCTATGAGTGGCAGAGGGGTACGCAAGGGTTAAGGACCAAAGGGACATGTAATGATGCGTTGCACAGGCCTGTGATCCTTTCAAGGGTCAAAGAAGCAGTTAAGTTTTTAATGAAAACACCCAACATATAATTATTTTATGTTGCGTAAAGTAATAGCACTCCTACTGCTGGAAGATTTTTCATTAACCCTTTGAGACGAGTGCCAGGGAGGAATAGAATTCTCTGGTATTTGTTGTTGCTGTGTTTTGTATTTTCAAAGCAAACCACAATTTTCTATTATAGCCACTAGGTGGTGATGTTTCCATTGTTTAATAAGGTGAGTGAAGATCTCCTGTAAGAGTGGATAAAAAAATGCTTTTTGAACAGGAATTGGTGCTGTTTCTTACCCAAAGCAATGCACTGCACACCACACAGATTCTTAACAATTTGAGTGCCAGAGGGTCTCCAATGATGCCACTCTGTCACTTAGGGTTAAAAAAAAAAAAAAAAGACGTTTGAGCTGTAAAACTTTTGACTTAAAAAGCTGCCAGAGGTGGGAGGAGACTCAATTTACTCAACAGGGAAAGATACATTTCATATTATTTTTTTCATTAAACAAAAAAATATATATATGTTTCTTTAAACAATCATCGTCAGGGTTCCTTAACTGCATGGTAGTAATCAGCCTCTGAGGAATACAAATCTCACAATCCCCACATTCATCCAATGGCAGGTCAGGGATGTTGGGAGTTGTAGTCCACAACAGGTTGCTCACCCCCTGCTTTACGAAGAACATATCAATCATTCCTTATGGTTAGCAACATCGGTTACTACAAGAAACTGTCTGTAATATGGAGAAAAAACACCGGACAGATAACCCTTTGAGTGGCAGGGGCTTATCCCACATAGTTCTATCACATTGCAAGATAGTGTTGCCTGAATTTGTATGTAACTGGTCATTTTTCATTTCGATTGATAGACTGGTGGGCCAGACATTATAAGTCCCTCAGTAAAATAGGCTATAGACTTAATAGGAAGGCTGCTAGGACATCCTGCCCACCAATGGGCAACGGCCAACATACCGAGTGACAACAATTTATTTCTGCACTTATGCTTTGGAAAATTAGTTTTATGAAATAAATGTTACAGTTTAATGGTCCAGGAAACTATTATGGGGAGTTCTATTGTTGAGTATAAGAAGACTCCACATCTGCTTCCTTTAAATGTTAAAGGGATAGTAATGGTTCATAATAAACGCAGCTCTAATTAATCATCATAGCATTTGGACTTTGGAGAGTGTTATTTCAATTCTGTCAGAGTTGTAGTTCAAGAGTAACTGAATGACAAAGTATCCCCGTCCCGCCCCTTTTACTGATGTAACACTGTTCAGCCAGAGCAGAAGGGAGGTGCCAGGTAGACTGCAGAGAGGGACAACCTTCAATTAAGATAAGGGAAAAACCTGAAAAACTTGTCAAGGGGGGCAGGGCTTTCATTGTTCTCACAGTAAGAAGATTGTCCCCTGCTGTTATCTGTCCAGTCTATGGACTGCATTCCACATCTGAGAAGAGATTGTTTACACTAGGTAAAAGGGGCGGGAGGGGAAACTTTGCTTGTGAATATCTCTCAAACCATAAAGGTTTGAGAGATAAGACTTATATCATTTT
Source organism: Rhinophrynus dorsalis (assembly GCA_037306005.1). Classification (NCBI taxonomy): domain Eukaryota; kingdom Metazoa; phylum Chordata; class Amphibia; order Anura; family Rhinophrynidae; genus Rhinophrynus; species Rhinophrynus dorsalis. Next base: position 602,758,647 of record CM074719.1, read on the forward strand.
TCATTTTTTTTTAATGCCTACAAAATAATATAAAGATAAAACAAAGTATTCCTATCAGTTGAAACTGATTTTTTTTTTATAGCAAAGACTTCACAACAGAGCTGCTTAGTGTCCAGATAGTTAATATTCTGCATTGCATTACGAGATGCAGGCCACTGGCTACATCTCTCCATAGCATGCGATAGTAATGGCCCCATCACTGCTTGACTAAACAAAGTAACGAATCATCTCATTGCAAAAAAAAGCCCTTACATTTTTTTTTTTTTCATGACAAATCTTTACTGATGCTTTAAAGTAAGGGTTTCCATGCTCAAACATCCAATACAGACCAAGATTTAAGGAAATCCCTTCTTGAGCATGGACAATTTAGCCCAAATAAGAGAGCTACTTAAACACTGAACTGTACTTAAGCAGGACTCTCCAGGCCTGTGTAGAACCATTACGGATTGGATGCCCCTGGTTTAAGCTACAACTATATGAAAAAGTGGTACATAAAATGGCAACAATACAGGACAAATACAATTTTCCCAAAACTCCCATTGATTTAAATTGGGATTTTAACAACCTGAATTCTAGAGAAGTCTTTAATGTATTGTTTTGCAAAGCATTGGAGAGCTTTCTGGCATTTAAAAAGCTATATTTAAATCAATTTTATTTTGTATAAGCCCCTCCCACTCGTGGTGCAGTTGGTATGCTCCAGAATTGCTCATCCAGTGCTTTCTCCATCAGGAAGTCAGTTTACCATGCCGCATTCCTAAGAAGAGACAGTATGGGTGGATTTCCTCAATTAAATCATCAGGTGGGAGGAAAACAGCCTCTGTGTAAAGGTTTTCCTGTACTGGTACCTACGACTATATCCTAACATTAATTTCCTCACTGGTGCTTATTACAGCTCCGTTCTAATTATTCAGATCAGTGATAGGAAACCAGTTTTAACTCCAAGTGAGGAGTTTGCCATCCTTGGTACCTTAGATGCTCCATGCATTACATTTAAAGGGGAAGTTATGTTTCATTATGAGGAAATAAAATTGTGTGTTTGTCTCAATTATTTGTAAAGACTGGAAAATTGTATATATTAATTCGCTAAGATGTTTGTCACGATGCAGTCATGAGCAGAGCAGTCTCTACTGCGCATGATTGCATCGCGTGAGTGAGGTGATGCGAGATGCTTAACCCCTTAACAACCAGCGGTCCCGGAGTGTGTGATCCTTTAAGGACCAGATAGGGAATTTCGGTGATCAGTCACGTGGGGCGGCACGCCGAACGGAGGGACTGAAAGAGATCGCTCTGGTCTTGGAGCGATCAGATTCAGTCCCTGGTATTACTCACCGTGCTCCTGCAGGAGCGCGGTGAGTAATAGTACGTGACGTACTAAGTGCCGGACCAGCGTGACGGTCCGGGTACATCACCGGACGCGAAGGGGTTAACATTATCCAGAATTTGGCCTGTGAACACGAGCTTTTACACTAGTCAGTGTGTAAACCCACAGAGATAAAAAGGTTCACACATACATGTTCAATGGTATTAAACTCACTTGCAAGGCTTTCTTTCTTTGCAAATCAGATAAGTGTTTTAGTAATAATTACATTTTGGGCCTTCATCAAGAATCTTGATAAAGGCACAATTCAGGCCATAATGATTTAATAAAATGCACATCTGATTCAGTGAGAAAGCCCTCTGATTGCAGTTCATACCACTAGACATGTGTGACTGTTTTTTTAAAAGAAGCACTAGCGTTATGAAACTGGTTGATATCCATTTAATGCATCACGTTGGATACATCTCTGGCACTCAAAGGGTTAAATATCATGTTTTTCCACTTAGCATCTATAAATATTATTTCTTTTAGATATCTAAAATAGAATTCTAAACTTGCTTTTTTAATGTATGCATAAACTATCCTATTTAAACACCATTTTGCTGATGATAAATTAATGTGCTGTCAGAAGCATACAGTGGATTTCAGTGGACACGCACCACCATAGCATTTTCTATATTTCGTGCACAGTGAAGTCCAAGAAAAAAACCTATTCAACATACATAAACATAGCAAGCAAATGTTCATACCTCCCAAGTGTCCCTCTTTAAGACCCAAATCCCTTTGTCCCTTTTTCCCACCCTGATGTCCTTCTTTATAGGAGATCAGACTGTGTGGTTGTATATAAGTGTATTCCTTCACTCTGTAGCAATAAAACTCATATTTATGTTTGTTTAAACCTGTGTATATGTGTTTATAAATTAATCTATGTAAATAAAATACTTTGTTCTTGCTCTAACTAATGTAGTTAATAAAATAACCTAAAAAGTCTAGTAATGCCCCCACCAACTATGCCCCCAGCAACACCACCTAAAACAAAATTGTCCCTCTTTGGCTGTGTGATATGTTGGGAGGTATGCATATGCATTATAAGTACTTGTTAATGTTTGTCAAGCTGCAAAACACACTTCGTTGCAAATGCCCATGTGAATTAAGTCTTACTGAGATTATTACCCATTGTGATTGTAACTAAGCTAAACCGAAATTAGTACCCACTATTTTTGTTACTTAGTGCCCACTGTTACTGTAACTAAATAATCCTAACCAAGATTAGTACCCGGTGTTATTGTTACTTAGTAACCACTGTTACTGTAACTAATTAAGCTGAGATTAGTACCCAGTGTTATTGTTACTTAGTACCCATTGTTACTGTAACTAATTAAGCCTAACCGAGATTAGTACCCAGTGTTGTTACTTAGTGCCGGTGTTATTGTTACTTAGTGCCCACTGTTTCTGTAACTAATTAAGCTAACCAAGATTAGTACCCAGTGTTATTGTTACTTAGTACCCACTGTTACTGTAACTAATCCTAACCAAAATTAGTATCCAATGTTATTGTTACTTAGTACCCACTGTTACTGTAATTAAGCCTAACCAAGATTAGTACCCAGTGTTGTTACTTAGTGCCAGTGTTATTGTTAGTGCCCACTTTTTCTGTAACTAATTAAGCCTAACAGAGTTTAGTTCCCAGTGTTATTGTTACTTAGTGCCCACTGTTACCGTAACTAATCCTAACCAAGATTAGTACCTAGTGTTATTGTTACTTAGTACCCACTGTTACTGTAACTAATTAAGCCTAAATGAGATTAGTACCCAGTGTTATTGTTACTTAGTACCCACTGTTACTGTAACTAATTAAGCCTAACCGAGATTAGTACCCAGTGTTGTTACTTAGTGACAGTGTTATTGTTACTTAGTGCCCACTGATTCTGCAACTAATTAAGCCTAATAGAGAATAGTTCCCAGTGTTGTTGTTACTTGGTGCCCACTGTTTCTGTAACTAATTAAGCCTAACATAGTTAAGTTCCCAGTGTTATTGTTACTTAGTACCCACTGTTACCGTAACCAATTGTAACCAATATTAGTACCCAGTGTTATTGTTACTTAGTGCCCACTGTTAATGTAATTAATTAAGCCTAAATGAGATTAGTACCCAGTGTTATTGTTACTTAGTACCCACTGTTACTATAACTAATTAAGCCTAACCGAGATTAGCACCAAGTGTTGTTACTTAGTGACAGTGTTATTGTTACTTAGTGCCCACTGTTTCTGTAACTAATTAAGCCTAATAGAGAATAGTTCCCAGTGTTATTGTTACTTAGTGCCCACTGTTTCTGTAACTAATTAAGCCCAACATAGTTTAGTTCCCAGTGTTATTGCTACTTAGTACCCACTGTTACTGTAACTAATTAAGCATAACAGAGATTAGTTCCCAGTATAATTGTTACTTAGTGCCCAGTGTTATTGTGATTTAGTATCAACTAGATTTCTGAATAAGTCTGGCAAAAAAGGGACCGGTGAAAAGGATGCAATTAATGAGACACTGGTGAGAATGTTCCCTTTCATGTACATAAGAGCCAGTGAAGTATAATATCTATTTATCTCAGTATACCCACTACAGACTTGGTGTGTCGATTTGTATCAATAGAGGCTGTATACGAGATAGACACATTGTGGCAAGCAGTGTTAATTACAATACAGGATACACTGATGTTCTATTTATTGAAGTTCTAGCTACTACAGAAAGTCTCCATAACGAGAAGAGTAATATAATGAGACTATATTCTACGGGCTACTATAGATCATTTTTGTGATAGTTCAATTACAATTTTTACTATCGATCATTGAATTTTTTTTTATATTACCTGGGCTCCTTTTAGAATTTTTATTGGTGACACCAATTGGTTATTGAATACTCCAGATTTAGATTTACATGTAGTGTGACATTACCATTGTTATGTATAGAGCTCCTGTGGTATCCCTGTGACGCTCAGACAGTGGGGAGAGGGAATATATCTTTGTCCTCTTATTTCCACTGGTCTGGTGCCTCAGAGGGATAGATATATGTTGAGGTTATTTTTTAGGCTATATGGTCTTTAACCCCTTCGCGTCCGGTGACATACCCGGACCGTCACACTGGTCCGGCACTTAAGGACCAGTGACGGTCCTGGTACATCACGTACTATTACTCACCGTGCTCCTGCAGGAGCGCGGTGAGTAATACCGGGGACTGAATTTGATCGCTCCAAGACAGGATCGATCTCTTTCAGTCCCTCTGTTCGGCGTGCCACCCCACGTGATCAGTCACGTGGGGCGGCATGCCGAAATTCCCTATCTGGTCCTTAAAGGACCACACACCCTGCGACCGCTGGTCATTAAGGGGTTAAGGAGCATATCATTTATGTATATGCTTAGAGACCATTTGTATATTATTGTTTGGGAGTAAATTGGGACGTTTTCTCCTGACTAGTGGATTTAAGGTCACATTTTCTATTTTTTCATATTTATTTATTAATATTTTTATTATTTTAGTTTTGGATCTGTTATGTCATAGTAGCATAATTTGATATAGGTTTTGTGATACTTATTGCTCATGTGGTGGACGCACGCAACACTGACAATTACAATAAACTAATTTTAAAGGGATATTCTTGTCTGTTGTATTAGTGATCATAATTTTGGTTTGTAAGATCATGGATTGTTTGTTCTCCTTATACTTATATATTTATCCTTTTAGATATCAGTTGCCACGGTTTGAAAAGATTGATTAAAAAAAAAGTTTTTGAAAATGTTTTTGCTGTAATAACTTCTGAATAAAGCATACCCCAGCCCTGCCATAATGTTTTTTTCCCCTCATAATAAAACTTTATTGCTCCTTTAACACATTTAGGGTACACAAAATCCACTTTGGAATAAAATGTCTTTTTTGGTTGATCCAGCCAATCAGAGCAGAAAGCAGATACTTCCCATGCCATTCACATCCTGATGAACCCTTTGATTGCCAGAGGGGTACGCAACTCATTGAAAGCAATGCATTGCATAGCCCTCTGGAACTCAAAGAGTTCATTTTTTGGGTGATTTTTTTTCTTTTTTAAATTTAAATAATGGCTAAATGATTTCATTAAAAAAAATATATATATAGTTTTTCTTTTTTGTGCATAGTAAAAAAAAAAAGACACTCCCACCTCTGGCACTTCTTTCATTCAAAGGTTATAACAGTGCAAGATGTCAGTAAGTGATGCAGCTGTTACTATATCATTGTATAGAGAACTGTAGTCAGTGACTCACCCCAACAGAATGCAACAGAATCGCTGTTGGCACAGCTGCTGAACTGTTGGTGAACAGTCTGGGCACCAGATGACAATGCTAATGTTCAACCTTTGAGTTCCAATGAGGTGTTCAATGGATTGATTTGGAAAGAGTTGCATACTACTCTGGCAATCAAAGGGTTAAAAAAACAACACACCAAAGGTTTAAAGTGTAATACCTTAGGAAGTATGCATCTACCATAGGGATACCCTTGTTTTATACAGCAGGAAAATCTCTACAATATATGTTTTGTTTTCCCCATTAAAAAAAGTGTACTTGCCCTTTAAATCTGTGAATGCAATGTGTTGCAAACCCCTCTGGCACTCTAAGGGTGCAGCCTAACTTTGTTCAGCTGACAGTCTGCAAATAAGTTATATCTGTACATGGGACTGTAAGGAAAGGACAATAGAAAAACAGTGGGAGATGGAAGCAAGGAAGATGCAGTGTAACATAGAAGCTGGTGGATCATATGTGTACAGCAATGGAGAAATTCTGGGAGCCATGGGGTACAAATAAATATTCATATTAATTTAAATGGGGGGTTAAACACCTTGAACGTTGATTCCGAATGTGTCAATACCTCTATAGCAGTCAAGAGGTTAAAAGAATTGGTTCTCCCTCTGGCAATCAAAGTGTTAAGCCCCCCCCCCACACACACACACACACCTTGGAGTTGTTTGAAGATGAAGTGTAATTGCTCTGAGTTCCAGTAAATGGGTGTCATTGATCTATTAAAGCAGAACACATTCTACTTATAGTGATAACCCCCACTTACCTGGCCATGGACAGATAATCCTAACGACCCCTATGAATCTGTGCCTTTGTTCGAGAGATAACATCTGCATTCAAGTCCTGGATGTTAATGTCCATGGAGGCGGACATGACAGTTGCTGTTAGTTTTTTTTATTTATTTTTTTTAAAGGAGCAGTGAACTTTTTTTTATGAAAAAAACATATTTTATGGCATTTCCTGTTGAGTAACATAATGGTACTCCCACCGCTGAGAGATGCATATTTCCAGAGTTATTACTGTTTAAACCTGTGTTTTTTACATTAGTAGTTCCCTCTAGTGGTCAAATCCTAACTAGTTATTCTGTTACATTCTAATGGAGAGGAAAGTCAATGACATACAGTTCTTCATAGAATGTGACAAACTGTAGAGTCACTTCCTGTCAGTTAGAACTTCAGGAAGTAAACACAGTAAATTCACTTCCTGGTTATTTGAACTGTTATAACATTTGCATAAAACAACTGACAGTGATGGTAGTGATCATGTTTTACTCAGCAGGAAAAGCTCCATATTGTATAGATTTTTATTTTAAAAAGTTTACTGCTCCTTTAAGCTTGCAGAGTACATGACCCTACTTGACCTTTTAAAGACCAGAGGAGTGCACACAATATTGCATGAAGGGTTAACCCCTTGTGTGCCAGACATGTATCCAACGCATTCCAAAGCAGTGAGCTGGATACCTCTACGGCACTCAAAAGGTTAAGATTAGCAAGTGCAGTGAGCAGAGTCGGAGATCCCGTGATAAACGGAACACAGGATCTCACACTCCGCTCACCGCACTTGGTAATATTAACCTTTTGAGTGCCAGATTGACTGAAGTCATGATCTTTTAAACAAAGGCAAAATTCATGGGGTCCATTAACCCCTTAAGAACCGTCCGTGTGCACATTTGGCTGGCACTTAAGGTCCACTGACCATTTGTTTTGCAGTCCGAATAAGGGCTCCCCTAACTGCATGCAGCTGCGCAGGGAGCCCTGAAATCTATAACGGCCCTGGCACATCATGGGTCCTTATCACACTCCAACCCATGACGTGCCAGGACCATCGTGGGTACTTAAGGTGTTAAAGGGATAGTAATATATCAAATTAAATGGTGCTCAAATTAATCCTCATAGTGTTTTGTCCATGGAGAGTGTTCTTTCAATACTGTCAGAGTTGTAGTTCAAGAGTAATTGAATGATAAAGTATCCCCTTCCCGCCCCTTTTACTGATGTAACACTGCTCACCTCACATGTGGAATCTGGCCTTAAGACCAGACAGCTCACAGCAGGGGACAATGGGGGAGATGTATAAAACTGGAGTTACTAAGAAAGTGTCTGTAAAAGTGTCTAAAAACGACATAACTTTATGTATAAACATCTAATGACATTTTGCTAAGTGCTAACTCCAGTTAGTTGACTTTTTTGAATAGTGGAGTAGAAATGGTCTTGGCCAAATAAGAATTGTGTCCCAGTGTATTTATAAAAAAATGTGTTAATTGAGCCAAAAATAAAGCCAGTTTTAGGGATTAAATCATAACGCCAGGTAAAACCTGTTCTTATTGGAACTATATAATAGCGCTATGTGTGCGAATATATATTCGCAGGTGCAAATATTCTCAGAATATTCTCAGATAGACCTATTTATAAAAGTGACTTTATTTCTTTATAATTATGACCAGGTGTTGTGAATTTTAGCAACAATTCTTAATACACTAAGAAGGCTTTTTATACATCACCCCCAATCTTTTTACTGTGATCATAAGGAAAAACCCATGCCCCCCTTGACAGGTTTTTCCTTATGCTCAATGAAGATTGTCCCTCTCTGCGATCCATCTGGACGGTCTTTGAGAGCAGCGTTATGTAAGTAAAAGGGGGGGATACTTTATCATTGAGTTACTCTTGTACTACAACTGTACTGAAATACCGCTCTACATGGACAACACACTATGAGGATTAATCAGAGCTCAAGCTAATTTGATATATTACTATTGCTTTAAGAATGTCTGGCCATGGTAAGGTAAATTCGGGATTAATATTAGGTGCAATTGTATTTTAACAGGTAGTACGAAAATCAATAATAATTGGTGAAAACAGTGCCAGAGACAATTTTTAGCAAGTATAAACTGTGTACTGTCAGTGCTGAATGGTTATGCAGTAAGCTGTTTGTATAAATATCATGTCTCTGTTGACACCATTTAATTAGAGTTGTTGACAGACAAAACAATGAAATTGCACTTGCTGAATGAGTTTGTTAGAAACATATCTGTGTGTCAAGACAGAAACAAGGAGTGAAAATAAAGGAAAATCGGGCTTCTTATGCCAGCCGGATAATCAACCCTGTGCCAGTTTAGAGACTTCAGTAGAATAGTTAAATACAAGAACAAGACATCTCTCTAACAAAGTCTTTTATTCAGAAATCAGACAAATATTTTAGGGCTCTGCCCTGTCATCTGTTTCATGTGTCAGAGGGTTTTTTATTAAACAAAACTCTTTACAGCACTAGAATAAATAGGAAGGACATTTAAAAGGGAACGTGGCAGTGTAACAGCCAAGTATGTCTGATTAGACCAGCAATTAACCATTTGAGTGCCAGTGGGGTAATCAACATATTGCAGAGCAATGCATTGTATACCCCTCTGGCACTCAAAGGGTTAAAACAACAGAATATGGGAGAGGGAGGGAGAGAGAGGGGGAGAGGGAGGGAGGGAGAGGGAGGAGAGGGGGAGAGAGGGGGAGAGAGAGAGAGGGAGAGAGAGAGAGGGAGAGGGAGAGCAGGGCAGGATGAGGAGGGAGAAGGTAAGAACAGGGAAAGGGTAGAGAAGGAGGGATAAGAGGTAGGGGAAAGGGGGAGGAGGGAGAGAAGGAAGGAGAAGAAAGATGAGAGAGGGAGAGAAAAGGAGAGAGTATGATAGATGGAGAGGAGGGAAGGAGGAAAAGATTGAGAAGAGAGATGACAGAGAGCAGAGGGACAGAGGATGGGATAGAGAGGGTAAGAGAGAGAACAGATGAAGAAAGAAGAGGGATGATAAACAGAGAGATAGATTATTCCCTGTTTCAAACAAAGGGCAGAGCCTTCTAATGCTGTCCTACTCACTCCAAATCAAAAAGTATTACCTTTACCATCTTCACAAGAATTTAGTCTGTTGCCCATTCTTGCCTACAATACTACTTCTTAGTAATTCAATCTACGTTTTTTTAATGGGATCAACATGGGTGCCTAATGTAGTGACAATTCGGAAAGAATGAGAGCGGTATCTGGCGTGGCATGAAAATTCATAATCAGAAAATAATAATCATAATAAAAACGCCTGGGCCTAGGGTGCCAGACAGCAACCCTAAAGGGCTAAGATGATGCATATTTTTGGAATATCCCTGCTTTTGCACTCATTAGTGCTCATCTTTACACTGCAACACCTGTACAAAATCTGCGATATCTCAAAAATGTTCACTGGTTTGGCCCTCTAGGAATGCAGTAGGACAGACTTGGTCTGGGCTCACCAGTCACTCATTTACAGCCTCCCTGATTTATTTACAATGTGCCGGACTAAGCAAGACATTTGTCTCCATGGATTCAGAGTGCAAAGAAGTCAGCACTCGAACAGAGACAGCAAAATCATTAATAAAAGTTAAAAACATAGATCCGTTGTGACCTCGAATCTGGGTACAGCGAGGATGATGTGCTAAGTAAATAGGTGTAATTCTAGAACAAACCAAAAACACCATAGGGAAAAGATACAAGTTCCAACATTTCCCATTGATCTAAATTGGGTTTTTTAACCCCTATGATGCTAGAAAGGTCTCAAACACATTGCAAAGTAATGAGCTGGAGACTTCTCTACCAATCAAGGAGTTAACCCTTTGAGTGCCAGATCGGTATGCAATGCATTGCACTCAAAGTCCACACTTTAATCAATGGGATTTTGGGGGGAATTAAAGGAGCAGTAAACTTTTTTATGAAAAAAATATTGTAGGGCATTTCCTACTGAGTAAAATAAGGGTACTCCCACTGCTGAGAGATGTATATATCCATAGTTAATACAGTTTTAACCTGTGTTGTTTTTTTTTTTGTTTTGTTTTTTTTTAATTAGCAGTGCCCTCTAGTGGTCAAATTCCAATTAGTTCTCCGGTTACATTCTAATGGACAGGAGAGTCAGTGACATACATTTCTCCATAGAATGTGATGGAAACTGCTGAAGCACTTCCTGTCAGCATTATCAGGAAGTAAACGCACAGTAAATTCACTTCCTGATTATTTGAACCTTTATAACTTTTGAATAGAGCAACCGATAGTGGTGGGAGTTACCTTGTTTTACTGAGCAGGAAAAGCTTTATAACATATATATTTTCATTAAAAAAAAAAGCTTACTGCTTCTTTAAATAAGTGCTCTTGCTCTCTCCATTTGATGTTGGTACCCCTTTGTATCCTATCCAATGAAGTGGGCATTGCCCAGCAATATTTAGTTATGCAAAAAAAAAAAAAAAAATCTGAATTTCTATTGGCACAAAACATTCAGTGATAGTCTAGACCTTAGTTGTTGGACTACAACACGGTCATCATCCTCATCTGTGTAGCCCAACAACAGAAGGAGAACCACATCTTGTTTATCAATACTTTAGACAATCACTGGGTTATTGCTATAACCGTGGTCAAGTATCTGAATCGTTTTTGCTCACAATTTGCTGTAAAGAATAGCTCTAGTAACATTATGATTAAAATAATGTATATATTGTAGGGTTTACCTGCTGAGTAAAACAAGGGTACTCCCTATACTAGGAGTGGCTTCTTTCAATGATTATTAGAGCAGAAACTAGTTAGTAACAGCGCCACCTGGTGTTCAGACAGCAATTTTTTTCTATTGCTTTGTATGGAAGAGCTTAAGCCTAAGATGAGCCTCATCATGATATATACTGTGTGAACAGGTAGACTTAAAGTGATGTTTGTTAAGATGTAGGTCACTGCATGTCTTTAAATATTATAACAAATTAAAATGAGAACAAAAGCAATATGTTTCTGGGTTATTAGGACCTAGTTAATTAATCAAGCCCCCCGATTGGCTCTCAATATAGACAAGTTCAGTGTCAGACTGGTAAATGCTTCATTCAAAAGTTATTACATTACAAACTGGCAAGCCCGGGGGGCGGCTACATTATTGCAACGACATATTTGACAAAATAGATATCCTTGATTTCTGTGGGGTCATTGAAACAAGTGATGGTTGCAGATACAATCATATTTAACAGGACCTTAGGGGGAGGATGCACTAAGGCATGATAAAGAGGTGATAAAGCAGAGAAGACTTCTCAAGTGATATCACTTCTCCAGATTCTATGTTATCCCATGGAACCATGCACTACGATTTCTCCAACTTTGGAGATCTTACTGCATAGGATCTATAGAATAACATAGGAACTGGAGAAGCGATATCACTGGAGAAGTCATCTCTGCTTTATCACCGATTAGTGCATAACCCCTTTTGTCTTGTTGCAAAATCTTACAACAAAGTTGCCCATATTAACTTGGACTACGCTTTAAGCTCCCCCATATAGAACACTAGAAAAAAAATGTCTGGACACCAGGTGGCAATGTTACTAGCAGTTTAATGTAGGGGAAAATGTTTGATATATTATAACTTTTGTATGCAGAATCTCCCAGCAAAAAAAGTCCTAATACATAATGGATTTATTTTTGGAAAATGAACCATTAAAAATCCCTTACGTAAACTTGTAAGGGTAACAAAGTTTGGCTTGGCAGTACTGGAACAATTCTGGAGTAAACCAAGGGCACAAATAAAGATTCCTACTGATTAAAATGTGGCTTCTCACCTCATGAAAGATAAAAAGACTTACAAGGCATTGCTCAGTAATGTACTGGGGACCTCTATAGCCTCCAATGAGTTAAAAAAACCCAACATTGAATGGGATAGTAATACTAATAATGTATAATAAAAAATGTTGTAGGGTTTACCTCCCTGAGTAAAACAAGGGTACTCCCACTGCTGAAAGGTGTGTTTTTCAAAAGTTTTTGCAGTTCAAACTTGAATTGTTTTAGCTGCAGTATCACAGTGACCTGAAATTGCACAGTGGCGCTGTTGCTACATCATGCTATGGACAGATCCGGTCAATTGTCCTTAAAGGGATAGTAATACTTAATAATTACTAATCCCTATATTAAAGTCATATGAAAAAGAAATGTATTTCCCCCAGTGTCATCTCTCAAACCTTTATGGTTTGAGAGATAATCGCTCCTAAAGTTGCCCTCTCCCTCCCCCTTCCCCGTAGTCAGCGTTCTATTGACTGCAGGGAAGCCAGTCGTACAACTGTTTGGCGGCTCTGCAGCACAGCCAAGATCGCGTTAATAAAAAAGAAATCTTTCACTGAAATGGACTTGGTTTGCAAGCACACGTAGAAGACCGTTTTAGTGAAAGTTTTTTTTTTTTTAATTAACGTGATCACAGTTCTGCTGCAGAGCCGTCTGATGATCGTACAACAGGCTTCCCTGCAGTCGCTGACTTTGGGGAAGGGGGAGGGAGAGGGCAACTTTAGGAGCGATTATCTCTCAAACCATAAAGGTTTGAGAGATGACACTGGGGGAAATACATTTTTTTAATATGACTGCAATATAGAGATTAGTAATTATTAAGTATTACTATCCCTTTAAGTCTCCACGGAATGCTGTAGCAACAGCGCCACTGTAAAATTTCAGGCCAGTTTTGATACAGCATCTAAAAAATTAAAGTTTGAGCTGCAATAAGTTTTGAATAAAACACCTCTCAGCAGTGGGAGTACCCTTATTTTACTCAGGGAGGTAAACCCTACAGCATATATTTTTTTATTACATTATAAGTATTAATATTCCTTTCAATCCGAAGGAATACTTATTTGCCCCATATTGGGGCAGTTGGTTTAGTACAGAATTATTCTATATCTTATTAGTACACATCAGGATCGGTTTATAGAACAACAAAACTGCACGATCCAGAAGAGGGCGCTGAATCAGGTTATTGTCCCTATTAACAATTTGAGTGCCAGAAAAATATCCAACGCATTGCAATGCATTGGATACCTCACTGGCAATCAAAAGAGTTTTAAGACTAACTTAACCCTTTAAATGCCAGAGGGGTACGCAACGCATTGCTTCGCAATGCATTGCGTACCCCTCTGGCAATCAAAAGGTTAAAAAAAAATATATATTGTCTTCCTCAGACTGAGTTTTCAACATTCTCTCGGCTCAATAGAAAACGCACACACAAGTGCTTGCTTGTGTACTACTCACAAAACACACACAAAAGAAAAAAAAAAAGTGTGGATCAAATTACTTTCTACATATATACAATATCACAGTCCAGATTATACAACATAAAGACCATAATAGCAAAAATAAACAAAATATCCTGGCATTAAAGTAGTCCCATAAAATATCCCTGTCTCAGAAACCATAGACCTAGTTAAGAGTTTCCAGATTTCGTTATAAAAAGACATGTTCCGTGTGTGTCTGTTCTTGCTCCTTCTAGCTTGTGCCGATCTTAGGGTCTGTTGTGGGAGTTATGGCATCATTGGCAAAACCATCGTATCGGTTTTCTGAACACAAAGAAAGTTCTTCTGCGGTGTCCATACTATTGTTAATTTCTGAAAAAAAAAAAGACAAAAAAGAACCGTGAATGACTATGGGCGGGATAGTTAGAAAGTTGTGAAAATGGATTTGGTCAGTAATGAGTCTGAAAAAGTTCTTGCACCATGATAAGGTTTGCCACCTTTTCTTCAGAAAAATACCGGCCATGGCATTCCCTCCATACACTTAACATTGGACAGAAGCCAATTTTTTACCGGCCTGCCTGTAAAATACCGGCTGGGTGGTAACCCTGACCATGATCTGTAAATTCTCAGGTGTATTACCACCATTGTTCTGGGAAAAAGCAGTCTTAAAAGTGGATGTGGTTTACTATACAGTCAAATTATAGCCATATCTGGGAAGATCGAATTATTGGGTCTCTGGGGACATAGGCCTCCCATCCTGTTCCTCCCAATTCTTATGCACTTCTCCTCCTTCCCACCTTGTTCCTCCCATTTCCTATCCACTTCACCTCCTTCCCACCCATTTTAACTTACTTCCCACTCACTTTAATGACACAAAGGTGATATAGCCCCACCCACCTGATTAAGTCCCACCCACTTTATGACACAAATCACATAATTGACATCCTCCTGGTCGGCAGCACTTGAGCCCTCTCTGGGAAGTTCCCAGTTATGATTTTAAGGTTTTTTTTTTTTAATTATTATTATTATTTTATTTTGTCAATTTTTTGCCTAATATCCTTAATTTTTTCCCTACGATTTAAAAATGGTATAAACTTGGAGAAAACGGTTTAAACGAATATTAGCAGACAGCGGTATTATTATTCCCACTCCTAACTGGTAAAAAACGCTCTCTTTGAAAATTAGCCATTTTAAAGGCAAAAAAAAAAAAAAAAATCTGATATTAAAAAGTTTAAGGGCAGTTTTCATCATGCTCATCTTACAACAGTTTTTAAATCTTTAGGACACATTTTCAAAAATGACATATTATATATCATGACCTGACAGTTTTTCATTGTGATGATAATTTGAATATAGCTTCCTAAATGTCTCAAAATAAGGTTTTTTTTTTTTTGTTTTTTTTTTTTTTTTTTTAATTACTTTTAAAGAGCATCCATTAAAAAAAAAAAAAAAAATATATATATATATATATATATATATATATATATATATATATATATATGTATACACGCACTACTTGGTCCTGATGAAAATGTGGTTTGCACATTGAAACGTTGACATTTTTCAAGTAAAAAGAGTTTTAAAAATTCCTGTGAGTGCTTACTCTTTTGTCTGACTTATCTAATGTTCCCTATGAGTTTGGTGGTTAGAGTGCTTCCCAACCAGGCACGTGAACACATAGACACCAAGGGGGGCTTGAGCACCTGCCTTTTTTGTCCAAAGTGCCCTCGTTCCCTTTTAACAAAAAAAAAAAATAAAATAAAAAATCATTATGAGAAGTGCCCTTTTTTTCATTCGAGCCCCTGCCCCCCAAAATGTCTGTGCACGTCCCTGTTCCCAACTGGCATATACATTTACACTAGTGTAAAAGCTCGTGTACGCGGGCCAAGGGCCGGAACCCTTTGAGTGCCATTGCTTTGCAATGCGTTGGGTACCCCTCTGCCAATCAAAGGGTTAAGAGGCCACTACCTCACTGCTCCATGCGATGCTATCTTGCATCGCACGAGAGCTGACATCTGTAAAAGGGGCATTTTATAAGCTTATAACTATAAAACTATATAACTTTAAGCAACGGGACTTGCATCATTTAATTTATTTTTTTTTAACATGAAGAATAGTAAACTTTCTGAAAATTAAGTATTACTATCCCTTTAAAAAAGTGGCAGAAATTTATTGATAAAATAGCTATTTACATAGGCTGGCCATATTTCCTTGAGACAAAAACGGGAAGGGGTGTGGGACAGACGGACAGTGGGAATCCATCACTCCAAGTCCCATCGTAGTAAGCTGCAAACAGCGAGAACGCGTTTGCTCCATCTCTTACTAGCGGTGTTCTCTCTCTCTTGACAGAAATCCTGCCCCTGAAGTAAATCGGAACTTCCTTGTTTCGTCACTCACACTAGTGGTTTTACTGTGTTTACTGTACGCACTGATTACCATAGAGTCTTATGACTTGTCGTCATATCACTGTCTAAGAGACTCTATGGTAATTTACCATAGACTTGAGAGTCTTAGACAGTTATGAGTCACTCGAGTCATAAGACTCTATGGTAATCAATGTGTTCAGTAAAACCACTAGTGTGACGAAAGGAAGTTCCGATTTACTTTATCTTATGAGAAATAAACAAGCTGCGTTCAGGTTTTTTTTTTTTCAAAAAATTAAAAACTATATATGTTATATTAAAAACAGGACAAAACGGGACGGTCTAGAAATATGAAAAAAACGGTACTGTCCCTTTTAAAATGGTATGTATGGTCAGCCTAAATTTACACCATATTTAAAAACCTGTTGTTCATAAATGCGTTAAAAATATTTTAATGACCAAAATGCAGAAAGGTTTAACTATTTGTTTAGCGGTGTTCAATGTCTCTCTGGCATTCAAAGGGTTAAGAATACTTTTTATAAATTTCCCCCATTGTGTTGGAGTCAGTTGCATGTGATGACTTTATCAATGATTTCATAGCCGAATATTCCCATAGACAACAACAAGAGTTTTTGAGATACAATCCAGCTTTAGCTTTCAGTCATTAACCAGAGTTTTTTTTAATGTATTAAACTGTTGACAACAGTGCCACCTTGTGGTCCCTGGACAGTGCTTCGGGGTCCCATTTAAATGAATATGCTGAATTTTCATTTCAGCCTTATGGTGCAGTTGTTTGCTGCAGAAATGTGCCTATTCAGCTTAATGAAGATAGATAGATAGATAGATAGATAGATAGATAGATAGATAGATAGATAGATAATCCTTTTAAAAGGTCACTGTCACAGGGAGACTTGTGAAATAATGACACTTGACAATTACAGATGCAATAAAATGAAAATGTATTAAAATAAAAAGGAAGTAGACAACTTCTCTCCCTCCTTCACTAGACCAGGTATGGAGACAGTGGAAGACAGGTGTTAAGATAGATCACGGACACTATCCCAGGATGCTGGATCACCTACCAGGAGCGAGCACCTCTCCAACCTTCACTAGACTTTCTCAACCCTTCACTAGACATGTGTAAAGATAGATCACGAACACTACCCCAGAACGCTGGAGCACCTACCAGGATCGAGAATCCCCAGCACGCTGGGAGTCTGACAGGCAATGGTGACAACCCTATAATGCTAGGGAGACAACAGGCTACCCAGACAATAGGCCACAGGAGGCCAAGGACAAGGCTGAAAATACCGAATACTGCCTGGAGGCAGTAATCGTGGCAACAACAGTAGGCCCGTGCGGACCGAGGATGGAACAGTCAGCCGGAGCTGGGTAAGCTGGAGAGGAAGGTCAACCAAAGTCAGGAGAGCAGTGACACGAGAGGCAACCAAAGCAGAAAGGAATAGTCAGCTGAAGCCAGGGGTCTCAGTCGGATTGGGTAGACAGATGAAGCCAGGAGTCAAGCCGGAACGGAAGTCAGGAGTCATACACAGGAATCAGCAATCGGAACACAGAAGCAACAACGCTCAGGTACACCACGAAAGGGCAAGGGTGTATGGTGAGGCTGAGGCCTATAAGGCCTAGCATGTGGGCGGAGACACCAGTGGTCTATAAGAATAGCGATTAGGCCAGAGTGACAACCCGAAGGATAACAAGGTCGCCTGTACCACCGAACACCACTGGAAGCAATCACGGACACCGTGATAGTCACACACAAAAGAGCGTGCAACCACTTGACACATTATCCAGGTCGCCTGCATAAAAATGGCGACATGAGAATCTTTGAGTACTCAGTGGACGCAGATACAAGATCAGGGGATGGTCTGCACATATAATCAAATGAAATAGAGTGGCTGGGAGGTGAAGAGAATCACCAGATCTATAATTATTCTATGTGGCCATTCACTAGGCTACATGAGAATCTCGCGCTGTCATGCAGTACGAGATTCTCATGTCTACATTTTTATGCAGGCGACATGGTTAATGTATCAAGTGGTCGCATGCTCTTTTGTGTGTTCGACCTTTTAAAAGTGAATAGATAGATAGATGGATAGATAGATAGATAGACAGACAGACAGACAGACTAAATCTGGGTCTGAAGATAGGATATTTCCTTCTAAGTGAAACAAGCATATGTCCACTTCTGGGATATACTTCATTCAGAAGTTACAACAAAAAAAGTTTATAAAAGTGACCACTGGGTGGTGTCATCAACTGTATAGCTCTCCAGACACTGAAATAGACAGTCATTATCCTGAGCACTAAATACGTATGGAATAAAGAATCTCTGCAACACAGGAGTACATGTCTCCATAAAAAAACAAACACAGTCCTTCTAAGTCTAAGAAGAAGAAGAACTGGATCAGTTCAGGATCAAACTAATAGCACCCAGAGGAAAAATAAACATTCCCATTGACTTAAACAGGGCTTTCAAGGCTTTGAGTGTCAGAGAGGTTTCCAAAACATTGATTTGTAATGTGTTGGAGACTTCTATCATTCAGGGGGCTAAAACCCTAATTTAAATCAATAGGAATTTTTATTTGTACACACATATGAAAATGATTTTGCCCCAGAATGTTTCCAAATATTCTTGTTAAATCAGACTCTTAGAAGACACGTCCCTGCAATGCAACTTGTTCAAGGTCACGGCAAGGTGACAATACAAGTCAAAACAGATTTCCCCACCAAGAAGTCTTGTTACTTTTTCAGGTAATAAATCTGTTGTTCTATAACTGCTCTATATTCATTAAATGGACAAAAGTAAACCCCAATTATAAAAAAATTGTATGTTTGAAAAGTTTTTCTTGTTGAGTAAAACAAACATATTTCCAGTGTTGGGAGATGATGCTTTTAAATATTTTTAGAGTTCCGGCATTTCTCTAACAACTTGAATTCTAGGTGTTTTGATGCCAGGTGGGTTGTTGCTACAGGCATCTAGGGAAAGTTTGGGTTTGGGAGCCATAAGTATAAGGGCAGCATGACAGCAGATCCCAATGACCTGTAACCAAGTCTTATAGATTTAAGTTTAGCGGGCTAGAAATTACAAAAACAACTACACATGGATTTGGGAAGCAAAGGTTTAAGGAAGAAGCATACTGGCTGTGTGGGGTAGAGCTGCAGCAGGATTTAGAGGAGGTGAAGATACTTCAGTGTACCTGGGTCTGAACATGTGGTAACACCCACCCTCTCACCCTATGTATGTTCACTCACAGGATAGGAAGAAGGGACATAGCAAAGCTTTGATATGTAACATGTTAACTGCATTCAATGTTACTTCCTTTATAGAATGTAATTCCCACTGAAATGTAGCCACTTATGAATAGGCAATGGGTGCTTTGTTCCTGGCTTGTGGGGCCCTTATGCAATATTTAATTTCATCCTAGGATAATATGTATTCTTTATTTTCCATTGTGATATTTATTAAAATACTTTATGTACTACACTTAGAGGCATTTGTGCACTGTCCCACCCATCCCCTATATCAAACAGTGCTGCCTGGCTTAAAAAAAAATAACTTTGATTCAAACTTCAAAAAGTGCAAGTTTTCATTGTAATAACGATCGCTTAACAGTTGATATAACATTCCTTTACCCCCTGCAGGGTGCTGTAAATGATAATTTTTGTCATAAAGAGAGCGGGGCTTAATCAGGTGCACATGGTTTAATGTCATTAAGTAGACAAGAAGTGGGTGGGAAGGAGGAAAAGTGGGAAGGACAGGTTGGGAAGGAGGAGAAGTGGGCAGGAAGTGGGAAGGACAGGTTGGGAAGGAGGAGAAGTAGGCAGGAAGTGGGAAGGACAGTTTGGGAAGGAGGAGAAGTGGGTAGGAGTTGGGAAGGATAACAATGGGTGCATACCCCCGGTAGCAGGTGTCCACCACCTCCCGCCTCCACAGATTACAGGACTCAACTCTTGATGTGTGGGATTATAAGTATATTCAAAATGGAAATACAGTCAGCCACAGTGACTAAGTGGACCTCCATCAGCTGTGTGTACAGGTGAGGATGAAAGCAAGTGAGCTTAAAATTCAGACAGGTAAAGTACTACTGGAAGAGGAAGGTATGGTAGGATGCCCCGGCATGGACGACCCAGTCCCACCCAGAGCCGACATATAGTATTCAGTCCTGAACCAGAATGAACAGTGGAAATAAAAAGGATAAGAACAGGTGAGAACTATAAGAACAAGGGTAGTATCTACATAGCCTCAGAGACATTTAGAGAGTTATCCATACATCAGCAGGAGAGAAGACATGTACTTAGTTTGTTACCGACTGGGTAAAATCAAACATAATGAAGTCCAGTCCACAGCTGGATCCTGACAAGAAGTCCTGTCCAGGTTCTGGACATCCTGGGCTTAAGGCCCCAAGCTTTGAGCAAACTCCCCTCCCCCACCCTCAGCCCCAACACACAGATCAGGGAACCAGCTAAGATAATGGTCAACGAGAAACCAGGTATAGGCCCCAACCTCTATCTAATAGGTCAGGTCAGGCCTGGTTAAGTCCAGTCTCCTGCTGGTTCTGCCAAGGGCGGTCTTAAGTTTCTTGCTCTTGGCCCTTGGATGTCAATCCAACAGTCCCTCTACTCCTTTGCCTGGAGTTCGTGATGGTCTTTGCATCACTGTTCTGACCAGGATCCAGGGATGGTGTGGTAGGTGCAGGAAACCACAGCATGGTGAAGAAGGAGGTCATGTATCCATTGTGCGAATGGTTACAGAGATTATTCCATGGGTCACCATCAAGTAAAAAAGGAAATCCCCATTTGCATTTTACTTGAAGATTCACTAAATGTTCTATTAAGGGTTTAAGACATGGCCGTCCAATGTGCAGCCCGTGGACCAAATGTGGCCCGAATGACCCCTTATTGCAGCCTGCCTGAGATTTTTAAAAAACAATTTTTATACTTAATTAAATAGCCCACATTAACTAGTAGTCTAGTAAGACCTAATCCCATGCTTGCCAGTACTATACAGTTCAAGAATAGATGTCTGTTAAATATTAATATTGTCAGTGACTTGCTTAATAAATAAATCAATATTTTTTGAACAGCTGACAGGCCAAAATTCATTATGGTCTTCTAAATATATATATATATATAGCTTGGAAAAGGTTTACATAAGTGTACCCTCTCTAGATAAGGTCTGTAAGTGCAGATCTTGAGGACTACAAAGCTAATGTAGGCCTCTACATCACAAAGTCCCTCCCTTGTCAGAAGTCGCTCTTCTCCCCCCCCCATGATATAATTGTTAAGCTCAAGCTCATATTCTTATGGGAAACTGGCAACACTCCAGCCATGAAGTGACTCTTCTGATAAGCTTTATTCTGTATCCTGAATTATTTTCCTTTGCTCATAAATAGGGCAAGTGGTATGGCAAGTGATAGTGGCACAATACTAAATACTAATAGGAATCAAAGTACCTGAAAAGATGAGTTTTTCCTTCATGATTCTGACATCCCTGCTAGTTCTGCGCACGGCTGCGCTCAGCATGATCTGTTCAGGGTTGTATGTGCGAATGCTGCCCAGTCTCCACCTGCAATAAATGATAAAGCATCACTATCTGACTCCCAGTCATAACACATCACAGATAGGTCCTGTGTGTTGCTCTCAGTGTATCGGGAGGCGGAGTCTCTTCCTGGCCACAGTACAATGAAACTCAGACAACGGTTTTAAGATAAGGATGTATGACCTTCCTGACGGTGATGTATTTTTATCTTTATATCCTTGTCTGCAAGACAGTCTCCAATGTATTGCATTTGAGAGGTTTATTAAACCTTTGAGTACCAGAGGGGTTTGCAATGCATTGCGTGCCCCTCTAGCACTCAAAGGGTTAAAGATTTGAGTTATTTGGATGATTCAGAGGTCTCCAATACATTACTCTGAACACACCGGAAACCTCTTTTGCACCCAAAATGTTATTAAACAGTAAACTTTTATTTATGAAAACACATTTTACAGAGCATTTCCTGTTGAATAAAACAAGGTCACTCCCATCGCTGTCAGATGTTTTATTCAAAATTTACAGCAGTTTAAATAATCAGGAAGTGAATTTACTGTGTTTACTTCCTGATAGTTCTAACTGACAGGAAGTGAATTTACTGTGTTTACTTCCTGATAGTTCTAACTGACAGGAAGTGACAGGCAGTTTCTATCACATTCTATGGAGAACTGTATGTCTCTGACTTTTCTGACTTTCCCCTCCATTAGAATCTAACAGGAAAACTAATTAGAATTTGACCACTAGAGGGCACTGCTAATGTAAAAAAAAACATGGGTATAAACTGTAATAACTCTGGAAATATAAATCTTTCAGCAGTGGGAGTGCCCTTATTTTACTCAATAGGAAAATCCCTACAATATATATTTTTTTATAAAAAAAGTTTACTGCTCCTTTAAGTGGTTAAAAGGACACAGGACACAAAAACAGATCATAAGAGACTAAAACCTTATTAGACTCCAATAAAACAAGGAATATCAGAATAGTGTTTCTAGATGCAAATGTCCATAGTATGGACCTTTTTTTAAATTTGGTTCATTTTTATGTCCATTGGGCTGTACCCCAACCTAAAAGAGAGGCAACCCTCCGTTCAGCTTGCCAGTTGGGAAGCCAGAAAGAAAACGTAACTAATTAGAAACATATTTAAAAATTGCCTGTTATGCCAATTGATTTTACTATAAGTAGTTCACATAAAATTAACATTTATGTATTGATGGCACAGTGTGGCACTTTATGCTAATTAGATTACGTGCTGGGCAAATAGAACTACACACTGTGGTGCTATGAATGAATCTTGGCAGAGCCCACACACACTGGGGGCGTGTCTAACAGCACACAGAGTGGCAAGTAAAGGCTCGGACATAACCATAGCTGTGAACTCTCCGGATTTGTCCCGGTGACTCTGGTGTCCACACTGCTTTACCGGGTCTTCAGGGCAGAGGCTGATTCTCGGTATGTGGGGAGTTTCTACTGAAACTCTGCCCACGTCTGCTCTTTCCCACTGTGTCCCTCCTTCCCTAGCTTATTTTTGTTGTTTGTGTCACCCCTGTTAACCCCTTAAGGACCAGATGATGTGCTATGACCGCCACGATCCTTAAATACTTAAGGACCATTGACGGTCATAGTATGTCACATACTTTTTACTTACAGAGCTCCACCGGGAGAGCTGTAAGTAAAAACGGGGCCTAAAATTGATCGCTCTCTTGACCTCAAAGTGGCGCACTGATACATGCAACAGGTCACGTGTACCAGCACGTCAGCAAGGATCAAATCGGTCCTTAAGGGAAGGTAACTTCCCTGGTCCGCTGTTACTTAAGGGATTAAGCCCTGCCATCCCCTGCTCTTGTTAACCCCCCCCCCCTTTTTGACATAATTTGCGTCATTTTCCTCACCCCTTCAGCAGCACAGGAATCCCCTCCTGGGAGACAATACCTTTGAAGTTCCCAGGTATGAACATAACTAATTTACATACTTTGCAGCTACACTATGCTCCCAAATCATAAAGGTTCATTTATCAAAAAAAAACAAAAAACTTTTTTTTTACAGAAATATAAAACAAATCAAACTTGTCTAAGGTCCTCTATAACCCCTCCACATAACTTTTTTTTCTTTTGCTGAAATGTCTGAAATTTCACCTTAACCCTTTAAAGGACCAAAGGTGTGGTAAAGCATTGCGTTTCACACCTCTTTTGGTCCACAAAGGGTTAATATAGGTTATACAACACAAGGCAAGTAGGTATATGCGTCAGTCATGCCTGCCCACAATGAAAAACAATGGGAGTCACTTAATGTGATGTCTGATAACAGACAATCATGAGATTTACTACCAATAAGGAATTCCACTAACGCTGACCCATACATTCATTAAAGGAACCCCCGTACGTTATATGGGGTAATCTATTAATTTACATATCACGTAATCTAGGTTAACATCTGTAGATTGACAACTTTTGTTTATATAGCTCGTTAAAGAGATAGTAATGTTTCAAAATAAAACTAGCTCCAATTACCGTAATCTTATTAGTATTTGGGCCATGGAGAGTGTTATTCTAATACTGTCACAGTTGTAGTTTAAGAGCAATTGAATGATAAAGTATCCCCCTCCAACCCCTTTTGCCTAGTGTAAGCCACCTCCCCCTCAGATGTGGAATCTGGTCTCATGACCAGACAGATCACAGCAAGGGGACAATCTTACTGTGATCATAAGGAAAACCCTGCCCCCGTTGACAGGTGTTTCAGGTTTTTCGCTTATGCTCACTGAAGATTGTCCCTCTCTGTGATCCATCCGAAAAGCCTTGCTGCTCTGAAGTGAGCAGTGTTAAATCAGTAAAAGGGGCAGGAGGGGGATACTTTATCATTCAATTACTCTTGAATTACAACTCTGACAGTATTGAAATAACACTCTCCATGGCCCAAATACTATGAAGATTAATTGGAGCTGCTTTTATTTTGAAACATTAATATCCCTTTAAGGAGTGAAACACTAAATCATTTAGCAGTCTAAGATTAGTGCCCAGCCTTTTTTATGAAGAAATCCTGATTGTTACCTTATGTGATACAGATTACAGACAATATTACATTACAAAGTCTGACACAAACTTTCACTTAACCCTTTGAGTGCCAAACGGGTGTGCAATGCTTTGTGAAGCAAATTTTGTAAAATTTACCCAAATTACACCCTTAAACACAGCTAGGGTTGCCACCCAGCCGGTATTTTACCGGCAGGCTGGTAAAAAATTGGCTTCTGTCCAATGTTAAGTCTATGGAGGGAATGCCATGGCCGGTATTTTTTTTGAAGAAAAGGTGGAAACCCTAAACACAGCAACATTCCTTTCTTATTGATTACTAATCTACAGTACAACAGACAGAAGACTGCAACTTCACACAACAGATAACAGAGAAGGAGGAAAGGCTAGACATGTTTAAGGTCATTAACCATAACTTATTTTTTTAGTAATATTTTCAATTAAAAATCTGACCACAGTACATATCCCATCTATAATTAACCCATTATGCTAAAGGATAAGCATTCCAGTGCTAAATGAACATCCATTAACGAATGTATTTGAATGCCAAAATGTATATATTTTTACCCGTCACATGAATTCAATGTCATGTAACAAATATATACACAGCGATTACTCCATTGAAATCCGAAGCAATGGTTTCTAGAATCTAAGCATTTAAAAACAAAATTAGGCATTTCTAAATGTTATAAAAATAAACAAATAATAAAATATATTGATTGCTGTATGAAGAAGACCTGCCTAGGTTCTCCTGACAACTTTAGAGGGTAAAAATGCCTCTCCCTACCCTTAATATTGCAGATGGCCAGTATGAGGCTCCCCAGCCATTACACTAAAATGTCCATCATTCTAGGTTAGCCAACAGCTGGAAAGCCACATAAGTGAAACTGGCATTGCATTACACAAAGAGAACATTATTTTCGATCTCCTGCAAGTGTCAATTTTTTTTTTCCATATAAACAGTATACCAAACTACTAATAGCGGGCCTCATTTGGCCAATGTGAAAGCACATGGGGAACGGGGCATATTTATATGTGAGCTATATCCTAGTAATAAGGGATTATCTAGGTAGGTATCCTTTAAGGAGAAGCCCATTATACTTATGGTATATCCTATTTTTCTGCATTTAAACTGTTTAAGTCTACTGCTAGCTGTTTCAGTTTATAATCTGATAAAGACTATTGACCCTTATAACATTCAGATCTATTGAAGCCTACTGTTTGTGCTGTGAGGTGTGTGACCTAGAGACAGACTTCAATGCAGATTACTATATACAGCAAAGTGCAGGTATAATGCATGTATGGAAAATTCATCCCCAGGTAAGTCCTTCCGTTAAACACTTTAAGAGCCATTGTCAAGGATAAATGTCTACTTTAACCCTTTGAGTGCCAGAGACACTCAAAGGGTTAAGATTGTATTTTTGATATTCTGTACCTAATAAATAGCTTGTAATGAATGATATCTACTTGCACATAAACCAATTTCATTTTAGAGGGTTGGTTCTCCTTTAAGGAGAATTGACACTGCCTGCTAACCTTGTTATGGCCAGACGATACTAATGGCCCCTATGAACTTTGGCCTTGTTCAAGAGATAACATCTTCAAACAGTCCTGAATATCATGTCCAGCTGCTGTCTTTTCTCAAACTGAAGATGTCAGAGTGCATGAGCCCACTTAAAGGGATAGTAATGTCTAAAATAAAGTATACTTTATTTTAGACATTACTGTCCCTTTAAAAGCACAGTAAGCTCTTCCTACACTCAACAAAAGCTCTGGCTATGTGCCCCTGACTACCATTAACTTGCTCCAGTAGCTCAGGAGTTAATACTTACTGAGTCACATGGTCAATCCTGCAGCACTCTTCTAAGACTAGGGAGAAGGAGCCTCCAGTCCCTGTACCCAATTGGTGACTATGGGGCTCTGTACAATCGCACCTGGCCCTATGGGGCTTGAGACGTCAGTCCCAGCTCCCTTACCATCAGTTCTCCGATCAGGGACTGAAAGTGGAGACTCCTTTTTACTAGTCTTAGGGTAACAGTATGGTATTGGCCATGCGACTAGTTTAGTAATACCCCTTGAGCTACTGAAACAAGTTTATGGTAGTCAGAGGCACATAGCCAGCATTTAATTAGTGTAGGATGGTTTACTGTTCCTTTTAGGATAAGAATGGTGTACATCCATCTGGAATTTGAAGGGTTCAGATTACTAAGTGCAGTAAGCAGACTATGAGGTCCTGTGATCCTGTTAGATCTGTCATGTCTGCTTCCCCACACATGACATCCAAGATTAATTGAAGATGTTATCTCAAATTATCTCAAATCTCAGATTAACAAAAAAACAGAGAAAGCAAGAAAAATGAAAAATCAGTGAAGATGAATGGCAGTAAGAAAGAAATATGAACAGATAAATGAAATGATGAACGGTTTCCTAGTGATCCCTTACTAATCCTTTAAAGAAGCAATTAACCTTTTTTCTGAAAACCTACATGTTATATGGCTTTCCCGATAAGTGGAACAAGGATGCTCCCACTGTGGGGAGATGTTTTATTAAAAAGTTATAAGCCATCAAACTTCAGGAAGTGAGTAACTGCATCATCACTTCCTGACCATTTCAACGCTTTCATAGTTTGAAGACATTCTATAGAGAACACCATGTGAACTGTAGGTTAACTTTGTGGCTAGCAGAGGGCACTGTTACAGTAAAACTCTGGACCAGCAGTGGAAGAACTCAGTAGGAAAAGTCCTACAACATGCTTCATGCAAAGTATACTGCCCTTTTAGCCAATGTTTTAGTTTAGCAGGATATAGAACTGTCTTTTTATTGTCTTGTAAGCCTCACTTTCTGCAATCATTTTATACATTTCAATCAAAAACTCATGGAAGAGCCTATAGGCCTTCATACACTAAAGAAAGGAAGAGCAATGCTCAGGGGTAAGCCAACAATACTAGACGGGACAAAAAAAAAATCCAAATATTCCAAATGATTTAAAAGGGTCTTTTAATGCCTTAAATGCCTTATTGGGTCTGCATAAAAAACGGATTCTTCTATTTCTGGGAGATGTTTACTGTAAAAGTTATTATAGCTCATTTTTTTTTATTTTTATTATAAGAAACTGCAGTCTTCTGTTGCGGTCAGCAGGTGGTGCTGTCCCTATCACTTATTATGGAAAGTTATAGAATATGACTCAAGCTGTCCCACAGAGTGCATTATAAAGCAAACGTCCCACCAGTTCGCTCTGCTGCCAACAGTTTGGTTGAGATGAAATGTTGGAGGTGTAATAACTACTGAATAAGTTGGAATACCCTTGTTTTACGTAGCAGGAAAAACTATAGCGTTTATTTTTCCTTAATTCTTTGACGACCAGAAGAATGTGCAATTTATTGAGCAGGAAAGTGATGCGCACATCTCTGAAGCTCAAAGGGTTTGCCATTTGAGTGCAAGGGGGTTCCCAACACATTGTAAAGCAAAGTGTTGAATACCCCTCTGTCTCTCAAAAGGTTAATATAGTTTTGGGTACACAATGAACAGTTCTAAGTCTTTTTCTAAGACCGAAACCCTTTCATGGTTAAAGAATGTTCTACAATCTACTGCATTACATCAATGTATAGATTCAATATACAGATCTATGAAATTTCCATCCTGTTTTTATCACTCTATTTTGATTTCATCCAGTAGATTCATCTACCCTTTCTGTAGTCCTGCCAGACATAACAGGAGGAAGAGTCGGACAGACAAAGGTAAAGGTGGTTTGTAAGGAGGTAAGGGTGGATTGTAAGGAGCCAGTGAACACAAATTACCTGATCAAATGATAGCTGTGAGATGCCAAAATGCAGCAGTGAGAAAAAGGAGGAACATGCAAAGTAGTCAGAGCAATAAACACAAAGTAAGAAATGCAGAAAGGTTAGTAAATTAATCACATTCAGCTTGTCTACGCTAAGAAAAAAGCAAATCTTGTAGGCGGTATGCTTATGTTTTCAAAGGCTCATGGACCTTGGGTAAATTCTTTAACTGTTCTTGGGACATTCATCAGAAAAGTACTTATCACAGTCAATTTATTTATTGTAAGAAAAGGTGAATCGCGTAGGTGGAAGGCTTATGGTGTATAAAGCTCAAGACATTACATAAATTCTTTAACTGTTCTTGGGACATTCATCAGAAAGTATTTATCACAAACAATTTATTTATTGTAAGAAAAAGCGAATCGCGTAGGTGGAAGGCTCATGGTGTATAAAGCTCAAGACCTTACATAAATTCTTTAACTGTTCTAGGGAAATTCAACAGAAGGAAAGTAGACATTCAGCTTGTCCACTCTAAGGAAGCAGCACAATGAATAGGTGGAAAATATCTTATAGGTTTCACCAGCACCGTGATCGTTATTTAGTAGCACAGCCAACATACAATTAAATGAATAAAAGGAGTAGATGATTATCTGGTTTTGGAATGAGGCACTGAATAAAGTGGAATTATACTTTATGAATAAGTCGCTTTTATTTTGTTTAACTTAATTATTTACCTAGGTAAATGCCCCTCATACACCAATCAGGTACATCTATATATATTATTTTTGTGCATTTGATCTCTGTTGTAGTCTATTACTAGTTTGTTTTATTTTACAGTCTGATAAAGACAATTTTGCAACCTACTGTTTGTTTTTACCCCTTAATGACTGCCCAATCCGGTGAGTGGGCAGCCGTTAAGTTCCGCTGAGTTTTTTTTTGCTCAATGCATTCTGGGATGGCAGAGCGGCATGCAGCTGCGGTACCATCACAGAATTCCATGACCGTCACTGGTCATTAACGTCCGGGACAGGCGTGACGGATCTGGCACTTCACATTTCACTAAGGAGTTAAAGTGTTAAAGTGCCCCATAAAAACTTGTTATAGTTTTGTAGAGGATGAAATAATAAGTTTAATGGTGCAAACCCTATCTCTCAAACTGCTATGGTTTGAGAGATATAGGCATTGAAAGTTCCCCCCTCTCTCACCCTTCTCCTGAAGTCAGCTGTAAAGCTGACAGCAGGAGATCTGTGTCGGCCGACACAAGGACGCTCTGCAGCAGAGCCGAAATCGTGTTATTGCAAAATAATTACTTCATTGGAAAGGTCTACAAAGTGTGCTTGCAAACCAGGCACACTTTGTAGACCTAGATGCTGACGTCAGGAGAAGGGGAGGGAGGGGGTAAATTTTAATGCTTATATCTCTCAAACCATAGCGGTTTGAGAGATAGGATTTTCGCCTTTAAGCTTATTTTGTCGTCCTCTACAAAACTATAACACGTTTTTATGGGAAATTACTAACACTAGAGCAGACAGAGATCACTATATACAGGAACGTGCATTTGCACTGGACATAATATATACATAAGTATAACCAACGCTGTATGAAGGACACCAACCCAGGTAAGTTCTCTTGTTAAAGGGATAGTAATACTTGGAAATAATTGTGTTTTATATTGTAGCCCTTAAAAAAACACGAAAAATGGTATAAGTCTCATCTCCCAAGCCTTTATGGTTTGGTAGATATTCACAAGAAAAGTTTCCTCCTGAGTGACGTCACCGTTCTAGCTCTCAGATTTGGAATCTGGTCCCTTGATTGGCAGTGGCTCTCCAGAAGTGCCGAGATCACGATCTTTAAAAATAATTTCTTCATTGGAATGGTCTACAAAGTGTGCTTGCAAGCCAAGCACACTGTGTACACAGTTCCAATTAAAGATTGTGATCTCGGAGCTGCTGGTTGATCTGTGGACCGGATTCCATATCTGTCCACAAGATGGCAGACTTGGCTGAAACAGCCAGGAAAAGGGAACTTAACTTGCTAATATCTCCCAAACCATAAAGGTTTGGGAGATAAGACTTATTTCATTTTCAATGTTTTTTTAAGGGCTACAATATAAAATAAAATTATTTTCAAGTATTACTATACCTTTAAGCAAAGAACTACTTCTATTTCCCTTGAATGACCCATACTAGAGTAATATTGTGCATATGTGCACCCACCTTCAATACAGTGCATGTTTACTGAACCATAAAACGTTCATTGATTCCTGTCCTGATGAAGTTGCACTAGATGCAATAAAATCAACTTGTTTAAATCAAAGCATACTTTGCTTAAAGACTGAAAGTGTCGGAAAATATTTCTATTGATCTACAAATGAGGAGATTTGTAGTCCGAACATCAGTCTACTGCATGTGAATATTTATTAAAAGCAATATTTATAAACATTCTGAGTGCCAAAGGGGGTACACAACGCATTGCGCTGCTATGCATTGCGTACCCCTCTTGTAATCAAGGTGGAAATTTCCCATTTACATGTAAAATATGGAGGAGTGTGCAAAAACATCCACTCATTTCCTACTGTGAGGTATTTACTAAATAGACTGTGCATAAGACTTGAGAAATTCTCATGCATTTGGCTGGCATCTCATGTCAGCACGTAATCCTAAATTAGCCTTGATTACACTGCAGGTGATAAATGATATCACTTGTTATTTCTCCAGATTGTTCTTGATGTCTATGGGGAAATTTAAAAAAAAAGTGATAAAGTAATGACTTGCATTGAAATCCAAACCTTAGTTAATGGGGCAACTTGCAAAGCATTCCTACATGAACTGAGACAATATGAGCAAAAAGATAGATTTCCCATAGAATGTTTGTATGTCTGAAGACAAGCATAGGATTTCTCTTTTATGTTTTAGTAAGTACAAGAATTCTGTGTGTTGATTTCTGCACATAGAAGCATAAACATTTTGTCTTAAAGGGATAGTAATGTTTCACAAAAACAGCAGCTCCAATTAATCTTCACAGTATTTGGGCCATGGAGAGTGTTCTATCAATACTGTTAGAGTTGTGGTTCAAGAGTAATTGAAGGATAAAATTTACCCTCCCACCCCTTTTACCTAGTGTAAGCCACCTCTTCCTGTGGAATCCAGTCCATTGACCAGACAGATAACAGAAGGGGACACTTCTTCCTATGAGAACAATGAAAGCCCTGCCCCCCTTGACAATTTTTTCAGGTTTTTCCCTTATCTTAATTGAAGATTATCCATCTCTGCAATCTACCTGGACACCTCCCTTCTGATCTGGCTGAGCAGTGTTACATCAGTAAAAGGGGCGGGAGGGGGATACTTTGTCATTGAATTACTCTTGAACTACAACTCTGACAGTATTGAAATAACACTTTCCAAGGTCCAAATACTATAATGATTAATTAGAGTTGCTTTTATTATGAAACATTACTATCCCTTGAAGATAAAGCCTGGCAATCATGTTACTCGTTAACAACAAGCCCAGGTATAACCAAAATACACTGTAAGCTAGAAACGCGGATGGGCACTCAAGGTGCATTATGAAAACTGAAATTTTGTCAAAATAGAGTCTCCAAACTGGACCAAAATGTTGATAATTTTTGCGTACATTCTAATTAGTCCATCTATCCCAGACCCATGAATAATTAGCTCGTCAGCAGGGAACTGAGTGTTTTCTTGGTACTTCCTGAAGTACTGTCCCATTATGGAGTGAGAAATCAAGTAGCAGAATGGTGACTGATGCTTTTCTCAAGAGGCTCTGCAGCAGCCCCAACATTTTAAGTGTAACTTTCACTTTAATTCAAGTTTGCATATTTGAAAATTGCATTAAAAACTGCCTGTATGTTATGTTATCTAAAAGTCCTACAGATGTATAATTTAGGAGATACTGACACATTTTGTTTGTGGGCAAAGTGAAAGTAAACATTTCCTGGTACTGGACAAAGCTTCATTAGCATATGAAATGTCATTGAAACAGTCATTAGCATATGACACATCATTAAAAAGGCATCATTAGCATATGGAATGTCATTGATTAGCTTAATTAACATATTAAAATGTCATTGATGTGGTACGGATGTCACAATTAGCATACATTATCATATGAAAGAACTGTGTATATCTCTTGAACTGTACATTTGCTGGTCTTTTGGGGAACATGACATATAAACAGTTTTTAATATAGTTTCCAAATATGCAGACTTGAATAAAGGTGAAAAATGCACTTTAAAGCACCAACCCCAATGGTAGTCACTCTGTATCAAATGCTGAAGCAATTTTAACTTCTCCTAATAATTACAACCCATTACCAACCAGAAAATTCTAGTCCCACATTTAAGTTTTATATAGATTAATTTCAAGAACATATGTACCACTATCTTCATATCCAAAACAAAGCCCAGTATTTAAAAACAAACTTTATTCACACGTAGGCATGAAAAAATACCTTACAGCTTCATTTGTCCTTAAGCAAGTGCAACAATAGGACAGACTTTACAGATCATGAGGAAGCACAGGTAGTGCGAAACGTGTTGATCAGTGTTTCCATGGCTTTTCTGTGACACCAGTCCTTGCACCTGATCTGTAAAGTCTCTTCTATTGTTGTACTTGCTTATGGACAAATTAATCTGTAAGGTATTTTTCTATTTTTTCTATTTTCATTGGGGCCACCTGCCTGAGGGAAGTGGAGGGCTTCCAAGACTGAAGAACCCCTTGAAGGAGAAGAGGAATCTGCTTCATAGAGCACCTAAAGTCCCTGACCCAATGTGGCTCTTGTTTGCGGCTGGGAGACCCTGGTGTAGGCGCAGGGGCCACCGTGTATAAAGGGAATAATTGTACTGAATACTCCATTTGGCATGAGGAACAATAATCAATGGGGGTCAAAGACACCCCAGAAACATCAGCCCTAGGTCTAGCCCCAAGTCCCAACGGGTCTGACATCCTCATGGGTATAAACGTCTGAAATTATAAGGGAAACCCAAATACAGCATGTAAGATTAAGTATTTCACCCCAGAAATAGCAAACATGCACTTAACTGGCAGGAAAAGGGTTAATCTAGTGAGGAGAGAAAGAGAGTCCAAGCCCTGCATAGGATACTCCTGAACAGAAAGAAGAAAAATGGCGTCCGTGACAGGAGCCAATCAGAATAGAGCGTTCAAAACGGGTGCTCATGGGAAATGTAGTTTACCTTCAAGTACCCCAAAAACAGAGCTTGAAGCCCTCTGAGCCCCCCAACACACTCAGAACATGAACCGGATGATAGAAGAAGGGTAGACAAACAAAATGAGCGGTCTCTGAAGTCGCTACGTGGATCGGTTGCAGAGACATGTTCCAAACTGTAAAGTCCCATAGAGGTGAATGGAGCACGGCGTCTATGCGGTAAAGCGCGGCGGAACTCAAATAAAGTAAAAAAATGAACACAGAGAACACTAGAATAAGGAAATAAACACTAAACCCAGTAGGGAAAGTGCAATAGACCCACCAATGCCCAAAACGGCAAAGAAAGGGTAATTTTACCACAGAAACCCAATTGCTCCAAACCCCAACAGACATACAGGTAAACCCAATGAGTGCAGGAGTATGTATTAGGAGCTCCAGTGGAGACCCCTGTGTGGAGGGGAAGTGTGAGACAAGTGGACCTCAGCACTCAAAGGCTTGCTCACCTTTTTAGCAGGTCTTCTGTCTTCAGATTACCATTTGTAAAGAAGAAGCCTCAGTGGGCTTTCTCCTAGGGAAAGAACTTGTCATGCAAGATTTTCCCCTCGGGACTGGAAGGACCACAACAGCATTTGGAAACTGAGCTGACCAACTTGTGAAAGTCAGTAATGGTAATCCGCCTAATGGCTGGTATTCCATATCTAACAGAAAACAAAAAATATAACTAAAACTATAGCAGAACTGTTCTCATGCCTTGCTTGGTCAAGGAACAAATCTTACTGGAGGGGACTGGGTGGTGAGCAGCTAAGGAGGGAAGGAAGGCTCCACCCTGCACTTCTTTTCAAGAATTGTTCCTGCCTACTTAAAGGGGTGGTCGCCTTCCCCAAAGCTACCTGTAACCTATATTGGACGACAGAGAAGGCATGTTATTTCCTACTGTATGTATATACCATATTCCTAAAAAGTGGTACCCCATTGGTATGGGTTGACATACCTTAGAAGTTCCAAAAACATGCAACTACACCCACCACAACCTTTTTTTTAATTACATACCTGATTTACATAGTAACATAGTAATTAGGTTGAAAAAATACTTGCGTCCATCTAGTTCAACCCTTTTCCTATTCCTGTTTACCATCGTTGATCCAAAAGAAGGCAAAAAAAACCCTCAATACAGCAATTTAAAATTCTGCCTTGAATGGGGGGGGGATTCCTTCTTGATTCCAAATGGCAATCAGATTTCTCCCTGGATCAACAAGCCCTAACTAAATATTAATCCCAATACTAACGTACATAGCCCTCTATGTTCTGCTCTTTTAAATAAGTATCCATGCCCCTTATAAAGGCATCTAATGTATCCAATAGCACCACCTCCTCAGGAAGTGAATTCCATACCTTTACTGTCCTTGCTGTAAAGAAACCCTTCCGAAGTTGTAGATTAAATCTCCTTTCCTCAGGTCTAAGCGGGTGGCCCCTTGTCCTGTGTACTGTTCTGTTAATGAACAGGTCTTTGGAGAGCCCTTTGTATGGGCCCTGAACATATTTATATAGTGTTATCATATCCCCTCTAAGACGCCGTTTCTCTAGTGTGTAAAAGTTTAACTTTTCTAGCCTTTCTTCATAACTAAAACTTTCTATTCCCCTTACTAGTTTTGTAGCCCTCCTCTGCACTCTTTCTAGTTCCATAATGTCCTTTTTCAGAAAGGGCACCCAGAATTGAACAGCATATTCTAGGTGGGGTCTTACCACCTGTAAAGAGGCATAATTATATCTTCCTCCCTTGAGTCAATACCCCTTTTAATACATGCCAATATCTTATTGGTCTTTGCAGCTGCCAGTTGGCACTGCACGCTACTGCTAAGTCTATTGTCTACCATTACTCCCAAATCCTTTTCAAAACTATATGTTGCATTTTTATTATTATACCCAAAATGCATAACTTTATACTTGTCTATATTGAATCTCATTTGCCATTTGTCTGCCCAGTTACTCAATTTGTCCAAATCCTCTTGTAATGAAGACCGATTTAAATCGGTTCAAGTCATATCAATGTGAAAACTACACAACTGTCCTTCAAATGAGAGGACAGTTGTATTTTTAACCCTAAGCTAGAGTGTATGAACATTTTCTGTTTTATTTTATTTTTTTTCAATCTTAGAACTTCAGCAAATATATAGTAACTGCATAAAAAGTTGCAGACATACATCAAGTTTAAGTTTGTTCACTGCAAATCAAGCACACTTTGTAGACTGTTCCAATTAAGTATTTCTTCATAAACTCTGCGCTTTCAGCTCTGCTGAAGAACCTCCATCTGGTCAAATGACCGGATTCTGCATCTGTCATCTAGAGCGCTGATGTATGAAAAATGGGGAGGGGGGAGTTTTTATGCTACAAACAGAAAAACTATGAAGATTTGAGACCTGGGAAGTAGCTCATCTTAATGCTAT
Source organism: Rhinophrynus dorsalis (assembly GCA_037306005.1). Lineage (NCBI taxonomy): Eukaryota > Metazoa > Chordata > Amphibia > Anura > Rhinophrynidae > Rhinophrynus > Rhinophrynus dorsalis. Next base: position 602,794,641 of record CM074719.1, read on the forward strand.
TATTAATATCTACAGTTTAAGAGATTTTTATAAGAAAGTATTACTATCCCTTTAAAGAAAAGGGTCTTGTTATTGCTGAACTGAGTTCCTTAAAGGGACAGCAATACTTAATAATTACTAACCCCTATATTAAAGTCATATTAAAAAGAAATGTATTGTCCCCAGTGTCATTTCTCAAACCATTATGGTTTGAGAGATAATCGCTCCTAAAGTTGCCCTCTCCCTTCCCCATCAGTGTGCGGGCTCACCAACTATGATCAAAGCAGTCCTTAAGGGAAGTTCACTTCCCCGGACGGCTCTTTGTTAAGTGGTTAAATAAAGTTTGCAATGTGTTGCGTACCCCTCTGGCACTCAAAGGTTTAACCTTTTCAATGCCAGAGAGGTGCCCAACCCATTGCTTCACAATGGGCTGAGCACTTCTGTGGCACTCAAAGGGTTAAGGCCCTCAGCCAGATGTGAAACGCTGACTTGATCGACATAAAATAAATCTACTATTTAGTTACCCCTCTTTTCTTACACGTATTTCTTTACCTATTCCTAATTACAATAGAAAAAACGGGTTTTCCTCTTTACCTCTCCAAGTGCAATTTAGGAAACTAAAATGCTGAACTAATAATAACACCGTCCTGGCCAGCTTCCTGGAGAATGTCTCATCTGTAGCAGCACGGCAAGGTATTATTTATGACTAAGACGTAAATATCAAGGTGACCTTCACAGTCAGTCAAGGTCAAATTCAAATTTCTTGTAGATAAACTGCACTTCACAGTTTACAAAAACACAGACGTTCAAGAGATGTGGCAAATGCAAAGAGCTGGGCAGTGCTTCTTTTAGATGTTTAGAAAGATCACTACACGAAGTGGGGGGTACCTACTTAACCTCTGTCTCCTTTTACCTGATGACATCAAAGAAGGGATGATGCATTGGTTTCTATGCCTTTCCACTCTTTGTCCACTCCTTCATCACCATATCAGACAATGTTTCCAAGCTCCTATTTTTTCTTCCTCCTCACTGTGCCCATTCAACCCAGTTCTCAGATCATTAGATCTCCATCTCTTACCCATAGATTCAAGGACATATTCCCTTAGCATTTAAAGGGATAGTAATGTTTCATAATAAAAGCAGCTCTAATTAATAGTGTTGAGCGAGCATGCTCGGCCGATGCTCGGATCGGCTCGAGCATCGCTCTGCTCGGCACATGGCGGTACTCGTACGAGTACCGCATGTGCTCGCCCGCCATGTTCGGGTCTCCTCCCCGCACGTTTTGCGGCTGCTGCGCAGCCAATAAACGTGCAGGGAGGCTCTGACATCGGTGTAATGCCAGCAGCCATGTTGGCTGCTGGCATTACACTGATTGGCTGGCCAGAACCCGTGGTCGGGTGCTGTATAGCACCTGACCATCGAGTTCGGCTCAGTCTTAGCCAGGGAGAGCTGAGGATAGGAAGGGAAAGGCAGTGTAGGGAGGAAAACAAGCAAAATTGTGAAAAAAAAGAACCAAAAGTCCTTTTTAGGACTACTGTGTGTGGGGGCAGCAGGTTATTTTGTGTGGGGGGAAAAAAAAAAAAAAAAAAAATATATATTCTGTTTAGTGTGCAAAGTTGCAGATTAGAGCACATTCTGTTTAGTGTGCACAGTTGCAGATTAGAGCACATTCTGTTTAGTGTGCAAAGTTGCAGATTAGAGCACATTCTGTTAAGTCTTCAAACTAAAATATCAAAGTCACATATTCCATTCAGTGTGCGTCGCCGCAGTTTAGCAGCACATTCTGTGTACTGTGCAGAGTTGCAGAATAGGAAGAAATACTGTTAAGTCTTCAAACTGTAAAATATCAAAGTCACATATTCCATTCAGTGTACTTCGCCGCAGTTTAGCAGCACATTCTGTGTACTGTGCAGAGTTGCAGAATAGGAAGAAATACTGTTAAGTCTTCAAACTAAAATATCAAAGTCACATATTCCATTCAGTGTGCTTCGCCGCAGTTTAGCAGCACATTCTGTGTACTGTGCAGAGTTGCAGAATAGGAAGAAATACTGTTAAGTCTTCAAACTAAAATATCAAAGTCACATATTCCATTCAGTGTGCTTCGCCGCAGTTTAGCAGCACATTCTGTGTACTGTGCAGAGTTGCAGAATAGGAAGAAATACTGTTAAGTCTTCAAACTAAAATATCAAAGTCACATATTCCATTCAGTGTGCTTCGCCGCAGTTTAGCAGCACATTCTGTGTACTGTGCAGAGTTGCAGAATAGGAAGAAATACTGTTAAGTCTTCAAACTAAAATATCAAAGTCACATATTCCATTCAGTGTGCTTCGCCGCAGTTTAGCAGCACATTCTGTGTACTGTGCAGAGTTCAAGAATAGGAAGAAATACTGTTAAGTCTTCAAACTAAAATATCAAAGTCACATATTCCATTCAGTGTGTCACCGCAGTTTAGCAGCCTATTCTGTGTACTCTGCACAGTTGCAGACTAGGAAGAAATACTGTTAAGTTTTCAAACTCAAATATTAAAGTCACATATTCCATTCAGTGTGTGTCACCGCCGTTTAGCAGCCTATTCTGTGTACTCTGCACAGTTGCAGACTAGGAAGAAATACTGTTAAGTTTTCAAACTCAAATATTAAAGTCACATATTCCATTCAGTGTGTGTCACCGCCGTTTAGCAGCCTATTCTGTGTACTCTGCACAGTTGCAGACTAGGAAGAAATACTGTTAAGTTTTCAAACTCAAATATTAAAGTCACATATTCCATTCAGTGTGTGTCACCGCCGTTTAGCAGCCTATTCTGTGTACTCTGCACAGTTGCAGACTAGGAAGAAATACTGTTAAGTTTTCAAACTCAAATATTAAAGTCACATATTCCATTCAGTGTGTGTCACCGCCGTTTAGCAGCCTATTCTGTGTACTCTGCACAGTTGCAGACTAGGAAGAAATACTGTTAAGTTTTCAAACTCAAATATTAAAGTCACATATTCCATTCAGTTTGTGTCACCGCCGTTTAGCAGCCTATTCTGTGTACTCTGCACAGTTGCAGACTAGGAAGAAATACTGTTAAGTTTTCAAACTAAAATATTAAAGTCACATATTCCATTCAGTGTGTCACCGCAGTTTAGCAGCCTATTCTGTGTACTCTGCACAGTTGCAGAATAGGAAGAAATACTGTTAAGTTTTCAAACTCAAATATTAAAGTCACATATTCCGTGTAAGATGAAGAAGGTGGGTAAAAAGGGACGGGGAAGTGGACGTGATCCTGATAGTTCAGGGCGCGGGTCAGGACGCGGAGAAACTGTGCCTGGTGCCAGAGCACAAGAAAGAAAGACATCCACCATACCTAGCTTCATGTCTAATTTTACAGGGCGTCGCAGGACATCACTCTCGAGGTCCGACCACTGCGAACAGGTGGTCGGTTGGATGACAGCTGATACTGCTTCCAGTCGGTTAAGCACCACCCTGTCTTCCACCAAGTCCACTCTCAGTAGCCAAGAGTCTGGTCAACATAATCCTCACTCTGATCATCCTTCCTCCCACCATACACGGTCTGGTCAAAGAAGTGATCCCACACTGGGATATAGTGAGGAGCTCGTCTCATCACCAATCCTTCATTTGACCCTCTCTCCAAGCACGCTTGCAGAGGAACATGACATCTTGTGCCCTGATTCACAACCTCTAGAGGCTACCCAATCACAAGAAGATGACAGATGTGAACGGCATTTAAGGTCAAAGGAAGTAGTGGATGATGATGATGATGATGAGACACAGTTGCCATTAAATCAACCACTATTTCCGTCTCAAGACCTTGTTGAGGAGAATGTTATACAGTTGTCAATGACTGAGTATGTGGTGGGATCAAGACTTGAGGAGGATGATCAGAGTGAGGAAGTGGAGGAGGACTTGGTGGACGATGAGGTGACTGACCCCACCTGGGAAGGTGTAGAGCCGAGCGATGACAGCAGTCCTGAGGGTGAGCCATCTGCAGCACCGCAACAGGCTGGAAGAGGCAGTGGTGTGGCTACAGAAAGAAGGCGGACCGCACCAAACCGGCCCGCAAATGTTCCACGGAGCACCCACTTGCGTAAATCTACCTTGCCAAAGGGTAGGTGTTCCGCGGTATGGCGTTTTTTTAAGGAAAGTGCGGACGACAAAAGAATTGTAGTTTGCAACCTGTGCCACACCAGAATGAGCCGAGGCATGAACACTAGAAACCTCACCACCACCAGCATGATCCGACACATGGCATCCAAGCACCGTAGTAAGTGGGAGGAACGCCTGGATCGCCCATCTGTGTCTGCAGACCACACCACTGCCTCCTCTTCCCCTGTTTTCGGTGCCGGCCAATCGCCTGTCGAAGGCGCAGGCCCGCATACCTCCCGCCCTGCACCTGTAGCATCTGAAGCACCATCAGCGACCACATCCACTTCCCTGTCCCAGCGCAGCGTCCAAATGTCGTTACCCCAGGCATTTGAGCGCAAGAGAAAGTACCCAGCCACCCACCCACAGGCCATAGCACTAACCTCACACCTTTCCAAATTACTGGCCATCGAAATGCTGCCATTTAGGCTTGTGGACACTGAGTCCTTCCACAGCCTGATGGCAGCAGCTGTCCCTCGGTACGCGGTCCCCAGCCGCCACTACTTTTCCCGGTGTGCCATCCCCGCATTACACCACCATGTGTCCCGTAACATCACCCGTGCCCTGACCAACGCAGTTACTGGGAAGGTCCACTTAACGACTGACACATGGACAAGTGCTTGTGGCCAGGGACGCTACATTTCCCTGACGGCACACTGGGTGAATGTCGTGGAGGCTGGGAGCGACTCGGACCCTGGGATGGCACGGGTGCTACCCACGCCGAGGATTGCGGGCCCTACCTCCATCAGGGTTTCCGCCAGCACCTACGTTATTGGCTCCTCCTCCTCTGTTTCCACCTCTGAATTCTCTACACGCAGCGCCACTCCCCCATCAGCCAGTAGCTGGAAGCAGTGTAGCACTGCAGTGGGGAAGCGTCAACAGGCCGTGCTGAAGCTGATCTGCCTTGGGGACAAACAGCACACGGCCTCAGAGCTGTTGCAGGGGATTAGTCACCAGACCGAGCAGTGGCTCTCGCCACTCAACCTGCAACCAGGCATGGTTGTGTGTGATAATGGGCGTAACTTGGTGGCGGCTTTGGAGCTCGGCAAGCTCACACACGTACCATGCCTAGCGCATGTATTTAATTTAGTGGTGCAGCGATTTCTAAAAACCTACCCCAATGTGCATGATCTCTTGACCAAGGTGCGCCGCGTGTGTGCACATTTCCGTAAGTCATCTACAGCTTCGGCCGGCCTGTTGAAGCTGCAGCAGCGCTTACAATTGCCAGCTCACCGGCTGCTGTGTGACGTGAGCACGCGCTGGAACTCCACCTTCCACATGTTGGCCCGGCTTTGTGAGCAGCAGAGGGCAGTAGTGGAGTACCAGCTGTTACACGGTCGTCGCCTCTCCGTTCAACTTCCTGTAATCAGAAGTGAGGAGTGGGAATGGATGTCAGACCTCTGCGAGGTTTTACGCAATTTTGAGGAATCGACACAGATGGTGAGCGGCGATAACGCTATTATCAGTGTAACCATCCCACTTCTGTGTCTACTGAAACGCTCGCTGCTCACAATTAAAACCGACGCTTTGCATGTGGAAGAGGTGGAAATGGGGGAGGAAGAGCTTACACAAGGTGATAGCCAGAGCACCCTCACTTCGTCTTCTCAGCGACAATTGGAGGAGGCGGAGGAGGAGGAGGAGGAGGAGGAAGACACGGTTGCCTCCGCTACAGAGGGTAGCCATGGAACTTTAGTTCCATCTCTTCAGCGTGGGTGGGCAGAAGAGGAGGAAGAGGATGAGGATATTGAGAGTCATCCTCCTGGTGAGGACAGCGAAATCTTGACTGTTGGTACTCTGGCACACATGGCTGACTTTATGTTAGGCTGCCTTTCCCGTGACCCACGCGTTATACGCATTTTAAACAACACGGATTACTGGGTGTTCACCCTTCTGGACCCCCGCTACAAAGAGAATTTCTCATCTCTCATTCCTCCGGTGGAGAGGACAAGCAAAATGGTGCAATACCAGAAGGTTCTTGTTGAAAAATTGCTCCAAAATTTTCCATCTGACAACGCTGGCGGCAGAGTACGTGCTACCTTGGCCAACCGAGAAGGGGAGAAAAGGGGAGCACACAGCAGTTCCGAGAAAGGCAGGGCAACACTGTCCAAGGCGTGGGACACCTTCATGACACCCCGCCAGCACCCTCACCCTGATGCGCAGCCTAGTGTCACAAGGAGGGAAAAGTTTTGGAAGATGGTGAAGGAGTACGTAGCAGACCGTGTCAGCGTCCTCAATGATCCCTCTGTGCCTTACAACTACTGGGTGTCCAAGCTGGACACGTGGTATGAACTGGCACTCTACGCCTTGGAGGTGCTGGCCTGCCCTGCCGCCAGCGTTCTGTCTGAGCGGGTATTTAGTGCTGCTGGTGGCATCATAACAGATAAGCGTATCCGCCTTTCCACCGACAATGCTGATAGGTTGACACTTATAAAAATGAACAAGGCCTGGATTTCCCCTGACTTCTCCACTCCACTGGAGGAAAGCCCCGGGGGAACATAAACTCACTTTATATATGTTATTTACAATGATGGGAATACTCTGTATTCCCATTCACCCCTTCCACCCAAAAAACGGGTATATGGTTGACTCTTAATCTTCTCATCCTCCTCCTCCTCTTCCATATGCCCTGGGATATAATTTTTATATAGGGCCAGCTCACCAGCGGGCCCTGTGATATAATTTTTATATAGGGCCAGCTCACCAGCGGGCCCTGTGATATAATTTTTATATAGGGCCAGCTCACCAGCGGGCCCTGTTTGACAATTTTTATATAGGTCAGCTCACCAGCGGGCCTTCTCATATAATGTTTTATTGGGTCAGCTCTCTAGCGGGCCCTCTCATATAATGTTTTATAGCGTCAGCTCACTAGCGGGCCTTCGCATATAATGTTTAGGATGGTCAGCTCTGCAGCAGACCCTCACCCATAATGTTTTAGATGGTCAGCTCAGCGCACGTTTCCCTCTTAATCATGGCCTCAGTTCAATAAAATCAAGGAAATTTTTGGGAGAATTTGCCTCTGCGCACGTTTCCCTCTTAATCATGGCCTCAGTTCTGAAAATCAAGGAAATTTTTGGGAGAATTTGCCTCTGCGCACGTTTCCCTCTTAATCATGGCCTCAGTTCTGAAAATCAAGGAAATTTTTGGGAGAATTTGCCTCTGCGCACGTTTCCCTCTTAATCATGGCCTCAATTCTGAAAATCAAGGAAATTTTTGGGAGAATTTGCCTCTGCGCACGTTTCCCTCTTAATCATGGCCTCAGTTCTGAAAATCAAGGAAATTTTTGGGAGAATTTGCCTCTGATATACAAGTAAATATACAGCAAATATTGTTTGGTAACAATTTTTCGCCTAAAGTCGTTTTTATTTTCCTTTTTGTGTGTTTTATGGTCAGTCTGTAAAAATGGCGTACTACGGGCGAAAGATCGTTCCCAGCAGCGATGTTGGAGTCCAAGATGCATCCAGACATCCTCCCTATGCTGTCCCTGAACCATTTCTGTGGTATTTCCATCCTTTTCTGCCATTTTCCTATGGACCAGGCACCCTCCCCTCATCAGAGCAGGGGGTGCCTGGTGTAAAGCTCGAGTCCTCCCATTGACTTCAATGGGGCTCGGGTGCTCGGCCGAGCACTCGAGCCTCAGGGGGTGCTCGGTCAGAGCACCCAAACACCCGAGCATTGGGGTGCTCGCTCATCACTACTAATTAATCATCATAGTATTTGGATCTTGGAGAGTGTTATTTCAATTCTGTCAGAGTTGTAGTTCAAGAGTAATTGAATGATAAAGTATCCCCCCCCACCCCTTTTACTGATGTAACACTGCTCAGCCAGAGCAGCAGGGTGTGTTCAAGTGGATTGCAGAGAGGGCTTACACTATGTAAAAGGGACGGGACGGGGGAACTTTATCATTCAATAACTCCTGTACTACAACTCTGACAGTATTGAAATAGCACTCTCTATGGCTCATATACTATGAAGATTAATTGGAGTTGCTGTTTTTGTGAAACATTGCTATCCCTTTAAACATTCACTAATCATACCAATTCTAAAGAAACCCAGTTGACCCTGCCTGTCTATCAGACTATTGCTCCATATCCTTACTTCCCTTGCATCCAAGCTCTCTGAAAAGCTGGTATACTATCATCTGTTTGTCTCCTCTAACAATCTTCTTGACCTCCTACAATCTGGCGTCCACTCACAACACTCCAATGAGACTCCATTAACAAAAGTAACCAATGACCTACTCACAGCTAAATCCAAGAGACAGTGATCCAAATAATGGCCTTTGACCTCTCAACAGCATTTGACACAGTCAGAGGCGTAACTAGAAGCCACCGGGCCCTGGTGCAAAAATTACCGTGGGCCCCACTTCGACCACACTGTCCATCCATTGGCCATCTCCACGTTGCCCCCAATGTCCACCTCACACATTTCCCTCAATGTCCACCTCACAGATTGCCCCCATTGATCCCCAGTGTCCATCTCATACCTCACTGGTGGTCCAGCGATGTGGCAGGAGAGGTCTGTGCCTCCTTCTGTACAGACCTCTATTAGAAGCTGGAGCTCCCACGCGGTCCTGTCCCTAGTAATTTAGAGCGCTGGGAGATGATGTCATCTCCCAGCACTCTGCATTACTAGAGGGAGATCTCAGCTGCTAATAGAGGCCTGTGCCGAAGAAGGCAGACTTCATCTAGTTGCAGCCGCCGGGAAGGGGGTTTCAGGGGGCAGCCGGGCCCCTGGACTGATGAGCCTGGTCACGGTTGCTACCCTTATTGTTACGACAATGAACACAGTTGATAACCTACTTATCTTACAAACCCACCTCTCCATTGACCTCTGCGACTCAGTTCTGTGCTGGTTCTCACCCTGCTTATCAGAATACGGTTTCACGGTCTCATTTAATTACACCACCTCCTCTCGCCTGCTTCTCTCTTCCAGTAACAGTAATGCCCCTTATGTTGCATTTTACTCCAGACAAACTCCAGTTAGCTTTTATAAATATGAAAAGAAAGTCTTATTCATCAAGATTAAGATTTCCGGTTCTGGAGTAAACCAACAGCACCACAGAGTGGGGAAATTAAAATTCACAATGAGCTGAATGGGGCTTCTAATCACTTAAATGCTAAAGAAGCTTTCAGTGCATTGCAGAGAAATTCAATGAAGACCTCTCCAGTCTTCCGGGGGTTAAAAGTCCATTTAACGCAATATGAATATGCAGAATATGCGGGATTGTGGATGCACGAAGAATGCACAGCACCTCGGGCTTTTAATACCATGAATATGCAGAATTTTCATTACAACTTTATGGAGCAGTTGGTTTGCTAGAGAAATGCACCTGTTTAGCGAGATAAATAAGGCTCGAGACAGTGCTGTATCTTCACCTAGGCCTAGGGTGGCACTCCGCCCCCACCTGCCTGAAAACTGAACTGCTCATGCACGTTGCGCTTAGGAGCATGCATGTAGAGTGCACCCTAAGACTCCTTATCCGCCTCTGAGTACTAGTCACAGTTCTCCTCCAGCAGTGAGCATAGCATGTGGACGCCGACGGTGAGCCTGATAGTGACTCACGAATGCCAGAGAGGTACCGCGTTGGATCCGTCTTTGAATACAGGCCATATAATCACTGGGTTGCTGGCCTCTTTTTACATTCACTTACAACATATTTTAGCATCTTCGTACAAGATTAAAACATGTAATCTAGTAGTAGTACATAATATATGTATATGAACCTTTCCTTTTTTTGTGATAATGACCTTGTATGGTCTTCCTACAGGCTAAAGACACACAAAGTGGAATTATCATGTCAAAACGAACAATAAATTGCTATATCTGCGTTATGTTTATAAACCACTTAAAAAAAAAAAAAAAGCAGCTAAATGATTAAATACATACATTAGCGTACTGGACGAATTATACCTCAATACTTTGCTTCACAATGGGTTTTGAGGACAGCTCCATCACCCAAGGCGTTAATTTTATATTAGAGGTGGGGGGGTACGTGCACTTGTTTGAGCCTGGGGCAGCAGGAACCCTAAATACATCACTGACCAGAGAACCTAATTTAGATACAAAGTGGCCAAGATTTACTAAAGTGTGACTTTATTTATATAGAAAATGTTTTACCAAGAAGAATTCCTATGAGAGTTTATCTCATTTTCAGTTACATGCTGGAGAACTTTTACAGTAAGAATTTACATGTTTACACATAATAGAAACATATGAACGATATTTTTCCTAGTTACTAAGTAGATTAAATGAGTAGTAAGACTTCCTAATAATATACCCCTTCATACTTTACTAAGGCCTGAAAATTCTGTGGGCACATAAGAGTTTTATGATTTACCAACCTTTTCTTCATTTCTCATGCTGGTATAACCATTTTAGTAAAGGCAAGTCATACTTGAAAAATGTATAAAAAATGATTGTAGTTGGCATAGTTTTGTGTTCCTAGCGCTCCAACGGTATGTCACCTCATACTAACAAGGTTGTAATTCAACTTGAAAGAGTAGTAGCTAATGATTACAGTATACCTCCCAAGTGTCCCTCTTTAGGAGGGACAGACCCTCGTTTAGACCCAAATCCCTCTGTCCCTCTTTCCCACCCTGATGTCCCTCTTTTTAGGAAATCAGACTGTGTGGTGTGTATATAAGTATCACCCTGGTGTCCCTGTGTTTAGGAGATCAGACCGTGTGGTGTGTATATAAGTGTATCACCCTGGTGTTCCTGTGTTTAGGAGATCAGACTGTGTGGTGTGTATATAAGTGTATCACCATGGTGTCCCTGTGTTTAGGAAATCAGACTGTGTGGTGTGTATATAAGTGTATCATACTGTTCTACAGCAATAAAACTCACATTATTGTTTGTGTAAACATCAGTAGATGTGTATATAAATTAGTCTGTGTAAATAAAATACTTTGGTCTTGTTATAAGTCATTTATTAGGTTACACAAGCAGGGCCGGATTTACATCTCAGGAGCCTGTAGGCACAGAAATCAGAAGTGCCCCCCCTCATTGGCCATCTCCCCTGAACACCTCCACAATGCTCCTAATCTCCAAATTGTCCCCCATCATCTCCATATTGTCCTCACATTGCCCCCCATCAGCTCCATATTGCCCTCACATTGCCCCCATCATCTCCATATTGCCCTCACATTGCTGTCCCCCACAGTGTCCATTTCCTACCTCCTTCCTGGTGGTCCAGCAGCAGGAGAGGTCTGTGCCTCCTTCTGCACAGACCTGTAGCTGCTGGAGCTCCTGTGTGGTCTTTTCTTCAGTAATGCAGAACGCTGGGAGATGATGTCATTTCCCAGCGCTCTGTATTACTAAAGATCCGACGAGGGAGCTCAGCAGCTACAGGTCTGTGCCTAAGAAGGCACAGACCTGTTCTCACCATGATGTTGCGGCACCAGGTGGGGAGGCAACAAAAGATGATCCCAATGACAGGCGCCCCTCTATGGGGTGCGCCTGTAGGCAGATGCCTACTCTGCCTAATTACAAATCCGGCCCTGTACACAAGAAGGTGTCAATAGGTCATGAAACAGCCTACAAATTCTCTTTAAAGCCCAGCCCACCAGCCACGCCCCTAGCCACACCCCCTAAAACACAAGTGTTCCTCTTTGGCACTTTGAAATGTTGGGAGGTATGTTACAGTCATAAATTCCATGTATTTTCAAAGCTCTCTGAATCTTTGAAGAGGTAGAAATAGATAGGATTCAGTGTAGCAAAAAACTCACAAGAGTGATATAAAGGTGATACCTTTTAATGCTGAGGACATAGAAAGTGCAATCTTCTTCAGGTGTGGGTTAACAAATAAAGCTAGAATAAAACTACATTTATATTTACAGAGTATGACATACATTTGAAACAAAATACATGAGTACACAATGGGGGTCAATTAACTTAGTAAAGATACAGTCTACATCGATATGAAGTGATATGCATAGAGTAAATATAAATGCAGTTTTACTCTCGCTTTATTTGTTAACCCATACCTGAAGAAGGGACCTTAATGTCCTGAAATCTTGCACTTGTTATGGTCTCAGTTAGCCATTAAAAGGTATCAGCTTTATACCACTCTTGTGAGTATTTTGCTACACTGAATCCTATCTACCCTACTGGCTAACACAGTACCATCTTTTTTAAGATGTAGAAATGTAATATAGTTCAATTCGTTCATATAGCACCACAGACTGCAAACAGCTTTGCACACCAGCCTAGAGGTAAAAAAAAAAGCAAGTGACACCTCATTTGATGCGGGTGAATGTCTACTTTCCTGGATATCTGTAATGGCTATTATCTTTTTAGTGCATCCATTTAAATTTCAAAAAGAAAAGTGGCAGGTATAGGTTAGTGTTCCTGGTACCCCCATATTGTATGTCAACCCACACAAACAGGGTACCGTTTTTCTCAGGTTGGTAGCAGGTACTGAATACAGTAGGAAATTCTATGGTTTTCAAAGAGTTTAGTATCATTGAAGTGCTGAAAATGAAAAAAACAAACAAACGTATTTGTTTCTATAGTGCCAACTTTTGGAAATATTTGTGCACTTCAGCCTAGGGTTAGAAAGGCTAGTGACCACTCATTTGATGTGGGTGAATGCATACTTTCCAACATGGTATACTTTGCATACCTTTCCATCATGACACTAATAGTTATTACCATTTTAGTACAGGCAGCCATTTTCAAAAAAGAAAACAGGTAAGTGAAGTTTTGAGTTTTTGGCATCTCCTACAGTACGTGCCATTTGTTTCCTTTAGTTCCACCTTCTGGAAACATTTTTGTACACCAGACTAGGGACAGGAAGGTAAGCTGACCCTCATATGATGTGGTAGGTTATCTTCTTTACAAAATGGAAAGCTTTGTCTACCTTTTCTTCACTTCTGTATCTGTTATAACCATTTTAGCACAGGCACGTCATGTCTGGAAAATTGTTTGTAGTAGATGTAGTTCTGGCACCCGCTATGGTATGTCAGCTCAAACCAATGGTGCCATTTTTCTCCTAAGAGCACTAGCTAATGAATATAGTCAGAAATGTCATAGTTTTCAGATATTTCAATACCACTGAAGGGGTTGAAGTGTTAAAAAAAAAAAAAAATGCTATTTTTTTTCCTTTAGCACCACCTTCTGGAACAATTTGTTCACACCAGGATAGGGGAAGGAAGGTAAATGACCCCTCATTTGATGCAGTGTGTTATCTTAGTAACATAGTTGATGAGGCGGGAAAAAAGTAATGCGTCCATCATGTCCATCTCATGCCAAAAACATCCCTGTTGATCCAGAGAAATGCAAAAAATGCCCTCTGAATTTAGCCTCATGTAGGTAAAAAAAATTCCTTCCTGACTCCAAATGACAGTCAGATATTTCCCCTGGATCAACATCCAATCTGCTTTGAAGCCATCTGTCATAATTTTCAATATTGTCCTGTGCTAGATAGACATCCATTGCTTTTTTGAAAGCAGTTGCATAATCTGCAAATACAACATCCCGAGGCAAAGAATTCCATATCTTTACTGCCCTTACTGTATTCAGTAATATTACTGAATGATCTCTCGTTCTTAGCTCACCTCTTTTCGTAAATAATTCATTGGATAGTTCTTTCTATTGACCTTGAATGTATCTGTAAATGGTAATCATATCACCTCTTAGAATTCTCTTCTCTAATGTAAACAATCCCAGTTTGGCTAGTCTCTCTTTATAACTCAGATCCTCCAATCCCTTTATCAGTTTTGTTGCACGTCTCTGCACCTTTTCCAGTTGAATAATGTCTTTTTTAAGAACTGGCGCCCAAAACTGTATATTCTACATGAGGCCTAACCAAGGATTATTAGGTGTAGTTTAGTACTTCTAACCCCCCCTTAAGATATGTCATCTCATACCAGTGGGATGCCATTTGTCTCCTAAGAAGCATTAAGCTAATGAATACAGCAGGAAATTCAATAGTTTGCAAGTATTTTAGTACATTTGAAGGGGTGGAAATGTAAATTTTTTTTCCCTTAGCGCCACCTTCTGGAAACATTTGTGCTCACCAGGCTAGGGGTAGAAAGGCAAGTGACCCCTCATTTGATGCAGTAGGATATGTACTTTCTGGAAATATATAGTTTTTATAGTTATTCATTATTTTATGGTAGTTTTACCACATAACCACTAGAATGTATATATTGGTTCATAAAGATTAAAAAAATACCATTTTGCTCCCCTGGTAATTAGGGCTCTGTGCAGGCCATGAACATAGGTAAAACTATACAAATTGGGTATTTTTATACTTGAGGGAGTCAGGGCTTTTTCAAAGAATGTATCATTCATAATCAAGATAACGGTTTTGGATATATAGTCTGTGATTTTTGCAAAACAAGTAATTTTTTTTCCATAATGTAAAATTTACTTCATCCAAGGCACAATGCAAAAGCTCAATTTTCTCTGGTAAACACAATATATAGTTTTCCATATGTACTAGAAAGTTACCAGTGGAAATCAAGTCTAAACAGATGGATAGCAAAAATGCTGAAAATGTGTCTGGCCTACAGGGTACAAGAAATAGCACAAGCCCCAGGCACAGAAGGGGTTAAGATATAACCTCTTCAATCAGTTCTGGGTGTCAGGCCCATGGAGGCAGACATGACAACTGCTGGCAAATTTTGTTTTTAACACTTTGAGTGCCAGAGGGGTATGAGACGCATTGCAATGCGTTGCATACCCCTCTGGCACTCAAAGGTTTAAACTGAAGCAGGCAGAGCACATGAGCTGACCTTAACCCTTTAAGGGCCAGAAGGTTGTGTAGCACATTGTATATCAATGAGCTGCACACCCCTTAAAGGGTTAAGATTACCTGCGAGCAGCTGTCATGTCTGTCTCCAGCCATGCAAGACTGATTGAAGATGTTATCGCCTGAAAAAGAGCAATAGTACGAAATTCATAGGGGCCATTAGGATCTTCTGGTCATAGCAAAGTAAGTGGGGGACTATTATGAGGAGGAGTCAGGTGTCATTTAACACATTAAGGACCAGCCGTGCGACCATCACTTAAGGACCACAGAGGTTTTTATTTTTTTCGGTCACTGGAATCAGAGGTCCCCGAACCGCATGCTGCCACTTGGGGACCCCTGAATTCCAGGACCTACATGTACATCATGGGTCCTTTAGGCACGTTCTCCCCCATGATGTACAGGGGTTAAGCAACTGCAAGATTCATATTCGAACCTACTCCTAATATATTCAATAAGAATATTATTACAAACTGCGCATGAAAACAAACAAAAAAAAAATATATGCATGGAACACAGACTTTGATTCATATCGCCCTGTTTATGACTGGGCTCCCATCCATTTTGTGTGTGCTGATATGAGCACATCATTTTTTTAATTTTTTTAATAAACGAGAATTCTACTCGGCTGTAGTGCACCAATATCAAGCTCCCCTTCCCCTGCAGGCTTAGACAGTCACATCCTATGACGGACATTTACTAATCCCTTAGTGACAGCCGCGTTCATACGCGGCTGTCACCTTAACGCCCGAGGAACATTTTTTTTTTTTCAAACAAGTCCGGAGTCTCCGAGCAGCGTGCAGCCTCACGGAGACCCTAAGTGACAGTTTCTGCGGGATGTACCTGGTAAGTCATCCATCATTATGGGGTTAACCCCTTCAGTTCCGGGGAGGTATATAATAGATTAGATACCCCTCTCTGGCACTCAAAGAGAGAACCAATTCAGGATCAAAAGGGATGTACTACATATTACAAAGCAATGCACTGCACAAACCACTGGTTCACGAGGGGTTAAAGGAGCAGTAAAAAAAATATTATAAAAAAAACAAATATTGTTGGACTGAGTAAAACCATGGTACTCACAAATCTGAAACAGGGTTTGTTTCACAGTTATTACAGCTCAGACTTATTGTTCTTCAATTAAACTGTTAGAGACAAGGTGACTTTGGGCCGTATGTTCCAAAGAAAAAATGTGGAGGTGTTCTGGAGCAAACCATCTGCACAATAGGGGAGAACCAAAATTTCACATTGCTATAAATGGAGGTTTTAAACTATTGAATGCTAAAGAGGTTTCCAACGCATTTTGGGAGTTTTCCCCTATAGTGCAATTGGTTTACTCCAGAACGTCACTTTTCTTTTGAACATATGGCCCTTGGTGTCTGCGCAGTTCCCTAAAGAATGTGACACAAACCGCTATAATAACTTTTGAAGAAGCATTTCCCAAAAATTCACAGGAAAGCTTCCAAAAGAAGTGCATTTTCATAATGAATCTGCTTCTTTGACCCTTATGGAATGCATTGATTAGCAATGTGTTGCACGTGCTACTTGTCCTTAAAGGGTTAAAACTGCAAAGGCAGTTATGGTATCTTTTTGTTACTCTGAGTATTTGGTGTTGGTATAACGAGATTATAACAGATATGTTATTGAAACGGGGCCACCTACATGGCAAGCATCATTACAGCATGCTCACATTGTTGTAAGTGTGAAAATGGCACCTGCAAGATGTCGTTCCTTACAATGTCACCAGGTAGATATCTGTTAGGGTCAGTCTCTCTTAGTCAAACATATATTGGTGCACCACACCTATATACCCAGGATGTGACATGTAGATTTAAAATCATCAATACTTTATTAGATATATACATTAAACATATGGACAGTACCTCGTTCCATTAGACAAGGTGTAGTTGGCACCTCTCTGCAAAAAACTCTACTTGCTCTCGATCAAGTAGAGACTAACAGAGACTGATCCTAACCTAACAGATGGTAGCCCCCCCCCCAAACCTAACAAACCTATTTGTTAGGTAAGGGTCAGTATAAGTTTTGGGACCTGTATTTGTTAGATGGTATCCATTTGAAGTCTTGCATGTAAAGTTTTGCGTCATAAAATGTCACGTCTTTGGCCGCATCATTTGAAGTGTCACAATTAAAGTTATGCATCTTAAAGTGTTGCAAATTCTACATTTCTCTTCGTTCCGAATGGCGCATTCACCACATCGTGCGTTAACATGTCGTAGCATTAAGGATGCAATATGGTCCATTAATGATGCAATTTGGGTGCAATAGGGACGCAATAAGGATGCATTAAGGACGCAATATGGGTGCATTAATGATGCAATTCGGGTGCAATATTGGTGCAATAAGGACACATTAAGGATGAAATATGGGTGCAATACTGGTGCATTAAGCACGCAATATGGGTGCATTAACCCTTTGAGTGCCAGAGGCATACATAGTACATTGCTTTGCAATACTTTAAGTACCGCTCTGGCACTCAAAGGGTTAATGATGCAATTTGGGTACAATATGGGTTCAAAATTGGTTCAATAAGGACACATTAAGGATGCAATATGGGTGCATTATTGGTGATTTTGAGTAGGGCTTTGGTGAGTTTTGGGTTGGTTTTTGGGTAGGTTTTGGGTTGGGTTTTGGTTAGGTTTTGGGTTGGTTTTGCGTTGGGTTTGGGTTGGTTTTGGTGGGCGTTAGGTTGGTTTTGGGTTGGGTTTTGGTTGTTTTTTGGGTAGATTTTGGTGGGTTTTGTTGGGTGTTGGGTTGGTTTGGTGGGTTTTGGTAGATTTTGATGGGTTTTGGGTAGGGTTGTGGTTTGGGGTTGGATTTTGTGGGTTTTGGGTTGGTTTTTGGTTAGGTTTTGGTGGGTATTGGGTTGGTTTTTGGGTAGGTTTTGGGATGGGTTTTGGTTAGGTTTTGGTGGGTGTTGGGTTGGTTTTGGGTAGAGTTTGGGTTGTTTTCGGGGGTTTGGGGTTGGTTTTTGGTTGAGTTTTGTGGGTTTTGGTTAGGTTTTGGTGGGTGTTGGGTTGGGTTTGGGTTGTTTTTGTGGGTTTTTGGTTGGTTTTGGGGTAGGTTTTGGTGGGTTTTGGGTTGGTTTTGCACCCATATCACGTTCTTAATGCACCCATATTGAATCCTTAATACACCCATAATGCACCCATATTGCATCCTTAATGCACCCATATTGCATCCTTAATGCACCCATATAGCACCCATACTGCTTCCTTAATGCACCCATATTGCAGCCGTACTGTGTCCTTAATGCACACATATAGCATCAGCATTGCACCCATATTCCTGCACGATATGGCAAATGCACCATTCGGAACAACACGAAATGTAGAATTTGTGACACTTAAAGACTCAAAACTTAAATTGCGACACTTCAAATGACGGGGCCAAATACATGCCACATTTTATGACGCAAAACTTTACATGCGACACTTTGATAGTAAACCTGTTAGATTAGGGTCTGTTTCTAGAATCTTACCAGGTTTGTATCTGTTAGGTTAGGGTCAGTCTTGGGAGAGGTTTCTAACTGTTGAGTTAGGTCAAAGTTAGTATAGGTTTGGGGTCTGTATCTGTTAGGGCCAGTCTCTAGAATGTTGCTAGGTTAGTATCTGTTAGGTTAGGTTATGGTCAGTCTTGGTTAGGTTTGAAGGGATGTTTCTAACTGTTAAGTTAAAGGGATAGTAATGTTGCTTTAAAAGTTGCTTGCTGAGTCTTCTGTATGTTAAAAGTAACCGATTGTACTACGTCTAAGACCTTACTTGTTTGTAGTGCAAAAGTTATGACGTGATGAAGATACATTGCCCGCCCCTTTCTGGCACGTCATGCTTAAGATGCTGGTTGCTCAGGACGGCTGCAGCGAGGGACAAACTTCAGTATGCAAAGGGAAATTCTGCCCTCCTTCTTCAACAGGGGCAGGATTTCCCTTATACTTACTTACTGAAGTTTGTCCCTCACTGCAGCCGTCCTGCCCCACGATCAGATTTCAAATTTGGTGGGAGGCGGCTAGAGCGGCAGGTCAGGCAGGGGAACTTTATCACTTCATAACTTTTGAACTACAAGCAAGTAAGGTCTTAGACATAGCGCAATCGGTTACTTTTAACGTACAGAAGACTCGGCGACTAACTTTTAAAGCAACATTACTATGCCTTTAAGCTAGGATACAGCCATGATCTGTTTGAGGATTGTATCTGTTAGGTTAGTGTCTGTCTCTAGAATGTTTCCAGGTTAGTATCTTTTAGATTTGGTCAGGATAAGGTCAGTCTCTGTAAGGGTTGGGAGAGGTTACTAACTGTTAAAGGGATAGTAATACTTAAAATGTAAAAAAAATATGTTATAGGGTTTATCCCCCTGAGTAAAACAAGGGTACTCCCACTGCTGAAAGGTGTTTTATTCAAAAGTTATTAATTTTCAAAGTTGAATTTTTTAGGTGCAATATCACAGTGGCCTGAAATTGTACAGTGGCACTGTTGCTACACCATCCTATGGAGATTTATGGTCCTGGGACCAGAGCTGCCCATAGGATCATTTAGAAACAGCGCCACTGTACAATTTCAGGCCACTGTGATATTGCACCTAAAAATTTCAACTTTGAAAATTAATAACTTTTGAATAAAACACCTTTCAGCAGTGGGAGTACCCTTGTTTTACTCAGAGGGATAACCCCTACAACGTATTTTTTTTTACATTTTAAGTATTACTATCCCTTTAAGTTAGAGGGCTGTATTTGTTAGATTAGGGTCAGCCTCTAGAATGTAACCAGGTTAGTATCTGTTAGGTTAGGATCAGCCTCTAGAATGTAACCAGGTTAGTATCTGTTAGGTTAGGATCAGCCTCTAGAACGTAACCAGGTATTATCTGTTAGGTTAGGATCAGCCTCTAGAATGTAACCAGGTTAGTATCTGTTAGGTTAGGATCAGCCTCTAGAACGTAACCAGGTTAGTATCTGTTAGGTTAGAAGTTACGATCAGTATAGGTTTGGGAAGTGGTCTAGGTTAGTTGTTATGTTAGGATACTTGAGTTAGGCTGGGGGGGTTGGTTTGGGGGTTACTTAGCCTAGAGTACTTAATATGCAACATTTTAAAGGCTCTCTAAACAAGTAGGCAACATTTGGAAGTCACCATTTTGATGCACGCTATTACAGGAGCAACATTTCAAAAGTAAGTCATAACCGATAGCAATAAGCTTAATCTCAGACTGCACATCTGTCTGGCAGGATGATACAGTTATAAAGGATTTAGGAAGGGACAAAGCTTGCGTGCTGTATGCCAGGACATCCTAATGTCTTGTTTACAAGTCACAAATACAGCAAAGCTTGACAGCTTAATGCAATAGATAGAACATTAGTGAGTAAAAGTAACGGTACTTACTTCTGTAATATAAAAATTCCTACAATTACAGTGAATGAAATGACGTCCGATGTGATCCAAATTAGAAAATATTCATCTGGAGGCTAAAATACATAAACACAACAAACAAAACAGGACAGGCACATTAGTATTGAACGTAATAGCCAAAAAGGCACAAGGTTAGCAATTATGGGACGAACTAGCGATACTGGAAATTATCAAGTACAAATGCATTGGATACATCTGTGGCACTCACAGAATTAAGTGGGCTTTTAATCCCTTGTATACTAGAGAAGACTCCAAAGCATTGCATATCCAATGATGAAGGTCCATATCCGGACAAGAACCGTGACCAATAAATCTTTTTTTTGTTAGTTTTTTGGCTCAATTTATTAATCCCATTAGTGCTGCCTTATTGCTTTACTTTACATGAACTGGGAATGTGCAGCTGTAAATTAGGAATGAACGTGCTTCCATCAGCCTCCAAATATAAATATATATATATATATATATATATATATATATATATATACACACACACACACACACACACACACTAGTTGAAGAGCGCGTTACATGGGCCACAGTGCCACTGCCAGCCGGTCGCAGGGCAGTCATGCACAGTAAAAACTGCCCGCTCTGCGGCCGATACAGAACTGGACACTCCTTCGGAGTGCCTCACTCTGTATCACGGGCATTCTTTACTGCACATGACTGCCCCACGCGAAGCAGTCTGTACTGCACATGACTGTATCGTTACACATGTTTTAGCGAATTATTATATAGGAGGATATATATATATATATATATATATATATATATATATATATATACACAAACAATAAAGGATGGCAGTGGCACTCTATTTAAACAAAAATTTACAATAGACTAAATTGGTGCACGTCCCATATAATATGTATAAATGTATACTCAGCCAAAGCTGGATCAGGCGAGACAGCACTCAAGGAGTAGATGAAAAAACAAATTTTATTTCATGCCGGTGTCTAATTCACCAAACGTTTTCGGTCCTTACAGGACCTTCACCCTGATGAAGGTCCTGTAAGGACCGAAAACGTTTGGTGAATTAGACACCGGCATGAAATAAAATTTGTTTTTTCATCTACTCCTTGAGTGCTGTCTCGCCTGATCCAGCTTTGGCTGAGTATACATTTATATATATAGATATATATGCACCAGGAGGGAAGCACTCACACTTAAAAAGTCAAATGCCTGTGTGCCACATCCAGAGCAAACTATCAGAAGGTGAATGAACAGGCACTCTCAGGACTTGTACATAAAGCAAAATAGGTGTTTGGTTTGATCAACCTTTTGATTATTTACGTACTCTTGAAGAAGATTATATAAATAATCGAAACGTTGATTAAATAAAAACACCTATTTTGCTTTATGTAGTTGTAGTTGAGCACCCAGGCATTTACCTACATTAATCGAGAGTGCATCAGGCTCAAAATTTCCACTCACCACTAGCCAATGGTGAGTGAAAATTTAGCCCTGGCGAGTAGAAATTCAGCCCTGGTGGGTATGTTATGGCTTGCAGTGGCGAGTAACTTTTCTGGTCTGGTTAGTATCAAAGGACTTAAAATTTTAAGCCTGTATATATATAATTACACACAAATACACACACACAATCCGGTGATTGCTTCACACGTGGTGAGTAACATTAAGTATTTTAATAAATGTTCTGTTGGCTTGAGGAAGGTCCCTTGCAGCGGACCGAAACGTTGCCGTTTGTCTATATGCTGTTTATATCCACTTTGGTGTAATTTTAAATTTTTTTAAAACATGGAATGAAGATTTGATATAACTGTGAGTGCGTTTTTTTCATGCATCTATACCTGCGGTTTACTGCACCTGGTTTTCAATAAGTGTACTTCCAGTGAAGAGAAAGTATAGTGAGTGCCATACATATACACATATTATTTATATCACACACGTATATAAATCTGTCCTTGTCTATTGCAGTGTTGCATTGATTCACTGTCAATGCTATCAAAGCCCCTGAGCAAAAACCCCCTAAAATGAGATATTCATGGAGACCCCCTTTCAGGGATTTAAAAGTGTAAGACAAAAAAAGATGAGGATGGAAAAAAAAATAATTATAATTAGGCATTTGCAGAATATAGAAAGCAAAAAAGGAGGTTGACTGTCACTTTGAATATGTGCCAATATCAGCATGACAATGTAGCATTTCTTACCAGTAACCAGATGGGAAAAGGCACCTTGCTAAGGATATGGGAAGCGTCCGACGTGACTGAGTGTACCCCGGCGCACCACAGGATGGAATAGAGCCACGGCTCATTTACAGTGTACGTGTTCAGAGTGATATTTTCTGCATTGTATTCCCTGCCAAGTAAAACATAAATCACTGTCAAACACAAGACACACCAGGATTCACATGAGTAACACTTCACTTGTCACAATGAGATCGGGGCAGATAGAGCCGCAGAGGGCGTGCCAAACTGAATTGTATTAACCCTTTGAGTGCCAAGATTCACATGCGTAACACTTCGCTTGTCAAAATGAGATATGTGCAGATAGACCTGCAGAGGGTGTTCCAAACTGAATTCTATTAACCCTGTGTGTGCCAGAGGGGCGCACAACATGTTGCATCGTGGCACGCAAAGAGGGGCTCACAACGTGTTGCGTTGTGGCACACAAAGGGTTAAAAGATTTGGTGCAAGTCTAGATTAAAGGGATAGTAATACTTAAAACGTAAAACAAAATATGTTGTAAGGTTTACCCCACTGAGTAAAACAAGGGAACTCCCACTGCAGAGAGGTGTTTTCATTCAAACATTATTACAGCTCAAACCTGAATTTTTTTTAGGCGCAGTATCACACTGGCCTCAAATTGTACAGTGGCGCTGTTGCTACACCATCCTATGGAGGTTTATGGTCAACTGATCAGAGCTGGGCATAGGATGATGTAGCAACAGTGCCTCTGTACAATTTCAGGCCATTGTGATATTGCACCTAAAGAAACCTCAAGTCTGAGCTGTAATAACTTTAGAATAAAACACCTTTCAGCAGTGGAATTCATCTTATTTTACTCAGGACAATAAACCCTACAGTATATATTTTTTTTCCATTTTAGGTATTACTATCCCTTTAAAGTAACTGTACCATAGGGTGCAGAAAAAACTCTCAAATTCCTATCGTAAGTACAACGTTATTAAGAAATCCTACTGTGCCATCAGTTCCTTCTTGTTACCTTAAAGGGATAGTAATGTTTCATAATAAAAGCAGCTCTAATTAATCATCATAGTATTTGGACATTGTAGAGTGTTATTTCAATTCTGTCAGAGTTGTACTTCAAGAGTAATTCAATGACAAAGTATTCCCCTCCTACCCCTTTTGCTGATGTAACACTGTTCAGCCGGATCAGAAGGGAGGTGCCCAGGTAAACTGCAGAGAGGGACAATCTTCAATTAAGATAAGGGAAAAATCTGAAAAAGTTGTCAAGGGGGGCAGGGCTTTCATTGTTCTCATATAAAGAAGATTGTCCCCTGGTGTTATCTGTCTGGTCTATGGACTGGATTCCACATCTGAGAAGAGATGGCTTACACTAGGTAAAAGGGGCGGGAGGGGGAAACTTTGCTTGTGAATATCTCTTAAACCATAAAGGTTTGAGAGATAAGACTTATATCGTTGTTCGTGTTTCTTAATGCCTACAAAAGAAAATAAAGATAAAACTAAGCATTACTATCCCTTTAAGGTACAATGTAACACCTCCTAGAGGAGACTGGGATGGACAGCGCAGGCACACATATGTCTCTAAGCCAAAATGTCTGCATTGATGCCTGGCCATCAGTCTCAGAAGAAGTAGGATTTCTTATGCGTTTTGCATTAAATAGGGTCAGGGCTTAATCGTGAGTGGGGGGCAGGGCTTCAAGGACCTAGAAAAAATGCAATAAATATGCTGGGGAAGGAGGAGAAGTGGGTGGTAAATGGAAGAAACAGACAGGGAAGGACCAGAAGTGGGCGGAATTCCATAAGGAACTCCCCACATCCAGAGAATCAGCTTCTGCCACAGAGACCTGGTAATGAAGTCAAAACCGGTGTCTCCTGGGGCATAACCAGAGAGGTTCCAGCTATGGGAATCCCTCTGGCACTCAAAAAGGTAAACGCTGGAGATCTTGGCACTCATTAATATCCACATAAATAAAAGCAACCAGTAACTGTATAGAACAATCTCCACCTGTATTAAATAATCTCAGCTTTGAATACACAATCTCTTTCTCCAATATATGAATGAATGAATGAATGAATGAATGAATGAATGAATATATAATCGTGGGAGAATGTTTTTGTCTGATAGGTGTCTCAAGTATTTTGCACCTGTGCCCCTAATTAAAAGTTACGCCACTATAACATATAGTTGGGATATTTCTGTGTACACTAACTCGAATTACTGTTTTTTTTTCTGCTCTAATTAATTTATAATAGTTTGCTAAGGGAAGAATTAAACAACAAAAACATTTTCCCTCCCTTTGCAGGAGTGTCTGTGGTGGACATAAGTGTGTGAATCTTGACGTAATGGGTTAAGTGTTGGGAAGGTAAACAATAGGGCATTCAAACACAGGGAATTAAACATTTGTATTGATTAAAACTGAATACTTGCCTATTCTTTTTTTACTTTTCGGGTCTGCCATTTTAAAACGGAACTACCACCCCGCCTAAACTTGCCCCTAAAGAATTACCCATCTGGCGACTCGCTGCTCAGTAGTGCTAGTCACTAGAATTATTACCGCGTTATAGAGAATTCCTACTGCTCCCGGGACTGACATCCAGGAAACAGCGCAGGCATCTCTGCATCGTGATGTCTGTGTGCCGGTGCTGTCAGTTCCTTCCGGTGCTGAGCGGCTCCTAGCAACGCCTCCTAGAGCAGACTGGAACTAACAGCGCAGGAGTACAGTTGCCACTATGGACAGATGTCTGCTCTGTTTCCTGGCTGTCAGTCCTGGGAGCAGTAGGAATTCTCAATAACAAGGTAATGATTCTGGTGACTAGTACTATTGAACAGCTAGTCGCCAGATGGGTAATTCTTTAGGGGCAAGTTTAGGTGGGGTGGTAGTTCCGCTTTAACTTGTAGTAATTGGGATAATAAATGTTTCAAAGATTGTCAGTCTTATATATATATATATATATATATATATATATATATATATATATATATATATATATACACACACACACACAAAAAGAGAAAGCCTCATTATATAATTTATGTCTCCTCAGGAGACACGCACACCCAGGGGCGGCAGTAAGGAGGAGATATTCTTTCTTGAAATACAGGAAGTGAAACAAAGATTGCAAAACGGCAATTAGGTTAGTATACAACTAGATAATGAAACTTCAATTGCTAGGGAGAGCACGACTAATCCAAAAATGTTTTTCAAATACATAAATAGCAAAAAAACTTAAGAGGGAGTGCATTGAACCTTTCAAAAATGAGATTGGCGAGTTGATTAGGCAGAATAGGGACCAATAAATGGTAGAATATCCTCAACAAGAAACACGTAAATCCATACTACTACCAGATATTGGGTTAGCACAAGAGGGAAGACTGGACAAAATTAAGAATAAATGCACCTGGTCCTGATGTTATAAATTCAAGGGTTCTTTGTGAACTTGGTGTAGTGTTGGCAAGGTCACTCTTTTTTTGCTCTTTAATGACTATCACCACATACTCAATGCCACAAGGTTCTAAAGCAGAGCCTGGGAATTACAGACCTGTGATTCTGATCACTGTAGTGGGAAAACTGCTATAAGGGATAATAAGGGACTCTATACAGACTTACACTGTAGAAAATTGAGCTTCTATGAAGAAGTTAAGAACTAGCAACCAAGATAATGATAAAAGCAGTGAATGTAGTATTTCTAGATTTTGCACATTTTATACAGTGCCACACGGGATGCTGGGGTATAAAATAAGGAAATTGCAGCTGGGGATAACCTTTGCAACTAGATAGAAAACTTGCTGACGGATAGGGAACAGTGTGTTGTTGTAAATGGAAACTTCTCCTATATAGTAAAAGTTGGGAGTGGAGTTATTCAGGGTTCAGTACTTGGTCCGCTGCTTTTTAACATGTTTATAAATAACCAGGAAATAGGTATAGAAAGCAAGATTTCAATACTTGCAGATGAAACTAAATTATGCAGGGTAATACAGCAAAGGATTTTTGTTCTCTACAGAGGGATTTACATAAAATGGCAGATTGGGAAAACAAATGGAATACGACGTTTAATGTGGGAAATTGTAAAGACATCTGATGTAGAAGTCTAAGAGAGGTCAATAGAACGATTACTCTGATAAGCTTTTCATTCCAAGGGCTGATCAAATTACTAGGGACTACCTCTTAAGACTAAAGGAAAAGAGGTTTCAACCAGAAGAGGTTTTTTAAGTAAGGTCTGTTAAATTTTGCAATTTCTTGCCCAAGCATGTGGTAATGGCAGATCCAATGGATTCACTTAAAGTAGGGTGACCAGACCTCACCTTTAACTGGGGATGCATATGAAAAATGCATACTGCGGGACTGCTTTGATTTCAGTGAAGTACTGAAAGATGGCTATTTCATATGTGTCTCCAGTGAAGGGTGAGGTCTGGTCACCCTACTTTAAGTGAATCCATTGGATCTGCTAATGGATAGTAATGTTTCATAATAAAAGCAGGGTTAAATTAGTTGGAGAGAGAGACTAGAAGTTAAAGTGATAGTAATATTTCGTAAAAACAGCAGCTCCAATTAATTATCATAGTATTTGGGCCATGGAGAGTGTTATTTCAATACTGTCAGAGTTGTGGTTCAAGAGTAACTGAATGATAAAGTATCTCCCTCCTGCCCCTTTTACCTAGTGTAACACTGCTCACTGCAGTTGCAGAATATGTAGTCTAAAAGGAGTTGAAACAGCAAGATGATAAAATGGGTTTGTGCTGCCATCTGCTGACTAGTTTAAAACATGATTTAACTAAAATCAATATTAACATTTATTTATTTAGAAAATGTTTTACCAAGAAGGATACATTGAGGTTTTTCTCATTTTTAACCTTTGAGTGCCAGAGTGGTACGCAATGCCTTGCGTACCCATCTTGCACTGAAAGGGTTGAGTATGTCCTGGACATGTTTTCAGATTCAAAGGTAGTTTTATTGAGATTCTTTCTAATTCAAAGTCTACACACAGAAACATAGAATTTGATGCAGATAAGAACCATTTGCCCCATCTAGTCGCCCATTTTCCTACTGTAAAAACCTCAAACCTTATTTGATCCTTGGTTTTCTTATGTCCAAGACAGCCTTATGCCTATCCCATGCATGCTTACATTCTCTCACTGTATTAACCTCTACCACTTCTGCTGGTAGGTTATTCCACTTATCTATTACCCTCTCAGTGAAGTAAAACTTTCTTACATTATATCTAAACCTGTGTCCCTCTTTTTTTAGATTATGGCCTCTTGTCCTAACATTTATACTCTTGTGAAATGTACTTCCCTCCTGCACTGTGTTGAATCCCTTCATGTATTTGAATGTTTCTATCATATCCTCTCTCTATCTTCTCTCCTCCAAGCTATACATGTTCAGATCCTTTAGTCTATCCTGATATTTCTTTTCCTGTAAACCAGTCACCATTTTAGTAGCCCTTCTCTGAATTTTCTCTAGAGCACGGCTCAAAATTTCCACTCGCCACTAGCCAATGGCGAGGGAAAATTTAGCCCTGGCGAGTAGAAATTCAGCCCTGGTGGGTATGTTATGGCTTGCAGTGGCGAGTGACTTTTCAGGTCTGGCTAGTAGCAAGGGGACTTCAAACTCTAAGCCCTGCTCTAGAGTATCTATATCCTTCTGGAGATCGGGTCTGCAGTACTGTACACAATACAGAAGATAGGTGGGCAATCTGTGTCCCCTCTCCTGCTGCTGCTAAACTGCAATAACCCTTTAAGACTGCAGTTGCATTCCAACAACAGCAGAAGAGTCACTGCTTCCCAACCTCTGTTCTGGAGCCACAGGATTTTGTCCACCTCTTAATGAATCCTCCATTGTCAGGGGTATCAAATCGATATCTCCAAAATTCTCATTGATTTACATCGGAATTGTAACCCTTTTGTGTGTTAGAGGGGCATTGCTTCTCAGTGCATTGGATGCCCCTCTGGCAATCAAAGGGTTAATATCTAGAATGCTAGAGAGTTTAAAAGCCCAATTTAAAACAAGAAAGGTATCAGAGTTCCATCTGGTACAGTTAGGTTGCACTGTGGTGCCACTCGTTAGGTGGCTGCACTGTGGTGCCGCTCGTTAGGCGGCTGCACTGTGGCGCCGCTCGTTAGGCGGCTGCACTGTGGCGCCGCTCGTTAGGCGGCTGCACTGTGGCGCCGCTCGTTAGGCGGCTGCACTGTGGTGCAGCTGGATAGGTTACACTGTGTTGCAGCTGGATAGGTTGCACTGTGGGACCACTGGTTATGCTGCACTGTGGGACCGCTGGTTATGCTGCACTGTGGGACCGCTGGTTATGCTGCACTGTGGGACCGCTGGTGGTTAGGTTACAATGTGGTGCAACTGGTTAAGGTGCCCCAAAATTGTTCCACTTTTATCATTGCTATGTATTTAATATACTGTATTTGCTTGAATATAATGCAAGTTTTTTGTTTGTTTTTTTAATTAAGCTGTGACCTCTCTCTTTATATTTGGGCAGCCCACTAATTTACAAGAAAATACCATCTGGCGGGCAGCCCTTTCCTCTCCCACTACCTCTATGGAAGGACCTTTTCATCCCATCAGCATTAATACATACCTCCCAACATTTTAAATTGCCAAAGAGGGACAATTGTGTTTTAGGGGGTGTTGCTGGAGGTGTAACCGGAGGGCGGGGCATTAACAAGAATTTTTAGGCTGTTTCATGACCTATTGACACCTCCTTGAGTTACCTAATAAATGCCTTATAACAAGACCAAAGTATTTTATTTATGCAGACTAATTTATAAACACATATACTGACGTTTAACTAAACAATAATGTGAGTTTTATTGCTGTAGAGTAATATGATATACTTATATACACACCGTTCAATCTGATCTCCTAAAACAAGGGACATTAGGATGGGAAAGAGGGACAGTGGGATTTGGGTCTAAAAGAGGGACTGTCCCTCCAAAAGAGGGACACTTGGGAGGTAAGTTAATAGATAGGTCCAAGTAGGACCTTTTCATCTGCATACCTCCCAAGTGTCCCTCTTTTAGACCCAAATCCCTCTGTCCCTCATTACCACCCTGATGTCCCTCTTTTTAGAAGATCAGACTCTGTCATGTGTATGTAACTGTATTACATTGCTCTACAGTAATAAAACTCACATTAATGTTTTTTAAATGTCAGTAAATGTGTTTATAAATTAGTCTGTGTAAATAAAGTACTTTGGTCTTGTTATAAGTCAATTATTAGGTTAAACAAGGAGGTCTCAACAGGTCATGAAACAGCCTAAAATGTCTTGATAATGCCCCGCCCACCAGCCACACCCCCTAAAACACAAGTGTCCCTCTTTGGCAATTTGAAATGTTGGGAGGTATGCATCTGCACCGAGAGGTCCAGGAAGGGACCTTTCCATATGCACTGATTGACAGACGGGTTCAGACAGGACCTTCCTGCTTTGTGTGATGTCATTGTGGCAGTGAGCAGCAAATTCAAGCATGCTGATAGCTGGCCTGGTCTCCAGGAAGCCTGCTTTTTCTATTACTGCAATGCAAATTTAAAGGTAGGGAGAGAATGAGAGGGTCGTCTTACATTCATGCTTCCCACCCCTTTAAATTAAGTTCAAAGTGCAGGGTTGTACTTTATGCACCAAATACAGTAATCGAGTTTACCCACAATGTGGCATCTCCCCCAATATAATATACATTTTAGTCCTGTATTCCTTGTGCTTCCATTTCTCATGTGATTCTGTATCCCTGTTATACATGGAAGACATCATAAAGAAATTAGGTATTTTATCCATGGTGCTTACCGCTACTTATTTCTAAGAAGACAGTTAATTAGAAGTCTTACAGACAGGCAGTTAATAAAAGTTTTTCATATGCTACAACGTATTCCACCTTTAGGAAACATTTTCTTAACACTTACTAATGTTTCACAAAAACAGCAGCTCCAATTAATCTTCATAGTATTTGAACCATATAGAATGTTATATCATTACTGTCAGAGTTGTAGTTCAAGAGTAATTGAATGATAAAGTTTCCCCCTCCTACCCCTTTTACCTAGTGTAAGCCCCCACTCCTCAGATGTGGAATGCAGTCCATAGACCAGACAGCTCACATCAAGGGACAATCTTCTTACTGTGGGAACAATGAAAACCCTGCCCCCCTTGACAGGTTTTTCAGCTTTTTCCCTTATCTTAATTGAAGATTGTCCCTCTCTGCAATCTACCTGGACACACCCTGCTGCTCTAAGCTGAGCAGTGTTACATCAGTAAAAGGGGAGGGAGGGGGATACTTTATCATTCAATTACTCTTGAACTACAACTCTGACAGAATTGAAATAACACTCTCCAAGGCCCAAATACTAAGAAGATTAATTAGAACTGCTTTTATTATGAAATATTACTATCCCTTTAAGGGGCCAGAGGGTTGTGCAACACAATACATCACAGTGTGCTGAACACCCCTCTGATTCTTAAAGGGACAATTTGTTAAATGTAAAGCCCCTTTAAGAGAACTGTTCTTAAAATGAACCGGTTGTGTCCAGTACAATGTGATCATTTGTATGGGGATGGCATAGGAAACCTAGTTAACATTACCTGTGCCATTTTTCCTGCAATAAAAAAAAAAAAAAAAAAATAGATCTTGTAAATATTATGTTTGCATATCCCCATTTCTCGTGTGTGTGTGTGTGTGTGTGTGTGTGTGTGTGTGTGTGTGTGTGTGTGTGTGTGTGTGTGTGTGTGTGTGTGTGTGTGTGTGTGTGTGTGTGTGTGTGTGTGTGTGTGTGTGTGTGTGTGTGTGTGACAGGGATTTTTTTTTATTTTCCAGTCAGTCCTGGTTTGGATAGCTTAGATTACACTACATTCTGCAGCTTCACTGACTGCCACAGATGAGATCACCAGCGACTTTTCTGTTTTGTGTCTTTTTCATGATAAAAGTTTACATTTATGAAAAAGAAATGCTCAATAATCTAAGTATTATATGGGTAGATATTGTGCAATTCCAGAATTATTAATGTTTAAGCTGTTTTTCCACATTAATAGTGCTCTCTAGTGTCCAGAGAGTTCATGTACAGTTCATCTGGTTATTCTGTTGTATCCTACTAGAAAAGTGAGTCGCTGACAAAATTTCTAAATAGAATGTGACAGTATTTGCTCCAGACTGAGCAATTAACATTTAGGAATAAGTGCCCTTATTTTACTCAACAGAAAACATCCTAGAATAGAGTTTCATAAAAAAAAGTTTATTGCACCTTTAAAGTCTCTCCAAAGAGTATTCAGGTTGCTACTTGCAGAGCTAATTCCAGGGAAAAACACAGAATGTGCCTTGATCCAGAACTTGAGACAACTAATGTCTGATGTCTTGCAAAGAGACAAGAATTTTGCTCCAGTTGGAGATGAACAAGACAGATACTGCCTGACCTTAGAACAGGTATTCAATTTTACTTTCCTGTTCACAGAGATCTCATCACTTGTTATCTTGTTAGACTTATATGGACAAAAAGCAAGGAGATTCTGTACTCAACCAACATACCATACTGGGCTTAAAATGGCAAGAGCGTCTTAGAACTAGTAACGATGATGGTTATTAAAAATAAAACAATGAAACGCCAGCTATTCTGATTGTGTTAATAGTACATAGAAGCAGTAAACCTTGATTTCAATAAACCACATATTATATGATATTTCCAGGTGAGGGTTTTCATTCAAATATTTTTAATCAAACTTAGAAACAGCACCACCTGGTGTCCAAAAAATTATAATGCAATTTCTGGGAGAGCTGAATTCATATATCTTCCGTAATAAATAACCATAATAGAAAATTGCAGTTTCATGTAAAAAAATTAAACAAAATAAATAATAAAAAAGTCAAGTTTGAGTTGTCATACATTTTGAATGAATAATCTCCAAGCTGTGAGAGTACCGTCGTTTTGCATTAGGGGAACAGTGACAGGTGTTTAGAGCAATCGAATACACTCTCCCCCACTTTCTCTCTCTTCCTTCTAAACCCCCAAAAGCATTTACCCTTCACTCCTCACTCTCCCTCCCCATATGCTTTTTTCTTCCTAATCTACTTTTGTCTCCTTTTTTATCCCCTCTTCACTTCTCTCCTCTTATCTCCTTCTGCCATTTTTACCACTATTTTACCTTTTTAAAGGGATAGTAATGTTTCATAATAAAAGCAGCTCCAGTTAATCTTCATAGTATTTGGGCCATGGAGAATGTTATTTCAATTCTGTCAGTTGTAGTTCAAGAGTAACTGAATCAGGGCTCAAAATTTCCACTCACCACTAGCCAATGGCGAGTGAAAATTTAGCCCTGGCGAGTAGAAATTCAGCCCTGGTGGGTATGTTTTGGCTTGCAGTGGTGAGAAGCTTTTCAGGTCTGGCTAGTAGCAAAGGACTTCAAATTACAAGCCCTAATTGAATGCTAAAGTAGCCCCATCCCCAGGGCCGGATTTGCCATTAGGCAAAGTAGGCATCTGCCTACAGGCGCACCCCACAGAGGGGCGCCTGTCATTGGAATCAATTCTTTTTTTTTTTTTTTTTTTTTTTTTTAACTTTATTTTTTTTATTCATCCTACTGTTGCTCCCTCGGTGGCATCATCTCCCAGCGCACTGCATTCCTAAAGAGAAGACCGCGCGGGAGCAACGTGAGCTACAGTTCTGTGCAGAAGCAGGCACAGACTTTTCATGCCGCTGGACCACCAGGGAGGTAGGAAACGGGGCAATGTGGAGCTGATGGTGCAAGTTGGAGATGATGGGGGTAATGTGAGGGCAAGTTGGAGCTGATGGGGCAAGTTGGAGCTGAAGGGGGCAAGTTGGAGCTGATGGGGTAATGTGAGGGCAGATTGGAGCTGATGGGGCAAGTTGGGGGGGGCGCTTCAGATTTCTGTGCCTACAGGCTCCTGAGATGTAAATCCGGCCCTGCCCATCCCACCCCTTTTACTGATGTAACACTGCTCACCTCAGAGCAACAAGACTGTCCGGATGGATCACAGAGAGGGACAATCTTCAGTGATCATAAGGAAAAATCTGTCAAGGGGGGCAGGGTTTTCCTAATGCTCACAGTAACAAGATTGACCCATTGCGGACATCTGTCCGGTCAAGAGACCAGATTCCACATCTGAGGGGAGGAGGCTTACACTAGGTGAAAGGTGTGGGAGAAGGATACTTTATCATTCAATTACTATTGAACTACATCTCTGACAGAACTGAAATAACACTCTCCATGGCCCAAATACTATGAAGAGCTGCTGTTTTTGTGAAACGATACTATCCCTTTAACTTCTAGTCTCTCTCTCCAACTACTTTAACCCTTTACTCTGCCTCTCCTCCTACCACAGTTTTCATTTAATTCTTTCCCTTTATCTCTGTCTACATTCTGAATATTTTGAAAGTTACCAAGCATATTAATATTTCCCCTTAAGTATATGAGTTAAAGAAACAGTTGACTTTCTTTTTCTCTGTACATATTCTGCATGTGGATAATATGTAAAGTCACACTGCCTAGGATTTTTTTCCCCAGCTCTCTTATTTTTTTTTATATATACTTATTTATTTTTTACTAGTGTAAAAGCCCGTGTACATGGGCCAAGGTCCGGGTAATGTTAACTCTTTGAGTGGCAGAGGGGTAAGCAATGCATTGCGTACCCCTCTGCCACTTAAAGGGTTAAGAGGCCGCTACCTCACAGCTTCACGCGATACAGGCTTGCGTTGCCTCACTCACACGATGCAATCATGCGCAGCAGAGACTGCTCGAACACGGACAGTCTCTACTGCGCATGACGGCTTCTGACAAACATTCTAGCCAGTTATTATATAGAATGTCTCTGGCAGGGAGCTCTTTGGATTTTGCGCTAGAAAACTTTCTGGGACTCTGAAACAGTGAAACTATGTAGAAAATCCTGTCTCAGCATATAGACCATTCTGTGCTACAGGAAGATTTATTAACTTCTCTGCTTTCACAGTCCCCACCAGAAAGCTCTCTGAAAACACAGATGCAGAAGAGCTCAAGGTAATGTATGAGAAGATGGCTTTTGCTGTGTGTATATATAATCATTTAGGACCAGAGAGGTGTTCTCACATTTAGTCAATATTATAGTTCTCTTTCAAAAAAGTTGAGAAATTCAGGCTATTTAATGAATATTAATACTGTGCCCCATACCCCATGCTTGGTTTATGATCTCATACATGAACATTACAGTTGACATCATTAATTAAACTGATAAATATTATTTACAAAGCACAGGTGTAGGAAGTTAATGTAGCCCTTCTCTGAATTTTCTCTAGAGTATCTATATCCTTCTGGAGATGGGGTCTCCAGTACTGTACAGTACAGTACTGAGGTCTGACCAGAGATCTGTAGAGTGGCATGACCACTTCCCTTTTACTGCTACTAATGCCCCTAGCTATACAACCAGTACCCTGCTTGCATTCCCTACTGGGGAAGGTACTTATATTTATTTAACCCCTTGAGTGCCAGAGAGGGGTTAACAGGAAAGGTAGCGACTTTTGAATGAGGCCTGGAATATACAAAAGAAAACAATGGGGAGACATCTGGGAAAACTGTGGGGGGCGGTTGGGAAACAGCCAGACAGATGTCCTGGAGACCTGCATAAAGACGTTCCTACTGTATACAGACAAGTACCTAGGACAGACATCCTGTGACTGACATCTAAAACGTATGATAGCCTGTTTTTTTAATCTTTAGATTACGTTAAAGGGATAGTAATGGATGAATATAAACACATCTTCAGTGTTTTTGGTCATGTACCGCTGTATTTCAATTTCCTTGACGTGTAGTTCAACAGAAATTCAATTATAAAGAATCCCTCTCCTGCCCCTTTTACCACTTCTCTGCCTCCTCCCCGCAGATGTGGGATTCGGTCGCTTGACCAGACAGCTCACAACGACAAGATGGTCCCTGCCACCCTTGACGAAAAAGGGCAGAATTTTCCTTATGGTCATAGAAGATTGTCCCTTGCTGTGAGCTGTCCGTCTTGGAGAGCGCTTTACCTAGTTAAAAGGGGCGGGAGTAATTGAATTACTGTTGAACTACACATCGAAGGATGTTGAAATACAGCGGTACATGGACAAAAACATTTGAAGAGTTACTGGAGATGCATTTATATTCATCCTTTACTATCCCTTTAATGCTTTACCAGCTATCTGGTTCATTAACCAAGTGTAGTTCAGAAATGAAATGCCTGCATTTCAAGACATGATTTAGGTCTTACAAATCAACCTGTACGCACAAAAATGAAATTACAGAATCGGTCTGCTCATCCCTATTCCCTAGTCATGACCAAGGTCAGGAGTGGCCAATTTTCCCCTTGTCCCCAGCTGTTGGCTGGTTGCGGACAATGGGAGCTGTAGTTCCTAACAGCTGGAGAACCAACATCTAACTCTGACTTATCTTGTTGTTAGGCGTCCTTCAGGATTCGGCAGGAAAACTGAATTCTAAGCCTCTCTCAATGACACAAAGAAAGAAAAAAATATTTATAGCCGTGTTTACCTGATGTCCTCGCTGTTGACTTCTGTGTATCTCAGGTTTAATATCACAATGCCTTGCTCTCGCAGGTGACTCACATCTCTCTTGTAGTCAGTAGTCTGCTGGAAGCTTGGAGCCATCTGTCTCACCAGCTGTCGTTCACTGTCAGAGAGCCACATCACCTGTAGTGAAGAAGATAAGAGACGTCAAGAAGGTACAATGTAACAGATTACATTCATTGTTTCAGGAGCATACTTGGGAACTTTTGAAATGAGCTCACCCTGAGACCTTTGAAATATTAACCCTTAATGCTCACAAGAAAGTAGATTCTCTATGCTTTGTCAGTGGTTGCTCTATCCCAGAGATAATTCAATTGGTCCTCTAGGAACCTTTAACATGCTACAGTTCTGATATCACTTCTTATACACTATAACATTCTACAGCTCTGATATCACTTCTTATACACTATAACATCCTACAGTTCTGTGATATCACTTCTTATACACTATAACATGCTACAGTTCTGATATCACTTCTTATACACTATAACATTCTACAGCTCTGATATCACTTCTTATACACTATAATATTCTACAGTTCTGTGATATCACTTCTTATACACTATAACATTCTACAGTTCTGTGATATCACTTCTTATACACTATAACACTCTACAGTTCTGTGATATCACTTCTTATCCACTATAACATTCTACAGTTCTGATATCACTTCTTATACACTATACCATTCTACAGTTCTGATATCACTTCTTATACACTATACCATTCTACAGCTCTGATATCACTTCTTATACACTATAATATTCTACAGTTCTGTGATATCACTTCTTATACACTATAACATTCTACAGTTCTGTGATATCACTTCTTATACACTATAACATTCTACAGTTCTGTGATATCACTTCTTATACACTATAACATTCTACAGTTCTGAT
Organism: Rhinophrynus dorsalis; assembly: GCA_037306005.1. NCBI lineage: Eukaryota > Metazoa > Chordata > Amphibia > Anura > Rhinophrynidae > Rhinophrynus > Rhinophrynus dorsalis. The sequence continues at coordinate 602,831,523 of CM074719.1, forward strand.
ATCATTTCTTATACACTATAACATTCTACAGTTCTGATATCACTTATTATACACTATAACATTCTACAGTTCTGATATCACTTCTTATACACTATAACATTCTACAGTTCTAATATCACTTCTTATACACTATAACAGTCTACAGTTCTGATATATCACTTCTTATACACTATAACAGTCTACAGTTCTGATATCACTTCTTATACACTATAACATTATACAGTTCTGATATCATTTCTTATACACTATAACATTCTACAGTTCTTATATCACTTCTTATACACTATAACATGATACAGTTCTGTGATATCACTCCTTATACACTATAACATTCTACAGATCTGATATCACTTCTTATACACTATAACATTCTACAGTTCTGATATATCACTTCTTATACACTATAACATTATACAGTTCTGATATCATTTCTTATACACTATAACATTCTACAGTTCTTATATCACTTCTTATACACTATAACATGCTACAGTTCTGTGATATCACTCCTTATACACTATAACATTCTACAGATCTGATATCACTTCTTATACACTGTAACATTCTACAGTTCTGATATATCACTTCTTATACACTATAACATACTACAGATCTGTGATATCACTTCTTATACACTATAACATTCTACAGTTCTGTGATATCACTTCTTATACACTATAACATTCTACAGTTCTGATATTTTACTTCTTATACACTATAACATTCTACAGTTCTGATATATTACTTCTTATACACTATAACATTCTACAGTTCTGTGATATCACTTCTTATACACTATAACATTCTACAGTTCTGTGATATCACTTCTTATACACTATAACATTCTACAGTTCTGATATATCACTTCTTATACACTATAACATTCTACAGTTCTGTGATATCACTTCTTATACACTATAACATCCTACAGTTCTGATATCACTTCTTATACACTATAACATTCTACAGTTCTGTGATATCACTTCTTATACACTATAACATTCTACAGTTCTGATATATCACTTCTTATACACTATAACATTCTACAGTTCTGTGATATCACTTCTTATACACTATAACATCCTACAGTTCTGATATCACTTCTTATACACTATAACATTCTACAGTTCTGCGATATCCCTTCTTCTCTAGGTACTATACAGTGGTGAATTGTTTTCTCTTTTCACTTATGGTTGATATGGAGTATTGGGGTATATACATGTTTTATATATTTTTATAGATGTCCTCAAGTTTTTAGTAAAACATTGTTTATTTGGATACAGAATTGATTCAGCAGATAATATATAAGCGGCACATAGAAGTGTATGTATAGCAATTTTAAAACAAACCAGTCGCACCGTAAGTGGTAAATGAAAATCCCCATTAATTGAAAAGTGTATTTTTTAACACTTTCCATGTCAGAGAGGTCTCCAGTGCATTGCTCCACAATGCATCAGACACCCATATGGCACTCAAAGGGTTAACCCCTTGAAAGTGCAATGTGTCGGAGACATCTCTAGCATTCAAGGGGTTAAAAATGACACTTAACACTTTGAGCGCCAGAGGGGTACGCAACACATTGCTTTGCAATGCGTTGCTACCGCTCTGGCACTCAAAAGGTTAATCGTACATTTGCAAAATTCTCACTTTAACACTATATCACATTATATTGGTTTGCTCTAGAACTTTAGCTCTTTAACTTTCTCAGTAAGGCTTTTTTGAAATTCCAGGTCAACAAAATGTTATATTAAAATAAAATTTAAAGGGGATCACCCCTGTCCAAGTTTATCTTAACAGTTAGGTTATATAGTGAATATGTGGATTACTGTATTTATTTATCTTTTTTAATCTCTATTTGGCCGAAATTTAATGATTAAAGATTGCCCTGCGCCCTACTTCCGGAAAGACTGTGGTTACCAGCTCTGTACCGCAGTCTGTCACTCTTCCTCTGCTCCCCTCCCCCCATATCCAGCCTCTTCCAATGACAGAAGCTTTCTGCTGTAAGCTACAGCACTCTCATTGGCTAGAGATCGCTACAGCTTACATACAGAAAGCTTCCTTCATTGGAGGAGGCTGGATAGAGGGAGGGGAGCAGAGGCAGAGTGACAGACTGTAGTACAGAGCTGGTAACCACAGTCTGTCAGGAAGTAGGGCGCAGGGCAATATTTAATCATTAAATTTCAGCCAAATAACAATTAAAAAAAAACCAAATTAATACAGTATTCCACATATTCACTATATAACCTAACTTTTAGGATAAACTTGTATAGGGGTGATAGATCCCCTTTAAAAAAATTACAAAAATAAACAGACTTCTGATTTTGTTCTCTAATATGGACTGAGTTCAATACAATGCAATTGTGCCTTTAGCTGTTTAGACACATACCTGGGAACTCTCTGGGTTGCGACCCAAATCTCATGATCTAAGGTGAAGAGTCACATGCTCAGGCTGAGAGAGCCCAGTGTTAACTGCTATCTGATCTGCACCAATTTGCTGCTTGTTTGCTGCTTGCGCCCTACTTTCTGACAGACTGCGGTTACCAGCTCTATACCACAGTCTGTCACTCTTCCTCTGCTCCCCTCCCTCTATCCAGCCTCCTCCTATGAAGGAAGCTTTCTGTATCTAAGCTGTAGCGATCTCTGGCCAATGAGAGCGCTCTAGCTTACAGGCAGAAAGTTTCTGTCATTGGAGGAGGCTGGATATGGGGGGGAGGGAGCAGAGGAAGAGTGACAGACTGTGGCCTACGTTGCTGCGAGAAAGACAGGGGGAGACATCCTGCTTCTCTTTTGTATGTTCAGGAGTGAAAAACTCTTAAGTTGCTGCATATTAAGGCCCTTAAGGGCATACCTGAAAACTCTCCAGATTTGCCCCGAAGACTCCGGTTTTGAGAGTACATTACAGGGTCTCTGGGGTAGAGGCCTATTCTCCGGATGTGGTGGGGGTTTCCTTTAAAACTCTGCCCACTTCTGCTTCTGCCCATTTCTCCTCCTTCCATCCCAGTTCCTCCTACTTTTCCTCCTTTCTCACCCAGTTCCTCCCATTTCCCACCTACTTTTGTGGTGCTGATGAAAGCCCCGCCCCCTCTAGGCTAAGTCCTTCCCCCTTCTGCAACGATTTGCGGCAATTATATCCCCCAGCAGGACAAGATTCCACAAAAGAAAGTTCCAAGGTATCATTAAGGGTTCCTTAAGGACCGATATGAACGCCTTCTGTTTAGAGCAAGCAAGGAGGGATATATCTCCTGAAATCTACCTTCTGGTTAAGTTTAAAGGGATAGTAATGTTTCACAATAAAAGCGTCTCCAATTAATCTTCATAGTATTTGGGCCATGGAGAGTGTTATTTCATTACTGTCAGATTTGTTGTTTAAGAGGAATTGAACGATAAATTATCCCCCTCCCTCCCCTTTTACTGATGTAACACTGCTCAACTCAGAGCAGCAAGACTGTCCGGATGGATTGCAGAGAAGGACAATCTTCAGTGAGCATAAGGAAAACCCTGAAAAACCTGTCAAGGGGGGCAGAGTTTTCCTTCTGTTCACAGTAAGAAGATTGTCCCTTGCTGTGACCTGTCTGGTACCAGGACCAGATTCCACATCTGAGGGGAGGTGGCTTACACTAGGTAAAAGGGGTGGAAGGGGGATACCTTATCATTCAATTACTGTTGAACTACAACTCTGACAGTATTAAAATAACACTCTCCATGGCCCAAATACAATGAAGATTAATCGGAGCTGCTTTTTTGTGAAACATTACTGTCTCTTTAAGGCTTAATATTTCAAAGATCTCAAGGTTGGCTCATTTTGAAAGTTCTCATGTATGCCGTTCAGACACATACCAGGGAACTCTCAGGGTTTTTGACCCAAATCTCAGGATCTCGGGGTAAAGGGCCACAATTCTAGGGGTCAGTCAGTCTAGTGTTAAACACTCTCTTATTAGTACCAATTAACTGCTTACCTAGCTCCTAAATTACTGCTATTTCTATCAGGAAGACAGTGGGAGATGTTCCTGCTTCTCTTCTGTATGTTTAGGCAGTGAAAACTCTTAAGTTACTGCATATTAACCATTTTAGTGGCAGAAGGGAATGCAACGCATTGTTCTGCAATGCGATGCGTTAACCCTTTGGCAGTCAGAGGGTTAAGGGTTCCTTGAGGACTGATGAGAGCACCTCTTAGTTAGAACAAGCAGGAATCTACATTCTGGGGAAGTGTAAGGGTTAATATTTTAAGGGTCGGCTCATTTTAATATTCCCCAAGTATGTTCAGATATCAGGACAAATAGGAGGCGTGGGGGGGAGGGGCGGCACTCAAATCCAGATTTACTAGAAATGTCACAATCGGATTATTATCCAACTCATGTAACCAAGTAATTTCAACATGTAAATTGTGACATTTTAAAATTGATTGTTTTTAGGTATATATAATTTTTTAGCCTTTATGCAATACCAGCTCGGAGACAAATGCTGCTTTGCTATTTACTATTTAACTCCTTGCATGCTAAACACATTCACATTGGATTGGAGATATTGAGATCATCTAAAGAGAAGCCAGAAAATAAAAAAAACAGGAATAGAGTGATATTTTTCTCATCATTTCTTCTGTTAAAGGGTTAGTAATGTCTGATATTGATAAAATGTAATATTGTAGATTTTAAAAAAATAAATTAACTGGAGCAAGTCCCATCTCTCAAACATGTATAGTTTGAGAGATATACGCTGCTATAGTTCCCCCCTCCTGGCCCTTTTACAGACATCAGCACTCTAGATGACAGAAGGAGATTCGTGTCATGCGACCCGAAGGCGGCTCTTCAGCAGAGCTCAAATATCATTATCTAAAAACAAATACTTCACTGGAACGGTCTACAAAGCGTGCCTGGTTTGCAAGCACACTTTGTAGTCCGTTCCAATTAAGTATTTAATTTTAGAGAGCGCTAATTCGGCTATCCCGGTCCCAGGACCAGGATCTCCTATCAGCTAGAGCACGGACGTCTGTAAAAGGGCCGGAGGGGACTTTATCAGTGTATATCTCTCAAACTATACAGGTTTGAGAGACGGGACTTGCACCAGTTAATTTATTTTTTTTTAATATCTACAATATTACATTTTATTAAAATCAGACATTACTAACCGTTTAACCCCTTGCGCGCCAGAGGGGTATTCAACACATTGGCTGGATACCCCTCTGGCAGTCAAAGGGTTAAATAAGCAAATTATTACTATGGAAAATATCTGTGTTGTTGAGTAAAACAAGGGTGATTTCAATGTTGGTGGATGCTTCCTGCAAATGTAATTGCAGCTAAAACCTGTATCACTTTATTAACCCTTTGTTTGACAGAGGGATACACAATGGCATTCAAAGGGTTAAAGGGATAGTAATGCTTAATATGTTAATATATATATATATATATATATATATATATATATATATATATATAAAATTGTAGGTTTTATTTTGCGGAGTAAAACAAGGGTACTCTCACTGATGAGAGGTGTTCTATTCAAAAGTTATTACAGCTGAAACTTTCATTTTTTTAGGTGCAGTATCTCTATGGACAGAAATGTTACAGTGTGGTGCTGTTGCTACACCATCCTATAGACAGCTATGGTCAGTTGACCATGAACCTCTATTGGATAGTGTAGCAACAGTGCCACTGTACAATTTCAGGCCACTGGGATACTGCACCTAAAAAAATTCAAGGTTTCAGCTGCAATATCTTTTGAATACACCTCTCAACAGTGGGAGTATCCTTGTTTTACTCAGAAAAAATAAACCCTATAATATATATTTATGCACATTTTAAGTGTTACTCTCAGTTTACACTGTTAATAATAGCTCCAAGTAGTGTCCACAATTATTTTTTTATATATTGTTCTCTATGAGACTCTCTTGACATACTGAGTTGTAATGACATTTAAAGAAACATCTTTCAACAGTTAATGTGATCTTGTCTTACTTCTCAGGAAAAAATAAATAAATAAAGGCACCAGTTACAGCGGAACTTCCACCCCTTGTAAACTTGCCCCCAAATAATTACCCATCTGGCAACTAGCTGCTCAATAGTGCTAGTTGCCCCCTCATCCTTGTCCCACTGCACTGGTAGACACAGAGCCACAGCCTTGTTGCACGGTAGCCATAGAACCACACACATTGAACCCCCAGTCCTGGTAGCCATATACCACAGAAACACACATACTGACACCTAGACATGGGCGAAAAGTCTTTTTTTTTTTTTTTTTTTTTTTTTAATCAAAATAGATTTTGCAAAGAAAAAATTTCCAGCTTTTTACCTTTCAATTTCTTCACATTGAAGATCCAGTAAATGGCCTCCTTTTCGTTAACCCAAATAAATTTCCCACGAGAACATTGCCATTTTCTGCCTATTACCAAGAATTCCGACTGCCATGCAGACTCTGTGAGTGTGGTACCAGTGCCTTTGAACAAGGCTAGAACTCTTGGGAGGTCAGCATTTGTGGTTCTTTGGTTACCAGTTCAATGGACAGCTGGGGGGTTAGTGTGTCTGTGTGGTTCTGCAGTCATCAGTGAAGTGGGACTTTGTGCTACCATTGGACAAGATGGGTTATATGCTACCATTGGACGAGGCTGGGATGAGAGGCAATGAGACTCTCCAGCTGCTTCTAGACTACAACTCTCATTATTCTCTGCCAGCTGATCAGTACTTTTCAGGGAAATTTCCCAAAAACCATTTTTTGCCTGTCTCTTGCTTTTGAGTCTAAAAAGTTCACCTATTCCTACTAACCCCATCCCCCAGTCTTGGTCCAAAGTAGCCACAGAACCACACATACTTGTGTTTCTGCACTGGTAGACTTATTGATGGGCAACATGAGGTCCTTCAGCTGCTGCCAGACTAAAAGTCTCATTATTCCCTACCATCTGTGTAACGGACAACAGGCCGTTACTATGGGCTCTTGTAAGAGCCATAGAAAAGACCATAAGGGACTGGAAGGCACTGGGTGAAGTCCCAGCTCCTGGCGGCCGGGCAGCCACAACAATACGGCCAGGCAGGTCAAATTCCCCACCTTTCATGTTAGAAAGTAGGTGGCCTTCTGATTAGTCGCCTATCCTCCATGGAGAATTATGTTGATGCATTACTAGATAATGTCTATAGCTAATGCCATGTTCGACCAGTAGGTGTCTCCCTGCACAATACATAGTGTTGAAGGTTTTCAGTACGTTACTGTTCAGGTAGGCGCTCTTCCGATTGGTCACCACCTTTCCCTCTAGTTGTCGCTCCGGGCTCCCATTGGTTGGTGAGCCAGAGTGATGTGATTGAGTTATGTGTCAAACCCGGGTAATTCAATCTCCTATGGAGAACAATGACCCAGGTCCTGATTGGTTGCTTGTCTCTTGTCGCTCTGATTCCTATTGGTTGAGAACCAGAGTGGAAAGACTGAATTATGTAAAGATGCTTTCTCTATGTACAGTCCCTTTGTCCCATGGTTATCCCCTATTGTGCCCATTGTATTATGTTGCCACCTCACCATTGTCCCTTTGTATAATCTGTGTACACTCCCACTGTTTCATTGTACTGAGTTTCTGGATAAAATGTCCCCTGTTCCACAATAAAGTTGAGTTTGATCTGGAACTAGAAGTGCATTCTGTTGTTTTATTTCTGAATAGTCTAAAGGGTCCCCTTTGACCCCCATTCGGCCCCAGACAACCCAGCTTCTTGAGTTCCCATTACAAGCTGTTTGTAAAAGTAACATGAAATGCGCCAACACCAGTAGCAGTACTGAACCTTTTAACACTACTGAAGGGGTTGAGGAGTCTCTTCTATTGTTGTTGCTATAATAGAGGAGAATTTAGCAGAGATATTAACTGCTCATTACGGGGGGAGTGGGATCCGGGCAGGTTAAATATTGTTATTAAATGTTTGGTAATGAGTATGACTCATGGGAATTTAGTCACCCCTCACCACCGCCTCCAGCCACTTATGGGCAGTCCACCACCAGAAAAACATTTCTAAAGGCTTACCTTTCATAGGCCAGCTCTAAGTGCTACTATTAAAGGGACAGTAATAGTTCATTATCACTATCCCCCATGTTGTAGCCCTTAAAATTCTGAATTCAACGATACCAGCGGCATCTCTCAAACCTTTATGGTTTGAGAGATATCCACTTTCAAAGTTCCCTCTTTTTGTCTTTCCCCTGACTTCAGTGTTCTAGCTGAGAGCAGGGGAATCCGGTCCCGGGACCTGCAGCAGCTCTGCAGCAGTGCTGAGATCTCGTTATAGAAACAGAAATCCTTCACTAAAATGGTCTTCTACATGTGCTTGCAAACCAAGCACAAACCAATCACACGTAGAAGACCATTTCAGTGAAGGATTTCTGTTTCTATAACGTGATCTCAGCACTGCTGCAGAGCCACAGCTTGCTCACTGACCAGCTAGAACACGGACATCAGGGGAAAAGCCAAAAAGAGGGAACTTTTAGAGCGGATATCTCTCAGACCATAAAGGTGACAGGCAGCCAAGTCACAAGTTGTGGATAAATATATATATATAAATACACACACTTTTTTTTTTTAATCGATGGGATGAGAATCCACCAACCTTCAGCCTCACACTAGCATTAGAGGCCATAAACCACACAATAATAAGTGTGTAGGCAGAAGCAGAAAATTCACCTTACCACTGCCCGGAGAATTTAAAGTTTAATCCAGAGAGCTGGAGACCGTGCTCTAAATCCGGAGTCTCCAGGTGAAACCCGGCAAGTTCTCAGCTATGTGCAGCCATACCCCTTGCAGCAGCTGAGTGACATTCCAAACTGTTGTGAACTCTATTATCGATGGATTCCCATTCAGTGTATATGTAGCATGCTCACTTCTGGAACCCAAATACATAACCTTATATTTATCTATATTAAATCCAGTCTGCCACTTCTCCAACCATTCACTCAAATTATCCAAATCTTTCTGCAGACAAAACACATCCTGTTCCGTAAGCATTTCTTTAAACAGTTTAGTGTAATCAGTAAAGATTAAGACACTTCCTTCTAGATCATTAATAAATGAAAAAAGCATTGGGCCCAAGAACCCTGTGTCACTCCATTTACAAATTTAGACCAAACAGAAAAGGTTTAATTTATGACAACTATCTACAGTCTTACAACCCATGAACGGATAACACCTCCCAAGCTGAAGCCTTTAAATTTATGTGAGAAACAGTAGCAAAAGTTTTTGCAAAATCCAAGTATGCTACATCAACAGCAACACTCTTGTCCGAGTTACCACTTACCCTTTCATAGAATGCAAGAAAAATAGTTTGACATGATCTAGTATTTATAAAAAACATTGACTCTTACTACTAATGCTGTTGTTTGTGACATAGGGGCAGATTTATTGAAGTGGAGCAAAGTCGAAATATGAGTTAAAATGGACTGTAACCATGTGCCTATTACTTATAAATGTAAGAACGCCAGTTTAGGAGGACTGAACAACGTGTAGTATGTTTTTTTGTAAAATGAAGTAACTATGTTTGTAAAAAGTTGTGAAGCAAATTTATAAAGAAATGTAGCTACCGTATTTGCAACAGAATTACCGCCAGAATCTTAACGCCATGTATATAATGTCCTTAAGCATTCCAGGCGTTAAAGGGATAGTAATGTTTCATAATAAAAGCAGCTCTAATTAATCATCATAGTATCTGGACTTTGGAGAGTGTTATTTCAATTCTGTCAGAGTTGTAGTTCAAGAGTAATTCAATGACAAAGTATCCCCCTCCCGCCCCTTTTACTGATGTAACACTGCTCAGCCAGAGCAGAAGGGAGGTGCCCAGGTAGACTGCAGAGCGGGACAATCTTCAATTAAGATAAGGGAAAAACCTGTCAAGGGGGGCAGGGCTTTCATTGTTCTCATAGGAAGAAGATTGTCCCCTGCTGTTATCTGTCTGGTCTATGGACTGGATTCCACATCTGAGAAGAGATGGCTTACACTAGGTAAAAGGGGCGGGAGGGGGAACTTTGCTTGTGAATATCTCATAAACCATAAAGGTTTGAGAGATAAGACTTATATCGTTCTTCATGTTTTTTTAATGCCTACAAAATAAAATAAAGAAAAAATGAAGTATTACTGTCCCTCTAAAATATGCAAAATCCTATATAATAATTTGCTAGGATGTTTGTCACTATGCAGTCATGCGCAGTAGAGATTGCCAGCATTTGGGCAGTCTCTACTGCGCATGATTTCATCGCGTGGGTGTAGCAACGCAAGCCTGTATCGCGTGGAGCAGTGAGGTAGTGGCCTCTTAACCCTTTGAGTGCCACAGGGGTATGCAACACATTGCAAAGTAATGCATTGAATACCCCTCTGGCACTCAAAGGGTTAACACTAGTTAATGCCTTATTTGGAAAAACTTCTTTTATCATCTTTAAATCAGACCTGGCATTATATCCACTTGCCATGCCTTAAGGAATGATCTTTAAAATGAAAGCAATGTTTTACCTAAAATAAAGATTAGTAATGTAGAGAATAAAAAAAAAAAAGAGATTGATCAATGCAACTCCTCTCTCTCAAATATTTCCAGTTTGAGAGATATAATGCTTTAAAGTTCCCTTTCCCTGATGTCAGCTGAAAAGCTGACAGCAGGAGATTCGAGTCGGCGGACTCGAGGAGGATCTTCAGCAGAGCCGAAAGAGCGTGATTTAAAAATAAATACTTCATTGGAAAGGTCTACAAAGTGTTCTTGGTTTGTAGGCACACTTTGTAGACTGTTCCAGTTAAGTATTTCTTTTTAAATCGTGCTATTTCGGCTCTTCTGAAGATCTGCCTGCCAGTCCCGGACCAGGATCCCCTGCTGTCAGCTAGATGCTGACGTCAGGGAAAGGGGAGGGAGGAACTTTAAAGCATTATATCTCTCAAATCATAAAGGTTTGAGAGATAGGAGTTGCATCGATCAATTTATTTTTTCATTCTCTACATTAATAATCTTTACTACTATTTATGTAAGACATTACTAACCCTTTAACCCTTTGAGTGCAAAGCAATGCGTTCCGTACCCCTCTGGCACTCAAAGGGTTAAAAGGTAAAGAAGAATGTTTTTTTCTACATCTCCCTTATAGTCCTGAATACCACCGGTTAGTAATCCTTCTCATATCTCAGCAGTTTCAAGATATTATTCATGATTAGAGTTTAAAATGTGTTTACACAGAGAGACACACAGAAACAGACTTACTAAGTGCTGTGAAATTCCTGAGGCCAGGACGGTGTTCACGGTAATATTGATGTGGCTGCTGTAGAGCGGATGATCTAGAGGCGGGGGGTGGACTTTCAAAAGCACCGTGGAATTGTTTTCCTTCGCCAGGAGCAAGAGCTCAGTCAGTTTACAGATGGACTGGTTTGCAGCCTTGGTAGTGTCAGCAGAGGAAAGGGAACCCACAGTCCAGAAAGGGTCAGTCTATATAAAGGAAAAAAAATTTACGTGTAAATGCATGTTTCCAGAATCCAGATCAATAGGTCCCCAGATGTATCCCTTTAGATGTTAGAGAGATCCCACAATAGGGTGGCCACACGTCCAGAAATCCCGGGACTGTCCCTATTTGGGGGTCTGTGTCCTGCGTCCCAGGTCACCCCCCCACCGGGACAACAAAGAGTCCCAGAATGGAGCAACACGCACCAGTCCAGCCAGCCAATGAAATGTATTTGCTGTATGGTCCTCGTTGGACCAAATAGCAAATACATTTCATTGGCTGGCTGGACTGGTGCGTGCGAGACAGCTGGGATGCAACAAACAGATATGCTGGTGCTGCAAGTGAGACCCGCGGCTGAGGTGCTGACCATCTTTCTGAGGCTGTCACAGTGACACCTGGTGTCCATACAGTTATTCAGCTACATTCTATGGGAGAGGCAAGTCACCGGCTACAGTTATCCATAGAAAGTGAAAATAACAGCTCCATCTATTGGACAATGTCTGGGCTTTAATCATTTTTAAATATGGCAAACCTCAGCAGTAGGAATACCTTTTAAACTCAACAGGAAAAGCCCTCCAATATTCTATCTACCTACCTACCTGTCTACCTGTTAAATCTAAAATAAATTATATTAATTATTAGTGTTTTCTATATGGTCAAGCAGTAACCTTGCTTAAGTTAATTTTAGCTGTCACTTCTCCTAACATTAGCCAGTCACAGCCCACCAAGTTAGCTCATAGCTAGCATCTGTTCCAATCAATCAAATGTGTGTGTGTGTGTGTATATATTTATATATATATATATATATATATATATATACATACACAAACATTACATGTGGTTAATTACATATTTATGAAGATTCACAGTAATATCCATGTTTGAACATATGCAATGGGTGCTGTTCATATGAGATGATGACAATGTGCTACTTACACTATAAAACTACAGTATTTAAAGGGATAGTAATACTTCATTTTAACTTAATTTTATTTTGTAGGCATTAAAAAAACATGAAGAATGATATAAGTCTTATCTCTCAAACCTTTATGGTTTAAGAGATATTCACAAGCAAAGTTCCCCTCCCGCCCCTTTTACCTAGTGTAAGCCATCTCTTCTCAGATGCGGAATCTGGTTGTATGACCAGACAGATAACAGAAGGGGACAATCTTCTTTGTATGAAAACAAAGAAAGCCCTGTCCCCCTTGACAAGTTTTTCAGCTTTTTCCCTTATCTTAATTGAAGATTGTCCCTCTCTGCAGTCTACCTGGGCACCTTCCTTTTGATCTGGCTGAACGGGTGGGGGGATACTTTGCTTGTGAATATCTCTTAAACCATAAAGGTTTGAGAGATAAGACTTATATCATTCTTCATGTTTTTTTAATGCCTACAAAATAAAAAAAAGATAAAACAAAGTATTACTATCCCTTTAAGCTTAAGAGCAAGTGAGCCAGACCTTGACAAGCTGATACCATCAAATGCTATCTGCCATGCCAACAGAACATAATTAACCTCTGAAATGCTGAAACATCTTGTAACATCATGTGAGTCTGTATCATCTGTTCCTGTTTGCTGAATAAAAGGAAAATTCTACTCAACTTCTCTGGCTGTCTCCAGCTCTGGTTCTTTAAGAGTTAATGCAATAATTTAATCCTTCAGAGATAATAGAAAAACGCAGTCTAACACGATCTATCCATCTCACATAATAACATTTTACTGACCCATTAAACCAATGCAGGAGACTAGTAGAGTTAAAGAGAAACCTTTATTGGTGAACTGAATAGCTTTAGAGTGCAAGCTTTCAAGATCAGTTAGGTCTCTTTGCAAGGCAATGTCCCTGTTGAAGACACCAAGTTGTCTTGAAAGCTTATAGTCTAAAGGTATTCATTAGTCAATAAAGGCCTCACTTTTACTTCATTATTTTCCTGGTTTATCCATGTCTAACAAGATACCACCCTTTACCGTTAAACCAATGGCAAGTTATATTTGTTAATCAGAGGTGTAACTTGAAGCCACCAGGCCCTGGTGCAAGAATTGCCATGGGCCCCCCGACCACATTGGCCACCTCCACATTGCCCCCCAATCTCCAAATTGCACTTCCACAATGTCCCCTTCATCTCCACAATGTCCCCTTCATCTCCACAATGTCCCCTTCCACAATGCCCCCTTCATCTCCACATTTCCCCTTCCACAATGCCCCTTCATCTCCACATTTCCCCTTCCACAATGCCCCTTCATCTCCACATTAACTCTTCCACAATGCCCCCTTCATCTCCACAATGTCCCCTTCCACAATGCCCCCTTCATCTCCACATTTCCCCTTCCACAATGCCCCCTTCATCTCCACATTTCCCCTTCCACAATGCCCCATCATCTCCACATTAACTCTTCCACAATGCCCCCTTCATCTCCACAATGTCCCCTTCCACAATGCCCCCTTCATCTCCACATTTCCCCTTCCACAATGCCCCTTCATCTCCACATTAACTCTTCCACAATGCCCCCTTCATCTCCACAATGCTCCCAACTCCACATTGCCCCTTCCACAATGCCCCTACCTCCAGTCCCTGGTGGTCTAGCGGAGTGACTTGACAGATCTGTGCCTCGTTTGGCACAGATCTCTACAACTGAAGCTTCCGCACGCCGCTCTAGTAATGCAGAGGCTGGGAGATGATGTAATCTCCCAGCACACTGTATTACTAGAACGGCGCGCCGACGGCCATAGTGGGAGTTGCTGTGGGTGAGGGAGTTGCAGAGGGTGGCCGGGCCCCTGGAGTTACGGGCCCGGTCGCAGGTGCGACCCCTATTGTTACGCCACTGTTGTTAATGCCAATTTTATTTTTGTTCCCTGTGGTGCAGTTACATACCTCACACAATTTCAAGTGGCCATAGAGGGACAATTATGGTTTAGGTGAGTTTGCTGAGAGCATGCCTGGTGGGCAGGCATTACCACAAATTTTTATGTTATTTCATGCCTACTGACACCTCTTTGTATAACTGAATACATGATTTAGTACAAGAACAAAGTATTTTATTTACACAGACTAATTTATAAACACATATATTGACGTTTAAACAAACATTCATGTTAGTTTTATTGCTGTGGAGCAATGTGATACACTTATATACACACCACACAGTCTGATCTCCTAAACACAGGGACATCAGGGCGGGAAAGAGGGATTTGGGTCTCAAAGAGGGACTGTCCCGACTACAGTGGGACACTTGGTTTTTTTTGCCTCAGAATTTCCACTTTTTCACACTTCCTTAGCATTACTAATATAAGGTAAACCACAGCAGAAGAACTGGCTGATATTATATCCCCATTGTATTTCTTGAAACCAGCCACTGAAAAAAGTTAGTTTCTTAGCAACAAGAAAGACTCGATTTCAGTAGGTCACACACAAGGCTCATTATTTTAAGCTTGGCAAGCTCTGGAGAATGACTATCCAGTTTGCTTAATGCTAATAACATTTTGAGGAGTTACTACCCTTCAGTAAAGTATTGTATTTCTTTTCAAGGCTTGCTGCATGTTAGCTGGAAACAGAGAGTGGTAAAGCCAAGCCAAATGCTGCAACAAGGGCATCATTGTTATAATCTCTGTGGCTTATTGAGCACTGCAAATTGTTTGGTTCCATCAAAGATAATCAATACACAGGAACAGGGAACCTAGCAGCAAGAAGCATTGTTTAGACCATCTTGTCTGTGTAATTAGCTTGGTTTGGGGTAGTTAATGTTTGCACCTCCAGCACTGGAAACAACAACTCCCATCATCCCCAGCCAGCAAAAGGCTGGTTGGGGATGATGGGAGTTGTAGTTTCCAACACATGGAGGCTCAAAGATGGACTACTTAACCCCTTTAAGGACCAGCAGTCCCGGGGTGTGCTGTCCCTTAAGGACCGCATAGAAGACTTTGACGTGACGTCCCACGTGGGGCGGCACGCCGAACAGAGGGACTGAAAGAGATCGCTCCGGTCTTGGAGCGATCAAGTTCAGTCCCCGCTATTAGTGCTGGACCAGCGTGACGGTCCTGCCACATCAATGGTCCTTAAAGGGTTAAAGGGATAGTAATTTTTCACAAAAAAGCAGCTATAAATAATCTTCATAGTATTTGGGCCATGGAGAGTGTTATTTCAATACTGTCACAGTTGTAGTACAAGAGTAATTGAATGATAAAGTATCCCTCTCCTGCCCTTTTTTTTTTTTTTTTTTTTTTTTTTTTTTAGACTTTTAAAGCTTTATTGAAGAAAATCAAAATTACAAGCAGGAGTACATCAAGATAGTAAGAGAACATTCATGGGTAGGAACAAAATAGTATCGTAATACACAACTCAATGCAATATAGGTGTCCGGATGTTATATCCCCACACTAGTTAGCTGTGACTAAGATTTACTTTGTGAAAGCACCCTGTGACATATATCTCTAATGAAGCAATGTCAATATGTGAATCCCGCTTATAAAGGACAAAATCAGGATTTAAGAGAAAGAGAGGAGTATTAAGAGAGAGAAAAGGAGAGAAGCGATAGGAAGAAAAAATATATATATAAAAAGAGGGAAGGAGAGGAGGAGAAGGAGAGTGAGGGGGTGGGGGACTGCACATTAGGAACTTGTCATGTCCGGGGGAAGCAAAGATTACTGAAAGACTAGAAAGGGCATGCAGAAAAAAATGTATCAACCATATCAGGATCTCCATCATACCAAGCAATGTGTAACCGCATCAGAGAGATATGAGTTCTCACACTAGTTGCCCACTCCTGGAGCGTTGGAGGAGATTCATCAAACGTACAGTGACGTTTAGATTTAGCCGTAAGGAGCATTGTGAGTAAAATTAATCTCTTCAAAGGAGGGAGGCGTGGGAGCTTCAGAAAAAATAAAGTCTGCCAGATTTCTCGAGAAAGGGGAACGGTCAAACAGGCCGATATGTAGTCCAAACAATCCAACCCGAAAGGGCGGATTTTTGGGCAGGTCCAGCAGATGTGTGAAGGCGTGCATGTATCCTGGTGACTTCGCCAGCACAGAGAGCTAACAGAGGCAGATGCGCCATGAAGTCTGGACGGTGTGAGGTACCACCGAGATAAAAACTTAAAGTGCGATTCTAAAGCCGCAGCCGAAATGGATGCCGAGGGGGCTACCTTCCAGAGAATCTTGGCCTCTATGGGCAATGTAAGACCCAGCTCTCTTTCCCATGCAACAGCGTATCCCGGCTTAAAAGTATCTTGGGGAGAGGATATGATGCATAAACCTTTCCTACCTTGCCTTTGCGTGGCTTGTGTGCTAATAAGAGTGATTCAAAGGTCGATGGTGGAGTTGACCAAACAGATCTTATAGAGGGCTGTTCCATGAAGTGTTTAATGCGGAAGAATCTCCACATTTCTGATGTGGAGAAATCATATTTAGCTTTCAATTCTTCAAAATACCGAATCCATCCATCAGATGCCAAGTCAGCGATACAATGGGTCTGGGTCCATGCAGGAAAGTCAGAAGAGAGAAGTAAGAAAGGAGAAGCCTGTGAATAAAATATTGGGGAGGCGAGCAAGGGTGAAGGTGAAAGGCAAAATAACACTCTCCACGGCCCAAATACTATGAAGATTACTTGGAGTTGCTGTTTTTGTGAAACATTACTCTCCCTTTAATGGATAGGTGTACTAAGCTTTTCAGTTCTAAAGATGTCCGTAACAAACAATATGGTTCCTGGCAATCATGGGTGACATGCACTAAGGTGTGATAAAGAGGAGATAACTTCTCCAGTGATATCACTTCTCCATTTCTTATGTTTTTCTATGAAGCCTATGTACTAAGATTTCATAAGTGGGAGAGATCTTAGTGAGGGATAGTAATACTTTGTTTTATCTTTATTTTATTTTGTAAAAAACATTAAGAACGATATAAGTCTTATCTCTCAAAACTTTATGGTTTGAGAGATATTCACAAGCAAAGTTTCCCCTCCCGCCCCTTTTACCTAGTGTAAGCCATCTCTTCTCAGATGTGGAATGCAGTCCATAGACCAGACAGATAACAGAAGGGGACAATCTTCTTCCTATGAGAACAATGAAAGCCCTGCCCCCCTTGACACGTTTTTCAGGTTTTTCCCTTACCTTAATTGAAGATTGTTCCTCTCTGCAGTCTACCTGGGCACCTCCCTTCTGCTCTGGCTGAGCAGTGTTACATCAGTAAAAGGGGTGGGAGGGGGATACTTTGTCATTGAATTACTCTTGAACTACAACTCTGACAGAATTGATATAACACTCTCCAAAGTCCAAATACTATGATGATTAATTAGAGCTGCTTTTATTATGAAACCTTACTATCCCTTTAGTGCATAGGCTCCATAGAATAACATAGGAACTGGAGAAGTGATAACACTGGAGAAGTTATCTTCACGTTATCACCTCTTTATCACACCTTAGTGCATCTCCACCTATTAGTTATTACATTATTACTCTCTACAGAGGACTCTTTTTGGTAATTAAATGTTATTTACTGGATAGAATTTAAATAACCTATATCCAAAAGCAACTTCCTGTAGAACACTAGATGTAACAATGAAGTTCATTCTTGGGGTGCGAATATGATATAGAAATATGATATATAAATCTGCCGTCACAACCCATATGCTGTGAGAATACATAGATGCCTGAGCCTGTGTTCACAAACAGGCACTCAGCCAGCACAAGGCTTTAATGTAAGTAAACCCTACCAACTCCCCTATAGCATGTGCAGAGTTAATAAATGGAGTTAAACCAGGCACGGAGACACTGCCACACTGACCACTCGCTGGTGCAAGAGGTGCAAAGAGATCATTTTTCAGTGTAACCCTTTGAATGCCAGAGGGGTATGCAACGCATTGCAAAGCAGAAACACAACACTAATCTGACTTTAGCATGAAAGTTCAGTCATGTATATCCCTCTCTGCAGAGCTGGATTTTCCAATAGGCAGACTAGGCACCTACCTAGAGCTCCAAATTTTGAAGGATGCCCCAGCTGTGCTGGCCACACCCACATTCTGAATTGTGGGTGGGGCCAGAGACAATCTCTGTTTCCATGCAGTAGCTTATACACCCTTTTACAGGCTATTATTTAACCCCTTGGATGCTAGTGAGATCTCGCGTTGGAGATCTCTCTAGCAAACAAGGGGTTAAATCTTTTATGTCCTTGCTTGTTGTAGGCCAAAGGTATACTCGGGGACAGGAAACAGTGGATGAGACTAGTGGCGTGGTCATGTGAGGAGTGGGGTGTGGCCATGGGCGGAGATAAGGGTGCCCCGAGTGCCTTTCCTAGGGGAGCCTGGAATGTAAATCCAGCTCTGCCTCTCTGACTTTGATCTGTTAGGAGTAAGAAAGTGCAAGGAGTGGGGTTTCAATATAACTAGAAATCCCATTAAAAAACTATATTTTGATTACTTAGATATTAGCCTATAACATACCTTCCAAGTGCCCCTCTTTGAGACCCAAATCCCTCTGTCCCTCTTTCCCACCCTGGTGCCTTGTTAGGCAATAAGACTGTGTGGTGTGTATATAAGTGTATCGCCCTGGTGTCCCTGTGTTTAGGAGATCAGACTGTGTGGTGTGTATAGAAGTGTATCACCCTGGTGTCCCTGTGTTTAGGAGATCAGACTGCGTGCTGTGTATATAAGTGTATCACCCTGGTGTCCCTGTGTTTAGGAGATCACACTGTGTGGTGTGTATATAAGTGTATCACCCTGGTGTCCCAGTGTTTAGGAGATCAGACTGTGTGGTGTATATAGAAGTGTATCACCCCGGTGTCCCTGTGTTTAGGAGATCATACTGTGTGGTGTATATATAAGTGTATCACCCCGGTGTCCCTGTGTTTAGGAGATCAGACTGTGTGGTGTGTATATAAGTGTATCACCCTGGTGTCCCTGTGTTTAGGAGATCAGACTGTGTGGTGTGTATATAAGTGTATCACCCTGGTGTCCATGTGTTTAGGAGATCAGACTGTGTGGTGTGTATAGAAGTGTATCACCCTGGTGTCCCTGTGTTTAGGAGATCAGACTGTGTGGTGTGTATATAAGTGTATCACCCTGGTGTCCATGTGTTTAGGAGATCAGACTGTGTGGTGTGTATAGAAGTGTATCACCCTGGTGTCCCTGTGTTTAGGAGATCAGACTGTGTGGTGTGTATATAAGTGTATCACCCTGGTGTCCCTGTGTTTAGGAGATCATACTGTGTGGTGTATATATAAGTGTATCACCCCGGTGTCCCTGTGTTTAGGAGATCAGACTGTGTGGTGTGTATATAAGTGTATCACCCTGGTGTCCCTGTGTTTAGGAGATCAGACTGTGTGGTGTGTATATAAGTGTATCACCCTGGTGTCCATGTGTTTAGGAGATCAGACTGTGTGGTGTGTATAGAAGTGTATCACCCTGGTGTCCCTGTGTTTAGGAGATCAGACTGTGTGGTGTGTATATAAGTGTATCACCCTGGTGTCCCTGTGTTTAGGAGATCAGACTGTGTGCTGTGTATATAAGTGTATCACCCTGGTGTCCCTGTGTTTAGGAGATCACACTGTGTGGTGTGTATATAAATGTATCACCCTGGTGTCCCTGTGTTTAGGAGATCAGACTGTGTGCTGTGTATATAAGTGTATCACCCTGGTGTCCCTGTGTTTAGGAGATCAGACTGTGTGGTGTGTATATAAGTGTATCACCCTAGTGTCCCTGTGTTTAGGAGATCAGACTGTGTGCTGTGTATATAAGTGCATCACCCTGGTGTCCCTGTGTTTAGGAGATCAGACTGTCGTGTGTATATAAGTGTATCACCCTGGTGTCCCTGTGTTTAGGAGATTAGACTGTGTGCTGTGTATATAAGTGTATCACCCTGGTGTCCCTGTGTTTAGGAGATCAGACTGTGTGGTGTGTATATAAGTGTATCACCCTGGTGTCCCTGTGTTTAGGAGATCAGACTGTGTGGTGTGTATAGAAGTGTATCACCCTGGTGTCCCTGTGTTTAGGAGATCAGACTGTGTGGTGTGTATAGAAGTGTATCACCCTGGTGTCCCTGTGTTTAGGAGATCAGACTGTGTGGTGTGTATAGAAGTGTATCACCCTGGTGTCCCTGTGTTTAGGAGATCAGACTGTGTGGTGTGTATAGAAGTGTATCACCCTGGTGTCCCTGTGTTTAGGAGATCAGACTGTGTGGTGTGTATATAAGTGTATCACCCTGGTGTCCCTGTGTTTAGGAGATCAGACTGTGTGGTGTGTATATAAGTGTATCACATTGCTCCACAGCAATAAAACTCATATTAATGATTGTATAAACTTCATTATATGTTTATATAAATTAATCTATGTAAGTAAAATACTTTTGTCTTGTTCTACATCATTTAAGCAGAACTTCCATCTTGTATAAAGGCGCCCTCCAATAATTAAACATATGGCGATTAGCTTCATAATAGCTCTATTAGATCTCAGAAGTACCCAATTTTGTAGTAATCCTTAATCTTCGGAGACTGACGGCGAGGTTAGTGCTGTCTGCGCCGTCAGTCCCTTCTGGTTACCTTAAGGTAACGTGCAATGCCTCCTAGAGGAGATGGGGACTGACGGCGCAGACATCTCTAAGACAAGATATCTGCGCTGATGCCTGGATTCCGGTCTCCGAAGATTAAGGATTACTTCAGAATCAGGTAAGTCTGAAATCTAATAGAACTATTATGGAGCTAGTCACCATATGTTTAATTATTGGAGGGTGACTTTATAGAGGGTGAAAGTTCCACTTTATTCAGTTACACAAAAAGGTGTCAATAGGTCATTAAATAACCTAAAAATTGTCTGAATTGCCCAACCTACCAGGCATGCCCCCATCATCAGCACCTAAAACACAAGTGTTCCTCTTTGGCCTGCAGATGAAGCTGGGGATGAATTATGAATGGCAGAAGACCAATGAGGGAACAGAAATGAATCTGAAGAGACCCCTGGTGCTTTCTCATTGGTCCTGCTATAAGAGGCTGAAGCTAAGTA
This sequence comes from Rhinophrynus dorsalis, assembly GCA_037306005.1. Taxonomy (NCBI): domain Eukaryota; kingdom Metazoa; phylum Chordata; class Amphibia; order Anura; family Rhinophrynidae; genus Rhinophrynus; species Rhinophrynus dorsalis. Next base: position 602,852,921 of record CM074719.1, read on the forward strand.
CTTCAAGACTGAAGTACTGGTGTTCAAATAGTCATGTACAACACTTATATTCATAACCCTTTGAGTGCCACAGAGGTATGCAATACATTGCACGCCTCTCTGGCATTCAAAGTGTTAAGCACTCTATATCAGGGCCTGTAACCCAGATACATAGGGTATGGAAGCTGCATGCATAATCTGCAGCTTTTGTGGCTGGGAAGCCACACACTTGCAGGTTGAATTGCAACTGAGGGGATCAGTTTTTACAAAAAGCTGATGGGGCTGTGCAGCCACACAGGCGCAGATTTAGTTTGATCTGATAATTGCCATTTAAAAGGATAGTAATGTTTCATAATAAAAGCAGCTCTAATTAATCATCATAGTATTTGGACTTTGGAGAGTGTTATTTCAGTTCTGTCAGAGTTGTAGTTCAAGACTAACTCAATGACAAAGTGTCCACCCCCCGCCCCTTTTACTGATGTAACATTGCTCAGCCAGATCAGAAGGGAAGTGCCCAGGTAGACTGCAGAGAGGGACAATCTTCAATTAAGATAAGGAAAAACCTGAAAAACTTGTCAAGTGGGGTAGGGCTTTCATTGTTCTCATAGGAAGAAGATTGTCCCCTGCTGTTATCTGTCTGGTCTATGGACTGGATTCCACATCTGAGAAGAGATGACTTACACTAGGTAAAAGGGACGGGAGGGGAAACTTTGCTTGTGAATATCTCTTAAACCATAAAAGTTTGCGAGATAATACTTCTATAATTCTTCATGTTTTTTTAATGCCTACAAAATAAAATAAAGTTAAAACGAAGTATTACTATCCCTTTAAGTGACTGCAACATTTAACCCCCCCCACAAAAAAAAAAAAAATTAGTAGATGCACAAATATTGGATTCCATTGCCGGTGCTAACTTATCAACAAATTTCCCCATCGACTTCAATAGGAATCTGTAAGATACAGCCAGTGATAACATGTATTACCTGCAGTGGAATCCAGCCCATTACAAGCAGCTCTTGATAAACACAGGAAATATCTACCTGCAGGCTGGATTCCATAAACAATGTATTTGCTATGTAATGCAGCACACCCCGATGTAGATAACTTTCATAGACTAAACAGACTGCACCAGATGCATACAAAAACATAGCCATAAGATATAATCCGCAACATGTTGAGCGTGGGCTACGTGTGCTAACGAGCAGGGAAAGGGAGAATGGAATCTTGACTGAGAACAGATTGGAAGGAATAATTTATATCCAAAGTTCTAAATACACCATAATCAGAACACAGTGAAAGAAACAGATAAAGAACATTTTAACAGATATAGATCTATCTAACATATGGGAATGTATCATGAAATGAAAAGTAAAACAATGGTTTGCCAAACCAACTCTTTAGGGTGACCACATTTCCATTCTGCCATTCAGGGACACCACATCAGGGGTCATTATACATCACTGGACATCAGTGCACAACCTGCTCTTTCTGTGGTGCCCCACTAGAGGGAGAACTGCCCATTGACTGCTGTGACTGAAAGTGATGCCAGTGTTGGGCTACAAGATAATGTACATCACGCTCAAAGCCTTAGACTAGCATTACACTGCAACACAATTGCACTGCAGCTCCTGTTTGATGTCAGGATCAAGGTTCTGTTTTCTCTCTAGTGTTTAGAGTTCTGTCTAGAAGCCATTTTCTTGTAGCCCATCAGAGGAATCACTTCCTGTCACAGTAGGCAATGGGCATAGTGTTTAGAACGCTATGCTCTGGAGTCTTCATTCCAGGACTTTGTATTGTGCCAGTAGGGGGCTGCCAGGGAAAAGCGACACACATTTAAAATCAGAGACTGTCCTGGGCAATCCGGGACACGTGGTCACAGTTTTTCTAAACGTCTCTATCCCTGAAAATGAGCTCCCTGGATCTCTGTGTCAGAGTTTTCTGTCAGGGGACTTGGAAGCAGAGCTAGTGATACAATGTTGCACTATTCATGTAGCTATAAGTGCTCTGTATGCTGTAGTGGAGGAAGACTTTTCTGTTGCAGGGATAGTGCAACATTTCATCACTAGCCCTGTTTTCACAATCCCTGACGGAAAGCTCTCTGGAAAACGACATTCAGAATGGAAGTTCCCAGTCAGGTACATAGAAGTGTAAAAAAAAAAAAATAATAATAATAATACTATATAGACAGGTAAAGATGAAAATAATAAAGTAGAAGCAAGTTCACTTTACATACCATGCAATTGCAGAATGTGTATAGTCAAAATGGAGGTTGACAAAAGTGGAGTAAAAATTGGGACGTTTTAATTTGCTTTTGTGGGCCTACTGAGGATGATGGGAGTTATAGTCCAATAACAGCTTGGGAGCCACCAGTCAACCCAGAGCTGTAACTAGAAGCCACCGGGCCCTGGTTCAAAAATTGCCATGGGCCCCCAACCACATTGCCCTCCATTGCCCCCAATCTCCACATTGCCCCCCATTGCCCCCAATCTCCACCTCCACACTGCCCCTATTGAGCCCCCCCAGTGCCCATCTCCTACCTGCCTGGTGGTCCAGCGGCGTGGCTAGAGAGGTCTGTATCTCCTTCTGCACAGAACTCAGAACCTGGAGCTCTTGCGCGGTCCTCTCTCCAGTAATGCAGATCACTGGGAGATGATGTCATCGCACAATGCTCTGCATTACTAGAGTGCAGAACTGGGAGCTCAGCTACTACAGGTCTGTGCCAAAGAAGGCACAGACCTCAGCTTGCTTATTGCGGGTGCTGGGCGTGGGGGGTTCAGGGGGCGGCCGGGCCCCTAGAGTGATGGGCTGGTCACAGGTGCGATCCCTGCAACCGCTATTGCTATGTCACTCTGTGACCCATTCCTGGATTTTCTAAAAATAAAAAGTGAAAAGAAACGTACCTTTAAAAACCATTCTCCAGCATTTAGCCTCTCGAGGTCCGTCCAGTTGATCATGGAAGAGTGCACAGAGGAGAGCTCTGGAAAGACATTTTCAATATTGGTTGTCCGTCTCAGTGTGCTGTCGTGCATTAGGAAAGGAATGCCATCATAGCTGCAAGCACACACAGATATGTCTGGTTACACTTACCCAGTTGCATTTACTCAGGGTCACATTTACATCTCAGGTGCTTTTAGGTAAGTGCACACTTGGAACCCTTAGTCACACCCCTAACCACACCCCCAATTACTACATAACCCCACCCTAATGTAGTGTTGAACAGTCACAAGCAATGGAACCCACCAAAGAAGTGACGACCAGCCAAAGAAATCCACTGATACACCTCCATATTTATTATCAAATGATTAAAGGGATAGTAATAACTGAATGAGAACGGAGGTCCAATTGCTCTACATAGTGTTTTTGAGCATGTAGAGCGGTGTGTCAATAGTATGCGATTTGTAGTGCAATAGTAATTTAATTATAAAGGATCCAGCACCCTCCCCTTTTACTTATCCTAAGCTGCTTCCCCTCAGTTGTGGAATCCGGTCATGAGAGCGGACAACATGCAGCGAGGTACAGTCTTCATCCAATGAGTATAAGGAAAACTGTGCCCCTCTTGACAAAGGATGGCAGGATTTCCCTTATGCTCACTGAACATTGTCCCTCGCTGCGATCCATCCAACTGGCTTGAGAGGCAGAATGATGTGGTTAAAAGGGATGGGAGGGGGATCGTTTATAATTAATTACTATTGAACTACAAATCGCCTACTATTGACATACTGCTCTGCATGCACAAAAAAAAACTATGTAATGCAAATGGAGCTCTGTTTGTTTTCATATATTACTAACTCTTTAAATGTAAATGAAACCAATGAAGCACGGACCAGAAGGAGAAATCTATCCAGCTAATGCATTTCATGAAGATTAGCGCACTTACGCCTATGATTAAGTCATCTAACCTTAATGAAATGCGTTAGGTGGATCGTTCTCTCCGTCTGGTCCATGTTTCATCCGTTTCATTTCCTTTTTATCTTTTCAGAAAATAAATATGGAGTTTCATCAATGGATTTCTTTGGCTGGCCTTCACTTCTTTGATGGGTTCCGTTGAGCCCTCCTGTCCTGTGTTTTCTCCTCTCTTGAAATCACCAATGTGATTGTCGGGAGCTGTATTGGATCTATCAGCCTATATGTGGCCGGGTGAGTGTATATTTTACAGTTGCTTATTGTATTCGTTATATACTATTGAAGACGTAGTATCAACCAGTGTTGAGCGAGCACCGTGATGCTCGGGTGCTCGGGTGCTCTGACCGAGCACCCCCTGCTGCTCGAGTGCTCGGCCGAGCACCCGAGCCCCATTGATTTCAATGGGAGCACTCGAGCATCAAACCAGGCACCCCCTGCTCTGATGAGCGGAGGGTGCCTGGTCAATGTGCCCCTTCATCTCCGCTATGCCCCTCTTCCACAATGTCCCCCTTCATCTCCTCTATGCCATAGAGGAGATGAAGGGGGACATTGTGGAAGAGGGGCATAGCGGAGATGAAGGGGGACATTGTGGAAGAGGGGCATAGACTCTATGCCCCTCTTCCACAATGTCCCCCTTCATCTCCGCTATGCCCCTCTTCCACAATGTCCCCCTTCATCTCCTCTATGGCATAGAGGAGATGAAGGGGGACATTGTGGAAGAGGGGCATAGCGGAGATGAAGGGGCACATTGTGACAGACGGGCATAGCGGAGATGAAGGGGGACATTGTGGAAGAGGGGCATAGAGTCTATGCCCCTCTTCCACAATGTCCCCCTTCATCTCCGCAATGCCCCCTTCATCTCCGCAATGCCCCTGTACCTCCATTCCCTGGTGGTCCAGCGGCGCGTCTTCGGATCTGTGCCTCTTCCGGCACAGATCCCCGCAACCCGAACATGTCGGGCGAGCACATGGCGGTACTCGTACGAGTACCGCCATGTGCCGAGCAGAGCGATGCTCGAGCCGATCCGAGCATCGGCCGAGCACGCTCGCTCAACACTAGTATCAACCATCATTTTTAATCTCTGTACCCCAATACAGTGTTGCCTGGCACAGTAAATACCCTTGGCCTGTAAAACACAAGCACAGAAACAATTCTTAACCCCTTTTGCTGCTAAAGGAAGCAATGCATTGGAGACATCTCCAGCATCCAAGAGCTTAACCCTTTGAGTACCAAAAAGGTATCCAAAGCATTGCAACGCAATGCGTTGGATGCCTCTCAGGCACCCAAAGGGTTAAATAATAATAGGCAGGAAAGGTGTACATAAACAGAATTAAACGAGCTGCCCTAAACAGGTAGCAGGTTGGGATTGCTCCAGCCATACTGAAAACCTAGAATGTAGATGGGGCAAGACATTCTCACACAACCTGGCTCTCTAGGTAAATGCCTGTTTTGCCTAATAAACACACCTTCTACACTACATAGTTCTGCAGAATTTGTACAAGAAGTACCAGAAAGGGCCAAGTCATTCCATTATTTTCTCATCACCAGGTTCAGATTTACCATTAAGCAGAGCTGACTAACAGGAGCCCCCAGTTGTGTTGGCACCAGAGCTGTGTTGTCATTCCACCCACAGAGCAGTGCACGAGGCCAGAGACATTCCAATACTGCAGCACATCCATACTCCCAGTTTATGGTAATGTAGAAATGTCCAGTTTATATATAACTTTTTTCAGTTTATTTTCCAGTTCATATACAGCTGTAATGTCCATGACTAATTTGTTTTGTTTACTTACCAGTTATATACTGCTACAATGTCCAGTTTATCTGCCAGTTATATACTGCTACAATGTCCAGTTTATCTACCAGTTTTATACTGCTGCAATGTGCATTTATCTCCAGTTATATACTGCTGCAATGTCCAGTTTATCTGCCAGTTATATACTGCTACAATGTCCAGTTTATCTACCAGTTATATACTGCTGCAATGTCCAGTTTATCTACCAGTTTTATACTGCTGCAATGTCCAGTTTATCTACCAGTTTTATACTGCTGCAATGTCCATTTATCTACCAGGTATATACTGCTGCAATGCCCAGTTTACCTACCAGTTTTATACTGCTGCAATGTCCATTAAACTACCAGTTATATACCGCTGCAATGCCCAGTTTATCTACCAGTTTTATACTGCTGCAATGTCCATTAAACTACCAGTTATATACCGCTGCAATGTCCATTACACTACCAGTTATATACCGCTGCAATGCCCAGTTTATCTACCAGTTTTATACTGCTGCAATGCCCAGTTTATCTGACAGTTATATACAGCTGCAATGTCCAGTTTATCTACCAGTTTTATAATGCTGCAATGTCCAGTTTATCTAGGACTTTGTTACATTTATTTACCAGTTCATAAAGAGCTGTAATGGCCAGTTTATTTACTAATTTGGTCAGTGGAATTCTCAGTTTACATATTGCTGTAATGTCCAGTCTATATAGTAATGTGATCAGTTTAATTACCATTTTATATTGTCTTGTAATGTACCGATAAATATTCAGTTTTGGTCAGTTTATATATTGCTGTAAAATCCAGTTGATACATTTATTTTGTCAGTTTTTTTTTTTTTAAGCAAAGTTAATGTCCAGTTTATATACTATTTTTTTTTTTTAGTTTAATTGCCAATTTACATATTGCTGCAATGTATAGTTTACATATGGACCTGTGCAGTTTATTTGTTATTTTATATTTTGTGGTGGCCATCTTGGGAAAAGGGGCACAACCATGGGTGAGGTCAAGGGACAGCTAAGAGTTGCCTATAGCTGCCTGATATTTAAATCAACCCATGAAACTATCCCCAGTAAATATCAATAGATCATGAAAACCGAACACACCACTCTGACAAATTGATTATCAGAATAAGAAAAAAAGAGGCAGTAATAATCAGAAACAATATAGGAACCAGATTGTGGTAGTGGAGTGTGCAACGAATTCCATTTCCCTCTAGCATGCACAAGACTAATAACAGACGCAACACTAGTTCTGCACGTCTGATGAAACACTTGTACCAGTAAGGTTTTATTACCTTTAATAGCTTGTATATGTCTATACAAATTACTACATGTAATATACATATTAGATGTTAAAGTAGATCTGCAGGAGTTCTCTTTCTTGGAAGTTAAAGGGATAGTAATGTTTCACAAAAAAAATCCACTCCAATTAGTCTTCATAGTATCTGGGCCATGGAGAGTGTTATTTCAGTTCTGTCTGAGTTGTAGCACAAGAGTAATTGAATGATAAAGTATCCCCCTCCTGACCCTTTTACTGATGTAACACTGCTCACATCAGAGCAACAAGACTGTCTGGATGGATCACAGAGAGGGACAATCTTCAGTGATCATAAGGGAAAACCTGAAAAACCTGTCAAGGGGGCAAAGTTTTCCTTATGCTCACAGTAAGAAGATTGTCCCTTGTTGTGATCTGTCCCTTCAAGAGACCAGATTCCACATCTGAGGGGATGTGGCTTACACTAGGTAAAAGGGGCAGGAGGGGGATACTTTATCATTCAATTACTCTTGAGCTACAACTCTGACAGTAATGAAATAACACTCTCTATGGCCAAATACTATGAAGATTAATTGGAGCTGCTTTAATTGTGAAACATTACTCTCTCTTTAATGCTTCCCACAACAGCACAGATACGCTTTTCATCTGCATTGTGTGGAAACGCTGCAGAACATAGCTGATTAACCCTTTAAAGGAGAACAAACACTTCCAAACAAAACCCATTTAGCTTAGGAACACCAGTAAATCCTAATGACCCCTATGAGTTTTGAGCATTGTTCAAGAGAACATGTTGAATCAGCCTTGGTGTTCATGTCAGTGGAGGTCATAGTGTTTTCTGGACATAGTAAGATAAGAGTGTGTGTGTGTGTGTGTGTGGGGGGGTGTTTATTAACCCTTTGAGTTCCAGAGTGGTACACACTGCAAATGTATTAGATGTTTGCCACTCAAAGGGTTGGTTAAGACCCAGGTGAGCAAAGCATTGAGAAGCAATTTTTGTTGTTTTAGTAATAAACATTACTTTATTTTACTAGATAGATTTCATATTCTTTTCTTAACATTTTCAGTGATGTGAGCACCCTCTACGTACATCCTCTTAAAAGAGTCAATGACTCAATAGCATCTCTAGTTTGCGGTCTCCGTTGAGCCATTTGTGATGAAATATATGTTTTGTGGGGATTCCCTCCCTTCATGAGGTACCTGATGAAGGGAGGACATGCCCCCCAAAATAGTGTATTTTACCTCACCAATGGGGATTTATAATAAAATTGCAATTTACTGCATGATATTCTAAGGTCTTGTTTGGTCATCTCAGCTGATGAGTTTTCGGATTATATGTGGCAGTCAATGAAGCAGCAACAGAGAAAAAGGCACCTTAGGAAAATTACCAGGAGTGTGTACTGTTTGATAATTTGAGTGTAGTGTGTACAGTTGGACAGGTGGGCAATACACTGCTGAGCAGTGTCAGTGAGAGGGGGAGTAATGTAGGGATAAGACAGGAAGTCTGTGCTAGGGGAGGTGGGCCATGCATTGCTGAGCAGTGCTAGTGAGTGGGGGATGTAATGTAGGGATAAGACAGGACGTCAGTGCTAGGGGAGGTGGGCAATGCATTGCTGAGCAGTGTCAGTGAGTGGGGGATGGAATGTAGGGACAAGACAGGACATCAGTGCTAGGGGAGGTGGGCAATGCATTGCTGAGCAGTGTCAGTGAGTAGGAAGATAATGTAGGGATAAGACAGGATGTCAGTGCTAGGGGAGGTGGGCAATGCATTGCTGAGCAGTGTCAGTGAGTGGGGGATGCAATGTAGGGACAAAACAGGAAGTTAGTGCTGGGGGAGGTGGGCAATGCATTGCTGATCAGTGTAAGTGAGTGGGAGAGGTAATGTAGGGATAAGACAGGAAGTCAGTGCTGGGGGAGGTGGGTAATGCATCACTGAGCAGTGTCAGTGAGTGGGAATGTAATGTAGGGATAAGACAGGAAGTCAGTGCTAGGGGAAGTGGGCAATGCATTGCAGAGCAGTGTCAGTGAGTGGGGGAGGTAATGTAGGGATAAGACAGGATGTCAGTGCTAGGGGAAGTGGGCAATGCATTGCTGAGCAGTGTCAGTGAGTGAGGAAGGTAATGTAGAGATAAGACAGGAAGTTAGTGCTGGGGGAGGTTGGCAATTCTTCAATGAGCAGTGCCAGTAAGTGGGGAAAGTAATGCTGGGCTCAAAAAATAATTTTCTGCATGGCATGCCTTAATTAGCATAATCTAGAAGTCTAAAGAACTCAAATAATTTTTCAAAGAATGAATGGCAAATACAACACACAGGTGATTATGAAAGCTGTTTCTGACACACCAAGGGTTGAAGCGGAACTATCATGGACGGACAACTTCAGCTAGTGTCCTAGATATCACTGAAGTGTACATGGAAACGTATGTTAAACATCCCATAAGTATATCTATATAATAAAATCTGACCGTTTGTGTATGATCCGTGATCCAGTAGACTGCAACAATTTTGCCGATTTTGGCTTACTGTGCCCACGTCAATACTCTGTGGCGCTCAGTCACAGATCTAGTCTCTGCCCACAGTTTTGTTTTTGTTTTTTTCTGGTGTGCACACTCGAGAGGCGTGCATGTAAATGATACCTCACGAGGTTCAGGTCATCTTCATGCACAAGCATTACAGGCTTCAGTCACAATCGGAGAGTAAGATGGTGCTTTATATAGTGTGAGTGATTTACATGTACGCGCTCACACTATGCTGAGATGACCTGACCGTGCTTGATGCCAGGAGAGCAGCAGGTCACATGGTGCGGAGGATGATGACTCACAAGTGACAGGTAAGATGGAGGGAGGTAAAATCGAGCCTTAAGGCTCCATTGTGGTCATGCACAGAACGGATTCAAGGGGAAAGATGTCATCAGGTAGATATTATGCTATAACTCTTTTTTTGGACAGAACTAACTACAGAGCGCTATTTTCTCTAGCAAGACAAAGAGATAGAGAGTACATTGTGTTGGGGTGGTAATTCTGCTTTAACCATATTTCATATGTTTCAACAATCACAAAAAACTTCAGAAAAGCAATTTGCAATGTGAGCAGTTCAGGTCACATGAACCACAACATCAAAATAAGTATAAAAAAAACCCATTAGATGAAACATTTGTCATCTCCCAAATGGGCTTCCATGTCAGATTTGTAGAGAACGGCTTCCCAGAGGGGGAAATCGCATCCATTTGTCTTCAGTCTCTTTCCTCAGACTCAAATTAAATTAAAATACGGCCTGAAGTCGGAAGCAGAGCGTGAACAATCTTTTTCTGGCATTAACTGTAGGAAGCATTTATACAAATCGCTTAACCCTTTGAGTGCCAGAGGGGCATCCAACGCATTTGCACTGGATACCTCTCTGACAATCCAAAATAGTATAGGAAGCTGGTTAACTAAGTGCTGGTGGTTGCCTTTTCAGATAAAACAGTTGCACATAGCAAACTATATAGGGTTACTAGCATTGGTGGCACGGTTTCACCTGTGCTGTTAACCTTTAGGTGTTTTTGTTTTGTTTTGTTTTTTATTTCAAGTGTAGTTTTAAAATTAGACCTCGTGGTAAGGCATCAGGACCCCTCCTGATGCCCCCCAGCTACTGCTGATCCCCCAGCTTATTCAGCTAGGAGATCAGTAAAGGCAACACAGGGGAGCAACAGGGCTCTCTTGCTTCCATCCTACCCAAACTACCTGGTGGGAGTAGGAAGACATAGGGTCCCCCCTGTGACTGGGGCAGGCTGATACTTGATGGGATAAAGTATTTTGTAGAGGATGATGTGTCGGTCTTAGACTTGTTGTTAGAGACCCAAGCCCTGAGGAAATGTTGATTTGTAGGACTTTGGCTTGTTAAAGTCACAAGCCATGAGGAATCAGTGATGATTTGGGCTCAGGATTGCATTTTTAATAATAATGATAAATCCTCCCTGCCACCAGCTTAGCATATTCTGTGGGATGGATTCTCCTCAGCTGCTGCTCGATTCCATGCCTGCAATTATACTCCACCATATTGCCATGTGTGGTCAGTGAACCACGCAATGAGCAGACACGAACTGCCACATCCTCACATCTACAGGATCATTATCAGCTAGTGGGGCAAGTAACATTGACAGAGGTGGATAACCAGAAGACGTTGTTATATCTTCTAACACTCGGACCATAGAGCAAGAAGTTGATGGCGAACCAGGTCTTTTGCTCACCATCGAACTTTCAGGTTCTGGCTGGGTTTCTCTATTCTCCCTCCTCTTTGATTTCCACCTCAACTCTTGTTGCCTTTGGGGAAAGACTAAGCACAGCAATAGACGCTGCCAATTTTCCTTTGTGGGGGTTTGGCTTTAACATGCTTCACATACATATCATGTTATCTGTATTTCATGTGTTTGTCAGAGCAGTTGTGCCAGTCTTTGTTATCGGAGCGGTTGTGCCAAGGTGCGTTCCTTCCTTTCCTCTTTTCACTGATTTATGCCATCTAGTGTACAGTGCAATCACTGATGAATGCAGAGAAAAATAGTCCCACACCCAGGAACTCAGGGGGAGAGGAAAGGTGGACTAGAGTGGCCTCTTTAGTTTTCTCCTCCACAATCTCCTTTACTTGCGGAGTCAGAGAATGATGCTCTTGCTGCCTCAGTATCAGCACTAGAACTAGGACCATATTGCTGGCAAGAGGAACCTCTCCTAGTTCAGCATCACAACTACTGCTGGACCCCGTTTACAGTGTGGCACACTAGCCTGATCATCCTCAGCCTGCTGCCCTTGCATCTCAGAAGCAGGAATTACAGCAGCAGCAAACTCCGCAAATTCTGCAATGTTACTGCTGGTGGAGATGCCCATGCCCATTTGCACATCTCCCTTTCCTTCTTGCTTTTAGCTTAAAAAGGGCTTTAATGGCTCTTCCAACCCAGCTGCTCCACTGTCACCCTTATCACCACCACTACCACCAGTTCCCCATTGCTGTTGCTGCTGTATGAGAGTTTTACTGGTAGGCAATGATGATAAATGTGAGAGACGGTCCTCGACTGTCACACTTACCATCTCCTGAGGTGAAGAAGGAAGATTAGCATCACTATCAGAAGGCACGGGCAGCTGATCTGTGCTGATGCTAATACTGCTGCTAGCCAGTTCTGCTTTCCTCAGCATCAGGTCCCAGACATATAATTATTTATAAGTGGAAGGGAGAATCACAGGCACTGTTGCGTGCTCCCTTGACCATTAGTCTACAGCTATGCATCACCCTCAGCAGGATGATCTACAGCCATCATGTTAGTCCCACCACCAGCTGCTTCACTATCATCCTCTTTACCATCATCACCCCCTTCCTCACCATCAATACTCTCTAGCTGCTGTGTGGTAGCAGTGGGGCTGCTTGGGGATGGCTTGTGTGACTTAGGGTCCTCTGATGTCACACTTGCCATCATCTCCTCCTCCTGAGTATCTGAAGGCACAGGTAGCTGGCCTATGGTGCTCACTCTGCTACCCAGTTCTTCATGTGCCCTTGCTGCTTGCTCATAAATTTCCCCCAGATCCCAAGGGACGATATCAGGGGCTGGGCATCACTGGATCTGGGGAATCAGAGCTCACAGACCCTTCTGTGCTGGTGGTTTTCACTTCCTCCTCCGACTCACTAAATGCATCACAGTCCTTCCAGCACCTCCTTTTTTTACCAGATGGTTGCTAATCCCCTTAGCCAACACTCTGAGCCTCTACTGCCTTAGTTTTGCTAAATAAATAGCCTTTCACATACTCTCTCTCTCTAGCTGATTGTGATTTGTTTCACATCATCGAAACGTCATTTTTTTTGCAGGAAGTTTTAAGCCATTGAAAAAAATTGCAAAAACATTTTGGCAGCAGGTAACAATGCAGCTCTGACCTGGCTCTGAGAGAGTGAGAGCTTGCAGCTCAGAGATTAGATCGCGTTCACTGAACACCATCTCATTATCCTATATTATAATTCTCTAAGGATGTTTGTCAGAAGCCGTCATGCACAGCAGCTGCAGTCATACGCAGTACAGACTGCCTGCCCCATGGAGTCCTCTCTGCGCACCTTCCTGGGACCCCTTGGTCCCATGAAGGTGTGCACAGAGGACTACGGTCTGAATTCGGAGCGCCCCATTCCGTATCAGCCGCGGCATGGGAAGTCAGTACTGCGCATGACTGCAGCGCCGCCAGTGTTATATAACGGGTGTGCCAGAAGGTAAAATATACAAGAATAAATTGTGCACTCACGGATTTCTAAAGCAAAAAAAAAACAAAAAACTATTTAATGGTATGGTAAATGCAACGTTTCAGTCCTCAAACTGCAACAGTTATCAAGCAAAACATACAGTACAATATCAGGTTCCACATATATATACGTAAAAGAACTCACCTCCTGTGCCCCAAAGACCCATAGTGATGTCTACCGAACATTCATATTATATATATATATATATATATATATATATATATATTAGCTGCCCACTTCTCCTGCCAAGAAATAGAGAAGCGGGCTGCACTTATAAATAATATTGTTGCAGAGCTGCAAGTACGAAACGGTAGCGCGCCGCCTATCCAACCCTACATTACAAAGATGGCCATGCAATCATTAAGCATATGGAGACTAGCTTGAAAATACATGTCTTACCTATCACACGCGGCAGATTCTAAAGAAATCTTTACCGTTTGGAGACTGACGGCCAGGTTTGTCCAGTCTGTGCGCCTGCGCCATCAGTCCCTTCCAGTTACCATGTGGCACACTGCAACGCTTTACAGAAGACCGGGACTGAAGGCACAGGACAGATGTCTGCACTGTTACCTGGCTTCCTGTCTCCAAAGGGTAAAGATTTCTTTAGAATCTGCCACTTTTGATAGGTAAAACACGTATTTTCAAGCTAGTCGCCATATGCTTAATGAATGCATGGCGACTTATTAACAGGTGAAAGTTCCGTTTTAAAGGAACTAAACTATAGGGGTCAAACCTATGTTGGTGAAAGTGTATAAATCACCCATACTGGTCTAACAAAAATAAGTAAATAAATAAATAAATACAAAAACCTGACGTCGTTGAAGTGGCTGCAGCAGTGCTTCTCTTACCTTATCATGACATCTGCCTCCAGCCCATAAATCTGGTGTTCCAGCGCCCGATGAAATGACATTAAGGTATTTTCTGGTGCAAGCTGGAGAGGTAAGAAAAAACAGGGAAGTCATATTAAACAGATGACTAAATAATCAACAGATACTGAGAACCATACACACAAAGGACAAATAAACATTATTATTGTCATAAAGGACAAGTAAACATTATTATTAATTTAACCCTAGGAGTACCAGAGATGTATCCAAAGCACTGGCACTCAAAGGGTTAGTCTGGACTGAGAATGCTATTGTTCTTTAAATGAATCTTTAATTAGTGCTGGATCTCAGGTCCATGGAGGAAGACATGATTCTTAATTCTGGGCTCAAGGGCCTGAAACTCCTCCCACTGAATTAGTCTTAGGAAGCCTTCAGAGAAAAGATGTTGGGGTCATGGAGTCCTGCAATAAATAATGATGTCAGCCTCCATGGACATGATATCCAGCATTAGTTAAACATTGATTTGGGGGGAATCAATACTTTGATTTATTTTGGACAGTGTACTTTTTTGTCAAGATTAAGGTAAGTAGAGGTTAGTGTTCCTTTAAGGCAAATACTCAAAAGTTGGGAAATCAAATGTTAAAGGGATAGTAATGTTTCATAATAAAAGCAGCTCTAATTAATCATCATAGTATTTGGACTTTGGAGAGTGTTATTTCAATTCTGTCAGAGTTGTAGTACAAGAGTAATTCAATGATAAAGTATCCCCCTCCCGCTCCTTTTACTGATGTAACACTGTTCAGCCAGAGCAGAAGGGGGTGCCCAGGTAGACTGCAGAGAGGGACAATCTTCAATTAAGATAAGGGAAAAACCTGAAGAACTTGTCAAGGGGGGCAGGGCTTTCATTGTTTTCATATGAAGAAGATTGTCCCCTGCTGTTATCTGTCTGGTCTATGGATTCCATTCCTATATAGACTGCAAATTTCTATTTCAGGCTTGTTCCTAGCTGAGTGTCTCTGTCTTCCACTTTACATATGAAAATTATTCTTGGGATTGGTCTCCCCTAGTGTATTAGTGGAATCCAGCAGTGGACCCTTTGCTTACAGTGCCTAGAGAGAGAGATCAGCTACACCTAACTGATGAAGCCCAACAGGGCCGAAATGTACTTCTGGGGTTGGCTGCTTCTATTTTGCAAAGAGGAATTCCCTGGCATTTCATGACGGGACTACCATTTTGGAAGGACCAGTGTGATGTGCTTTAGGATATTTCCTCTTTGTGTACAGTACTAGTGCTCTAAAAGAGACTGCACACTGGGTAAGACACAACTCCTAGATAGCCTGCATATTTCTATTACCAGCTTGCTCCTAGTTGAGTATGATATAGTGATTGAGCTGGGAGGAAGATTGTGTCTGCTCGGAAACTGTATTAGTAATCAATCTTGAAGAGAGGCTTCAGCCAAACTGACTAGAATTGGCACAGTAAGTAAAGAGTTTAACAAACGAGTACAGTACAGAAAATATACCCTTAAAGGGATAGTAATACTTCATTTTAACTTTATTCTATTTTGAAGGCATTAAAAAACATGAAGAACGATATACGTCTTATCTCTCAAACCTTTATTGTTTGAGAGATATTCACAAGCAAAGTTTCCCTCCTGCCCCTTTTACCTAGTGTAAGCCATCTCTTCTGAGATGTGGAATCTGGTTGTAAGACCAGACAGATAACAGAAGGGGGCAATCTTCTTCCTATGAGAACAATGAAAACCCTGCCCCCCTTGACAGGTTTTTCAGGTTTTTCCCTTATCTTAATTGAAGATTGTCCCTCACTGCAGTCTACCTGGGCACCTCCCTTCTGATCTGGCTGAGCAGTGTTACATCAGTAAAAGGGGTGGGAGGGGGATACTTTATCATTGAATTACTCTTGAACTACAACTCTGACAGAATTGAAATAACACTCTCCAAAGTCCAAATACTATGATGATTAATTAGAGCTGCTTTTATTATGAAACATTACTATCCCTTTAAGATTAAAGGGAAACTATTACCTCCTTATAATCACCTCCCACTAATACTAACATTGTCAGAAAATCCTAGCAGAGAATCAATTCTCCATGGTAGTGATGTAAATAGTCATTGAAGGGCTCCAGTGAAACCTTTGTTAGGACCCCTACAAAAATATTCTACAAGTGGCATAATCTTTTGGGCCCCTTTTGGATGCCGTGTCCTATCACAACTGCGTCTCTGTAGTTACTTTCCTGCTGTCAGAGAGTCAGCCTTGGAAGAACCATTTGGGCTGAAATTCTCTCTTAAATCTCTGTATGTTAAAAGTGACAATGGACATTGAGGGTTGGGGGTGGAAATATCCAAATGACATTAATGGTAATGAAAGCCTATAATATATGAATTTCTCCAAATATTCAGACACTTTACAAATATTAATTCTGGGAGGAGGTAAGACCTGTCTGAGGATTTGCTCACTATCTGATGTAAAAATCTAGGGAATGGATTAATTTGACATGTTTGCATAATTTATCGGTTTCACCCCAGCCAAATAAGTCTTAACAAGATACAGTTCTGGGCTGTCAACATATATAGTTTATAATATGGTATCGGTGCGCCATCTTCTGGAACAAAGAAGTATTGCTGTGAGGGTTCTTAAATTTGAAATATCTTATCTTTGGGTTGACCAGAGAGTCTAGAAAGTTAGTCTGACATCATATTCTAATGATCTGGCAACTCATCCCATTACAGAAGGATAGTCGTGGAAATTTGTTGGTACAAAAAATAGTGATTTTGGATATTATTATTATTATTCTTTATTTATATAGCGCCAACTAATTCTGCAGTGCTGTACAATTGGGAATAGACATACAGATATATTAAATAGTACAATCAAATGTGGAGAACAGAAGGATCAGAGGGCCCTGCTCGTGACAACTTCCAGTCTAGAGGATAGAGAAGCCTCTTGGTGCTGACTTCCATTAAGTAATCATCTGACCAGGCACAGAGAATTCTAAGAAAACCATGCCTTAAGTTGTCTGGTAATTATGCATTTCCTTACTCTTAATTCTGTATAGCCCTAAGAATTATATATATTTCCTCTATATTTTGGGAAAAATTATTTTATAATAATTCCTATCTATAAAGAAAATTATTATAATAAACTCTATTGGCTGTAGCTTATTCTGGGGAGCTAAACAGAATTAATTAGCACATTTGTCCAGATAATTGTGAGATAGTTTGATAGAAGTTTAGATCAAATAGCGTTATGTATTAGTCTTAAATATAATTATTAACATCTATAGAACCATATCTCTATGTTTCTGAAAGGTCACTGGTCTTATATTTGATCTGGTGAATTTTATTATTAACCCTTATTTGTTATCAGGAAAGTTTTTCCATTTATTTCTATTTTATTGTGTGTTTCAAAGGAGGTTTTGTTTACATGTGTTGTCTTATTGCACGTGCATACATTTTTTGTTCCGTTGAGAAAGTTCTTTAGACGGTCTCTCACAGAACAAAAGAAGCTGTCATTTTGGGTGGGGCAACAGTATAACCCATAATCTCTGGTTTACCTTTGTAGGCTGTATGGTGTATTCATATATATAGGATACGTTGCATGAAATGCATTAGTCTTTATCTTTGCTTTGTAGACATACATTATTTGATTTATTTCTGAATATATTCTTAGTATAATCTCTTATTGACAATAAGATAAATGCACATTTTATTTCTCATCCACAAGGTATGCAATATTGGAAACAGTAGATAAATCATTAAATTCTACTTATCTACTGTGGGACATGTCTTTCAGATACGTTTCTAAATTTTGAAATATTTTTATGTGGTACAAGAAAATTGTTATGAGACCTGTGTTTTAAATCAGAACCAACTCACATAACCACATCCCATATACCTTAACCCTTTAACAACCAGGCGCGTTGCGGTCACTAAAGGACCACAGAGCATTTTTTTTTTTTTTTGGCAATTCGGATTCCAGACTCCCAAAACGGCGTGCAGCCGCAGGGGGGGGGCCAAATTCCATGACGGTCATAGTATGTCATGGGTCGTTAAGGGTATAACAACCCATGACGTGCTACATCCGTCAAGGGTCATTAAGGGGTTAATTAGCATAGTTTGTACAGGTTTTGGGGTAGGTATATATATACACTGCAACAAACTGTATTATCATTAAATGTAAGGAAAAAGTAACCCTTTCTATGCTGCTGTGTTCACATATTACTACAAAATACCTCTGTATACACCTATATAAAGTTTAATGCTGTTTATGTTTGGTAATGTTACTCTGTGACATAAGTTATTAATTTTCTGTATTATATTTCTTAGTATAGGACTATGTAATAATAAAAGATACATATTTGAGACATTTGGTGTTCATTTATATTAATCTCATTCTGATTACAATTATATTTTTACTTAAATAAATTATATATATATTTCTGCACAAATATGCATAATTGATTATTTTAATCAATTCTGTACTGTGAAGTAGCATGTCAGTACCTAGTTTGTGTAAAGACCTCATATTAATTACCCATTTTTATCTATTTATGTGAATAATTGGATCTTCTGTTAACCCTTCCTGTATATCCTCGACACTGCTGCTGGGATCAGTTCTCTATCATATTTAATCATTACTGATTACCGTACAATGCAAGCAGAAATTATTCATAGCTGCAGGTCTCCAGGCCCTAAATAGCTGCAAATTAACATACCTGGGAACTCTCCCGATCTGCCCCAGAGACTCCAGTTCCAGGTGTCGGGGGACAAAGGCCTATTCTCCAGCTGTGGTGAGTTTCTCTTCCTTCCCACCCTGTTCCTCCCACTTTCCACCCACTTCTCCTTCTTCCTACCTTGTTCTGCCCACTTTCCACTCACTTTATGACACACAGTCGAGTAGGCCCAGCCCACCCAATTAAGCACCATCCATTTTATGAGGCAAATCATGTCACTGGACTGCAGCACACTGCCTAACCGGGGCCCAAAGAGAAGATGTTTCCAGGTATGCCAATGAAGCCATCTTTGAAAAACTTCAGGAGGCTTTCTTTTCGGCAAATAGAATCATGTCTTCCCCCAAGGACACATTATCCAGTACTAATTAAAGATTTATTTTGGAGAACCAACCCACACAGAATTGATTCAAAGTGGATTTCTACACAGATTAAGGTAAGGCCCAAATAATGATTAGGAGTTATTATTTTTTAAATCTGAGTGCCAGAAGGGTACGCAACACACTCAAAGGGTTAAATCATTTTATTTTCTGGGTATAAAATTTTAATAAATAATGACTATCATGCCTCCTATGAATGGACAAATTTCACTAGTGATTTACAAATCCCATTGCCTCCAAGTGTCTGGGTTTATTTCTGATCCTATCTATTTTTCAGATGATAATAATTTGGAACGGAATATGAAGCAGAGACAGAAGGATTCAATCAAACCTATCAATTTAGGACATATGCCCTGAGGCTATTTTCTGAAACCGTGCATCTGGTAATATTACCTACTAATTGGAAGCATCATTTAAAAATCATTACTAGGTTCCAAGCAAGTTCTGGAAACAAGATTTTATGCTGTTAGAAAATCATTATTATGTGAAATCTTTCATCTGGAACTCAAAGAATTATAGTTGCTATACCTCCCAAGTATCGCTGTTTAGGATATATTAGGGTCCGTACCTCCCAAGTATCCCTCTTTAGGATATATTAGGGTCCATACCTCCCAAGTGTCCCTCTTTAGGAGATATTAGGAGTCATTGTTTATTTAAAACTATAATTTATGAGTTATTAACTTAAAAGATTTCTCAGTTTATGCAAATTAGCCAATACTTCCTGGTAGGAAATGGCAGTTGGGAGGCGGAATGAAATGTGAGTATCTGACACAACTCATTGCACCGTCAGTACAGCCTAAGTTGACAAATATATAAAGCTAAATATAAAAAACAAATAGCTTACATAGGTGGTTTTGAAAGCTCTTTTAAAATCAGTGTCACCCAAGTGTTAGTTCCACTTTAACCCTTTGAGTGCCAGGGAGGTATCCAATGCATTGCACTGTGTTGGATACACCTCTGGCACTCAAAGGGTTAATCCACAAAAAAACAGCAACATAGGCAGTTCTTACTTCAGCCTCTTAATAAAACTTGCACTATGCAGAAAATAAAGTTATCTGATAAACAATTGGTAAATCTCTTGTAGAACGGGTGAATATTATGTGTGCACACTCTGAAAACCTCCCTCTGGGTTCCATATTAGAATTAAAGGAAAGAGAATTGAGTCAGCACCAATATTTTTAATTTCATCACACCAGTCTGAAAATATAAAATCGTTAAGCAGCTTTATTGAACAAAGGAAATGCAGTAAAAGTACCTTACACAGTTGCAACCCATATGATAACCCTGGAGAGACTTCTGTATTGGATACCAGTCAGGTATTGCAGACCAACAGCTCCAGTCAACGCATTTCACACATATAGTGCTTACTCATGGTCAAGGACCTTGATCAAGAGTATCTGATACAGAAGTCTCTCCTGGCTTATAATACGGGTTGCAACTGTATAAGGTACTTTTACTGTATTTCCTTTGTTCAGTAAAGCTGCTTGATGTTTTTAAATTATCAGACTGGTGTGGTGAAATTAACTATGTTGGTGCTGAGTCAATTCTATTTCCTTTGACTCAAAGGGTTAATACCAGGGTATCCTTTTTATATGTCGCACTGCATGTCTTAAAATGTTGCATTTCTTTAGTCGCGGAATGTGAACGACGCATTCTGAATGTCGCAATGGAAAATAGTGTGCCACAACATGTTGCATTACAAGAGGGAGCAATAAGGATGCTATTAGGGGCGCAGTAAGGAACAAGGCCAGAATGGTGCAATAAGGAGCAAGGACAGAGCAATAATGACACTATCAGGGTATAAGGGCGCAATAATGGCGCTATATGGGCGCAATAAGGAACAAGACCAGAATGGTGCAATAAGGAGCAAGGACGGCGCAATAACGATGCTATCAGGGTATAAGAAACAAGGCCAGAATGGTGCACATGCAAAAACGTGCAACGTGGTGAATGCGCCATTCAGAATGACTCGGCCAAACAAATGCGACGCTTTAAGGAGCAATATTTTCAATGCACCAAATCAAAAGTAAACCATACCAGTGAGCAAATGGGAACATACGGTAACCTCAAAATAGCATATTATAACAGCAGACACAATGTGCCTGTCCATCAAATGTCAAAAACTCCCCCGCACTGGTGGGGATACTGCACTACATACGTATTAACCATCTTAGTGCCACAGAGGTAAACCTCACACACATACACAAAACAATCTGTTGAGTACCCCTCTGGCACTCAAAGGGTTAATTTAACCCTGGAATGCTAGAGAGGTCTCTAATGCATTGCTTTTGAAATCTCTGGAAATTTTAATTGTCCCACATGGTCCATTTAGATTGCTTCAGAATTGCCTCTCTTTTCTTTTGTGCAATAACCCCATTGTGGTATAGCACTCTCTGGCACTCAATGTGTTAATATGATTCAGCCGTGGGAAAGAACAAGTGTAAAGTAGCTTACAATTATATTATACGTTGCAGCCCATGTTAGTCATGAACCTGATTTATACAGAACAAAAGATGAAGGAAACATTTTTTTTATCTCCATTGGATGCCGCTCCCAGAATTCCTTGCACAAGATCAGGATTCAATGAGGCATATATAAAGAAAAAGTGGAGCCATCTGGGGGGAAAATAAGCTACAATATTTATAAGGTGAACCTCCTTAGATGCTAAATAAGGTTTCTCTGTTGTCCAATACAGGTTACTAGTAACTTTGGGGTAGGAGATCCACCCTTTAAGTAGGCAGGAACAATTCTAGAAGTGAATGCAGACGGTGGAGCCTACCTTCCCTACTTGGCTGCAGCTAGCCAGTCAGCTCCAGTAAGATTTGTTCCTTGGATGAAGATGCAGGCAAGAGAACAGTTCTGCTATAGTTTTAGCTAATTTTTTATTTTTCTGTTAGAAATGGAATACCACCATTAGGCGGATTACTATAACTGACAATGCCCTTAGATGTGGCTAGCTCAGTATCCAGGTGCTTTTAGTGGACCTTAAGCCCTGGGGGGAAATCTTGGGTACAAGTTCTTTCCCCAGGAGTTGCCCACTGAGGCTTCTTCATAATACATGGTAATCTGAAGAAAGAAGATCTGCAGGGAAGGTGAGCAACCCTTTAAGTGCTGCAGGTCCACATGTTCCACAGTGCCCCTCCACACAGGGGTTTTCCTTTGGAGTTCCTGTTGCACACTCCTGAACTCATTGGGTTTATCTGTATATCTGTTGGGTGGTTTGGAGCACGTTTCTGTGGTAACTTAACCCTTTAGTTGCTGGTTAGCATCTTTTGGGGTTTGTTGGCACTTTCCCTACTGGGTTCAGTGTTTATCGGGTTTAGTGACATGTTTAGTAATGTCTAGTGAACATTTACTTCTCAGTAACAACTTTGCAAAATTTGTGTTTGCCCGCTTTTACCGCATAGACGCCATTGCTCCATTCGCTTCTATGGGACTGTACAGTTTGGGACATATCTCTGCAACCGCTCATTATAGCGACTTCAGAGATGGCTCGTTTTGTTTGTCTGTCCTTGCTCTGTTATCCAGTTATCGTTTGGTGTGTGTTGGGGGGTTCAGGGGGCTTTGAGCACTGTTGGGGTACTTTTTCTGGGAAAACTACATTTCTGATGAGCGCTTGTTTCTTGCACTCGTTTCTGATTGGCTCCCGCCGCAGCAGTCATTTTCTTCTTTTTCCTGAATAAGTATCGTACGCAGGGCTTGGACTCTCCTTCCCTTCTCTGCAGATTAACCCTTTGCCTGCCAGATAAGTGCATTTTAGCAATTTCTGTGGTGAAATTTTAATCTTACACACTGTATTTGGGTGATTCCTTATACTTTAAACGCTTTGACAATGTGAGAATGCCTAATCCGTTAGAGTTTGGGGCCAGGCCTAAGACTAAGGACGCTGGGGTCTCTGTGTTCCCTATTGCGCATTGCTCCTCATGTCATTCAGGGTTAACTAGTGAATTCTCACGTCATTTATGCCCAGCATGTTCTGATGTCCCTGAGTCTCTCCCAGGGACCTCCAGCCATGCATTAGAGCCAGTTTGGGTGCTACTAGAAACCTCCGGTCTACATTGCAACTCTTTCCATCCCAATTACAGGGGGTCTTCCATCAGATCTTCCTTGCCGAAACCGCAGGGAGTACCTGACGCATCAGATTCCTCTGAAGAGGAACTGTTGGTGGATTCGGACGTTGAGGAATGTTCTGCTGTCGGCTCTTCTCAGTTTTTTGGGGACCCCTTTGAGGCTGATCCTGATCCCTCTGCTGAGAGCCTGACCAGGACTGTCTTAACCACCCTAAACATTCCCTTAGTTCAGGAGGTTTCTTCGGATCCCTCTGATGTATATCAGGAACCTAAGAGGCCCCGTATTTTTTTTCCACCTAACCCCACTCTTGACCGCTTTGTGTCTGATGAGAGGAAGTCTCCGGTCAGG
Source organism: Rhinophrynus dorsalis (assembly GCA_037306005.1). NCBI lineage: Eukaryota > Metazoa > Chordata > Amphibia > Anura > Rhinophrynidae > Rhinophrynus > Rhinophrynus dorsalis. The sequence goes on from CM074719.1 coordinate 602,876,483, forward strand.
AAACCTGTTTCCAAGAAATTTGCCAAGCTTTACCCCTTCTCTGAGGCGGCACTTGCTCAGTGGGTTCATCCCCCCAAAGTGGATGCATCTGTCTCCAGGCTAAGTCCACTCCCTTGCCAGTTGCTGATGCATCTTCTCTGAAAGATTGGACTGACAAGAAACCTGAGGTCTCCCTCAAGTCCATTTTTGCCTCCGCTGGTACTGCCTTGCGTCCAGCTTTTGCTGCTGCACGAGTGAACCTGTCCATCGCAGTCTGGGCTGAACAGCTTTTCCTGGCTGTCCGTCAGGGTGCTCCTATTTCGGATATGTTAAAGTTTCTTGCCAACATTTCTGAGGCCCAGCACTGTTTCTGCTGCCTTACTTGATGTCATCCGTTTGGTGGCAAGGGTTTCCACTATGTCTTTGGCTCAAGATCTGGTCTGCTGACACTGCTTCCAAGAAAGCTTTGCTCTCGTTGCCTTTTCAAGGATATTGTTACCGAGATGTCTCCTTGAGCAGGTTGGTTTTTAGGAGATGCTTGAAAGCGATGAGTGTGGATGATTGGCGAATGGCGATATGGAGGGCATCCAGTGAAAAGGATTGCCTGAGGACAGAAATTAATATTTCCCACCACAGCGTCACCATGACATTTCAAGCCATGGAACTACTGTACACATTGATTTTAATGGGTCTTTTACCTCTTGAATGCTGGATAGGTCTCCAACACATTGCAAAAGACCTCTATAGCATTCAAGGGCCTACATACTAGTTTAAAGGAGCAGTAAACTTTTTTTTAAGAAAGCCTAAATGTTATAGAGCTTTTCCTACTGAATAAAACCAGGTCACTCCCACCGCTGTCAGTTGTTTTATTCAAATATTATAACAGTTCAAATAATCAGGAAGTGAATTTACTGTGTTTACTACCTGATTGTTCTAACTGACAGGAAGTGAATTTACTGTGTTTACTTCCTGATAGTTCTAACCAACGGGAAGTGACTCAGCAGTTTCTATCACATTCTATGGAGAACTGTTTGTCACCGACTTTCCCCTTCCTTAGAATGTAACAGAATAAATATTTGGAATTCGACCACTAGAGGGCACTGCTAATGTAAAAAAACACAAGTTTAAACAGTAATAACTCTGGAAATATGCATCTATCAGCAACTGGAGTACATTTATTATACTCAACAGGAAATGCCCTACAATATATATTTTTTTCATTAAAAAAAGTTTTCTGCTCCTTTAATCCATGGAGATGTTTATCTGCCCCTATGGTACAGCTGATTTCACTCAGAGTTGCTGAAGTCCTTCCTAGTAAATCAGCCTCATTGTCTCCTTTTACTAGAGATGCTTCGGTGATTAATGGCTCTGAAAGTTTGGAAAGTCAGCCTTTCTTTATAAAATCCCCCTCCTACATCCTCTCCAGAGCCATTATACTCTATTTTCCCCTCTTGAAGGCTGACAAAATTGAGCTATAATCAACTCAGGCAAGTGTAAGAATGGTTCTTCTGAGTCCTGTGACGTGCTTTAAAAGCTGTCTTCTTCCTAATAATGCTGTTTTCACGGTCTCACATTAATCACACTGATCACCCAAATCAGAACTTTCTATCCTCATTCACATCATTGCCTCTGGTACTTTAACCCCTTAAAGGGATAGTAATACTTTGTTTTATCTTTATTTTATTTTGTAGGTATTAAAAAAACATGAATAATGATATAAGTCTTATCTCTCTTAATTGAAGATTGTCCCTCTCTGCAGTCTACCTGGGCACCTCCCTTCTCATCTGGATGAACAGTGTTACATCAGTAAAAGGGGCGGGAGGGGTATACTTTGTCATTGAATTACTCCTGAACTACAACTCTGACAGAATTGAAATAACACTCTCCAAAGTCCAAATACTATGATGATTAATTAAAGCTGCTTTTATTATGAAACATTACTATCCCTTTAAGGAATGCGCGGTCCAGGGGTGGGGCTCTCTGGAGCTGAAAGGCACTTTATTTTTCGCAGACTTGATCTGTATTCACAGCTCACCGTGCAGGCGCTCTGCGATCACAGACTTCCATGACGTGCAAGCACCGTCACTGGTCCTTAATGTCGGGACGGTCCTGGAACATCATCGGTCATTAAGGGGTTAAAGCATGAACCATCAGATGGATCTGTGTTTTTTTGAAAAGTTGGTTCAGTTGGTTTCCAGCTTTGGCCGAAGATACCTGATCAGTATAGATTTAGTAGTTGTTAATAATTAAGGGAATTTATCATTGCTCTTATTAACACCTTAAGGACCAGTGGTGTGTTTAACATATTGCTTCACACCCCTCTGGTCCTTAATGAGTTACGGAATCTAAAGATGCAGTTCTGGTGCAAACCAGCTGCACCTTAGGTGACACAAAAAATTTCCTTAAGTGTTTATGGTCAGTGGTTATTGTCATTGTCTATAGCCATCTGAAGACTGCTGTAGCAATGGCACCCCAAGACATTTCAAGCCATGGAACTACTGTACCCCCAAAAAAAGCGAGTTTGAGCTGCAATAAATTTTGAATGCAACATCTCAGTAGTGTGAGCAACCTCATTTTATTCAGTTAAACAAACCCTGAAATGTATCTTTTTTGCATTCCACGCTATACTATCCATTTGAAATTGGTTTTTTAACCCCTTGAATGCTTGCAAGGTCTCCAATGCATTCCTTAGCTGGTCCCCACTCTGCTTTGCTAATGAGATGCAACTGATAATGTATAATTAGGGAAATCATCAGTGTTGTAATTGAGGATTGTGTATAGTGCCATTAGCAAAGCAGAGCGGCAGTAGATTTAACCCCTTAACGACCGGTGACATGTCAGGAGTGTCACTTTTTTTTTGCCTAATGGATGGGTGAGGGTCCTGGCCATGCCTGTGAACTTTTTCTTGTGGACTTCACAGAGTGGAATCCTGTGGTGTCACTGGGTGGGGAAAAATGACGTTTTGTGGCAAAAAGGGGTGTGGCTTAATTGTGAGTCGGGGGTGGGCTTAAAATACATGGACAGAGTAGGAGGAATAGGCTGGGGAAGGAGGAGAAGTGGGTGGGGAGTGTGAGGAACAGACTAGGAAGTAGCAGAAGTGGGCAGAGTTTCATTAAAAACTCCCCACATCCAGAGAATCAGCCTCCGCCCTGAAGACCCTGTAATCAGCAGCAAAAACTGGAGCCTCCGGGGCAAATCCAGTGATTTTCCAGCTATGGTCCTGGTATGTCACATATTTGGTGCATACATCTCTCCCGTGGGAGCGCTGTAAGCACTAGCGGGGTCTGAAATGGTCTGCTCCAAGACCAAAGCAGCGTCTCTCAGACCCCCTTACAGCACGCCAGTACACTACATCAGTCACGTGTGCCGGCCAAGATGAAAGCGTTCCTTAAGGGAAGTTCACTTCCCGGACCTTTCGTCAATAAGATGTTAAAGGGATAGTAATGTTTCATAATAAAAGCAGCTCTAATTAATCATCATAGTATTTGGACTTTGGAGAGTGTTATTTCAATTCTGTCAGAGTTGTAGTTCAAGAGTAATCCAATGATAAAGTATCCCCCTCCCGCCCCTTTTACTGATGTAACACTGTTCAGCCAGATCAGAAGGGAGGTGCCCAGGTAGACTGCAGAGAGGGACAATCTTCAATCAAGATAAGGGAAAAACCTGAAAAACTTGTCAAGGGGGCAGGGCTTTCATTGTTCTCATAGGAAGAAGATTGTCCCCTGCTGTTATCTGTCTGGTCTATGGACTGGATTCCACATCTGAGAAGAGATGGCTTACACTAGGTAAAAGGGGCAGGAGGGGAAACTTTGCTTGTGAATATCTCTAAAACCAAAAAGGTTTGAGAGATAAGACTTATATCGTTCTTCATGTTTTTTTAATGCCTACAAAATAAAAAAGATAAAAAGAAGTATTACTATCCCTTTAAGGTTAATCTACCATCCATATTTCCTTGCTTTTGAGTGTTTCTGCCAGTGATTATATGCATTGCACACAAGGGGTAATATATGAATAAAAACAATGCAACAGATGCACAACCCAAAACAAGTAAAAAGTTCTTGCGCACAAGACCTCCCCGCAACTTAGAAGGGGAGGCATGTCAGAGCCGGGGTAGAGGAGTAAAGGCTAGTGGGGGGGGTAGGAGGAAGTGAGGTGGGGGGCTTAGGAGAGGATATATAGGTCTGGGGGTTGATGGGAACTTCCTCTTTGAGGAAGTGAAAATTACTTGTACCGGTGTGATGGCTGCGGAGGGTCTGGTGGATGAGGTCCAGCGATTGCTGGCTGCTGGGGGTGAGGACTGGCTCCGGGAGCAGCTAGCTCTGAGGGCTGCTGGCTCATCTGCAGCTCCTGTGTCACGGCCGGTGCGGCGCACCCGCGCCCGGCCGCCTGTTCGGCTGAGTCCTGGCAGTGGAAGGGAGCGGAGGCGGTCTCCCAGTCCTGGTCGGCGAGTGCGGGGTCGGCGTTCTGCTGCAGGGGCATCTTCAGCCAGGCGGAGTCTGTCCCCACGGAGCCCGCGGGAGCGTCGTTCGGAGGCGGCTGAGAGCAGGAGATCTGGTGGGCAGGGTGCCAGGAGACTGGAGCCTGGTGACCGTAGCAGGAGCCGGTCTCATCCTTCCCCTGATGTGGCTTCACAGGTATGCTGCCTTGCTGTGTGCGGACCGGTCTGCTGCTGTGTGCTGCTGGAGGCTCTGTGTAGCGTGGCTTGGTTCTCTCTATGTTTTTTTTTTTTTTTTTTCCCTCTCTCTCTATCTCTCTCTTCTTTCCTCATGGATTGGGGTGTTTTGGCTGGGGGGCTTGGGGATTGGGGGACTGCTGTCCTAGTGTTTATGGGGGGCCTTTGGTGTTTCTTTCTTGCAGGCTGCTGGATCCTCGCGGGGGGCGGATGGCGCTTCGCGGACGGGAAGTCTGGATGCCGCGGCTGGAGTGGATAGGACGCAGTCTGTGCCGGCTGATCCTCTGTCGGGGGCAGGTACGGGTCTGCTTGGGGTTTCCTCCGCTGTGGGGGCGGGCGGTGGGGCTGTTGGCGGTTTGTCTGTTCATCATGTGTTGGGCGCCTGGCAGGACAGGGCTCTTGGGGGCCTGGGGGGTGTTCCTTCTGCCGCAGGGGCGTGGCGGGCTGGCCTGACTGGTCCGGATGGTGGGTCTGGGGGTGTGGCTTCCGTAGCCTTGCCGGCTGGAGGTTCATGGGGTGGGGGTCCGGGGTTGGGTCCTGGTGGTGTGGCCTCTGTTTCTGTAGGGTTGTCCGGGCTGGGGTCCGGGTCTGCGGGTTCTGGATCCTTGCCTGTTGGAGTTGGGGCTCCGGGGTCGCTCCTTCCTGGTGCTCCGGGTTTGGCGCTGCCCGGTGGCTTGGGGGTGGCTGGTCCTGGGGTTGGGGTGGGTGGTCCCTCTCCCGCGGGTTCGGTGCCGGTAGCTGGTATGGGTCTGTCGGGAGTGGGTGTGCTTGCGGGAGTTGATCTGGTGGCCCCGCAGCTACCGGGGCTGAGTGGGGTAGGGAGTAGTGGGGTTGGTCCATCTCCGCTTGGGGGGGTTCCTACGGCGGCCTTCGGGGCTGCGTATATGTGCTGGGCGGGGCCGTTGGGCATTCATCTAAAATTGGAGGTTAAGGAGAAGATCTGGCGGAATGAATTCGTTGAAATTTTTTCACTTCTTCCGCTTGATGAGGCTCCACCTGACAAGGAGGAAAAGGATGCGGAAAAGAAGGAGGAGAAGGAACGCCGGAGGTACCGGAAGATACCGAAGGTGTTCGGAAATTGGATCCGCGCCTTTTCCATTCTTGCCAGCGTTATTGGGGAGCGCTTCCCCTCTAAATGCTCGGCGTTATTTTGTTACCAGGACACGATCTGGAGTGCTTGTCGGATTTATGGAGGCTTGGCGTGGTGGACGTATGACGAGCAGTTTCGTCAGCGTATGGCGTTGCGGCCTGCCGTCTCGTGGGATCAGTTGGACATTGGGTTGTGGTTATCCCTCATGACTCGCCCGGCTGGTTCTCCCATGGGGCTGCAGTCCTTTCAGGCCGGCGCCGGGGGGTTGGGGCTCCCCGCCACGTCCTCCTCGGCCTCCAAAAGGGCTGGGTTCTGCTGGCAATTTAACGACGGGCATTGTAAGTGGGGTTCCTCCTGTAAATTTCGGCATGAATGCTCTGGCTGTTCGGGCTCGCACCCCTTTGCCAAGTGTTTCAAGAAGTCCCGAGGTGGAGAAAAGGGGGGTTCCGTGGGCGGCAAGGGGGAGGACTCCGGTGTCCGTCGCAAAGATGGGTCCCTGGCTAAGAGTGTACAAGGATAGGCGGGCAGCGGAGATCCTGGAGGAGGGGTTCACTGTGGGCTTTCGGATCCCTAGCAGGGTCGGGTTTGGAGTGTCTGATGCTGGGAATTTGCGGTCGGCGACTCAACACCCTGATGTACTGAGGGACAAGGTGATGAAGGAGGTTCGTTTGGGTAGGATGGCGGGTCCGTTTTCTCGGCCTCCGCTGCCGGATTTCCGGGTTTCTCCTTTGGGGGTGGTCCCGAAGAGGGATCCTGGAAAGTTTCGTCTCATCCATCATCTGTCCTTCCCGTTCGGGTGTTCGGTCAATGATGCGATTGACCCTGCGCTTTGCAGCGTTTCCTATGCTTCTTTTGATAGGGCTCTTGCCCTGGCTGTTAAGGCGGGGCGTGGGGCGTGGTTTGCTAAGGCTGACATTGAGTCGGCCTTCCGTCTTCTCCCGGTCCATCCAGACTGCCATCATCTGTTTGGGTGTAAGGTGGATGGCGAGTATTTTGTGGACTTGTGCCTGCCCATGGGGTGTTCGCTGTCCTGTGCTCTGTTCGAGCGCTTTAGTACGTTCATCGAGTGGGTGGTGCGCAAGGAGGCAGGATTCTTGTCCATCTTGCACTACTTGGATGATTTTTTTGTGTGTTGGGCCTGGCGGTTTGGATGTGTGTCGGCGCTTGCTGGACACTTTGGAACGGGTTTGCAGTGAGTTTGGGGTCCCGTTGGCCCGGGAGAAGACTGAAGGGCCTACGACTTGTCTGTGTTTCTTGGGGATCGAGCTGGACTCGGTTTCCATGGAATGCAGGTTGCCGTCGGACAAGCTGTCCGCTCTGTTGGGGGAAGTGTTAGCTTGTAGGCGGGCTCGGAAGGTGTCCCTTCGGGCTTTGCAGTCCTTGTTAGGAAAACTCAATTTTGCCAGTCGGATCATCCCCATGGGTCGGGTGTTTAGCCGGCGTTTGTCGCAGGCTTCGGGTGGTGCCTTGCGCCCACACCATCACATCCGGTTGACGTTGCCTTTGCGGGAAGATCTCAGGGTGTGGGAACAGTTCCTGGTCGATTTCAACGGTCGCTCCTACTGGCAGTCGCCGGTGCAAACCAACGGCGACTTGGATCTTTATACCGATGCAGCTGGGTCGGTTGGTTTTGGAGCGATTTTTGGTTCCGACTGGTGTTCAGGGCTTTGGCCGGAGGTTTGGGTCAAGGTGGGGTTAACCCGGAATATCTTGTTCCTTGAGCTCTTCCCGATAGTGGTGGCGGTTTCCTTGTGGGGTGAGCGTATGCGGGACTGCCGCATTGTTTTTCATTCCGACAATATGGGGGTGGTCCAGTCTGTCAATAACCTGTCTGCGTCTTCTCCGCCCGTGTTGGCGTTGTTGAGGCGTTTGGTGTTGTGCTGTTTGCGTTTGAATCTGTCTTTCTGGGCGCGTCATGTGCCTGGGGTTTTAAACGTGGCTGCTGACGCTTTATCTCGGTTCCAGGTGGCGGAATTCCGGAAGGCTTGGCCGGGGGCGAAGGCAGAGGGAACGCCTTGCCCCGTGAGCTTGTGGGACCTTGGCGGAGTGACGTTGCCTCTTGGATAAAGGATTCGGTGTCGCCGGCCACCTGGGCGCGGTATGCCGCAGCTTGGGACGACTGGATTTCTTTGGAGCGGTTGGCGGGCTCTTTGGTGTCTGCTGCTGAGTGTGTTGATGGGGTACTCTGGTTGGTGTGGAATTGGCATGATGCGGGGCTGTCTGCTTCGTCATTGTCAGCTAAAGTGTCGGGTCTGGCTTTTGGCTTTAAGCTACGGGGGTGGTCGGATTTTACGAAGGCGTTTTCGGTGCGTATGGCGTTGCGGGGTTTGCGTCGGAGGTCGGTTTCTCGGGATTCTCGCCGTCCGGTTTCCTTTCAATTGCTGCGTCGGCTGGTGGACGTCCTTCCGTCGGTTTGTCGGGACGATTTTGAACGGTGCCTGTTTGTCGCGGCCTATTGCTTGGCATTTTTTGGCGCGCTTCGCATCGGTGAGTTGCTCAGTGGTAGCAAGTTTCGTCCGGGCGGGGTGTTGTTTGAGGATGTGCGGTTGGGGTCGGATTTTTTGGAATTCCGCTTGCGGCGGTCGAAAACTGATGTGTTGGGTAGGGGTCGGTGGGTTACGTTGTACGCGTTGGGGTGTGTTGAGGTGTGTCCGGTTTCGGTGGTTCGGCGCTTCTTGTCCTTGCGTCCTTTGGGTTCTGGACCTCTGTTGGTTCATCGGGACGGCTCGGTCCTAACGCGTTTTCAGTTTATCAGGGTTTTTCGGATGGGTTTGGACTGTTTGGGTTTTCCTGCGGGAGAGTTTGGGGGTCACTCTTTTCGTATTGGTGCTGCGACGGAGGCGGCTAGGTTGGGACTCCCGGATTCGACCATAAAGCGGATTGGTCGTTGGGAATCGTCGCGGTTTCGGTCTTACGTCCGTCCGGGTCGGGTTTTGGGGGTTTAAGGGTTGTTGTTTGGGTCTGGGGTTACGGTTGGTTTGTTTGTTTTACAGGTGCTGCTGTCCTGCGGGTGTGGATCGTGGGTCACTCCTTCGTATTCTGGGTGAGGAGGAGGGCCGCAGTTCGGGAGCATGGATTGCAGATGTCCTTGGATGGATCGGTGGCCCGGGTGTCTTGGTTTGGCTATCGGGGCCTGCGGTGGTCTCAATTTCTGCCTTTGATCTCGAGGCTGGTGTCCATGGAAGGTTCGGCTCCGCATGTTTTGGCGGTCCATTTGGGGGGCAATGATTTGGGTGCGGTTCCAGTTTGGCAGTTGGGTGAAACTATAAAAGGGGATTTGGAGTCTCTACTCCTTGGTTTTCCGGGTCTGAAGGTGGTGTGGTCCGAGATTATTCCTCGGCGGTTTTGGTCTAGGGCTCGTGACCCTACGGCTTTAGATAAGGGGCGGATTCGTCTCAATCGGAGGGTCTCTCGATTTGTGGTCTCTCGTGGCGGCTTTGCGGTCCGTCATCGGGTGTTTGAAGATAGGGAGTTGTCTTTGTTCCGGGAGGACGGGGTTCACCCCAATAATTTGGGGTGGGACTTCTTTAATCTGGAGCTGTCGGGGGCGTTGGAGCAGGCCACAGCTTTGGTGGGGGGGAAGGGCCTGGATGTGTAGGGAAACGCATCAGGCCCTTGTGGCGCTTTGGGCCCTTGCCAAGGAAAGAATGGTCAGTAATTGGGGGATAAGGAGGCCAGCGGCCTGGTGACAAGGACGCCCGGACTGGGGTCGCGGGTTTAATCACCGGCCCCATTGAGCTACGGGCCAGCTAATGGGGCGCGGGTAGGTGAAGCAACAAACGGGTAGAGCCGAAGGCTCTGGTAAAAGGGGTAGGCAAGTTTATGTCTACCATGGTATGGATTGGCAAGGGCTTAAAGTAAATAATGTTGTAAATGGTGTGTGTTTTAAGTTAATAAAGCTGTGGCCTGGTTTAACCCAAAGTTATGTGTCCGTGTCTTTACTTAGTCACTGCCCCGTGCTTAAGACAAGACCTCCCCGCAACTTAGAAGGGGAGGCATGTCAGAGCCGGGGTAGAGGAGTAAAGGCTAGTGGGGGGTGTAGGAGGAAGTGAGGTGGGGGGCTTAGGAGAGGATATATAGGTCTGGGGGTTGATGGGAACTTCCTCTTTGAGGAAGTGAAAATTACTTGTCCCTCCCTCCCTCCCTTTGTTGTTTGTGGTGTATTGGGGGTTCTGGGAATTTTGGTTCTGATTGTCACAGCTTTGGGGCGCTTTGGGCCCTTGCCAAGGGTAGAATGGTCAGTAATTGGGGGATAAGGAGGCCAGCGGCCTGGTGACAAGGACGCCCGGACTGGGGTCGCGGGTTTAATCACCGGCCCCATTGAGCTACGGGCCAGCTAATGGGGCGCGGGTAGGTGAAGCAACAAACGGGTAGAGCCGAAGGCTCTGGTAAAAGGGGTAGGCAAGTTTATGTCTACCATGGTATGGATTGGCAAGGGCTTAAAGTAAATAATGTTGTAAATGGTGTGTGTTTTAAGTTAATAAAGCTGTGGCCTGGTTTAACCCAAAGTTATGTGTCCGTGTCTTTACTTAGTCACTGCCCCGTGCTTAAGACAAGTCCTAAGTAATAACTATACTCATTGGATTGAGAGTGACTGATGTTGACCAACTGTGTAGATTTATTCAGTCAATGTTTTGGCCCAGTTTGAGGCCTTTATCAAAAAACAGCATGTACATCACTCAGATAATTCTGTCCCTGGTAGATAAATCCGGGGGAAATAATAGGAGGAGCTATGTGTTATGTGAATGGCATTAACCCTTTGAGTGCCAGAGGGGTAGGTAACGCATTGCTTTGCAATGTGTTGCCTACCCCCTGAAAAACAGGCCCTCACATCGCTTTGAGACAATTTTACACTTTATTACAGCGGTGACCCCGACCCCCACCGATTTAAATGTCCTGAAACAATACACAGAGTCTCACTGTAAGCGGAGAAATTCTGGGATAAATCAAATGCAACTCTATGGATAAAATTTCCCAAATTTCCCATCTTTTAAAATGAGACTTTTAACCCATTGAATGCTAGAGACCAATTGAAATTTGGGACATTTTGTTTATATCTACAGTGCAATTGGTTAGCACCTTCTTGAATAAAGCAGCACTAGACTTCAGCAGGATTTTGGGATGAAAAATGCAGCTCTCCTTACTAATTACCGCCAACAATTTAGCAGTAATTTCTGCCAACAGTCAGAAGTCTTCTCATGGTGACAGGTAGGGGTCATGTGCTTCCTTCACAAGTCAAGCACTTGGCTTGGCCAAAGAATTCACATTTCTGATGCAGTGTGTGTGCACCATAGCAAACAATTATTAGCATCATTCTACAATCCCCATTTCTGCCTAAGGCGGCTCTGCACAGAGCTTCCAAAATATAAGAAAAATGAAGTCTAAACACTTAAAATGAGCCTCACAGGCAATGACCTTCTTCAGTTAGATTTTTTCTTCATTTCTGCAGAACCTTTTCAGGTTGCAACATTTGTAATCTCAACCTTATGTTGGCCAAATAAGAAAGTATCATACCACGTTCTCTAGCTGTCTACTTCCATTTCATATTAGATGACATTCAGACGACAAGAAAAATATCACTAGTACAAGATTCTCTCTGACGCACTGACTTCTAAAACAAGCAGAATGCTCGTCATCATTTAATGTTATTACTTTCTAGGAAATGGTTTGTGTTCACTCTTTTGTCAAGCCACTTTATAATGGAACTGATTTTTTATCCATGAAGGTTAATTAGATTTGCCTCATGTCAAACATCACAAGTTTGAGAAAATAAATTGAGATTTCTATCGCTTGAGAGATTAACGTAATGTTAACCCAATGCATGGAACCACCCAGTAGTTAAAACGACATTAAAACCATCTAATAATCACCTCCCACTTAATCTGGACAGAAAATCATGATGGCCACTATGAATAAAATTAATCTTTAAATATTACTGAATATCCTGTTCAGGGATGTGAACATGTTTCTTTATGGCAGGACTTCCAGACCTTAAAGGGATAGTAATGTTTCATAATAAAAGCAGCTCTAATTAATCATCATAGTATTTGGACTTTGGAGAGTGTTATTTCAATTCTGTCAGAGTTGTAGTTCTAGAGTAATTCAATTACAAAGTTTCCCCCTCCCGCCCCTTTTACTGATGTAACACTGCTCAGCCAGATCAGAAGGGAGCTGCCCGGGTAGACTGAAGAGAGGGACAATCTTCATTTAAGATAAGGGAAAAACCTGAAAAACTTGTCTGGGGGGCAGGGATTTCATTGTTCTCATAGGAAGAAGATTGTCCCCTTCTGTTATCTGTCTGGTCTATGGACTGCATTCCACATCTGAGAAGAGATGGCTTACACTAGGTAAAAGGGGCGGGAGGGTAAACTTTGCTTGTGAATAGCTCTTAAACCATAAAGGTTTGAGAGATAAGACTTATATCGTTCTTCATGTTTTTTTAATGCCTACAAAATAAAATAAAGATAAAATGAAGTACTACTATCCCTTTAAATTCCACCCATACAGGCTTCCTAAGAAGACTGAAGTGGGAGGAGTTTGATGTTCTCAGAGTCCTGCAGAAAGCATCATGTCTGCTGCCATGGAAATGATTTACAGAGCTAATGATTGATTATGTAGAACCAGTCAATAACAAAAATTGATCCATAATTGCTAATAGGATTTTCTGCTCAATCAAGGAGGGATTTATTGTTAGGATGTATTCCTGTTGCTTTAACCCCTCGAAGACCAGAGGCGTATGCAAAGCACTGCGGGTCTGCAAGGGGTAAAAGCCTGAGAAAATAAAGATTTGCATAAGCCAATTGAAATCTAGTTGTGTTTCTTACCATTGGTGCCCCGCGATGGCCAATTATCCCTGGTTTTGGGCCCAGATCCTTCTTCTCCATAATACAGGGGGAGGAGATGGTGAGAGGAACCAGATAAAGTGCAATTACCACAGCTAAGTAGGCAATGATTATAAACATCTGAAAAACTAAAGAGAACTTCATCAGATCATTCATTTATCAGAAGGAAAATGTAGTTGTTACGAAATATTTGCAGCAAATTAAACTACATGATGGCAAAGATGTCTCTAATGCATTGCAAATCAAAGCACTGGAAGCATATCTAGGATCTACAGGTGCCAGTTGCAGCAGTTTACTATTGATACAGAGACGTATGAGTGAGGAGAGAGGAAGTCATTCAGTGTGCGACTCCATGCAGGGGACAATGTCGATGATCTTGGAGGGGAGAGGGAGGTATCGGAGGAAGCGGGGAGAGGGAGGTATCGGAGGAAGCGGGGAGAGGGAGGTATCGGAGGAAGTGGGCAGCAAATACAAGCTTGCCACCCGCTTCCTCCGATACCTCTCTCACCTCCAAGATTTCACTCTTTATATGAATTTCCTTTGACTCAAGATCAAGTTAATCAGAGCAGTATGGAGAGCGCACATTTATATTATATTAATTTATTTATTTTATATCAGCATACAATTTGAAACCTAGAAATTGTATGCAGATAATAGATATTAGACCATTTATTAATTTCCCTAATTATGGTTCTATTTTGGATCCCACATTTATACTATATATATATATATATATATATATATATATATATATATATACTAAGGAGAATTGAAGCAATTATGCAGAAAACCTTGTGTTTAACATGGGATAAATAAAAATTCATTAAATCTTAATTGATTTAAATGGGATTTTAACCTGTTAAGTTCTAGAACAGTGTTCAATATATTGCTTTTCAATGCACTGAACACCTCTTTAAAATGTATATGTACTGTTCTATAAGGTTTGTATGTCAACATAAATGCACAAGGGATTGTCATTTACTCATATCTAGTCAAATATTTACTCCTGAAAGCCATCTGTTCAGAAATAAAATCAAATCTAGATTATAGAACTATACGGGATCCTTAACCCTTTGAGTGCCAGAGTGGTACGGAACGCATTGCTTTGCAATGCGTTCCCTACCACTCTGGCTCTCAAAGGGTTAATTTCACGTACAATAATGACATAGCTAACACCTAGAACCCTCAGAAATCTGTGGACACCACTAATATATTTCTTATTTTCAATTTTATTTGAAAACTGTGCGTCTCAAGTGCCGTATAATTCACAAAGTCATGTCCCAGGATGTTAACCGTTTTATTCCATAGAACCATACGTTAAAGAGACACTGCTGTTAATACTGTGAGATGATATTAACTCATGAATTACCGTATACCCATATATCATCATATTTTTGGAAATAAAATTATTTCTGAGCCTAATCGCCTTGTAGATCGACTTAAAATCCCACGACTCAAATATTGATGCAATACCACTATTAATATCCCAGAAAATATAGCAAGTTTTTTTTTCCATTATTTTAACAAGTGGATGGGATCAAAAAGAGACACTGTTCAATCATAAATTAGGTTACATGACTGTACTTCGTTAGTACTGTTCAAGTAAATATCATATATATGCCTAACATTGTCCATGGTGCTGAAAGCCTTCTCTGTGTTCCCCTACTGGCTGGGTAGGGAAGCACAGAGAATGCTGCACAGAATTGTCGTAGTGCTGGTGATGTGTGAGAGGAGATCCCTTCCACACCGGCAGCACTTCGAAAATCCTGTATGCTAATAGGGCCCTCCTCCAACCTTCACTTTCCATCTGACAATTTTGGTGAATATGTCGATGCATGTGCAGATCAAATTGTCAAACACATCTACTCGATCATACCGACACCACATCAACATTTAGTGCATCTAGGCCTAGGAATCCTTGGGAAGGTCATGTAATACTCACTGGCTTTTTCTGATCTTGCAAACTGACCAGCGATTATCCAGGCCAGAACGGTGATTGCAGCAATAGCTCCGATGTGCAAGAAGGGTGCTGTAGCCTAAAAGTGATTGGAGATCAGGTTTTTAGGTTCATTCTTGGGAAATGTGGGAATTTTTATTGGTATTAGTGCAGTTGATTTCCTAGTTCTTCATAGTCAAAGGTTTGATGTATCATTCATCAAGACTTTCCTTTGTTCATGAAAGTATACCAACAAAGTTTTCACCACTGTTTTAATATCTATAAGATTAACTGTCTGAGTGCCAGAGAGGTATGGAATGCATTGCTAAGCAATGTGTTGCATACCTCTGGCACTCAAAGGGTTAATATTATGTTTCCATCCATTTTGTCCTATACTTGCCAGTGCCTGCTCCTTTCACACACGCTTATTTGTACCAAAGTATAATTTATTAAAGATATCTAGATGTTTTTCGTGATTTGCTATGACATATTACAACACCTTTCCTTTGAAGAACGGTTTTCAGTTGGTATATCACAGAGGGTAATTAAACTTTTAGCCTTATTAAAAGGAATCCATTTCAACTATTTGTTCTGCTTCTGGCTTTTCAATCAGTGCAATGGTTTTAGAGATTTTTGTTTCTATAGTTAGGGACTGCTCGCTTCACCTCAGCAGAGGTATCTCACCTGTGTGGTACAACCTGCAAAATTACTTATTCATCTTTCGTTATATTATCTCAACCTCCTTCTTAGGCTTCCATAACATATCGGCTTCCACTAAAGAGGGGGATACATTAATGGGGAGTAATAATCATGCATATGTATGCTGTCAAGATGGATGCTCCCACATTCAAGGGATAGTAATACGTAATATGTAAAAAAAAATATGTATTGCAATGTTTGTACCCCTAAGTAAAACAAGGGAACTCCCACTGCTGAAAGGTGTTTTACTCAAAAGTTATCACAGCTCAATCATGAATTTTTAGGTGCAATATCACAATAGCCTGAAACTGAACAGTTGAGCTGTTGCTACACCATCCTACAGAAATTTATGGTCAACTGAGCAGAGCTGTCCATATGGTGGTGTAGCAACAGCACCGCTGTACAATTTCAGGGCATTATGATATTGCACCTATAAAAATACAAGTTTGAGCTGTTATAACTTTTGAATAAGATATATTTCAGCAGTGGGAGTACCTTTAAGTGAGAATTTGGACAGGGGACAGTTCCAATAACAGTCTTTCTTTATAATTATGCTCAAGGGGAATGTTTTATTTTCTTAAAGGAGCAGTAAACTTTTTTTTATGAAAAAATATATATTGTAGGGCTTTTCCTATTGAGTAAAATAAGGGTACTACCACTGCAGAGAGATTTATATTTCCAAAGTTATTACAGTTTAAACCCATTTTTTTAAACATTAGCAGTGCCCTCTAGTGGTCAAATTCTAATTAGTTTTTCTGTCAGATTCTAATGGAGAGGAAAGTCAGTTCTCCATAGAATGTGATAGGAACTGCCTGTCACTTCCTGTCAGTTAGAACTATCAGGAAGTAAACACAGTAAATTCACTTCCTGTCAGTTAGAACTATCAGGAAGTAAACACAGTAAATTCACTTCCTGTCAGTTAGAACTATCAGGAAGTAAACACAGTAAATTCACTTCCTGATTATTTAAACTGCTATAAATTTTGAATAAAACATCTGATAGCGATGGGAGTATCCTTGTTCAGCAGGAAATGCTCTGTAAAATATGTGTTTTCATAAAAAAAAAGTTTACTGCTCCTTTAATTTACACTGTTTTTTTATTGATTTTCAACAAAAAAAGTTTTTTGGTTATTATCTGGGTCTTACATTTCTGGTTTGTATCTGGAACGTCATTCGGTTTTAGTCAATATCTTGTAAGGCAAAGAATTGACATTCACTTACAGTACCTGGAAGGAAATTAAAAGAACATCCCATTCTTCTTCCCACATCTGTTCTATGGAAGTCATCGCTATGACTGTTGCAATCAAGATAACTGCTAGGCAAGCCTGTAGAAGAGACATTTACTCTATTATACATTTTCCACTGACTCATCACTTCAGCTGAAATGTTCCTTCAGTTCCGTTACAGATCTATATTTCTTTCACATAATTATGTTAGCAGATGGCTGTACTCTATACCTACTAATTACATTTAAGCACATTAAGCACTAGTCAGATATTCGTGTTTGATGATCAAGTTTGATGTTCAAACATTTCTCAGTAGACTATCCTGTCTAGTTGAACCATAAAGCACCATATAAAATTGTAGTTAACTGACTGTATGGGGATTATTGAGCAAGATGTAGATTTCTAAATGTTCAATAACATTAATATATTTGTGCATTAGCCATCTGCATATTTGTACGTGAACAAGGAATGAAGTGTACTTGTTTTTATCAACAAGCATGTAGACCATTCCAGTTAATTATTTCTCTTTAGATAATGTTTTTTTTTGGCTCTGCTGAAGAGCCGCCACCAGGTTGCATGACTTGAATCTCTTGCTGTTGTTAGTGAAAGGGCAGGGGGGAACTTTAGCAGAGTATATCTCGCAAGTTATACATGTTTGAGAGACAACGCATACATCATTGAATTTATATTTTTAATGTTTACAGTATTAAAGTTTGTCATTACTATCACTTTAAGTTTGTCCTCCTTTAGGATTCAAAAGCATTGTCATCATGTTTGTTTCCTTGTAGAACTCGGGCCCATTGGAACTGTATTGTTTATGCACCATTTTTATGTATTTAATGTTAGTTTTATGTTTTCTGGAACATGTATGTTATAACTTTTTTATGTATATTCAAGACTTGACGGTACAGGTACCATTAGGGGAATTATAGATATTATAAGAATAATGCGAGTACATGTTTGTCATTTGTTAAAACACATTTTTTATTTTTTTAATATTTCTAAAATTGTTTTGAGTTTCCTTCAAGCGCTAAGACTTTGAGGTTGATTTTTATTTTTATTTATGCAGAAGGCGGTGGACATTATTTGGACTGCTGGGGAATCCACGGGGCTGGATTTACATCTCAGGAGCCTGTAGGCACAGAAATCTGAAGCAACCCCCCCCCCCATTGGCCATCTCCACTGGACACCTCCACAATACTCCTAATCTCCACACTGCCCCCATCATGTCCATATTGCCCTCTCATTGTTCCTATCATCTTCACATTGACCCATCAGCTCCATATTGCCCCCATCATCTTCATATTGCCCCCACATTGCCCCTCCCATCAGCTCCATATTGCCCCCATCAGCTCCAGCTTGCATCCCATCAGCTCCATATTGCCCTCACATTGCCCTTATCTCCACATTTCCCCATCAGCTCCATATTGCCCCATCAGCTACAACTCGACCCTCCATCGGCTCCATATTGCCCTCTCATTGCCCCTATCATCTTCACATTGCCCCATCAGCTCCATATTGCCCCCATCAGCTTCATATTGCCCTCTCATTGCCCATATCATCTTCATATTGCCCTCATCAGCTTTATATTGCCCCCGTCAGCTCCATATTGCCCTCACATGGCCACCCATCAGCTCCATACTGCCCTCACATTGCCCACATTAGCTCCACTTTGCCCTCACACTGCCCTCCATCAGCTCCACTTTGCCCTCACATTGCGGCCACCCCCATTTCCTACCTCCTCCCTGGTGGTCCAGCGGCGTGGTAGGACAGCACTGCGCCTCCTTCAGCACAGACCTGTAACTGCTGGAGCTCCCGCGCGGTGTTCTGCTCAGTAATGCAGAGCGCTGGGAGATGATGTCATCTCCCAGTGCTCTGCATTACTAAAGAGCTCACGAGGGAGCTCTGCAGCTACAGGTCTGTGCCGAAAGATGCGCAAACATGAGGGTTAGAATAATTAAAAAATATATATATAAAAATAAATAATTAAAAAAAAAACGGGTACCAATGACAGGCGCCCCTCTGTGGGGTGCGCCTGTAGGCAGATGCCTACTCTGCCTTACGAGAAATCCGGCCCTGGGAATCCATATATATGTTTTTTCCCCTTTATATTAGAGCGACTATAGCGTTTTAGTAAATGGTACACTCTATTATTAATAACTGTGTCAATTGTACTCTCTATTATCAATAAGAACTGGGTAAATTGTATTTATTCATCAATAAGCACAGAGTAAATTGTATTCAAGCTTCTCAATAACCAAGGAGTAAAGTGTTCACTCACATCAATGAGCTTGGAGTAAATTGTACTCTTATTTCTTTTTATCAATTAAAATGGGGTAAATTGTAATTTTTATTTATTCATTTATTTTTTTATTCAGAAAAATGTTTTACCAGGAAGAATACATTGAAATTTCTCTCGTTTTCAAGTATGACCTGAAGAGCATTTACAATAAAGAGTTGAGTATTTACACAGACAGAAAAACACTTTATTGGGGTTCGGGTCATTTGGGGTGACACTGGAGATGGGGTGGATTGGGTAGTTCATATAGTCAGGGGACCTCAGGATGAGTTCAGTCCATTTGCTGTACGTACAGTAACAGTGGATGATTATATACGGACCTGACTAATTAGCTGCACTGAGAGTTTTGGTGCCTAACACCCGGTCAGTATGTATTTAAAGGGATAGTAAAGTCCCCCAAAAAGTATTCTGTAAATGGTAGCTGTAATAATAAAAACACTTAACGAGCTTAATCCTTTCTCTCAAACCATTATGGTTTGAGAGATGTAAGAAAATAAAGTCCTCCGTTCGCTCCCCTTTCTGCCTGACGAGCTGTAAAGCTGTCAGAGGCAGAATCCGGTCACCCGACTGTAGGCTGCTCTTCAGGAGCGCTGTCATCGGGATATCTAACTATAATTACTTCATTGGTATGGTCTACTTAGATATATAGATGACAGCGCTCCTGAAGAGCCTTCGTCTGGTCCCGGAAGTAGGCTCTCATGATGTCCGCTGTACAGCGGACGCATGAGAAGGGGGAGGGAGCAGAGGTCTTTATTTTCTTACATCTCTCAAACCATAACGGCTTGAGAGAGAGGATTAAGTGCATTAAATGTTTTTTTATTGCAGCTACCATTTAGAAGATACTTTTTTTGGGACATTACAATCCCTTTAAAGCTAGTATTGTTTTGTTGGTTCTGTTTGTCTTGAGGAAGGCCCTTGTGAGGGGCCTAAACATCAACATTATACATTAAACATCTTATTTTCTTACTAAGTCCTACGGAGTGCCCTATTTGTATGGTTACTTTTACTATACATTACACTTTATATATATATATATATACACACGCATACAAACATAAATAATAAAAAATTTATATACAGTTACATATTGTATTTAGATATAAAGAAGCACTTATTTTTGAGGATTCTCTTTCTTATCAATGAGCATGGCCTAAGATGTAATCTGTCTCTTTTCAATGAGCTGAGACTAAACTGGAATATGTTATCAATGAACACAGACTAAATTGTAATCTTTCTCTGATCAAGAAGCTTGGAGTAAATTACACTTTCTTACATCGATGATCATGGACTAAACTGTACTCTCTCAACAAGCATGGAATAAATTAGGTTTACTTTTATCAATAAAAGTGTATCAGTTTTCAATGAGTAAAGTGTAATTATACTCACTCTTTTCAAGGAGTACAGAGTAATTATACACTCTCTTATGAACAAATACAAAGTAATTATATTCTGCCATAGATGAGTACAAAGTAATTATATTCTGTCTCATCAATGAACACAAAGTAATTATACTCTCTCATCAATGAGTACAGAGTAACTATTCCTTTCTCCTATCAGTATAGTATAATTATACTCTCTCTCTTATCAATGAGTACATCCTAATTATACTCTCTTTATATCAATGAGTACATCCTAATTATACTCTCTATCAATGACTACAGTGTAATTACATTCTTTATCAATGACTATAGTGTAATCATACTCTCGCGTTATCCATGATTACAGTGTAATTATACCCTCCTTATCAATGACTACAATGTAATTATACTCTCTATCAATGAGCACAAAGTTGTAGTCTCTCTTGGATGTGAGCGTGGAGTAAATTGTACTCATTTTTATTAAAAGGCATGAAGAAATTTGTACACTTTCTCATCAATAAATGTGAGGTAAAGTGTGTTCTCATCAACGAACTTGGAGTAAACCGTACTAGAGAATTCATCTTTTACAAGTAATACAGTTGTCTGTACTTAAAGGGATAGTAATGTTTCAAAATAAAAGCAGCTCCAATTAATCTTCATAGTATTTGGGCCATGGAGAGTGTTTTTTCACTACTGTCAGAGTTGTAGCTCAAGAGTAACTGAATGATAAACTATCCCCTCCTGTCCCTTTTACCTTGTGTAAGTCACCTCCCCTCAGATGTGGAATCTGGTCACTTGACCGGACAGGTCACAGCAAGGGACTGTGAGCATAAGGAAAGCCCTGCTCCTCTTGACAAGTTTTTCAGGTTTTCCCCTTACGCCAATTTTAGATTGCGCCTCTCTACAAGCCATCTGGACACCACCTTTCTGTTCTGAGGTGAGCAGTGTTACATCAGTAAAAGGAAAAACCTGTCAAGGGGGCAGGGTTTTCCTTACGATCACAGTAAGAAGATTGTCCCTTGCTGCGGCCTGTCCGGTCAAGTGACCAGATTCCACATCTGAGGGGAGGCAGCTTACACTAGGTAAAAGGGGCGGGAGGGGGATACTTTATCATTCAATTACTCTTGAACTACAACTCTGACAGTATTGAAATAACACTCTCCATGGGCACAAATACTATGAGGATTAAAGGGTTAGTAATGTCTAACATTAACTAACCCTAATATTGAAGGTATTAAAAAGATAATATTAATCTGCCAAGTCTTATCTTTCAAACCTTTACGGTTTGAGAGATATAAGCACTGAAAGTCTCCCCCTCCCCCCCCCTTTTCCAGATGTCAGCATGTAGCTGACATCAGGAGATCCTGGTTCCACACCAGCCGGCGGCTCTTCAGCGGAGCTGAATGAGCGCTATCGAAGAACAAATACTTCGGTGGAATGGTCTGCACAGTGTTCTTGCTAACCAAGAACACTTTGTAGACCGTTCCAGTGAAGTAGCTGTTTTTCGATCTCGCTCATTCAGCTCTGCTGAAGAGCCGCCGAGTCGGCCGACACAAATCCACTGCTAACAGCTTTACAGCTCATCAGCAGGAGGGGGAACTTTCAGAGCTTATATCTCTCAAACTGTAAAGGTTTGAGAGATACGACTTGACACATTAATATCTTTTTTAATACCTTCAATATTAGGGTTAATGTTAGACATTACTAACCCTTTAATAGGAGCTGCATTAATTTTGAAACCTTACTATGCTTTTAAACCACTTGGCCGTTATTGGGTAACACAAAGAAATGCCGAGCATTGGGCCAACAGCCTCACTTGTAGAGGAGTGATTAGCATAGATAGTTAATGAAAATCAAATTATGATTCACATAATGTAGCCACTTAAATGCTTGAGAGATCTACAACCCACTGTGCAGGAACGAGCTGGGGATCTCTCTGTCATCCAGAACTGTCCATGTTCAGTCCTCAAGGGCCACCAACAGGCCAGGATGTAAGGATAACCCTGATTAATCACATGTGGCCCTTGAGGACTGAACTTGGACAGGCCTGGTTTAGATAGATAGACAGATAGACAGGCCAGGATGTAAGGATTTCCCTGATTAATCACAGGTGAGTCAGTCACAATGAATGTTCCACTGATAACACCTGTGATTAATCAGGGAAATCCTTACATCCTGCACGGTTGGTGGCCCCTGAGGACTGAACCTGGACAGACCTGGTTTAGATAGATAGACAGACCAGGATGTAAGGATTTCCCTGATTAATAACAGGTGAGTTAGTCACAATGAATGATCCACTGATAACTCACCTGTGATTAATCAGGGAAATCCTTATATCCTGCACTGTTGGTGGCGCCTGAGGACTGAACTTGGACAGAGTTGATCCAGGGGATGAAGTATGTTTTGATGGAGACTTCTTTAGCATCCAAAGACATTCAATAGAGGTCACAAGGTTAGATGTACTTTGGAGAAAGGTCAAGATGTTAACCCTTTGAGTGCCCTTGAATTGCTTTACAATGTGTTGAATACCCCCTCTGGCAATCAAAGGGTTAAACTGACTGATTTTTTTTTCAGACTACTATCACATACAGCTAAGAATCAAAGAAAATGTGAAGTTTAAGTAACCCTTTGCAGACCAGAAGGACGCACAACACAATGCTTTGTAATGTGTTGTGTACCCCCTCTGGCATCCAAAGTGTTATTAAATCCCGCTGCTCTTATGAACTCTGCAGTGTAGCTGGGAGATACATTTGCAACACTTATTGTTGATGATAAGCCACTTGCTTTATGAGTTCTGACAGTGTCCTCCTCTCGTCCCCCCCTGCACTCCAGCCTTATCTTACATCCATCTCAGAAAACAGAATTACCTTGTGGAGCCAGTGTAAATTCAATTGCTGTCCCACAGCTATGTGGCATAGTGCTAACATCTGTAATGGGAAACAGAAAATTATTACAACAAAGGTTACCATGAGTTCATCAAAAAAGAGGAAATACAAAGTAATAATTATACAGAACATCAAATGCAAAACTGCTGTGAATATGTTTCCAGTGTAATTAAAATAATTTTGTGTTAATGTGGATTTGTCATTTTCTAACCAGAGATTTTTAAAGAACTTTCACATTCAACTGTCTGTTATATTACCAATGTATTATTTAAAACAATCGTTTGAGATATTTAGCTTTATTATTTGTCAGCTTATGAAAAATAGACCATACTGGTTGGTATGCCAGTCAGTTAATATCATTCCACAGTGTTTTATTCCCACCTGCCACTACCTGCCAGCCAGATACCAACATTCCACACTGCTCTCCCTCCCACCTACTACTTCTTGTCAGCCGGATACTAACATTCCACACTGCTCTCCCTCCCACCTCAAACTTCATGCTGGCCAGATACTAACATTCCACACTGCTCTCCCTCCCACCTCCTACTTCTTGCTGGCTAGATCCTAACATTCCACACTGCTCTCCCTCCCCACCTCCTACTTCATGCTGACCAGATACTAACATTCCCTACTGCTCTCCCTCCCACCTACTACTTCTTGCTGACCAGATACTAACATTCCACACTGCTCTCCCTCCCACCCCCTACTTCATGCTGGCCAGATACTAACATTCCACACTGCTCTCCCACCTCCTACTTCTTGCTGACCAGATACTAACATTCCACACTGCTCTCCCTCCCACCCGCTACTTCCTGCTGCCCGAGATACTAACATTCCACACTGCTCTCCCTCCCACCTCCTACTTCATGATGGCTAGATACCAACATTCCACACTGCTCTCCCTCCCACATCCTACTTCATGCTGGCTAGATACCAACATTCCACACTGCTCTCCCTCCCGCCTACTACTTCTTGCTGACCAGATACTAACTTTCCACACTGCTCTCCCTCCCACCTCCTACTTCATGCTGGCCAGATACTAACATTCCACACTGCTCTCTCTCCCACCTCCTACTTCTTGCTGACCATATACTAACATTCCACACTGCTCTCCCTCCCACCCGCTACTTCCTGCTGCCCGAGATACTAACATTCCACACTGCTCTCCCTCCCACATCCTACTTCATGCTGGCTAGATACCAACATTCCACACTGCTCTACCTCCCACATCCTACTTCTTGCTGGCTAGATCCTAACATTCCACACTGCTCTCCCTCCCCACCTTCTGCTTCTTGCTGGCCAGATACTAACAATTCCACATTGCTCTTCCTCCCACCTCCTACTTCATGCTGACCAGATAATAAAATTCCACCCTGCTCTCTCTCCCACCTCCTACTTCATGCTGGCCAGATACTAACATTCCACACTGCTCTCCCTCCCACCTACTACTTCTTGCTGACCAGATACTAACATTCCACACTGCTCTCACTCCCACCTCCTACTTCATGCTGACCAGATACTAACATTCCACACTGCTCTCTCTCCCACCTCCTACTTTATTCTGGCCAGATACCAACATTCCACACTGCTCTCCCTCCCACCTGGTACTCCCTGTCAGCCAGTTTAATTGCATAAACTGACAAAATAAATCATAAAGATCCTGTCAAGATGAATGCTCCCACTGAAGTGAGAATGCGGGTAGTTGACAATTCCACTTTAAATAATCATCTTGACACTGTGTTCTATACAGATAGATTAGCAACTTGAAAATGTGTGAACCAATGTGTTGAAATGCAATGGGAAAAAACTTGGCGTGCAGAATTAAAAGCTCTTCCAGCCTGTAAGGTTTGTTACTTGTTTGGTGAAGCTGTACGATAGAGAACTGTAGCACACAGCAGATCGGAAGGCACATTTAGATCAGTGGGGATGTTAATTTGGCACCTTTAGTGCAGTTGCTTTTACTTGGAATTGCTCTGCTAAGTGGGGAGGAACAAATCCTGCATTTCTAGCCCAACGAGATAATGTGAAGATAGAAAAGTGATTAAAAAAATTAGAGGGATGCAACCCTTTGAGTGCTATAGGGTTGGGCACTCAAAGGGTTAACAAACTGGTGATCTGTACATAGAAACAGTTCATAAGGATGATATAAAAAAACAAAAAAAACAGATGTCTTCTCTAATATAAACAAAGCCAGTTTGGCTAGTATCTCTTTATAATTCAGCTCCTCCAATCCCTTTACCAGTTTTGTTGCATGTCTCTGCACTTTTTCCGGTTCAATAATATCTTCTTTTTTATTTCTTTTTTTTAAGAACTGGTGCCCAGAACTCTACTCCATATTTTAGCTGAGGCCGTATCAAGGATTTATATAGAGGCAGAATTCTATACCCCTTTTTATGCAGGACAGTACCCTATTTGCTCTTGCACACTGCTGTGAAGTCTATCAGTACTCCTAAATCTTTCTCTAATGAGGATTCCCCACGTAGTTTCCCATTAAAGGGATAGTAATACTTAAAATGTAAAAAAAAATGTTGTAGGGTTTATCTCCCTGAGTAAAACAAGGGTACTCCCACTGCTGAAAGGTGTTTCATTCAAAAGTTATTAATTTTCGAAGCTGATTTTTTTAGGTGCAATATCACAGTGGCCTGAAATTGTACAGTGGCACTGTTGCTACACAATCCTATGGACAGCTCTGGTGTCAGGACCATAAATCTTCATAGGAATGTGTAGCAACAGCACCACTGTACAATTTTAGGCCACTGTGATATTGCACCTAAAAAATTCAGCTTTGAAAATTAATAACTTTTGAATGAAACACCTTTCAGCAGTGGGAATACTCTTGTTTTACTCAGGGGGATAAACCCTACAACATATTTTTTTTTTTTACATTTTAAGTATTACTATCCCTTTAATGTATATGTAGCTTGTTTCTGCAGCTCAAATAACAAACTTACATTATCTATAGAAACTATTTTTATGGGACATTACTATGCCTTTAATATAGATAATTAAAGGGACAGTAATGTTCCATAAAAATAGTTTCTAGTTTTGTAGAGCTTAAAATAATAAAGTTCAACAAACCCTATCTCTCAAACTGCTAGGGTTTGAGAGATCTAGGCATTGAAAGTTCCCCCCCATCCCTTCTCCTGATGTCAGTTATAAAGAGTTTTTCACACCCAACATTGTAAAAGTCAGTGGCGTAACTATAGGGGTCACACCTGCGACCAGGCCTGTGCACTCCAGGGGCCCGACCTCCCCCTGCGACCTCTCCACCTGGCACTCGCAATCTCCTGCCAGAGCTGTAATAATGCAGAGCGCTGGGAGATTACATCATCTCCCAGCGCTTTACATTACTAAGAGGACTGGGCGGGAGCTCCAGGTAGGAGATAGGGCATTGTGGAGGGGGTCAATGTGGTCAGGGGGCCAATGTGGTGGGAGGGGGGGCCCGTGGTACTTCTTGTACCAGGGCCTGGAGGCTTCTAGTTACGCCTCTGGTAAAAGTTGGTGGGATGCCTTATAATCGGGGTCTCCCTGTATGTGGGCAAATACAGTTTATATCTAAATAACTCAATCTATCTTTCTAAATAAAAATGCCTAATACAACATATAGGTGATATTGATAGCGCTTTCAAAATGACCAAAGTTGTATTTAGATGAAAGTGTCCCTTTAATCCTCGGAGTGCCAGAAGGACATTACATACCTCTCTGGCACTCAAAGCATTAAAGGGATAGGAATAGTTAATTAATTAAGTAGATATAACATTTTGCGCTATATTTAGTAACTTAATATCTTGAAAACTACGTAAAAGTAACTGTAGAAGGATCCGCCTCCCGCCCCTTCTGTCCACGTCACTGCTGCATCTCAGTCTGGTCCGTATGGAGCGCGGCGAGGGACAAACTTCAGTAAGCAAAGGAAAATCCTGCCCTCCTTCATCAAGGAAAGCAGGATTTTCCATATACTTACTGAAGTTTGTCCCTCACTGCATCCATCCGGACCAGACAGAGCTGCAGTAGTGAAGTGGCCAGAAGGGGCGGGAGGCGGATTCTTCTACATGTTATATCTTGAAAACTATGTAAAAGTAAGTTACTAAATATAGCGCAAACTATTACTATCCCTTTAAAGAAGCAGTGAACTTTTTTATGAAAAAATATATATTGCAGGGATTTTCCTATTGAGTAAAATAAGGGTACTCCCACTGCAGAGAGATTTATATTTCCAGAGTTATTACAGGTTAAACCCATGTTTTTTTACATTAGCAGTGCCCTCTAGTGGTCACATTCTAATTAGATTTCCTGTTAGATTCTAATGGAGAGGAAAGTCAGAGACATACAGTTCTCCATAGAATGTGATAGAAACTGCCTGTCACTTCCTGTCAGTTAGAACTATCAGGAAGTAATCACAGTAAATTCACTTCCTGTCAGTTGGAACTATCAGGAAGTAAACACAGTAAATTCACTTCCTGATTATTTAAACTGCTATAAAGTTTGAATAAAACATCTGACAGCGATGGGAGTGACCTTGTTTTATTCAGCATGAAATGCTCTATAAAATATGTGTTTTCATAAAAAAAAGTTTACTGCTCCTTTAAACAGTGAAGTAGGCTCATACATTAATGACATCAAATACTTGATTGAAGAGGTTATCTCATGAACAAAGGCACAAGGGAAAATTCATAGCGGCCATTAGGATTTTCTGGTCATCATAAGGCAAGTGGGTGGTTATTATTAGGAGATCCTAATAATTCAATAATATATAATAAATGAAGTACTTACCAAGAGTGCTGTAATATAAGTGAAGCCAGCAGCAGTAGTAATAAGAATTGGAATGGACCAGTCATCCCAATGACCCGTTCTGTTGTATAAAAACCTAAAGCAATACAGGAAATGCGATGTTAGACATAAGCATTCATGTGATGGATTATTTTAATAAAGAGAAATACATATTGGTAACCTGAACACTAGATTCTCGGATCTTAACCCTCTGAAGCAGCCTCACAAGACAACTACAGAACAACTAGGGTCTTGTGCAAAAAGAAGAAAAGAGGAGCAGTTCTTGAGCAAACCGGCTGTATCAAATAAATATTCCCCAAACGTCCACTAATCTAAAGAGGAATTTTAAGTGAATTGATCACCTAAGTCAAAACGTGCCTGCACGACATGCTTTAAAGTGGAGCTAATACTTTGTTTTATCTTTATTTTATTTTGTAGGTATTAAAAAAAACACATGAAGAACGATATAGGTCTTATCTCTCAAACCTTTATGGTTTATGAGATATTCACAAGCAAAGTTTCCCCTCCCGTCCCTTTTACCTAGTGTAAACAATCTCTTCTCAGATGTGGACTGCAGTCCATAGACCAGACAGATAACAGAAGGGGACACTCTTATTCCTATGAAAACAATTAAATCCCTGCCCCCCTTGACAAGCTTTTCAGGTTTTTCCCTTATCTTAATTGAAGATTGTCCCTCTCTGCAATCTACCTGGGCACCTCCCTTCTGATCTGGCTGAGCAGTGTGACATCAGTAAAAGGGGCGGGAGGGGGACACTTTGCTTGTGAATATCTCTTAAACCATAAAGGTTTGAGAAATAAGACTTATATCATTCTTCATGTTTTTTAATGCCTACAAAATAAAATAAAGTTAAAACGAAGTATTACTATCCCTTTAAAGGCAGGGACACTGAGGCAGCAGAGACGGAACTGAGGGCATATACTCCATTGCCTGTTTCCAACAACATGCACTACCAGGCAATAAGAGAGGAGAAGCACTGTCATGATGCTCCTCTCTCATTGGTTGGCTGGTGGAGGAGACAGCAGGGTTGGTGGAGCTGAGATGTATGTTTTCTACGTGAGTTGAGTCTGGGAGTGGTCACACACACTTTCACTTGACTGGGCGTCAGCAAGTCTGCTACCAAGATAAAAGTTTTCCCATTGACAGGCAATGCGGCGTCTTAGATAATATAGCCCATTGGTGAAACATACCGGCCGGTTGGTTTCTACCAAGACCACACTACAGCTGAGAAGTGCTTTGATATTATCATGCCTTCAGTGTCCTGGAATGGCAGAAAGGAAATGTGGTCACCCTACTTTCAACCTCTTGAATGCCTGAGGTTTCCAACATAGCCAGGAGCCCTCTATCTCTGTCCCAAGTGCAGACAATGTCCAGTAAAAGGAGACCCTCTTTTATACATTAGCATAGCAGGAATACATGGGGGAGGGGAACATGGAGAATAAATATATTATTATTACTGATATAAATGTAGTAGGAAAAAACGAAGAAACTGCACTTTTCACTAGAATTCCCATGGATGGTAGGAATTACTGTTCTGCACAGACTGCAGAGAAGTTGCAGCATGGAATGATTCTTGGCAGTCTATAGGAACAGTCTGTGGAACACACGTTCACACAGCAACAAACATGGAGACGCTCATCTCAATGATGAAATAAATGCAGCAACCAATCATTTATTGAGTTTTGCTTTTTGTTTATATTGTTTTGTTTTTTTACAAGATGTCCCCCCTTGTGATCAGGGAACAGGCAGGTAGGAACACCATACCTCCCGAAGTTTCAAATGGCCAAAGAGGGACACTTTTGTTGTAGGGGCTGTTACTGAGGGCATGGCATTACCAAGAAGTTATAGGTGAATTCATGACCTACTGACACTTCTTAATAAATGATCTCGAGCAAGACCAAAGTACGGTGTTACCCAGTTACTTACATTGTCGTCATTAAAGTGACAGTAATAGTATTGAAAAAATATATATATATATATGTTGCAAGGCCTATACTACAAAGTAAAACATTGTTACCCCCACTGTTGTGAGATGTTTTATTCAAAAGTTATTGCAACTCAAAGTTGCATTTTTGGTGTGTGGTACCTAGATGGCCTGAAAATTTACAGCGGTGCTTGTTACATCATCAACTGACCAGGGCCGTCCATAGGATGGTTTGGCATCAGCGCCACTGTAACATTTCAGACCATGGAGGCACAGCAGTGCAGCTCAGTTGCATTAACATCTGTCAGACGTGGGAGAACTCTTGTTTTACTCAGTAGGGTAAACCCTACAATATTTATATTTTCCATATTAAATGTTCTTAGCCCATTGATTTCTCCATTACAATCTTTGGTAAGTCTTATCAGTGCTGCTGTATAGACTGACTATCAACTTTATCCTCCTCTCCAACTTGCCCTCTTCTCCACCCTCCTCTCCAACTTGCCCTCTTCTCCACCCTCCTCTCCTCCTCTTCAACTTGCCCTCCTCCCCACCCTCCTCTCCTCCTCTTCAACTTGCCCTCCTCGCCACCCTCCTCTCCTCCTCTTCAACTTGCCCTCCTCGCCACCCTCCTCTCCTCCTCTTCAACTTGCCCTCCTCGCCACCCTCCTCTCCTCCTCTTCAACTTGCCCTCCTCTCCACCCTCCTCTCCTCCTCTTCAACTTGCCCTCTTCTCCACCCTCCTCTCCTCCTCTTCAACTTGCCCTCTTCTCCACCCTCCTCTCCTCCTCTTCAACTTGCCCTCCTCTCCACCCTCCTCTCCACCCTCCTCTCCTCCTCTTCAACTTGCCCTCTTCTCCACCCTCCTCTCCTCCTCTTCAACTTGCCCTCTTCTCCACCCTCCTCTCCTCCTCTTCAACTTGCCCTCCTCGCCACCCTCCTCTCCTCCTCTTCAACTTGCCCTCCTCTCCACCCTCCTCTCCTCCTCTTCAACTTGCCCTCTTCTCCACCCTCCTCTCCTCCTCTTCAACTTGCCCTCCTCTCCACCCTCCTCTCCTCCTCTTCAACTTGCCCTCCTCTCTACCCTTCTCTCCAACTTTCCCTCCTCTCCACCCTCCTCTCCAACGTGGTTTGATCCAGAATGGTTCCTCTTCTTTGGAGAATAAGGTGTAACAAAATCAGAATATAAAAACCAGTGATAGGCCAGAATGAAAGCCAACAGTTTCAATGAAAGTCTAACTAGACTCAAAAAGTGAGATCTAGGAAGGCACAGGCTGGTTTGAAGGTACTTGGCTTTTAAAATGATGTATTCTGACATTCACAAGATATGAAAATGCCTTATACATTGCACCCTGCTGCGGAACAGTCACCACTAGGGATGTATGTAATGTGTATGTAGATTATTAACATTTTAATGAAGAAGAGAATTCTCGGTTGACTTTCTAATTTGTAGAGCAGAAAAAGGAACAACCTCCCCAGCATGTAGTGTTAGTATTGTTATAATGAGTAGATTCTGCAGAAGGTTGTATCTAGAATTACCCCAGTGACCAGATGTGTTCTAGACCTGTAAAAGAGCCCAAATCTTATAAAACATGAGTGGGCATTTGCTTTTCAATTTAAACTGCAATTTTCTGTTGTCACCACGTGGTGCTTTAGCCATCACAATGGAGAGCTGTAGTTTCAAGGTCTCCTACAGGGAACATTATAAAAAAAGAATTTGCTTCTTGGACGGTGGTTGGCATGGTTGCAACCAACTAAAAAAAATAATTTTCAGCTCTAATAATGTTTATACAATCACAACAGCATAGAGATCACGTTAAGAGTTAATACGGTATTATTGGGTAATGTGTATTATTATGGATACACAAAGGCAAAAAGAATAACCAACAGAGAGTCCCATACGAATTCAGAGGGGTCTCCTATGGATGTCTTGAATACGTCCCAACAATCAGAACTGGGACATGCAGCTTATTCACAAGACGCCGGATAGGTTCTTTCAGGATATATGCATAAAGACAAAAGAAACAGTGTGATCCACTCTAAGGGCAGCGAATAAGGACATCCACATCAAAATAAAATCAATCCCCTCACAGGGTACTCACACAAACGAGAGACGGGGCCCGCCTCTAGGTGAATTCATTGACACTGTTGTCTCTAATAAGGTTTGAATGTTGTGATTTGCTACGTATCCGCTAATTACAAACAAAAGGGGTTCAGAACAGACACAATGCTCTCAAAATAGACAAGAGTTACAACAGGGGCACTCAAACCTGAGTGCCAGAGAGATGGCTCAGATGGTTAAGGCCAGGCACGTGCACACATAGACACCAAGGGGGGCTTGAGCACCTGCCCTTTTTGTCCTCGTGCCCTTTTATCTTGTCCCAGTCTGTTTTTTAAATTTGGATTACCGGGGGGGGGGGGGGGGCTGCTCTCCTCTCCTCTTACGTCCAGGTCCTTTTTAAGTTTAAGGTTCCTTTAACATGCCGGCCGGGTCCTTTTTAGGTGCCGCCGAGTCTTCTCCTCTTGTGTGCCCTTTTTTTCATTTGAGCCCCTGCCCCCCAAAATGTCTGTGCAAGTCCCTGGTTAAGGCACCAGCTGTAGAATCTGCTCAGACCGTGAGGTTGCAGGTGCTAGTCCCGGCAAGGTCAGCTCAGCCTTTCACCTTTCTAAGGTAGATAAAATGAGTCCAGGACATACTTGAAAACAGAGACAATCTCAATATATTCTTCCTGGTAAAATACTTTCACAAAAAAAAAAAAAAAGCTGTAACCTCCCCAACGATGCAGATTCTCAGGATCAATCAATGGCTCAATCATTCCCAAGGATTTGCCCGAGTTCACGACATGCACTTGTGTTTAAAAATCCTCACATCAAAAATTCACATGTAAGTAATAACACTGCATCAGTGCTGTAATACACTGCTGGCTATCAGCAGCCTTCAGCTGTTGTTGGATTACACTGCCCATCATCCTGAGCCAGCCAAAAACTGGCTGAGGATGATGGGAATTGTAGTCCAAGTACAGCTGGACAGCCACTGATAACCACTCCTGTAATACATAGGGTGGGTAGTTATTGAGACTAATCTCAGTCCTACAGCAGCACCAAGATGTATTAAGAAGAACTGGCTCAATGGTATACGCAAGTTTTACTTCACTGAGAGGGTGGTAAAAAAGTAGAAAAGCCTATCAGCAGAAGTTTTAGATAAGTGGAGTAGCCTACTAGCAGAAGTGGTAGAGGTTAATACAGCGAGGGAATTTAAAGGAACAGTAAAGTTTTTCTTAAGAAAAAATATGTATTGTAGGGTTTTTCATATTGAATAAAAAAAGGGTACTCCCACTGCCGAGAGATTTATATTTCCAGAGTTATTACAGTTTAAGCCCATGTTTTTTTACATTAGCAGTGCCCTCTAGTGGTCAAATTCTAATTAGATCTCCTGTTAGATTCTAATGGAGAGGAAAGTCAGAAAAGTCAGAGACATACAGTTCTCCATAGAATGTGATAGAAACTGCCTGTCACTTCCTGTCAGTTAGAACTATCAGGAAGTAAACACAGTAAATTCACTTCCTGTCAGTTAGAACTATCAGGAAGTAATCACAGTAAATTCACTTCCTGTCAGTTAGAACTATCAGGAAGTAAACACAGTAAATTCACTTCCTGATTATTTAAACTGCTATACATTTTGAATAAAACATCTGACACCGATGGGAGTGACCTTGTTTTATTCAGCAGGACATGCTCTGTAAAATATGTTTTTTTTCATTAAAAAAAAGTTTACTGCTCCTTTAAGCATGCATGGAATAGGCATAAGGCTGTCCTAAACATAAGACAAGACAAAGGACCAAATAAGGTTTGAGGCTTTTACAGTAGGAAAAATCGGAAGATTAGACAGGCCAAATGGTTCTTATCTGCTGTCAAATTCTATGTTTCTATTCTAGGGTAAACTAGCTGCAACATGGGGTTTAAATAGGGTTTTTAATACCTTGAAAGAATTCCCCACAAGCCCTAAGAAGGGGAATCATGTCAGGGCTGTGGGGGGGTCAAAGAAAGCTTGTAAGGGGTATCTGCCCCTTTAATGTTTAAGAAGGGGTGGGGCATGGGAACCAATATAAGGGGGACACTTGGAGCATCACTTCCTTTTCAGAAGTGAATACCAAAAGTATCGGATCGGCTTACTTGTGCTGTCTTCCATGGCGTCATCTGCTTTTCTGTTGGCTGCAGTCCGGTGGTGGTGATTGGCTGCGGTAGCAGCTTTCTTGGAGGATGGATTCTACTGGCGTGTCTTCGGCAGGGCTGGCCGCCTGGCTTACGGGGAGCTTCCAGACGCAGCCACCTGTTCGACTGAGCCTTGGGACGGACAGTGGAACATCCCTCAGCCTAGCCCAGCCGGCTTTTGGAAGCAGTGGGTCCCCTTTTCTGGCTCCAGTTTCCTGATGCAGGTGTCTGTTGCAGCTCTGCAGCCCTCCAGATGGACTGGGGTTCTGGGGTCCTTTCCTCCTTTCTGTCTCCCTGGGTCCTGTTGCCTCTTTACTGTTCTCCTATTTTGCCTGCCTCAGCTCCTGGTGGCTCTGTTGGGCTGCTTTTGTCTTCCTTGTTTGTTTGCTGGTTTCCCTGTTCTCTCTCTTGTTCTGCTGCCCCTCCCCCCTCACTTTCCTTTTGCCCCTGTTCCTGGCTGCTCTGTCTGCTTTTTCCTTCTTGGTAGGTCCTGTGGGCTTTCTTCTCTTACTGTTTGGGTCTGTTTGTCCTGCTGTGGGTGCTGGGTGTGCTGAGGGTGATACTCTGGGACCCTGTCCTGGTGATGTGTGGTTGCAGGGCTCTACCTGCTGTGTTGAGTATATATAAAAAAAAAAAAAAAAAAAAAAAAGGTCAAAACAAATGACTGACTAACTATGTATCTGTGTGTGTGTGTATATATCTGGAAACTATATATATATGTGTGTGTATATGTAGATGACAAAATGTATATTTGTGTGTGTTTATATTCTAGGTAAAAATATGTGTGTGTTGATATATGAGAACATGCATATGTGTGTGTGTATATATATGAGAACATATGTGTGTGTATGTATATGAGAACATGTATGTATATGAGTATGTGTATATATCTGTGAACATATGTATGTGTGTGTGTGTGTATGTATATGTGCACATATGTATCTGTGTGTGTATTTATATGTGTACATGTATATGTGTGTGTGTGTATTTATATGTGTACATGTATGTGTGTGTGTGTGTATGTATATGTGCACATGTATATGTGTGTGTATGTATATGGGAACATGTATTTGTGTGTGTGTATGTCTATGTGAACGTATATATATTTGTGGGCATATATATGAGACAATATGTGGGTGTGCATATTTATATGACTAAATATGTATGTGTGTGTACATATGGTACGAAATATTTGGTGTGTGTATATATATATATATATGTATATGTGTGTATATATATGTATGTATGACCGATATGTGTATGTGTGTGTATATATATATATTTGGAACAATATATATGTGTTTGTGTATATCTCATGAAATTAGAAGGCATAATAACGGCAAACGGGCATTGATGGTGACGGTGGCCTGCACGGGCCTGGCTATAAAAAAAAAAAAAAAAAAAAAAAAATTCAATAAAGGCATAAATACTTATTTTAAAAATAAAATAATATTTAGACAGGGTGTGGGGGCCTTGGGTGCCCCTGGTGGGTTTTTTGTTTTTCTTTTTCCTTTGTCCTAGGTGCTGTTTCCTGTTCGGTGGACTGTACTGGCGAGTGGGGTTTTTTGGAGCCCCTGGTTTTGGTTCCCCTTTTTCTTTTCCAGGGTTTACCTGTGTGTCGGATTTCTTCTGCTGGAGCTGATTCTGGTGTGGCATGGATGGGTGCCTCTGCTGAGCTGGCTGCTACGCAGTCTGTACCTCCCATTGTGTGGTGGCAGGTATGGGATTGCCTGGGGCAGTGATTCTCTACCTGGGGTGCCGTGGCACCTTGTGTTGGTTTCCCTTTTCTTTTCAGGGTTCACCTGGGTAGCGGAGTGCTTCAGCTGGTGAGGAGCCTGGTGTGGCACTGATGGGTGCCTCTGCGGAGATGGAAGTTACGCAGTCCTTGCCTCCCGTTGCAATAACAGGTACAGGATTGCCTGGGGCCGTGATTCTCGGCCAGGGTGCATGGCACTGTGGAGTGCCGTGGGGATCAGCTTGGGGTGCCCCATGTTCTCTATGTCGATGTTGACACACTATGTGTATATTTACTTGTGTTTATGTTGTGCGCAACATGTTTAGTTTGTTTTTCTGGTTGTGCAATGTAAAAATACTGTATAATTATGTATTATTCCCTTCAGTATGCGTTTGTTATATTACATTAACAGTTTGGCTGCAGTCCCTGGTGTTGGGGGTCTGGGTTAGTCTAGGTTTGGCATGTTGGGAGCTCTCGGGGACCAGGGAGCGCAGGGGTGATCCCCCCCTCTTGCTCCTGGTGGTGGGTGTTTCGGGGGCTGGTCTTGTTTCTACTGGGGCGCCCGTTGCAGGGGCTGGTATGGTTATTCCTTCGGCTGCTTCCCAGTTATTGGGGTTAGGGGCTGCGGCTGGGTGTTCACTCTTTTGGGGGGTTCCCATGGCGGCCGTTGGACTGCCTATTTTTGCTGGGCCAGTCCTTTGGGGCTACATTTGAGGGTTGAGGTTCGGGAGAAGTTTTGAAGGTTGTCATGGTTTGACTGATTTCGTCACACGCTATGCTGTTGATTACTGCTGCCTTTCCTTCCCTGGTGGGCTGAGTCGGCTGGAGTTGACCAGACTGCCTTGATCTCTCTGTTGACATGGTTGCGCACCTGCTTGTTTCTCAGCCAATCCCTTCCAGGCTGTTTCACGCAGCTGGCTCCCTTCCTCCTTGCCCTTATGTTTGCTTCGGTGCGAGGGCATTTTCCTGCGTCTGATTATCTGTGCATGACCTGCCTTCCTCTGACGTCCCTTCTGACTCCTGGCTTATTCTTGCTGTTGCTGATCTCTGTATTCCTGATCCTGGCTTGTCTGCGTACCTGCATAGGTTCCTGACCCCGGCTTGTCTTTTGGTCTATGCTCCTGGATTGCGGTTTTGCTTTGGTTGTTTCACTAAGGGGTTTTTTGCACTTTGCATTTGTCTGGTTCCTGGCCTTCCAGAGGAGCAAATTTGTGGATATTTATTCTTGGCTTTCCTTGGAAGAGGCTCCTCCGGACCGGGATATTCAGACTGCTGCTGGGACGAAGGCGGTGAAGTTGTGGTGGTATTGGAGGATACCCAAAGTTTTTCAGGGATTGCTTTTGGGCGTTTTTTCAATTCTTGCTAGCGTGTTAGGTGGGCATTTTCTGCTGCGTGCTCCTCCTTGTTCTGTTACTAGGCCATGATTTGGCACGCCTGCTGGATTTCTGGGGCTCGAATAGGGTGTTGGATTTGTGTACAGTGGCGGCATGTTCTTTGCGGTTCGGGTCCTTGTTTGGGCTGGATTGGGTTGGCCTCTTTGGCCTGTGACTTGGGGTCTTCCGGTTTGATGAGGGACCTGGTTTTTCCTGGAAGTCTTTCCAATTGTCATCGCTTTTACTTTGTGGGTTGTCAGGATGCAGAATGTAAGGTTGTTTTTTGTACTCTGACGCTATGGGGGTGGTGCTGGCGGTTCATAACTTGTTTTCCTCTTCTGTCCCTGTTCTGTCTGCTTTGTTGTTCGGTGCCATCTGTCTGAGTCCTGATATATCTTTTTGGGAGCCGCGTGTGCCTGGGTTCTGTATGTGGCTGCTGATGCACTTTCTCGATTCCTGGTCGTGGAGTTTGGTAGGCATGTCTGGGGGCGACGGCTGTGGGGTACGCCTTGTCCTGACCACTGGTGGGATCTTGGTGGTCTACAGTTGTATCCGGGGGAGGTATTCATTGGCTCCAGCCTCTTTGGCAAGGTGTGCGGTTGCTTGGGATGAGTGGATCAGTTGGAGGCTGTGGTGGGGGATTCTGTGAGGATTGATGGGGTGTTGTGGTTGGTACTGGAATTGGTTTAGTCGGGGTGTATTCCCGGCGGCTATTGGGGGGCCGGGTGTCTGGGTTGGCTTTTGGGTTGTTGCGGGGGGACAGATTGTTCATAGGAATTTGGGGTGCGCAAGTCTTTGCGGTCTTGACTGGTGGTGGTGCAGTCTGATACTCGGCGCCTGGTTTAGTTCTCACTCTTGCAACAGTTATCTTCCAGGTGTTTGCTCGGCTCATTATGGTCAGTGTTTGGGGTGGCTTTTTGTTTTGCTTTTTTGTGGCTCTGCGTCTGGGGGAGTTGTTTAGTTCTTTTCAATTCAGTCCCGGTGTGTGTTTCTGGATTTTGTGCGTTTGCTTCTGGTTCTCTCTCGTTTCGTATCCGCCGCTTCGAGAGGGATGTCTATGGTTCTGGGGTTTGGGTGACTGTTTTCGGTGGCGGGTTTGGATATCATTGGGGCTGCTATGAAGGCGGATATGACTGGTTTGGGTACTGAGTCTGTTTGCTGTATCGGTCGGTGGGAGTCCGCACGGCTTTCTCTTATGTTAGGCCGGACAGGATGGTTGGGTGTTGAGTTGTAGTTTCTGTTGCTATACTGTGTTTTTTGTTTTCTGTTCAGGTCACGGCCTTGTTGCTGCTGGATTGTTGGCCACTTTCGTTATTTGGGTGTGATGGAGAGCGGCGGATTGTGGTGGTGGGTGCTGCTGTCTTTCGACCCTTTGTTTTTTCGTTGGTGTCCTGGTTTGTCTATCTGGGTCCGCAGTGGTCTCGCTTTCTTCCTGAGGTTGGTTGGTACGTTTAGTGGTCCCCCTTGGGTTCTTGTGGTGCACTTGTGGGGGTAATGACCTTGGCTCTGGCCCAGCCTGGCTTTTGGTGCGGCCATTCATGGGAAATTTTTCTGTTCTCCTTTGCCATTTCCCTGGGCTGGTGTTCCGTGGCCAGTGATTATTCCACGCCAGCGCTGGGTTGGTGACAGGGATCGCAGGGCATTGGAAGTACGGGATTTGTCTGACTCAACGCGTGTTGAGTGTGTCATTCACAATTGGGGGTTGTCTGTGCAACATTCTGTTTTTGTGGATTCGTCTTTTCCTTGTTTAGGTCAGATGGGGTGGCTCACTGTGCGGTTGGGCTACATTTTCTTTTTTCTTTTCGTTTCACTTTGGACATTTTTTGGGGGGGTTTGGAGCAGGCCATAGCTTTCTATGGGGGGAAGGGCCTGGCTGCATAGGATGTACGCATCAGGCCCTGTGGCGCTTTTGGCCCTTGCCAATAGGAAAAATGGTACATCATGTTTGGAATGCATGGTTAACAGGTGGATGTCAGGCCAGCGGCCTTGGGCATTAAGCACCCGGACCACGGTCGCGGGTTGTGGTCACCGCCCCTCATTGAGCTGCACAGACCAGCTAATGGGGTGTGGTGGAATGGAGGAAAAGATGGGTTGAGCCTTTTGGGGCTCAGTAGGGTGGGCATAAGTTTATGCCTAGCATTTGGCAAGGGCTTAAAGTTGTGGTGGTTATTAAATTTTAAGTTAATAAAGCTGTGGCCTGGTTTTTACATCCAAACAAGTTGTGTGTGTCTTTATTTGATCTATACCACATGCCCTAGACAAGAATTCCCCACAAGCCCTAAGAAGGGGAATCATGTCAGGGCTGTGGGGGGGTCAAAGAAAGCTTGTAAGGGGTATCTGCCCCTTTAATGTTTAAGAAGGGGTGGGGCATGGGAACCAATATAAGGGGGACACTTGGAGCATCACTTCCTTTTCAGAAGTGAATACCAAAAGTATCGGCCCTCCCTCCCTCCCTGTATTTGGGTTTTATTGTTAGTTTGGGGTTTGTTTTCTGGTGGGTTTTGGGTCATGAAAGTACCTGGGTTTACTTTATTTGTCACAGCTTTTGGCGCTTTTGGCCCTTGCCAATAGGAAAAATGGTACATCATGTTTGGAATGCATGGTTAACAGGTGGATGTCAGGCCAGCGGCCTTGGGCATTAAGCACCCGGACCACGGTCGCGGGTTGTGGTCACCGCCCCTCATTGAGCTGCACAGACCAGCTAATGGGGTGTGGTGGAATGGAGGAAAAGATGGGTTGAGCCTTTTGGGGCTCAGTAGGGTGGGCATAAGTTTATGCCTAGCATTTGGCAAGGGCTTAAAGTTGTGGTGGTTATTAAATTTTAAGTTAATAAAGCTGTGGCCTGGTTTTTACATCCAAACAAGTTGTGTGTGTCTTTATTTGATCTATACCACATGCCCTAGACATGCTAGAAAGGTCTGTAACACACTGCTCTGCAATGCACAGGAGACCTTCCTGACATTCAAACGGTCAAAATTCCCAATTTAAATCAAGAGCAATCTTGGGGATTTTTATTTACTGCCTACGGTGCCGTTGTTCTGCTCCGGAATTGATCCAGTCCTTTATATTACACCAGTCTCCGAGAGTTCCAATAAGAGGGAATTGCAATCACATCAGTCATTGTATCACTGTCACTTGGCCACAGTAAAGCGTACCTACTGCACAATGTCTGACTATCAGTACATACTCACTGACAATGTAATATGATCAAAAAGAAAGGGATGAGCTGAAAGCCAAGAAAGAAAAGTGACCCATAATTACCATAGTGCTAGTGAGGGCATTCACAGTGTAATCTTCCAGCAAGGCAGGTCTCCAAAACGTCATGCTGTATTCTGCCAAAATCAACTGGTCTGGCAAACACAGGCCCATAGCAAAGCCAAGCTCTTATCAATGAAGCGTGTTTGTTTTGAGTAGTTTACATGTGCATTTTGATAGCATGTGATGGAATGTATCCAGCCAATGAGATAGCAGGAATCTAAACACCAGTATTTACATTAAAGGGAGAGTAATGTTTCACAAAAACAGCAGCTCCAATTAATCTTCATAGCATTTGAGCCATAGAGAGTGTTATTTCAATATTGTCAGAGTTGTGGTTCAAGAGTAATTGAATGATAAAGTTTCCCCTCCCGCCCCTTTTACCTAGTGTAAGCCATCTCTTCTCAGATATGGAATGCAGTCCACAGACCAGACAGATAACAGAAGGGGACAATCTTATTCCTATGAGAACAATGAAAGCCCTGCCCCCCTTGACAAGTTTCTCAGGTTTTTCCCTTATCTTAATTGAAGATTGTCCCTCTCTGCAATCTACCTGGGCACCTCCCTTCTGATCTGGCTGAACAGTGTGACATCAGTAAAAGGGGCGGGAGGGGGATACTTTGTCATTGAATTACTCTTGAACTACAACTCTGACAGAATTGAAATAACACTCTCCAAAGTCCAAATACTATGATGATTAATTAGAGCTGCTTTTATTATGAAACATTACTATTCCTTTAAGGCACACTGAGACCAGAGGGCATATGCATGAAAGAGAAGCATTTCTTCAGTGACAATTATTTCCAATTACAATAAGGGAAATAGACAAAGGTCGTAACGGATACCTTGACTAAGTGGCAGTAGGGACAAAACAGCTGTAGGCTTTTTTTTGTTTGTGGGAATGCCAACTACCTCCGTTAACTCCATGTTGCTACAGCGCTCAATCTCAAAAAAAGGAGCATTTTATACTGCGTAAGTGCCAACTTTGCATCTTTTTTCCCCGTTTAACTTATTGTTGATATTTCTTTGAGTTTGAGCACAGAGTGAATTAATTTCATTTGGGAGCTG
Source organism: Rhinophrynus dorsalis (assembly GCA_037306005.1). Classification (NCBI taxonomy): domain Eukaryota; kingdom Metazoa; phylum Chordata; class Amphibia; order Anura; family Rhinophrynidae; genus Rhinophrynus; species Rhinophrynus dorsalis. The sequence goes on from CM074719.1 coordinate 602,917,818, forward strand.
ATTCTCTTACGACTAGATTCAGTGCGTTAACGATTAGGGATATCAGTCTGTCTCCTGATGGTTGTTGCTGCTGCAACTTCCATATTTGTGTCAGCGACTGTGTGGCCAGTCATTTCCATCTCTTTATTAGGAGTTTTACTTTCCAATTACGATTACTATGTTATTTTGTAGAGTCTCCATTTAAAGTTGGAAAGATATTAAACACTTAATTGAATTATAATTGAACGAATTCCTCTCACTGAAGATACTTCACTCATCTTGGTGCATTTCACAGGTTAAAAGAATGAAACATCAGTCATCAACATCAGTCATCATCATCAACCAACGACCTCTTCAACGTCATTATCAATCAGCAATACTTTTGCAAACCAAATGCAAATTTATTTCAGGTAACAATCGTAATATTATATTTATTTATATCAGAGCAAACTAGACAGAAGAATATATTCTTGTAGCCAAAGCGGTCTTTAAACCTTTGAGTGCAAGAGGGGTGCGGAATGCATTGCGTACACTTCTGGCACTCAAAGGGTTAACAACCATGTAATTGGTAGGATGCGAGTTCTCAGATCCATCGTTCTTGAAGTTCACATGCTATCCTACAAGAAAGACGAATCTCACTACTAAACAGGTAATTGTTTGGTAGGCCGTAGGTGGATTATTAATTTTTTTTATCAACACTTTAATTTATTCAATGATTTGTAAAGCAGAACAGGATCAGTTCTGGAACAAGCCATCTGCACCATAGGGGTCAAATGAAATTTCCCATGGATTTAAATGGGGCTTTTAACCTCTTGAATGCTATGGAGGTGAAGTAATGCATTTCATGCCCCTCTGGCAATCAAAGAGTCAATCATATAGTCAGGGAGGATTGAGGCTCTTGTGAGTGCCAAGCACATAAATGTGGCTGCGTTTCTGACCAATAGGAACAAAAGAAAAGGACAGCTACCACTAAATGAATGAAGTTAGGAACCTCCATTCACAAATCTGCCAGGGGGGCCCGCAGGGTTTCTTAAATTGTTTTTGTGGGCTATATATAGCAAAACGCCTCTGATGAGGATTGGATTTAAACAGTCTAAACGGGAAATGCTTCCTACAGATCATTCATCTGTCAGTACAAGATTGTATCTATTAAAGGCTGTGATCATTCATCATCTGTCTCTATACCAACAGAGTCCTAAATCCTGCTAATAAATGGGTTAGCGAGGATACTGTACACATTAAGGCTGATTTTCTAAGGAAAAGTACAACCCTGGGGAAAACCAGTTGTCTCTTTGTGAACAAACATTCCCCACTGATTTAAATAGGGCTTTAACGGGATAGTTATATTTCACAATAAAAGCAGCTCTGATTTATCTACATATTTGGGCCATGGAGAGTGTTATTTCATTACTGTCAGAGTTGTAGTTCAAGATTAATTGAATGATAAAGTATCCCCCTCCCACCCCTTTTACTGATGTAACACTGCTCACCTCAGAGCAGCAAGACTGTCCAGATGGATCACAGAGAGGGACAATCTTCAGTGAGCATAAGGAAAACCTGAAAAACCTGTCAATGGGGGTAAGGTTTTCCTTATACTCACAGTAAGAAGATTGTCCATTACTGTGACCTGTTCGGTCAAGTTACCAGATTCCACATCTGAGGTGAGCAGTGTTACACTAGATAAAAGGGGTGGGAGGGGGATACTTTATCATTCAGTTACTGAACTACAACTCTGACAGTATTGAAATAACACTCTCCATGGCCCAAATACTATGAAGATTAATTGGAGCTGCATTTTTTGGTGAAACATTACTATCCTTTTTTAGTCCTGGAATGCTACAGAGGTTTCACTGGCCTTGGTAACCATGTATACACTTCTGCCTTTGGTACAGAGAGGCAGCTCTAAATCTTGTGCACTGCCACTGAGATCAACAAAGGCAATCTAGCAAAGGCTGAACTTCATGAATTCTGATGCTTTTTTAATGTCGTCTTCACATGATGCAGCTCCAATTAAAGGGATAGTGATACTTTATTATTACTATCCCCCATAATGTAGATATTTGCAAAACAAGTTAATAGCCCCCAGGTTCATCTCTCAAACCTTTATGGTTTGAGAGATAACTGAAGGCAAAGTTCCCCCCTCTCCCTTCCCGGATGTCAACGTTGTACTGACTGCAGGGGAGGTCTGTCGTAAAACAGGCTTTCGGCTCTGCAGCTGAGCCGAGATCGCATTAGTGAAAAATACTTATTTCACTGAAACGGTCTTCTACATGGGATTGGTTTGTGCTTGGTTTGCAAGCACACGTAGAAGACCGTGTCAGTGAAATAATTCTTTGTCGCTAACACGATTGCAGCTCTGCTGCAGAGCCGCCTGATAAAAGTCAAACCGCATATCCCTGCATTCTGTACAACACTGACTTCAGGGAAGGGGGAGGGGAATTTTGCCTTCGGCTATCTCTCAAACCATAAAGGTTTGAGAGATGAACCTGAGGGCTATTAAATTATTTTGCAAATATCTACAATATGGGGGATAGTAATAATAAAGTGTTACTATCCCTTTAAGTACTCAACACTTATGCAAGCAGGCTTAAGTGTTGCAACACCAGAATCTCAGCCTTTTCAAGGAGCTGACATTTTCATTGTGCCGTTTGGTTGATCGCCCTTTAGTAGGCGACACTTCAAAAGGATAACAATAGCAATATACAAATCACCATAAAAATAAAAGGAAGACTAGAAGAGAACTTTTAGAGAAAAATTGGACACAGTGGTTGGATGCAGGTGCTCAGCACAAACAATCTGGGGGTTTTTTCGGGGGTGGGGGAGTGACCCTTTTTGTATCCAGATTATGTAAGCCCTATGTGTAATTCATCAGAGCACACCATGTCATGAAAAGTCTGTGCTGTTTTTTAATCACAGCAAATAAAGAGCAGCGTTTATGTTATCAAACTCTCTAGCCACTTCTTTCGAGAGCAGAACCTTTTCCTACCAGAGTTGTTTGCTGAGACCGTGTCTCAGTTTCTGCACCGGTAAGTGAAAGAGAGTTAAGGCATGAGCCCCACAGGACTGTGGCAGACACAGAGGTGCTAGCTAAAGCAGGTTTATAATGTGCTGGGGAAAGTCTGGCAGCAGATCATCAATATAAATGTAGAATCCAGGATACAATAGAGTCAAAGGCCAGCTGGGGCTGATGGGAATTGCAGTTCAAAAGCAGGTAGATGGCAGCCCACCTATGCTCTTGGGCTGCCTGGCTTAATGCACCTAGATTTGAACATTTGGTGTTTGTCTTGATAAAGGTAAAGAAAGAGTACGAAACATCAAACCATAAATACATTTTTACATGTCTTTCTGCTAGGGTTGCCACCCAGCCGGTATTTTACCAGCAGGCCGGTAAAAATTGGCATCTGTCCAGTGTTAAGTCTATGGAGGGAATGCCATGGCTGGTATTTTTTTTCAAGAAAAGGTGGCAACCCTACTTTCTGCACTTCATACAGGACCCGTGAGTGACATTTTATATACCATATATATTATATATGTATATATATATATATATATGTATGTATGTATGTATGTATGTATATATATATATATATATATATATATATATATATATATATATACATACATACACATATATAGTAGTGTAAAAGCCCGTGTACACAGGTCAAGGTACAGGTAACGTTAACCCTTTGAGTGCCAGAGGGGTTCGCAATGCATTGCGTACCCCTCTGGCACTCAAAAGGTTAAGAGGCAGCTACCTCACAGCTCCACGCGATACAGGCTTGCGTTGCCTCACTCACACAATGCAGGCATGTGCAGTAGAGACTGCCCAACTGTGCACTGTGCACTGTGCATGACTGCATCATGACAAACATCCTAGTGAATTATTATATAGGATTTTCTATGCAGAGAGCTATTACAATGCTGTATGTCATCTAGTTCATGTGAAACTATTTTAAAACTATTATACGTAATGCTGCCTCAGTGCCTCTCCTCGAAGCAGCAAGCCAGTCTGGATGGATAGCGACAAGGGACAATCTTCTGGCCGCATAAGTAAAAAAGCTGCCATTTTTCGTAAAGAGGGTTGGTTGAGGGTTTTACTTATACTGAAGCCACAAGATCGCTGTGGATCGTTGTGATCGCTCTGGTCCAATGCCTGGATTTCCAATCTGAGGGGAGGAGGTTTAAAATATTGAGAGGGAGAGGACACAGGGTACAGCATTGTAATAACGCTCTGCATGGTAGACAAACTATGATGAATGACTGAAGCTTAATTTATGGAGAAGCATTTCTATCCCTTTAATATTTTGTTTGTCAGACCACGGTTTGTTTAGACATCCAGACATTTTCCTGTGTTTTGCTTGATTGAATTTGTGTCAAACATTTATTTTTTGTTAGAGCTTGCTTGACTTAAATAAATTGACAAATGCTGAATTCAATGTGTTTTATCTTTTTTTTATTTTCATAGCTCAAATAAAATGCTTAATTCTATTATTTTCACCTTTTAATTCTATCGATCAAGTAATCAACAATTCTGAGTTGAACTAACCAAGTCTCTGCAGTGTACACACAAATCTACACTATATCCCTGTTTTAAAAAGGCCTGAAATGTGCATACATATTATTTTTGCAAACTAAATATCTCAAGATTTGGACCATCAATCAACAACTGGAAAGTAAAAGGTATCAAAATACAAAATATATGACGCTCCAACACTATATATCAACCATTGGAAATCTGACACTGGAGAAACACCCACCCAATCATACAGTACACCCAACAGGCACGCATACAAAAGAATATATTTATTAAAGGGATAGTAATGTTTCACAAAAACAGCAGCTCCAATTAACCTTCATAGTACCTGAGCCATAGAGAGTGTTATATCAATACTGTCAGAGTTGTAATTCAAGAGTAATTGAATGATAAAGTATCCCCCTCCCACCCCTTTTACCTAGTTTAAAGGAGCAGTAAACTTTTTCTATGAAAAAATATATATTGTAGGGATTTTCCTACTGAGTAAAATAATGGTACTCCCACTGCCGAGTGATGTATAGTTCCAGAGTTATTACAGTTTAAACCCATGTTTTTTTACATTAGCAGTGCCCTCTAGAGGTCAAATTCTAATTAGTTTTCCTGTTAGATTCTAATGGAGAGGAAAGTCAGAAAAGTCAGAGACATACAGTTCTCCATAGAATGTGATAGAAACTGCCTGTCACTTCCTGTCAGTCAGAACTATCAGGAAGTAAACACAGTAAATTCACTTCCTGGTTATTTAAACTGCTATAAATTTTAAATAAAACATCTGACAGCGTTGGGAGTGGCCTTGTTTTATTCAGCAAGAAATGGTCTATAAAATATGTGGTTTCATAAAAAAAGTTTACTGCTCCTTTAAGCCACCTCCCCTCAGATGTGGAATCTGGTCACATGACTGGACAGGTCACAGCAAAGGACAATCTTCTTACAGTGAGCATAAGGAAAACCCTGCCCCCTTGTAGAGAACATGGTCCTTTCACTTACCAGTTGCTGATCAATGGTTCAAATCTTGAGAAACTTAGTTTGCAAAAAAAAAAAAAAAAGTGGGATATAGTGTAGATTTGTGTATACACTGTAGAGACTTGGTTAGTTCAACTCAGAATTGTTGATTGCTTGAGCAATAAAATTAAAGGAATAGTAATGTTTTGCAAGAAAAGCAGCTCCAATTAATCTTCATAGTATTTGGGTCATGGAGAGTGTTATTTCAATACTGTCTGAGTTGTAGTTCAAGGGTAATTGAATGATAAAGTATCCCCCTCCCACTCCTTTTACTGATGGAACACTGCTTACCTCAGAGCAGCAAGACTGTCCGGATGGATAGCAAAGAGAGGGACAATCTTCAGTGATCATAAGGGAAAACCTGAAAAAAGGGGGCAGGGTTTTCTATATGATCACAGTAAGAAGATTGTGGGAGATTTATAAAAATTGAGTTATGCTAAAAGACGCGTTAAACTGGCTGTAACAGTGTCTTCGATAGTTATAAAGCTAAGAACGCCAGTTTCGGAGGGCTGTACGCCGTGTAGTACACTTTTTAAAAAAAAAAAAAAAAATGGAGTAACCAGCTGGTAAAAAGTTGAGCAGCCAATTTATAAAGAAATGTTGCGAGTTGCAAAAAATTTGCGACATAATTATCGCCATAATATTAATGCCTGGTATATGCTGTCCTTAAGCATTCCAGGCGTTAAAATCCGAGTAATAACTCCATATTTATAATAATTCCTTAAATCATTTATAAATCAGCCCTGGCGTTATACCCAATTGCCATGCCATAAAAACTGTTCTTCAAAAGGCAAGACAACGTTTTTTTTTGTTTTTTTTTTTAATAAAGCTCACTCATTGTCTCTTGCTGTGACCTGTCCAGTCAAGAGACCAGATTCCACATCTGAGGGGAGGTGACTTACACTAGGTAAAAGGGGTGGGAGGGGGATACTTTATCATTCAATTACTCTTGTACTACAACTCTGACAGTATTGAAATAACACTCTCCATGGTCCGAATACTATGAAGATTAATTGGAGCTGCTGTTTTTATGAAACATTATTATCCCTTTAAACACTTTAAAGGGATAGCAATGTTTCAAAAACAGCAGCTCTAATTAATCTTCATAGTATTTGGGCCATGGAGAGTGTTATTTCAATACTGTCAGAGTTGTAGTAAAGGAGTAATTGAAGGATAAAGTATCCCCTCTCGCCCCTTTTACCTAGTGTAAGCCATCTCTACTTAGATGTGGAATCCAGTCCATAGACCAGACAGATAACAGCAGGGGACAATCTTCTTCCTATGAGAACAATGAAAACCCTGCCCCCCTTGACAAGTTTTTCAGCTTTTTCCCTTATCTTAATTGAAGATTGTAACATAGTAACATAGTAACATAGTAGATAAGGCTGAAAAAAGACATGCGTCCATCAAGTCCAGCCCATGCCAACAACACTCCTGCTGATCCAGAGGAAGGCAACAAAAAAGCCCTCTGGAGCAATTTCCAGTGTAGGTGTGTGTGTGTGTGTGTGTGTGTCAAATAGTCACTCTCTGCAGTCTACTTGGACACTCCCTGCTGCTCGGATATTTCCTTGGATCAACACCTTATCTGCTTTGAAGCCAACTGTCATAATTCTCATATTGTTCTGAGCTAACAAGGTATGCATTACTTTGTTGAAAGCATCTACAGTATCTGCAAGCACAGCATCCCAAGGCATAGAATTCCACAACATTACTGGCCTTACTATAGCTCCAATGAATGGAAATATTTGTGTACACCACCCCAGGTGTGCAGAGGCAAAAAACCCCTCATTTGATGAAGAAGAATGTATGTTCTGCATGCCTTTCCTTCATATGTTTAATAATGGCCTTGTTTGTGCAGGCAGACAGTAAAAAAAAAAAAAAAAAAAAAAAACAGGTGTAGTTTAGTGCTCCTGGTACCCCCATGGCATGTCATCCAATTCCAGAGGTGTAGCATCTTTCTCAGAAGATCAGTAGCTAATGAATACAGTAGGTCCTTTAATAGTTTTCAAAGATTTCAGCACATTTCAAGGGCTGGATGTAAAATTGTGCCTCTTTTCTCCAGTAGAACCTTCTTCTGTAAACATTTGTGCACACCAGGTGTCCCCTCAATTGACACAGAGTGATGCATGATTTCAGGAAACGTATGCTCTTAGGGGGTTATATTGATGTTATGGGGGTAGTTATGCCTTCAAACTATCTTTAGTGCATTTTGATTATCTCCATTAAATTGTAAATCTAAGTTATGTGCTATTATGGATATCGTTGTACTAAGGAGATAAGTGGAATTCGTATTTCATATCTTTTTTGTTTGTTATACTAAGCTTGCTTGAAACAGTGTAAATTTCTGAAATCTTTCTTAAAACCCTTATTTCTAAAATTTCCTCACTTAACCTTTTACGTGGGAAGACATTTCTTTGATTTTCTGATTGGTAAATTTGTCTGCTTTCAATAAATATATGCTTTATATAGTTATTGAACTGTTTTAGGGTAGTTTTACAAAGTAACCAAAGATATGTGCATTTTCATTCATAAAGTTGAAATACCCATTTGCAATCATGTTAATTAGGGGTCTGTTCATGCAGGGCCTGCCCTTACGTGGGTCCCGGTAGGTCCATGGACCCAGTCAGCACTTTGACAGGGGTGTCAATTTCCATCAAGTAAATAACTTTTGTTAAATACATACTTTGTTATACATAAAGATTTCACAATTCAAAGTCAAGCGTCTATGGGAAATGCAGTGCTGCTACCAAGAAAATGTACCCAACACAAAGCAGTTGAGGCACAATAAAGACTACAACTCCCATCAGGTGTTGCACCTGTCTGTGGTTCCATGTTCATAGCCTTGTTTATAGGTCGGTGAAGTTTGGCAGGGAGGAGTAGACACGGGATGCCCAGTGAGTAAGAGGAGGTCCGGGTATCATCGCCGGTCAAGTTTGTATTTGCGGGTTCAGTCTGAGCTATTGGAGGATATTGCTTCTATACCTGCTTGTGCCCCATTAACTCTTTGAGTGCACCACAATGTGTTGCGTACCCTTCTGGCACTCAAAGGGTTAACATTATTGCACTCAGCTTCTTAAGAGGATGGAGTTAGATCCCCTGCTGAATTCTGCGGAAAAAGAGCTGGTGCGCTAACCCTCACTTCTTACCACAGGAGGGGCATACTAAACCGAGGTCCTGCTCCTACTCTTCCACTGGCTCATCTGTAGTTTGCTCTTTGGAACAGGGGGACCCCAAAAATCATCCCCATTATGATGAGGACTCAATAGATCACTTTATGTGGGACTTACTCATATAGTAATTATAACAATTATGGGGTAAACCAAGTGCATCTTAGGGGATCATGGACGCTCCCATTGGTTTAAAGAAACACTAACACCAAATGGGTTATACCGTTTTTAAAATTTCATGTATTTCCTTCTAGTAGCTTTAAAAAGCTAATTACGTTAAATGTCAAACACAAGAACTACTTTATGTTAGTGTATTTTCAGTCATTAATGACCAGAGATAACAACATATGGCATGGCAATGTGTCGTTCACTCCTTTGGTCTTTAAAAGGTTAAATTGCGCAGTGAATTGCGTACCCCTCTGGAATTCAGAGGGTTAAGCAGGGCCGACCCTTACATGGGTCCCGGTGAGTCCATGGACCCAGGCAGCACTTTGACAGGGGTGTGGTTTAGGGGGCAGCATTTCATCCTTGGACCCAGGCAGCACAAAGTCTTGGGCTGGCACTGTGTTCATGCCATGTATATAGGTATTACATGTATAATTTTTGCTCTCAACGTACTTGGGAGATTCAGGGCTTTAAAAAAATAACAAACTTTAAATAACAAGAATTAATGTTTTTGATATAGAGTACGATACTAGCAAAATGAGTAATTTTGCATGACCTAATAGCTTGTTGCATGATTAAAAATTCTAAGTGGTCTCTGAAACGTAAAAAAACAAACAAAAAATACTAATGAAAGCTTTTTAATATTTTTCCCATTAACAGAATTTTGTCTGGGCCTCTAAATTCAGCTGGTTTTCTCCTTTTCCTGATTTTTTTTCCCTTTTAAATGTTCCATTGATGAGAGAAGCCAATCCATTGATGGAAGAGGATGAGCCGACAGAAACAGATCGGGTTTGAGCATCAGACATCACCAAATAAATAGAAACTGAGAGCAAAGACTTTACCAGTTGCTATAGCAACATGAGAAGATCGTTAAGCAGTTTTTTTTAATAGACATGTGAATAAGTGCTATATCAGGACATACATATAAAAAAAAAATACATATGATTTATTTTTTCCCCTTCACATGCTAGTATCCTTAGCTCAATTTTGTCCTTGGAGCAGTGCAACTTTAATCCCTAGAACACAAGAGGCGTCACCAATCAAATGCAAAACAATGCATTGGAGACCTCCCTTTAGTATTAAAGAGATTAACCCTTTGCAATCAAAGGGTTAAGACTGCAGTCAAATAAACGAGACAGCTTATTTGCATCCTATGGTGCAGATGATTTGATAAAGAATGTATTCAGTTCTTCTTGTTAACCCTTTGAGTGCCAGAAGGGTACGCAACGCATTGCACTGCAATGCGTTGTGTACCCCTCTGGCACTCAAAGGGTTAAAACCATATAGACCGTGATGTTCGAAAAGTCATCACAATTAAAAAAATGTTGGGTTGCAAGATGGCAATAAAAGGAGGACTATATTTTCCGAAGAAAATGTGTCGCAAGAATTAAAAATGGTGGTAGAATGAGCTTGATGAATCATGCCCTTAAAAATATCTTTCATTTTGGCTTTGAAATGAAGACTTTCAAAGAAACAGACAATTTTTGCCTTAAAATGACAACTTTTCAAATTTTTTTTTTTTTTTTTAACCAATTAACTCCATGCTACTGATTCTCATTTCTAGCTGCTAATAATACTTTAAAGGGATAGTAATACTTAAAATGTAAAAAAAAATACATATTGCAGGGTTTATCTCCCTGAGTAAAACAAGAGTACTCCCACTGCTGAGAGATATTTTATAAAAAAATTATAACAGCCCAAACTTGAATTTTTTAGGTGCAATATCACAGTGGCCTGAAATTGTACAGTGGCGCTGTTGCTACACCAGCCTATGGACAGCTCTGGTCTGTAGACCATAAATCTCCATAGGATGGTGTAGCAACAGCACCACTGTACAATTTCAGGCCACTGTGATATTGCACCTAAAAATTCAAGTTTGAGCTGTTATAATTTTTTTAATAAAATATCTCTCAGCAGTGGGAGTACCTTTGTTTTATTCAGGGACATAAACCCTACAACATATATATTTTTTTTACATCTTAAGTATTACTATCCCTTAATTTCTCTTCTCCAATTTTAGACTATTTCTATCCTGTTGGAAAAAAATGACGTTAATCAAAAAAAGCAACAGCTACACAATATGTTTTCTGAAAATAGCTTACAATATGACTGTAGATTAAAGGGATAGTAAAACTTGAATTCAACTTGAGGTCAGAGTCTTCTTTGTATGTTTTTAAACACATAGCGCTATATTTCAACACTTACAGGTTTGTAGTTCAAGTGCAATTCAATTGGAAAGGATTCCCTCTTGCCCCTTTCACCTGCATCACTCTGGATCAATCTGGTTTGGATGGAGAGTGACAAGGGACAATCTTCAGTAAGAAAAAGGAAAATCCTGCCGTCCTTCTTCAAGGGGATCAGGGTTTTACTTATACTTACTGAGTGAAGATTGTCCCTTGCTGCATCTGAGTAACAAAAGAAACGTTGCTGTTACTAACAGAACCTTAATGCCACATTTCCCATGATGCTCAGTGTGTAGCCCAGTCGACTCAACAAGCAAACTGTATATTCTCCGGAACAAATGGCAAAATTCATTTAGATACTAAGTATGCAACATAGGGAGCTACTCTGGTCTCCCATCTTAACATGTGAATATTGCTGTGATAATGTGCACCACTATAATCATATGCAATAAAAAATGCACACAAAACATAAAAACTGGAAATACTTTATTCAAAAAGATATACAAAATACCTTACAATGGTCTGTAGTCCATAAATCTTGTGCAATAGGAGAGACTTTCTTGAGTAGGTGCAAGACAGGTGTGTCAAGAAGCCATGCGGAGACTGATCAAAGCGTTTCACGCATGCTACGCTTACGCTATGATCAAGGACGCCCATCCTTGACCATTATCACACCAATATTCATACCTCGCTGCATCAGTCCAGTCCCAGGACTGGACTCCAGATCTAATGGGAATGGCAAGAAGGGGCGGAGGGGGATTCTTTCCAATCGAATTGCGCTTGAAGTACGTGTTGAAATATCACACTACTAGTTGAAGAACCATGTACACGGGCCACAGTGCCACCCAGCAATGGCCGCAGTACAGTCATGCACTGTAGAGACTGCCCGCGCCGCGACCGATACGGAGCGGGGCGCTCCAAATTCATCCCCACTCCGTTATCAGCCGTGGTGCGGGCAGTCTGTAGTGCGCATGACTGCAACTTGTGCAGCCAACTCTACTGCACATGACGGCTTCTGACAAACACATATTTAGCAAATTATAATATAGGATGTGTTTAAAAACACATAAAGAAGACTTGGACCTCAAGTTTATTCAGGTATTACTATCCTTTAAACCATGCCCACTTTTAAGACTGCTTTTTCAGTTTGACATAGATGGCAGAATTGGATGTGAAAGATGACAATAATATGTCTGAGAATAGACTGACCATGTAATAAGATCTTTGTATTCTGATTACAGACAATATCAATTACCGCAACTTTTTGAACAGCTCGCCCCAAAGTATTTAACGCATTACTGTACGGCTGGCCCATTCTCCAGTGTCCTTTGCCTAAAGCCGTGCATGTTGTTCTTCCTTTTGGTGCATATTTCATTATAACAGCAATTTACTTTTTAGGTTTTCCTCTTCTTTTAACCCCTTAGTGACCGGCCCACTCGTGGCCGGCACTTAACGCCAGCCGAACTTTTTTTTTCCATGCTACTGAATGACTTCCTGGACGTACAGGTACGTCCTCTGTCATTAAGTGACAGTTTCCGCGGGATGTACATGTATGTCCATTGTCGGGATGGGTTTAAAGAATAGTAAACCTTGAAAATAAGTTTATTTTATATTGTAGCCCTTAAAAAAAATGAAAAATTATATAAGTCTTACCTCCCAAACCTTTATGGTTTGGGAGATATTCAGAAGCAGAGTTTCCCCCTGAGCGACGTCATCGTTCTAGCTCTCAGATTTGGAATCCGGTCCTGGGACCAGCTGCGGCTCTCCAGAAGTTCCAAGATCACGATCTTTAAAATAATTTCTTAATTGGAATGGTCTACAAAGTGTGCTTGCAAGCCAGACACACTTTGTACACCGTTCCAATTAAGTAGTTCTTTTTAAAGATCGTGATCTCCGCACTGCTAAAGAGCTGCCGGTTGATCTGTGGACCAAATTCCAAATCTGTCCACTAGATGGCAGACTTGGCTGAAACAGCCAGGAAAAGGGAACTTAACTTTATTTTACTTCTGAATATCTCCCAAACCATAAAGGTTTCGGAGAGAAGACTTATATCATTTTTCATGTTTAAGGGCTACAATATAAAATAAACTTATTTTCAAGGTTTACTATCCCTTTAAGTACAAATCTAAGAAGCTGCCACACTTATGGAACAGACAATTATAATTTGTAAACCGTAATAAAAGATTTTTGCTTAGGGACTTTTACTGTTTGCTTTCATATTTCCCCATAGGCCTAGACTCAGTTCGTTACTGTATTAAACTTCAGCCTGACAGCTTTTCTCAGCTCTGGTACATGATTATAGATCCCACAGCAACTCAGATTTGAATGAATGGCAAATTTCAGATCTTATTAAATTGCAGCGATACCTATAGGAATAAATGGCTCTTTATTTGTTTAACAGGATTCACTTAGGCAGGGAGACTTATAATGTGTAATGTGTCTATCACCATATCTTTCTCTGTCTTTGATATTTAGGAAAAAATATGTGATTTATATTTAGAAATGGTACAAAATAAATTGTTTGCAATCTTTAGAAAGACAAGATGTAATTTACATGGGTACACTAAACAATGTAAAGGTGAAACTTAGTAAACATACCTCCCAACATTTTAAACTGCCAAAGAGGGACACTTGTGTTTTAGGGGGTGTGGCTGGTGGGCTGGGCATTAAAATAATTTTTAGGCTGTTCATGACCTCTTGACACCTTCTTGTGTAACCTAATAAATGACTTATAACAAGACCAAAGTATTTTATTTACACAGACTCATTTCTAAACACATATACTGATGTTTACACAAACAATAATGTGAGTTTTATTGCTGTAGACCAATATGATACTTACATACACACCTCACAGTCTGACTTCCTAAAAGAGGGACATCAGGGTGGAAAAGAGGGACAGAGGGATCTGGGTCTTAAAGAGGGACACTTGGGAGGTATGAGTAAAAGGAGCTATCACCCCAACACTAAAGTCCACCCCACCTGATTAGACATCTAGCGATAAGCTTAACATTCATACTGTTAAGCAGAATAAATTATTGCGCTAATCAAAAATACTTCCTCAGCTGACACTGACAGCCAGGCAACAGCGTCAGTCCCTTCCTGTACCTAAGATACCATGCAGCGCCTCCTAGAGGAGACCAGGAATGACAGTGCAGGCGCGCAGACATCTGTAAGCAAAGATGACTATGGTAGTTATTCTACATAACAGTTTATCGCTAGATGCCTAATTAGGTGAGGTGGACTTTACTTTGGGGTGATATTTCCCCTTAAAAGGGACCGCCGTCCAGTCAGATGACCAGAATCTGCTGTAGACCCATAGAGAGCAGACTTGTCTGAAACAGCTTTAATAGGGGAACTTTAGCCTGTTATATCTCATCGATGTAATTCTTTTTTAATGCCTACAATATTAAATAAACATAAAATTAAACATTACTATCCCTTTAAGGGTTTAATGTAAGGGAGCCTGGGGGGGGGGCCTTTAAACAAGAGATTAAAAACTCATCAGTCAGTACTTACCAGTTGAACTCATTGTAGTCATTGTGGACTTCCCACCAGAAGTAGAACCAGATAAGGGTCAGGAAGAAGGTAAAGGTAAGGATTATAAACCATAAGATTTCCCACTGTTAAGACAAAAGAAAAAAAATATATATGAGCGCCATGTGCATCAACTCTGGGACGTCTTCTAGGTTGAGATGGGCTTCCTGAGCATTAAAGGGAAAGCTACACCTCTTAACCCTTTGAGTGCCAGAGAGGTACGCAATGCATTTTGCCCTTCAATCAATTTTGGATTTTATGTCCATGGGGGCAGACATGACAGTTGATGGAAGTTTTTTTTTTTTTTTTTTTTTTCTTCTTCAACTGAAGCAGACAGAGCATGAACCTACTTAATCTTTTTAGGATCGGTCGGGTGTGCAATGCATTGCTATATGTAATGCCTTCATGGACATGACATTCAGGATTGATTGAAGACATTATTTCTTGAATCAGGACAAAGTGTAAAATTCATAGGGTCATTAGGATTTTCTGGCCATGGTAAGGTAAGTTGGGGATTGGTACTATAAGGAGGTGTTACTTCTCCTTCCAGAGATATCACTCAAGAGCAGAACAGACACACAACATAAACATGATGGATTTTATCAGAAGTCACGGCCCAACAAAAATGCATTTTTCCAACTGTAAACACGGAAACATAGGAGTTTATTTAATAGATCACTTTTGTTGGGCTTCATTTAACCCTTTGAGGCCAGAGGGTATTCAACAGTTGTATACCCCTCAGGCACTCAAAGGGTTAATAAAATCAAATGAGGTTGGTGCTTATTCTCTACCCATACCTGGGAACTCTCCAGCTTTTGCAGTGAATTACCAGGTCTCCAGGGGACAGAGGCCGATTCTCCAGTGGTGGTGAGTTTCTTAAGAAACTCTGCCCACTTCTCCTACTTCCCACCCACCCTGTTCCTCCCACTCCCCACCCGCTTCTCTTCCTTCCAACCCTGTTCCTCCCACTTCCCATCCACTTTTCCTCCTTCCCACCCTGTTCCTTCCACCCACTTCTCCTCCTCCCCACCCTGTTCCTCCTACTTCCTGCCCAATTCTCCTCCTTCGCACCCTGTTCCTCCCACTTCCCGCTTCTTCTCCTCCTTCCCACCCTGTTCCTCTCACTTCCCGTTCCCTTCTCCTCCTTCCCACCCTGTTCTGCCCACTTCCCGATCCCTCCTCCTCCTTCCCACCCTGTTCTGCCCACTTCCCAATCCCTCCTCCTCCTTCCCACCCTGTTCTGCCCACTTCCCAATCCCTCCTCCTCCTTCCCACCCTGTTCTGCCCACTTCCCAATCCCTCCTCCTCCTTCCCACCCTGTTCTGCCCACTTCCCAATCCCTCCTCCTCCTTCCCACCCTGTTCTGCCCACTTCTTCTTCCCACCCACCCTGTTCCGCCCATTTCCCGCTCCCTTCTCCTCCTTCCCACCCTGCTCCTCCCACTTCCTGATTCCTCCTCCTCCTTCCCAACCTGTTTCTCCCACTTCCCGATTCCTCCACCTCCTCCTTCCCAACCTGTTTCTCCCACTTCCCGATTCCTCCTCCTCCTTCCCAACCTGTTTCTACCACTTACCGATTCCTCCTCCTCCTTCCCAACCTGTTTCTCCCACTCCCCACCCACTTCTCCTGCTTCCCACCCTGTTCCTCCCACTTCCTACCCACTTCTCCACCCACCTTCCCACCCTTTTCCTCCCACTTCCTGCCCACTTCTCCACCCACCTTCCCACCCTGTTCCTCCCACTTCCTGCCCACTTCTCCACCCACCTTCCCACCCTGTTCCTCCCACTTCCTGCCCACTTCTCCACCTTCCCACCCTGTTCCTCCCACTTCCTGCCCACTTCACCTTCTTACCCCATTCCACCATCTTGCTACACACTTTATGAAAGTCATTAAGCACCAGTCCACCCATGATTAAGCTCCACCCCTTTTGTGAGGCGTAATGTACATCATCCCCCAATTGCACATGAGCCCTCTCTAGGGTCTTAAGAAGCAAAATTCCCCAGGTATGATAGATACACATTGAGGAAAATGTATCTGAAGATGCAGGGAAATGAGCTTCATACATCTTCTTTCCATCAGACCTCCATAGTTGCCTCTTCCGGCTCCTGTAGCCAAACACTGCATTGCTTTTCTAGGTCCTAGCTGAAACATGAGGTTTGGCTGCAGGAATTAGAAACAGCCAGCATGGAGGTCAGACAGCGAGAAGGTGAACTGAGAAGGTCTCCCTGCATCTTCACATACATATTTCCCAAAGGGTGTATACGGGGAGGAAATGAACACATCAGCAAATTAATTTTTAGTGCAACAAAAGTTTGCAATGTCCTGTGATAAAGCTATTTATTAACCCTCTGTGTGACAGAGCGGTAAAGCAATGTAGAGTAGAGAACCTGTACTGGCCACAAGTGTTGTTATGCAAGGATCTATCCCAGCCGGAAATTACATACAGCTGCCAAAAACCAGCTAACAGTCTTGGTCTCATGGGACGATACCTGTGCACTGTATTGTGCTTGGGGGTTGTTTATAACACAGTAATATCTGAATACAACACACATATAGCAGGACATGTAAGTTCTTTTTAGTTTGTCCTTTTTTTTTTTTTGAACCTTGAACCTACGGGTGAACTATTACTGAAAGTTCCCAGGTATGTCAATATCCATATCACTAATGTGAACAATCTGGACCACAGCCCATAGGTTGCCATTTAGATCAGCTGCTCTCAACATCACTGCATTTTACACATGAACGCAGTGGAGTTACAGCATGCTACGTTTATTCTGCATTCACGTACGGTGATGTCACAGTGTGAATAACCATACAAGCTTATGTTCTATAAGTATTTGCTATTAACATATCACAACTTTGAACGAGGCTTAAAACATCAGTATGAAGAAAACATCATATATGACTTTTCCTACAGAGAACATCAAGGCAACTCCCACTGCTGGAAGGTTCTTTATTTAGAAGTTATTAGAGTTCAAACTGTTATGAAGGTGAAGCAGCTACTGTCACATTCCTTTACCCTTCACGCATGTATTCTGTCCCTCTCCATTTCCATTGATTTGCCACCTCGTGTGGTCCCTAAGGACTTTCAACACCCAACTACAAGCAAAACCTTGATACACATCTGGTGAGCCTGCTACCAAGTGAGCAGTGGATGAAGCAAGCTCAACGTCCTAGTGTATGGAGGAAACTGGACAAGGAAGGCGGTATCGTGCCTATTACCCATTTGGACTCAATGAGAGCGCATTTGTTTTATCATTTACATATTAAAACTTACTACACTAATTATTTTTCTCTCTGTCTCACACTCTTATCATTGTATATCGGATAGCCCTTATGACTGTGAGGTCCTGAGTGCAGTCTCTACCTTTGCACTTGCTGACTTGGACGGAAGTTTACAAGACCCCCATTTGGTGACTTGCTGCACGGTCTCTAGTCCTAGGTAGAACATTTTACTATCATCATTAGTGATGAGCGAGCACCCCAATGCTCGGGTGTTCGGGTGCTCTGACCGAGCACCCCCTGAGGCTCGAGTGCTCGGCCGAACACCCGAGCCCCATTGAAGTCAATGGGAGGACTCGAGCATTACACCAGGCACCCCCTGCTCTGATGAGGGGAGGGTGCCTGGTCCATAGGAAAAGGGCAGAAAATGATGGAAACACCACAGAAATGGTTCAGGGACAGCATAGGGAGGATGTCTGGATGCATCTTGGACTCCAACATCGCTGCTGGGAACGATCTTTCGCCCGTAGTACGCCATTTTTACAGACTGACCATAAAACACACAAAAAGGAAAATAAAAACGACTTTAGGCGAAAAATTGTTACCAAACAATATTTGCTGTATATTTACTTGTATATCATCTGCAAATTATCCCAAAAATTTCCTTGATTTTCGGAAGTGAGGCCATGATTAAGAGGGAAACGTGCGCAGAGGCAAATTCTCCCAAAAATTTCCTTGATTTTCAGAACTGAGGCCATGATTAAGAGGGAAACGTGCACAGAGGCAAATTCTCCCAAAAATTTCCTTGATTTTATTGAACTGAGGCCATGATTAAGAGGGAAACGTGCGCTGAGCCGACCATCTAAAACATTATGGGTGAGGGTCTGCTGCAGAGCTGACCATCCTAAACATTATATGCGAAGGCCCGCTAGTGAGCTGACGCTATAAAACATTATATGAGAGGGCCCGCTAGAGAGCTGACCCAATAAAACATTATATGAGAAGGCCCGCTGGTGAGCTGACCTATATAAAAATTGGCAAACAGGGCCCGCTGGTGAGCTGGCCCTATATAAAAATTATATCACAGGGCCCGCTGGTGAGCTGGCCCTATATAAAAATTATAGCACAGGGCATATGGAAGAGGAGGAGGAGGATGAGAAGATTAAGAGTCAACCATATACCCGTTTTTTGGGTGGAAGGGGTGAATGGGAATACAGAGTATTCACATCATTGTAAATAACATATATAAAGTGAGTTTATGTTCCCCCGGGGCTTTCCTCCAGTGGAGTGGAGAAGTCAGGGGAAATCCAGGCCTTGTTCATTTTTATAAGTGTCAACCTATCAGCATTGTCGGTGGAAAGGCGGATACGCTTATCTGTTATGATGCCACCAGCAGCACTAAATACCCGCTCAGACAGAACGCTGGCGGCAGGGCAGGCCAGCACCTCCAAGGCGTAGAGTGCCAGTTCATACCACGTCTCCAGCTTGGACACCCAGTAGTTGTAAGGCACAGAGGGATCATTGAGGACGCTGACACGGTCTGCTACGTACTCCTTCACCATCTTCCAAAACTTTTCCCTCCTTGTGACACTAGGCTGCGCATCAGGGTGAGGGTGCTGGCGGGGTGTCATGAAGGTGTCCCACGTCTTGGAGAGTGTTGCCCTGCCTTTCTCGGAACTGCTGTGTGCTCCCCTTTTCTCCCCTTCTCGGTTGGCCAAGGTAGCACGTACTCTGCCGCCAGCGTTGTCAGATGGAAAATTTTGGAGCAATTTTTCGACAAGAACCTTCTGGTATTGCAACATTTTGCTTGTCCTCTCCACCGGAGGAATGAGAGATGAGAAATTCTCTTTGTAGCGGGGGTCCAGAAGGGTGAACACCCAGTAATCCGTGTTGTCTAAAATGCGTACAACGCGTGGGTCACGGGAAAGGCAGCCTAACATAAAGTCAGCCATGTGTGCCAGAGTACCAACAGTCAAGATTTCGCTGTCCTCACCAGGAGGATGACTCTCAATCTCCTCATCCTCTTCCTCCTCTTCTGCCCACCCACGCTGAAGAGATGGAACTAAAGTTCCATGGCTACCCTCTGTAGCGGAGGCAACCGTGTCTTCCTCCTCCTCCTCCTCCTCCTCCTCCGCCTCCTCCAATTGTCGCTGAGAAGACGAAGTGAGGGTGCTCTGGCTATCACCTTGTGTAAGCTCTTCCTCCCCCATTTCCACCTCTTCCACATGCAAAGCGTCGGTTTTAATTGTGAGCAGCGAGCGTTTCAGTAGACACAGAAGTGGGATGGTTACACTGATAATAGCGTTATCGCCGCTCACCATCTGTGTCGATTCCTCAAAATTGCGTAAAACCTCACAGAGGTCTGACATCCATTCCCACTCCTCACTTCTGATTACAGGAAGTTGAACGGAGAGGCGACGACCGTGTAACAGCTGGTACTCCACTACTGCCCTCTGCTGCTCACAAAGCCGGGCCAACATGTGGAAGGTGGAGTTCCAGCGCGTGCTCACGTCACACAGCAGCCGGTGAGCTGGCAATTGTAAGCGCTGCTGCAGCTTCAACAGGCCGGCTGAAGCTGTTGATGACTTACGGAAATGTGCACACACGCGGCGCACCTTGGTCAAGAGATCATGCACATCGGGGTAGGTTTTTAGAAATCGCTGCACCACTAAATTAAATACATGCGCTAGGCATGGTACGTGTGTGAGCTTGCCGAGCTCCAAAGCCGCCACCAAGTTACGCCCATTATCACACACAACCATGCCTGGTTGCAGGTTGAGTGGCGAGAGCCACTGCTCGGTCTGGTGACTAATCCCCTGCAACAGCTCTGAGGCCGTGTGCTGTTTGTCCCCAAGGCAGATCAGCTTCAGCACGGCCTGTTGACGCTTCCCCACTGCAGTGCTACACTGCTTCCAGCTACTGGCTGATGGGGGAGTGGCGGTGTGTGTAGAGAATTCGGAGGTGGAAACGGAGGAGGAGGAGCCAATAACGTAGGTGCTGGTGGAAACCCTGATGGAGGTAGGGCCCGCAATCCTCGGCGTGGGTAGCACCCGTGCCATCCCAGGGTCCGAGTCGCTCCCAGCCTCCACGACATTCACCCAGTGTGCCATCAGGGAAATGTAGCGTCCCTGGCCACAAGCACTTGTCCATGTGTCAGTCGTTAAGTGGACCTTCCCAGTAACTGCGTTGGTCAGGGCACGGGTGATGTTACGGGACACATGGTGGTGTAATGCGGGGATGGCACACCGCGAAAAGTAGTGGCGGCTGGGGACCGCGTACCGAGGGACAGCTGCTGCCATCAGGCTGCGGAAGGACTCAGTGTCCACAAGCCTAAATGGCAGCATTTCGATGGCCAGTAATTTGGAAAGGTGTGAGGTTAGTGCTATGGCCTGTGGGTGGGTGGCTGGGTACTTTCTCTTGCGCTCAAATGCCTGGGGTAACGACATTTGGACGCTGTGCTGGGACAGGGAAGTGGATGTGGTCGCTGATGGTGCTTCAGATGCTACAGGTGCAGGGCGGGAGGTATGCGGGCCTGCGCCTTCGACAGGCGATTGGCCGGCACCGAAAACAGGGGAAGAGGAGGCAGTGGTGTGGCCTGCAGACACAGATGGGCGATCCAGGCGTTCCTCCCACTTACTACGGTGCTTGGATGCCATGTGTCGGATCATGCTGGTGGTGGTGAGGTTTCTAGTGTTCATGCCTCGGCTCATTCTGGTGTGGCACAGGTTGCAAACTACAATTCTTTTGTCGTCCGCACTTTCCTTAAAAAAACGCCATACCGCGGAACACCTACCCCTTGGCAAGGTAGATTTACGCAAGGGGGTGCTCCGTGGAACATTTGCGGGCCGGTTTGGTGCGGTCCGCCTTCTTTCTGTAGCCACACCACTGCCTCTTCCAGCCTGTTGCGGTGCTGCAGATGGCTCACCCTCAGGACTGCTGTCATCGCTCGGCTCTACACCTTCCCAGGTGGGGTCAGTCACCTCATCGTCCACCAAGTCCTCCTCCACTTCCTCACTCTGATCATCCTCCTCAAGTCTTGATCCCACCACATACTCAGTCATTGACAACTGTATAACATTCTCCTCAACAAGGTCTTGAGACGGAAATAGTGGTTGATTTAATGGCAACTGTGTCTCATCATCATCATCATCATCATCCACTACTTCCTTTGACCTTAAATGCCGTTCACATCTGTCATCTTCTTGTGATTGGGTAGCCTCTAGAGGTTGTGAATCAGGGCACAAGATGTCATGTTCCTCTGCAAGCGTGCTTGGAGAGAGGGTCAAATGAAGGATTGGTGATGAGACGAGCTCCTCACTATATCCCAGTGTGGGATCACTTCTTTGACCAGACCGTGTATGGTGGGAGGAAGGATGATCAGAGTGAGGATTATGTTGACCAGACTCTTGGCTACTGAGAGTGGACTTGGTGGAAGACAGGGTGGTGCTTAACCGACTGGAAGCAGTATCAGCTGTCATCCAACCGACCACCTGTTCGCAGTGGTCGGACCTCGAGAGTGATGTCCTGCGACGCCCTGTAAAATTACACATGAAGCTAGGTATGGTGGATGTCTTTCTTTCTTGTGCTCTGGCACCAGGCACAGTTTCTCCGCGTCCTGACCCGCGCCCTGAACTTTCAGGATCACGTCCACTTCCCCGTCCCTTTTTACCCGCCTTCTTCATCTTACACAGAATATGTGACTTTAATATTTGAGTTTGAAAACTTAACAGTATTTCTTATTATTCTGCAACTGTACAGAGTACACAGAATAGGCTGTTAAACGGCGGTGAAACACACTGAATGGAATATGTGAGTTTAATATTTGAGTTTGAAAACTTAACAGTATTTCTTATTATTCTGCAACTCTGCAGAGTACACAGAATAGGCTGTTAAACGGCGGTGAAACACACTGAATGGAATATGTGAGTTTAATATTTGAGTTTGAAAACTTAACAGTATTTCTTATTATTCTGCAACTGTACAGAGTACACAGAATAGGCTGTTAAACGGCGGTGAAACACACTGAATGGAATATGTGACTTTAATATTTGAGTTTGAAAACTTAACAGTATTTCTTATTATTCTGCAACTGTACAGAGTACACAGAATAGGCTGTTAAACGGCGGTGAAACACACTGAATGGAATATGTGACTTTAATATTTGAGTTTGAAAACTTAACAGTATTTCTTATTATTCTGCAACTCTGCACAGTACACAGAATAGGCTGCTAAACGGCGGTGAAACACACTGAATGGAATATGTGACTTTGATATTTTAGTTTGAAGACTTAACAGTATTTCTTCCTATTCTGCAACTCTGCACAGTACACAGAATAGGCTGCTAAACTGCGGCGAAGCACACTGAATGGAATATGTGACTTTGATATTTTAGTTTGAAGACTTAACAGTATTTCTTATTATTCTGCAACTCTGCACAGTACACAGAATAGGCTGCTAAACGGCAGTGAAACACACTGAATGGAATATGTGACTTTGATATTTTAGTTTGAAGACTTAACAGTATTTCTTCCTATTCTGCAACTCTGCACAGTACACAGAATAGGCTGCTAAACTGCGGCGAAGCACACTGAATGGAATATGTGACTTTGATATTTTAGTTTGAAGACTTAACAGTATTTCTTCCTATTCTGCAACTCTGCACAGTACACAGAATGTGCTGCTAAACTGCGGCGAAGCACACTGAATGGAATATGTGACTTTGATATTTTAGTTTGAAGACTTAACAGTATTTCTTCCTATTCTGCAACTCTGCACAGTACTCAGAATGTGCTGCTAAACTGCGGCGACGCACACTGAATGGAATACGTGACTTTGATATTTTAGTTTGAAGACTTAACAGAATGTGCTCTAATCTGCAACTTTGCACACTAAACAGAATGTGCTCTAATCTGCAACTTTGCACACTAAACAGAATGTGCTCTAATCTGCAACTGTGCACACTAAACAGAATGTGCTCTAATCTGCAACTTTTCACACTAAACAGAATATTTTTTTTTTTTTTTTTTTTGTTTTTTTCCCCCCACACACAATATAACCTGCTGCCCCCACACACAGTAGTCCTAAAAAGGACTTTTGGTTCTTTTTTGTCACAATTTTTTTTTTTCCTCCCTACACTGCCTTTCCCTTCCTATCCTCAGCTCTCCCTGGCTCAGACTGAGCCGAACTCGATGGTCAGGTGCTATACAGCACCTGACCACGGGTTCTGGCCAGCCAATCAGTGTAATGCCAGCAGCCAACATGGCTGCTGGCATTACACCGATGTCAGAGCCTCCCTGCACGTTTATTGGCTGCGCAGCAGCCGCAAAACGTGCGGGGAGGAGACCCGAACATGGCGGGCGAGCACATGCGGTACTCGTACGAGTACCGCCATGTGCCGAGCAGAGCGATGCTCGAGCCGATCCGAGCATCGGCCGAGCATGCTCGCTCAACACTAATCATCATACTTCATCTCTATTACGTTTTCTGCTGTTCAACGTCCATTTACATCCATCATATCACTAACATCTTCATCATCATACACTTTGGACCAGAAGCGTAGCTAGACGTCACCGGGCCCTGGTGCAAAAATTGCCATGGGCCCCCCCCGATCACATTGCTCCCATTGCATATCTCCACATTGCTTCCAATATGCCCCAACTCTCCACATTGTCCCCAATGTCCTCCTCTCCACATTGCCCCCAACTCTCCATATTGCCCCAAGTATCTACCTCTCCATATGGCCCCAAACTTTCCACCTTACCGCCAGTGTCCATCTCCTACCTCCCTGGTGGTCCAGCAGTATGGCAGGAGAGGTCTGTGCCTCCTTCAGCACAGACCTCTATTAAGAGCTGGAGCTCCCATGCAGTCCTCTGTCCAATAATGCAGAGCGCTGGGAGATGATGTCATCTGCATCACTAGACTGCCGATTACAGAGAGCTCAGCCTCTAGAGGTCCGTGGTGCCAGGCCAGGAAGTAGCAAGGGGCAGCCAGGCCCCTGGAGTAACGGGCCTGGTCACAGGTGCAATCCCTGCGACCCCTATTGTTACGCCACTGCTTTGGACTCATAACCTGTATGGATCCTCAGGTGTGATCCATATAGGATTTAAAAAAAATACCGGCCATGGCATTCCCTCCATAGACTTAACACTAGACAAAAGCCAATTTTTTACCGGCCTGCCGGCTGGGTGGCGACCCTAGGTCCATATATATCTAATGATTTTGTGATTTGATTATCACTTTATAATTTGGGCTATTTTTTGCTCTTCTATCTCATATCCATTTTGTAACATTATTGGTGTTTGAGCTTACTCTCTTTGGTTTACTCTGGTTTTTACACTGAATTACCAGGTCCTCCAGGGGCAGAGGCCGATTTTTGGGGCTTTGCAAACTCTGCCCACGTCACTGCAAGTTCCATTCACTCTCCTCGTTCTTCTTCACATCCCACCCATTTAAAGGGCAAACTCCTCCTTCCATTCTCCCAATCCCACCCACCTCAATCAAACCCCACTCACTTTATGAGGCAAGTCACAGAATTTGAACACTTCTACCCTCAGACCTCAGCAGACCTCTAGAGGCCTGGGGCAAAAGAGGTTCCCAGGTATGTTTATAATGCATTATGCACCACTCTGTTCCTTAACAAGTTAATGAGCTTAATGTAAAATGGACAGTGCATTGGATGCATACCTAGCACCCATGGGCTTAATAAGGATATATTAGGTTTGTGCAGATTGACAACAGATTTTGCAGAATCAGTATGCTGTGCTCATTCTTCATTCACCAGATATCAATCTTTTATATGACCACTCTTTCATTAAGATAGGACATCTAGAAAACAAGCAAGGCTTTTTATTGCGTACACGCTCTTACTTAGTCATGACCTTGGCTTCAGTGTAAGAAAGGCTTATTAGACTGGAGGAATGAGTCAAGGTGCTCAGGAGGTTTGAAAAGAAAACACAATAGTACATCAAATAATTAATTTTAAAGAAGCTGTACAGTTTTATTATGTGAAAAAAAAAAAAATATATATATATATATATAAGAAATGATATCATACCATGGGACCAGTGCACACACAGGACTTATGAAATAGAAATAGAGATTTTATTCTGTCAACCTTTCGACCCCCTAGAGGGCCTTTATCAAGACCAGGGGGTCGAAACGTTGACAGAATAAAATCTCTATTTTTTCATAAGTCCTGTGTGTGCACTGGTCCCATGGTAGGATACAATTTCTTCCTTTATATACCTATTTAAACTAGTAGCACCCAAGCAGTTGTTACTTTTTTTTTCATTAGGAGTGCCCTTAAAATGTTGCACACAAAATAGCGTACAATATAAAGGTACATTCACCATATTGCCCTGATGACAAAGGTGACTTGGGAATCTCGCCCTGCATGAAAAGATTCTCACGTCGCCGGCTAAAACGTCACTTCATCTGATTACTCGTGCCTTGAAATAAATAGATTTTGGATTGCTGAAGACATTGGCCGCAACATACCTTAGCAAGATCTTTTATGCTCTGCATAATTCTCTGTGTCTTCACAGGATCCGGCATTTAGTATGTAGTACTCAGGTGCTGGGGTTCCTTATTTGTCTTGCGACTCTAAGTCATGTGACTCTAAATGACAAATCTAAACAGAACCCCAGCACCTGAGTACTACATACTAAATGTCGGATTCTGTGAAGACCAATGAATTATGCAGAGCATTAAAGATCTTGCTAAGGTATGTTGCGGCCAATGTCTTCAGTAAGCCAAAATCTATTTATTTCAAGGTACAAGTTCTCAGAGAAAAATCAGATGAAGCAACGTTTTAGCCAGCAACATGAGAATCTCAAGCATTTATGCAGGGCGAGATTCTCATTTCGGCCTTGTCAACACGGCTATATGGTGAAAGCGCCTTTATGTAGCATGCTCTTTTGTGTTCAACATTTTAAAAGGATACCTTATTGGCCTAACATTCAATTATATGGACAAGCTTTTAAAGGGATAGTAATACTTCATTTTATCTTTATTTTATTTTTTTGGCATTAAAAAAAAACATGAAGATCGATATAAGTCTTATCTCTCAAACCTTTTTGGTTTGAGAGATATTCACAAGCAAAGTTTCCCCTCCCGCCCCTTTTACATAGTGTAAGCCATCTCTTCTCAGATGTGGAATCCAGTCCATAGACCAGACAGATAACAGAAGGGGACAATCTTCTTCCTATGAGAACAATGAAAACCCTGCCCCCCCTTGACAAGTTTTTCAGGTTTTTCCCTTATCTTAATTGAAGATGGTCCCTCTTTGCAGTCTACCTGGGCACCTCCTTTCTGATCTGGCTTAGCAGTGTTACATCAGTAAAAGGGGCTGGAGAGGGATACTTTGTCATTGAATTACTCTTGTACTACAACTCTGACAGAATTGAAATGACACTCTCCAAAGTCCAAATACTATGAAGATTAATTGGAGCTGCTTTTATTATGAAACATTACTATCCCTTTAAGAGCTTTGCTCCTTTTTTCAAGTCAAAAGCATACTGGATTTTAAAAAGAAAGCATTTACATTAAAAGCTATGTTAAGGAAAGCACCAACTGATAAGTAATAAATCACCTAAAGTTATCAAGAGGAATGTGGTGGGGGGGGGGGGGGTATGAGAGAGAGAGACAGAGCGAATGATACAGATCCATAGTACATATATTATTTTACTGTTTATATCTAAGAAGGCTACTATAATGGAAGATATTCCCTTTGAATGTTTTTACAAAGCAAACCTTTTCTTCATAAAACTGGTATTCACAGTGCCCCCTGGTGTCCAGACTGCATTTTATCTATTGTTCTCTAAGGGAGAGCTTTGAGTCTCAGAACGGTCTACATAGAAAGAGATAACCGCTACAGCTCATCATGACAGCTTGAGCCGTAATAACCGTTATCATATTGTAAGTTGATTGTTACTTTGTACAGGAACATTCTGATAAAGGACCACAAGAGGCAATCTTTGTGTGATCAGCTGAACGCACATTCATTCTGGCTCTTTGTTCATCGCTGATTTAGGCTTTTTCAAATCCAACAAGGAAAAAACACTTTAGAAAGCAGCACCAGCAGTTGAAATGGTAAATGCCAGCTGTCTGACAAATTACTCATTTCTGACACTGTTATCTATGACTGTTTACCAAAAATGAGAAGTTAGTTTACATTTGTTATCTCTTTTTCGTCAAAAAGTAATATGCAGATTTCACAAATGAGAACACATAAGCACATAAGTAGTGTTGAGCGAGCGTGCTCGGCCGATGCTCGGATCGGCTCGAGCATCGCTCTGCTCTGCACATGGCGGTACTCGTACGAGTACCGCCATGTGCTCGCCCGACATGTTCGGGTGAAGAGGATCTGTGCCGGAAGAGGCACAGATCCGAAGACGCTCCGCTGGACCACCAGGGAATGGAGGTACGGGGGCATTGCGGAGATGAAGGGGGCATTGCGGAGATGAAGGGGGACATTGTGGAAGAGGGGCATAGACTCTATGCCCCTCTTCCACAATGTCCCCCTTCATCTCCGCTATGCCCGTCTTCCACAATGTGCCCCTTCATCTCCGCTATGCCCCTCTTCCACAATGTCCCCCTTCATCTCCTATGCCATAGAGGAGATGAAGGGGGACATTGTGGAAGAGGGGCATAGCGGAGATGAAGGGGGACATTGTGGAAGAGGGGCATAGACTCTATGCCCCTCTTCCACAATGTCCCCCTTCATCTCCGCTATGCCCCTCTTCCACAATGTCCCCCTTCATCTCCGCTATGGCATAGGAGATGAAGGGGGACATTGTGGAAGAGGGGCATAGCGGAGATGAAGGGGGACATTGACCAGGCACCCTCCGCTCATCAGAGCAGGGGGTGCCTGGTTTAATGCTCGAGTGCTCCCATTCATTTGAATGGGGCTCGGGTGCTCGGCCGAGCACTCGAGCATCAGGGGGTGCTCGGTCAGAGCACCCGAGCACCCGAGCATCGGGGTGCTCGCTCATCCCTACACATAAGGTCACTCAGAGAAAAGTTAAAATGTAAATTGAACAATGCTAAATAAGGGATGTATAAGTTGGTGAAAGGAGAGGGCTGATATTCTGAAGCATTGTTCAAAACGTTCCATCAAATCAGTTTCAGTAATGAAGGACAGTGGAACAAAGCTGGGTGTCAGACTGTGGATGTGTGGTTCTGTGAGTACCAGTGGAACAGGGTGGAATTCAGTGGCTACCAGTAGAACAAGGCTAGGTGTGGTGTGGTTCAGTGGTTATCAGTAGAACAAGGCTGGCATGTTAGATACTGTATGAGTGGTTCTCGGACTACCAGTTGAACGGGGCTGAGGTGCCAGACAGTGTATGTGTGGTTCCGTGACTACTTGTGGAATATTATTGGAATGTCAAACAGTATATGTTCAATTCTGTGACTACCAGTGGAACAAGGCTGTGGTACAGACAATGTGTGTGTGTGTGTGTGTGTGGGTGTGTGTAGATGAGTGTGTTGTTGGGATCACAAGAGGAACAAGGCCGGGGCAAAGGACAGTGTGTGTGAGGTGTGTGGGGTTCTGTGACTACCAGAGCAGTAAGGCTAGGATGGCAGATGTTCTGTGATCACCAGCACTGGTGTCCAAAGTGGGAACAAGAAGGGTTACTTTCCCCCTAAACCTTGGTGGACTTTGCTCCCCCCCCCCCCCACCCCCACCGTGTGGAAAGATTTCTGCCATGAATATCAGGAAGACTAAAATATTGTAATTTTGTCTTTAGTAAAACATCAATATCAAATAATCTAGTTCCTTCTAAAATATATTTTTAAAATATCTAATACAATTACCTGGAAGCCATTACTTGATTAATTTTAACTTCAAAATAAAGTCTTAAGTTACCAGTATCAACCAGCATTTATATTCATTTTGGTTAATTCAGCGGATGCTAACGAGGTCCCCGATTTCCTTATACTGGAGGGTTTTCTTGAAGCCAAGATGTGGATTGCTAGGTTTTCACATACTTTGCATTAACCCTTTGAGTGCCAGAGGGGTACGCAATGCATTACTTTGCAATGCATTGCGTACCCCTCTGGCACTCAAAGGGTTAAAACAAAACGGATGCACAACAGCAATAAGTTTGATAACCGCTATTCTAGCGACCTAGGTCAAGGCAACGAAAACGTGGAATATAGCAGTAGAGAAGATTCTTGCAATGCGGTTAAATGTGTTGTCTTACCAGGTAGTGGCATACAGTGTCAGGTAGTGACACTAGGTGCATTTAGCTCTGTATAAACATTGTTATAATGCTTTATTTAACCCTTTAAGGACAAGAGGGGTGCAATCCCAGATTTATTTCCCAGGAGCCCCTAGGCAAGGCACACTAGGTGCCCTTACAGCTCCAGTCATGGCCACATCCCTAGTCCCATTAACTGTTTTCTGGCACAGAAAATATCGTTGGCCTATAACAAGCAAGGAAAAAAAAGGATAATTAACCCTTTGTCTATAGCATCCAAGTAGTTAACCCCTTAAGGTCTGGCTGCACACGAATGAAGCCGGCACTTAAGAACCACGGATCATTTTTTTTTGCAATCTGGATTCAGGGCTCCCCAAATGGCGTGCAGCCGTGCAGGGACCCCCGAATTCCATGTACGTCCTTGGTCCTTCAGGGGCATCTACCTGAAGGGGTATATAAACTGGTGAAGAGAGATTGAGATTGTTCTGGCCACACCCACAAATCAGAATGTGGGTGTGGCTAGCACAGCTGAAGCACCTCTGCTTAAAATATGGAGATTAAAGGCAGTGGTCTACTCTGCCGAATGGGAAATATGACCATGAAGGGTGCAACCTGTGACATATTGAGGCCTAGTCTGCAGATAGGCAGCAAAAGCAGGTTGTAAAACTTTGCTGCTTTGTATTTACATCCATTAACTAAAGAAAATGCACTATATAAAAATATTTGTCTCCATGACTCAGGGCTCTAAGCTTCCATATAAGAACCTTCCAGTTTGATAGTCATGATCCTGTGTCCTTAAGAGAAGGGGTGTGGTCTGTGGAAAGGGCTGGATAAATTGAGGGTATGTTACAGTGTGTATGGATGCATGCATTTTGGATGGGCGGCAGAAAGCCTAAATACATCACTGT
The DNA here is from genome assembly GCA_037306005.1 of Rhinophrynus dorsalis. NCBI lineage: Eukaryota > Metazoa > Chordata > Amphibia > Anura > Rhinophrynidae > Rhinophrynus > Rhinophrynus dorsalis. Next base: position 602,948,712 of record CM074719.1, read on the forward strand.
GTGCAATGCACTGCTTTGCAATGAGCTACACATTCCTCTCATTAAAGTGATATTAATGTTTCACAAAAAAGCAACTCCAATTAATCTTCACAGTATTTGGGCCATGGAGAGTGTTTTTTTCAATACTGTCAGAGTTGTAGTCCAAGAGTAATTGAATGATAAAGTATCCCCCTCCCACCCCTTTTACTGATGTAACACTACTCACCTCAGAGCAGCAAAACTGTCTGGATGGATCGCAGAGAGGGACAATCTTCAGTGAGTATAAGGAAAAACCTGAAAAGCTGTCAAGGGTTTTCCTTATGATCACAGTAAGAAGATTGTCCCTTGCTGTGAGCTGTCTGATCCCAGGACCAGATTCCACATCTGAGGGGAGGGGACTTACACTAGGTAAAGGGGGAGGGAGGGGGAGATACTTTATCATTCAATTACTCTTGAAATACAACACTGACAGTATTAAAATAACACTCTCCATGGGACAAATACTATGAAGATTAATTGGAGCTCCTGTTTTTGTGAAACATTACTATCCCTTTAATGAAGCACACAAATATTCTTCACCTCATTCCCAGTCAAAGCATACTTCAGATGGTTCCTTAGAAAGATGATCAGGGGCAGGCACTCTCATAGCTTGTGGGGACCAGTCGACTGGCGTGGAGCAAAGACAGCAGTCAGTTCATACCTCCCATGTGTCCCTCTTTAGGAGGGACAGTCCCTCTTTTGGACCTAAATCCTTCTGTCCCTCTTTCACACCCTGATGTCCCTCTTTTTAGGAGATCAGATTGCATGGTATGTATACAAGTATCATATTGCTCTACAGCAATAAAACTCACATTATTGTTTGTTTAAATGTCAGTATATGTGTTTATAAATTAGTCTGTGTAAATAAAATACTTAGATCTTGTTATAAGTCACACAAGGAAGAGTCAATAGGTCATGAAATAGCTTAAAAATTCTCAGTAACATCCCACCCACCAGCCACGCCCCCAGCAACATTCCCTAAAACACAAGTGTCCCTCTTTGGCAATTTGAATTGTTGGGAGGTATGATACAACATCCAATGCTTGGGCACTGCAATGTGCTTCAAATGCTTCCTGGGTCCAAGACCAATGGCTACATCTACAATGGAAAGGCCTAAATGGTTCTTCTAACATCTTGAATGCTACGGATGTTTCCAACACATTTCGAAGCATTCTAAGGGTTTATTGAATGAACAGGCCTTATAAATAGTGTTGAGCGAGCACCCCGATGCTCGGGTGTTCGGGTGCTCTGACCGAGCACCCCCGGAGGCTCGAGTGCTCGGCCGAGCACCCGAGCCCCATTGAATTCAATGGGAGGACTCGAGCATTACACCAGGCACCCCCTGCTCTGATGAGGGGAGGGTGCCTGGTCAATGCCCCCCTTCATCTCCACAATGCCCCTCTTCCACAATGTCCCCCTTCCACAATGTCCCCCTTCATCTCCACAATGTCCCCCTTCATCTCCACAATGCCCCCCTTCATCTCCACAATGCCCCCCTTCCACAATGTCCCCCTTCCACAATGTCCCCCTTCATCTCCACAATGCCCCCCTTCATCTCAACAATGCCCCTCTTCCACAATGTCCCCCTTCCACAATGTCCCCCTTCATCTCCACAATGTCCCCCTTCATCTCCACAATGCCCCCCTTCATCTCAACAATGTCCCCCTTCCACAATGTCCCCCTTCCACAATGTCCCCCTTCATCTCCACAATGCCCCCCTTCATCTCAACAATGCCCCTCTTCCACAATGTCCCCCTTCCACAATGTCCCCCTTCATCTCCACAATGTCCCCCTTCATCTCCACAATGTCCCCCTTCATCTCAACAATGTCCCCCTTCCACAATGTCCCCCTTCATCTCCACAATGCCCCCTTCCATCTCCACATGTCCCCTACCTCCAGTCCCTGGTGGTCCAGCGGAGCGTCTGTAAGATCTGTGCCTCCTTCGGCACAGATCCCTGCCACCCGAACATGGCGGGCGAGCACATGGCGGTACTCGTACGAGTACCGCCATGTGCCGAGCAGAGCGATGCTCGAGCCGATCCGAGCATCGGCCGAGCATGCTCGCTCAACACTACTTATAAACAATAGAAGGGTGGTAAAATCTGGAACAAACCAATAGGGGCAAATAAAAATTACAATGGATTTAACTGTGGCAGATGTCTAACTCATGCGTTGCAGTTTTTTCTCTTGCATTCTAACGTTAAAAACGCCAGTTTAAACCACTTTGGGTGGCGGGGGTTGCACTTTTTAATTTCTCTCTTATGGTGCAGTTAGTGTGACCCAGAGAATTCCACCAGGTTTATTTTGTTCAAAATTTAAATAGAATGTGTCATTTCTCCCCACACTGCAGTTGGATTGCCCCAGAATTGTTCCAGTTTTGCCTTACATATTCCCCTTTAATACTACGGTCAACCTGATTGCTTCTCTCCTGGAACCTTATAGCAATCTGGATACATGGCTTTTATATTGGATTCCTAGAATCCTGAGGACAATCTGATTTCATGAGTTGGAAAAGGACACAGGCTGATTAATAAGGAAAAACAGACAGAAAAGTCAGTGTCAACACTGATAAAACGTTATTACTGATGCCAAGTCAATGTCCTGACTCTCCAGCCCAGGATGCTTTAGTAGTTAATGGTCAGCTGGACTTCCTGTCGACTTGAACTTCTGTGGAGACGGAATAAAAATGATTCTCGGGCCTGTATGTTCAAAAGAAAATTGGAGGACTTCCAGGGCAAACCATTTGCACTCTAGGGGAGAACTAAAAATGTCCACTGATTTAAATGTGGATTTTAACCCCCTGAATGCTAGAGAGGATTCCAACGCATTGCGCTGGAGATAAAATCCACATTTAAATCAATGGGAATTTTTAGTCCTCTCCTATAGTCATACCTGGGAACTTATACTGTTTGAGAGGGCTCATCTGATGCCAGGCAGGGGATGGCAATGATGTGATTCGGGTCATAATGGTGTAGGGCTTAACTGGGTGGGTGTGGCTCGTGTGCCATAAGGTGGTAGGGAAGTGAGTGGAAAGTGGGCAGAACAGGAAGGGGATTGGGGAGAAGAGGGGAAGAAAGTGGGAGGAACAGGGTATGAAGGAGAAGAAGTGGGAGGAACAGGGTTGGGAAGGAGGAGAGAGTGGAAGGACAGGGTAGGAAGGAGGAGCAAGTGGGCAGAACAGGGTGGGAAGGAGAAGAAGTTGGAGGATGTGGGCAGAACAGGGTGGGAAGGAGAAGAAGTCGGAGGATGTGGGAGAATAGGGTGAGAAGTAGGAGAAGTGGGTGGGAAGTGGGAGGAACAGGGTAGGAACGATTAGAAGTGGGAAGGAAGTGGTCAGAACACGGTGGGAAGTAGGCAGAATAGTGTAGGAAGGAGGCGGATGTGGGCAGAATAGGGTAGGAAGGAGGAGAACTGCGTGGGAAGAACAGGGTATGAAGGATTAAAAGTGGGATGGAAGTAGGAGGAACAGGCTGGGAAGAAGGAGAAGTGGGAGGAACATGGTGGGGAAGGAGGAGAGGTTGATGGGAAGAACAGGGTAGAAAGGAAAAGAAAAAGGTCTGGAAATGGGAAGAACAGGGTAGGAAGGAAGAGGAGGAGGACAGGTTTTTCCTTATACTAACAGAAGAGTGTCCCTTGCTGCGATCCCTCCGGACAGTCCTACTGTGCAGATTTACATTAGATAAAAGGGGCAGGAGGGAGACAATTATGACTCAATTACTCTGGAACTACACATCGTAGAGAATGATCACACTCTACATGATCCAATAACTATAAAGAATAATTGGAGCTGCATTTACTATCCCTTTAAGATATCATCACCAAAACTGCTTTTAGGTTTGGCTCAGTTTAGCAAATGTTTATGCCTACATTAATACATTTCTTATTTGGACAAGTCCATCTCTACTCCATTACTCCAAGCAATGAGTTGGAGACCTGTCTTGCATTCAGCGAGTTAAAATCCCCATTTCATTCTTTGAGTGCCAGCTCAGCAGTGTGTTGTGTACCCCTCTGGCACTCAAGGGGTTAAACAAAGTTCTTTTCTATAGTGCAAATAGTTTGCCCCATAACTCCTCCACTTTCCTTTTGACCATATGGCCCTTAGTGTCTCTCTTAGTATATACATCCTCCTATATAATAATTTGCTAAGGATGTTTGTCAGAAGTCATCAGGCACAGTGGAGACTGCTGTGCGCGGTGCAGTCATTCTCAGTACTGACTGCCTGAATGCCCAGAGGGATGAGAAGCTGCTGCCCACCGGGGTTGGGCTCTGGGGACACGGCTGGGGGTCCCGGGGAGGAGGCAGGCAGATCAGGCCACTACAGGTCACTCATGTAGCCATTGGGCAGGTTGGCCATGAAGTTACTGTCAGAGAGGCTGCGCTGCAGGTAATTCATCATGTGCCCAGGCTGGGGGCAAGAGCCTCACACACCGCGGCCTGCTCCAGGCAGAGGAATGGGCACCGGGGCCACCGGCAGAAAAACGGGTACCTGCTCACACCCGGTCAATGGCACCAATACACAAAGGGGAACAGCCAGTTCCAGGGTGAGAGGAGCCTGGTCCCAGGTGAGAGCAGTTAGGGGAGGTGGCTGGTCTTGGGTGAGAGCCATTAGGAGATGCGGCTGGTCTGGGGGATGCTCCTCAGTCTGTCTCCTCGGCGACCGTGCAAGATGAGCATCCTCTCCCCCTCCCCTGTCACGTGGTACAACCCGGCTCTCCTCATGTCCGATACTGACATGTTCCACTGGACCAGTCAGCTAAAGGAAGGTGGAAGATACCTGTGGCCCGTGTTTCAACTAGTATTTATTTATATATCAAAGAATATAAAAAACGGAGTTTAGTTTTGCAAATAGAAATAAAATAGCAGAGGTGCATAACTGATATAAAAGCGAAACAAATTACATATTGCTCTAATTTAATAAACATAACTTTTTACTGTGGTTTTCAGGCCTTTTGCTCTGGTGGAACACTTTACTTTACAATTAAATCTTCTATCAACCCTATCAAATTTGTTTTCAAGGCTAAAAGTCACCAATCACATAGGGAGATCACATTTCCATTCTGTCATTCAGGGACACTGCAGAGACAAGAACAGTATTGTATGGGCCCTCAGCCATAGTGCAGCTATGAGGAGGGGTCAAAGGACATCCATGCACAACCTGCTCTCTCTCTCTGGTTCACCACAGAGTTGTAAACACTAGAGGGAGAACTGTGCACTGACTGCTGTGACAAAGTGATACCTGAGGTGGGCTACAAGAAAGTGTACATTACACCCAAAGCCAGGCACGTGCACACATAGACACCAAGGGGGGCTTAAGCACCTGCCCTCGTGCCCTTTTAACAAAAAAAAAAAATATAATAATAATTATGAGAAGTGCCCTTTTTTCATTTGAGCCCCTGACCCCCAGAATGTCGGTGCACGTCCCTGCCCAAAGCATTAAACTAGTATTACACTACAAGAAACATTGCACTGCATCTCCTGTTTGATATCAGGATCAAGGCTCATTTCTCTCTGGAAGACATTTAGTTGTAGCCCAGCAGAGGCATCATTTCCTGTCACAGTAGGCAATGTGCAGTCCTCCTGATGTTTAGAACTCCAGAGTCTTCATTCCAGGACTTTGTATTGTCCAAAACGGAGCTGCCTGGGACATGGGACATATAAAATCCAGGACTGTTCTGTTCAATCTGGTACATGTGGTCATCCTACTATCACAATAGTCACACTACCGAGGAAGTAGGATCTGTGCTGCAAGCTGCTGAGCACGAGTTGGCAAGCTAAACGGATGTCAGAAAAGTGACCCCTGTTCCTCTCTGGATGATCCCTTGAAAGACTGAACCACAAATTTTTGAAGTCTTGCAGTTCAGTATTCTGGGGCTCTGCATGCAATCCCCATAGACAAGCGACAGACATTACATAGTAACATAGTAAATTAGGTTGAAAAAAGACACAAGTCCATCAAGTTCAACCTTCTCCTCATACCCCAGTAACTGAGAATTTTATAGCTTTCCTGCTACCAATTAAATTAGTCTTTATCAGACCTTCCTGATCTGCCTACTGATAAACAGTATAACGCTGTATATTCCATTCTGAAAGAAATGTATCTAATCATCTCTTAAATGTATCCATTGTATCTGCCATAACCACCTCCCAGGGAAATGAATTCCACAATTTAACAGACCTTACTGTAAAAAAACCCTTCATCTGCTGAAGTTTAAACCTCCTCTCCTCTAATCTCAAGGGGTGTCCCCTGGTCACCTGATCAGGCCTTGGAATAAATAGCTCACCGCAGAGATCCTTGTATTGACCTCTCATATATTTGTACAATGTGATAAGGTCTCCTCTTAGTCGTCTTTTCTCTAGAGTAAATAAACCAAGTGTATCCAGTCGTTCCTCATATGTCAAGTCCTCCATTCCCTTAATTAATTTTGTTGCTCTCCGCTGTACCCTCTCTAGTTCTAGTATATCCTTTTTCAGAATCGGTGCCCAAAATTGCACTGCATACTCAAGGTGAGGTCTTACCAATGATTTGTATAATGGCAAAATAATGTTATCCACTCTTGCTTCGATACCTCTTTTTATGTAAGACAGGATTTTGTTTGCCTTTGCTACTGCTGTTTGACACTGGTCACTATTTCCAAGTTTGTAGTTGACGAGGATACCCAGGTCTTTTTCTAGCAATGAGTCCCCTAAAATGATTCCATTAAGTTCATAAGTAGCCTTGGGATTGTTTCCTCCCAAATGCATGACTTTACACTTCCCCACATTAAACTTCATATTCCATATGTTTGCCCAATCTGACATTGTATGTAAGTCCCTCTGTAGAGAGAAAATATCCTGTTCTGAATTAATGACCTTGCATATTTTAGTATCATCTGCAAATATTGATATTTTGCCTTCTATACCTATTTCCAGGTCATTTATAAACATGTTAAACATTCAAACCCAATCTTAGCAGTCTGTTGTGATCTGGACACATAACAAGTGAAACCTGTGATTAAAGCCCAAGGTTTCATATGAAGTCTGCTCTCAAAGTTTAATGTTACAGTTACCTTTAATCCGTTGGATTCTAGAAATGTCTCCAAGGTTCTGCAAAAGCAATGCATATGTGACGTTCCTAATAACCAAGGAATTGTAACACTTGCATTGAAAAACAGCTTCCCACACCAAGCAAACATTTAGTACAATGGTTACATACCAGAAGTTCGTTTAGATTACATTGTGTGAAAAAATATAAAGATAAAACAAATTCATCAAGGTCTCCTCTGAAAGCTTTCACCTTGGCACTGCTGACGTTTGCAAAGGCACAGCGAGGGAATGCTTGTCAACACAAACAGACAGAGGCTGAAAATCATCTTCCCCCGAGCTGTCTAATGCCAGAAAGAAATGATAAATGGCAAGAGCGTGGCATGTGTATTTATCACATCTCAACGAGAGGAGGTCTGAAGGAAAAGAGGACAAACTCAGGATATGTGTAGATCCATTCCAGGGTCATTTAAAATCACTGGGCATGATGGGGGGGGGGGGTCCAGGGGGTGTGTGTGACAATGCCTATAGTTAAAGGGGTAGTAATATTTCTATTAAAGTGATGGTAATGTTTCACAAAGACAGTAGCTCCAATTAATCTTCATAGTATTTGGGCCATAGAGAGTGTTATTTCAATACTGTCAAAGTTGTAGTTCAAGAGTAATTGAATGATAAAGTATCCCCCTCCCGCCCCTTTTACCTAGTGTAAGCTGCCTAGCTGAAAGGATCCCCCTCCCACCCCTTCTGGACGACTCCTCCCCCACAATCTGGTCATGGGACTGGACGGATGCAGTGAGGGACAATCTTCCCACAGTAAGTATAAAGAATACCTTGCGGAAGGGGTATCCTTTCAGCTTGAATATCTTTTGAACTACAGAACTTTAATTAAACATACTGCGACTCAGATCTGCACTTTAATAGAGACATTACTATCCATTTAAGTGCTTGTGTTCTTGTAAGATATAAGTTCCACAGGGTGTATATACACAATACTGGAGGCCACCTGTAGGCAGCAGCACTCTGGGGAGTCTACCAGGGTCACTGTAGGGCTTTCTTTGGCTGTGTACACTCCCACAACTGCCTGTTAAGGAAATTATTGGTTCGAGGGAAGAGAATGTAGGTGGGTGGTGTTAGTGTTCCTTTAAAGACAATGGGGGCAGGGAGATAGTGAAGAGGTTCAAACAGAATGGTGGGACACTGAAAAGATGTTGGACTCATGAGTTCTGATGGCAGGCCAGGGATAGAGGAAAACATTCTCCTGAAAAGTGGACAAAATATGATTTGTAATCTGATGAAATTCATAGGAAAGGCAAACTGTTTCTACTTTTTTTCTACCATGTGCTCTAACCTTATTCTACTGCATTGGTGGCCACAAAACCACACATACTGACACCCAGCCTTGTCCTACTGGTAGACATAGAACCATACATACCGACACACCTAGCTTTGTCCCACTGGTAGCCATAGAATCACACATACTGAGGCCCCCAGCTTGGTCCCACAGCACTGGTACCCATAAAATTATGCTTATTGACCCCTCAACCTTGTCCCACGGTTGCCTGAAGAATGATGGGCAACGTGATGCCCTCCAGCTGCTGCCAGAGTATAACTTCCATAATTTCCCACCAATTTTGTGCTGGCAGGGAATGATGGGAGTTGAAGTGTGGAAGCAGCTGGAGGGCCTTCCATTGCCCACTCTCCCAGCCTTGTGCCATGGATGCCATTCTACACATACAGAGCCCGAACCTTGTCCCAAAGCACTGGAAACCATAGAACCACACAAACAGACCCTCGGCCTTGTCCTACTGCACTAGTAGTCCTAAAAACCACACATACAAACCCCTAACCTTGTCCCACTGAACTAGTAGTCATAAAACCACACATACTGACCCCTCAGCCTTGTCCCACTTCACTAGTAGCCATAGAACCACACATACTGACCCCTCGTCTTGTCCCACTGAACAAGTAGTCATAAAACCACACATACTGACCCTCAGCCTTGTCCCACTTCACTAGTAGCCATAGAACCACACATACTGATGGCAACCCTTGTCCCACTGCACTAGTAGTCATAAAAACCACACATACTGACGGCTACCCTTGTCCCACTGCACTAGAAGTCATACAATTAGCCTTGTCCCAATTCACTAATAGCAACAGAACCACCCATACTGATCCTCAGCCTTGTCCCACTGCACTAGTAGCAGTAATAGAACCACACATACTATATCTAGGTCCCCCTGGTAGGAACCTTGGACATAGAGAGAAACTGGCAAAGTTCTTGCAGATAAATTCTTGAAGTTAGTGAAAATACAGAATTTTATAGGTTTTCTATGCATGAGAGATTCCATTGAAAACGTTAGTTTCCACAAAGGGAAACAGGACCTTTCACCCATCCCTACTGTACAGGCCAACAAGACAGAACGGTGAGATATCAGCCTTACAGAGCATTAGAGGTCTCTTTCAAGAGCGCTGTCCCCCCCCCCCCATTAGTTTGCTGGGGCTTGCATAATTGACTGTTTGAACGGTTATAACTTTTTAATAATACAACTGACAGCAGTGGGAGTATCCTTGTTTTACTTAGAAGGGAATGCCATATAATTTAAAGGCTTTCAATGGAAAAAAGTGTACTGCTTCTTTAAGTAATGGAATGCTAGAGAATTCTCCAAAGCATTCAAGGTGAAATTGTATAAGAATAAAAGCGGAGTGCGATAACAGACTGGTGGTGACAGGAGAAGCCTCTGAGAGCTGCATGAGGCCCTAGAGCCACCTGTTGCTCACGACTGACATAGATTAACTGGGCAAGTAATAAAAATAGCAGAGCCTGGAAATGAGAAACCCTATTCATAAATCACATATGTCTGCCTCTAGGAACAGTTACAGCTTTCAATAAATGAAAAAAAAAATTAGATTTGCATGAAAATGTAAGGCTAATAGCTCCTTGAAATACGCTGCCCATAGTTCATTATATAGACATGTCATTATAATACCTAGGTCGCTTATAAACATACTGGGGAACCATTTCTTTGACTCCCCACGGAGAACTCGTGGTGCCAGTGGGAGGATATAAATGAAGCAATTCACATCAGAAAGAGGTGGGGCTTAATCATGTATGGGGGTGGGGCTTGACAGATCGTGTAATAAAGTGGGTAGGAAGAGGGAGGAACAGGGTGAGGAAGGAGGAAAAGTGGATTAGAAGTGAGCAGAACAGGGTGGGAAGAAGAAGTGGGTGTGAAGTGGGCAGAACAGGGTGGGAAGGAGGAGTCATGGGAGGGAAGTGGGAGGAACAGGCTGGGAAGGAGTAGAAGTGGGATGAACAGGGTGAGGAAGGAGGAGAAGTGGGAAGGAAGTGGGAGAAACAGGGTGGGAAAGGAAGGAAGTGGGAGGAACAGAAAGGGAAGGAAGAGAAGTGGGAAGGAAGGAAGTGGTCAGAACAGGGTGAGGAAGGAGGAGGAGTGGACTGGAAGTGGTCAGAACAGGGTAGGAAGGAAGTGGGAGGAACAGGGTGAGGAAGGAGAAGAAATGGATGTGAAGTGGGCAGAACAGGGTGGGAAGCAGAAGAAATGGATGTGAAGTGGGCAGAACAGGGTGGGAAGAAGAAGTGGGTGTGAAGTGGGCAGAACAGGGTGGGAAGGAGGAGTCATGGGAGGGAAGTGGGAGGAACAGGCTGGGAAGGAGTAGAAGTGGGATGAACAGGGTGAGGAAGGAGGAGAAGTGGGAAGGAAGTGGGAGAAACAGGGTGGGAAAGGAAGGAAGTGGGAGGAACAGGAAGGGAAGGAAGAGAAGTGGGAAGGAAGGAAGTGGTCAGAACAGGGTGAGGAAGGAGGAGGAGTGGACTGGAAGTGGTCAGAACAGGGTAGGAAGGAAGTGGGAGGAACAGGGTGAGGAAGGAGAAGAAATGGATGTGAAGTGGGCAGAACAGGGTGGGAAGCAGAAGAAATGGATGTGAAGTGGGCAGAACAGGGTGGGAAGGTGGAGAAGTGGGAGGAACAGGGTGGGAAGGCAGAGAAGTGGGAGGAACAGGGTGGGAAGAAGAAGTGGGCAAAACAGGGTAGGAAGGAGGAGACATGGGAGGGAAGGAGAGGAACAGGCTGGGAAGGAGGAGAAGTGGGAGGAACAGGGTGGGAAGGAGGAGACATGGGAGGGAAGTGGGAAGAACAGGGTGGGAAGGAGGAGATGTAGGAGGAACAGGCTGGGAAGGAGGAGAAGTGGGAGGAACAGGGTGGGAAGGAGGAGATGTAGGAGGAACAGGCTGGGAAGGAGGAGAAGTGGGAGGAACAGGGTGGGAAGGAGGAGATGTGGGAGGAACAGGCTGGGAAGAAACATAAGTGGGCAGATTTTCATAAGAAACTGGAGAAGGAGTCCCCGGAGACCTGGTAATTCACTAGAAAATATAGGGCAAATCCGGAGAGTTCCCAGCTGTGATCATAAGTTTATCATCATTTATAAAACGCCAACATATTCTGAAGCAATGTAGGAAAAAAATATTAAACCCCTTGGATTTTAAGGTTTGCAATACCTCAAGCATCTAAGGGGGTTAATAAATATTTTCAAAAAAATATCTCAGATACTTATAATATAAATGGTTATTATTCAAGGGAGGAAAAATCCTAAGAGTCAAGACACCTACATTTGGGGTATATTTTATATTCACTTGTGTACATGAACCTGTTTACTGGCACCTATAACGCCTGGCTGACTCTTAAAGGGATAGTAATGTCCCTGAACATGTTTTTTTTAATTTTGTAGTGCTTAAAAAGTGGAATTTAACTAAAAAAAACATATCTCTCAAACTGCAATGTTTTGAGAGATATCTTCCTTCAAAGTTTGACGTCTCCTGCTCTCAGCTGTAAAGCTGTCGGCAGGAGATCCGTGTCGGCCGATACAGAGGCTCTGCAGCAGAGCTGGAATCACATTTTTTAAACAGAATGACTGCATTGCAATGATCTACTAAGTGTGCTTGCAGTGGCGTAACTATAGGGGTTGCAGGGGTCGCAACCGCGACCGGGCCCATCACTCCATGGGACCTGCTGCCCCCTGCGACCCCCTCCTCCTGGCGCCGCAATCTCCCTCCAGCGCTCTAGTAATGCAGAGCGCTGGGAGATGACATCATCTCCCAGCGCTCTGCATTACAGAAGAGGACAGCGCGGGAGCACGTCGCGCCAGCCCGTCTCTCCTGCCACTCCACTGGACCACCAGGGATTGGGAGGTAGGAAATGGAGACGTTGTGGAGGGCCCGGGGGCCAATGTATTCGGGGGTTGGGGGGGCCCATGGCAGTTTTTGCACCAGGGCCCAGACTGTTCTAGTTACGTCTCTGTGTGCTTGCAAACCAGGCACACTTGGTAGGTCATTTCAATGCAGTCATTCTGCAGCTGACAGCAGGAGACGTCAAACTTTGAACGAAGATATCTCTCAAACCATTGCAGTGAGAGATACAGTTTTTTTAGTTAAATTCCACTTTTTAAGCACTACAAAATTAGAAAAACATGTCCCTTTATACATTTTGTCACTTTGCAACAAATTGGAAATTAAAAGAGCTTTCAAAATCACCTATTGTTATTTTAGGCATTTTATAACATTTAAAACAATAAATTTGAGATATTAGGTTTATGTAAATTAGACATTACTGGCAGGCATGCCAGCCAGATAGAAACATTCCACACTGTTCTCTCTCCCACTTACTACAATCCCTGACAGCCAGATACCAACATTCCACACTGTTCTCCCTCCCACTTACCACACTCCCTGCCAGCCAGATACCAACATTCCACACTGTTCTGCCTCCTACTTACCACACTCCCTGCCAGCCAGATATCAACATTCCACACTTCTCCCTCCCACTTCCCAACGCCCTGCCAGCCAGATATCAACATTCCACACTGCCCCCCCCCCAGGGCTCCAGAGAATAAACCTTCTCTGGAATTGGAAAGTTCCTTGCTGTTGTGTCCATAGAAACAGAGAAAATGACGGCAGATTAGAACCGTTCGGCCGTTCTAGTCTGTAAAATCTCAAACCTTATTTGGTCCTTGGTCTTGTCAAATTTTAAGAATAGCATTATACCTGTCCCATGCATGCTTACATTCCCTCGCTGTATTAACCTCTACCACTTCTGTTGGTAGGCTATTCCACTTATCTATCACCCTCTCAGTGTAGAAGTAAAACTTTCTACCTCTAAACCTCTGTCCCTCCAGGTTTAGACTACGACCACTTGACCAATTTCAACTCACTACAATGGACACAAACAATACACTGATTTAAATGGGTATTTTAAGCCCCTGAATGATGCAATGCTTTGGAGATCTCTCTATCCTGCCGAGTAGAAGGAGGGCACTTCCACTGCTAAGAGATGTTTTATTTAAACATTATTGTAGCTCAAACTTGCATTTTTTATTGTAGTATCTCCATGGCCTGATATTTTACAGTGGTGCTGTTACAATTTTTTCCCATATTAAGAAATATCATCCCTTTAAAAAGACCTATTTGTATAAATAGGAATTTTAAGATTTCTTGTTCCCTATGGTGCAGTTGACTCACACCGAAATTGATCCAATTCATACATAAGCCCCAAAAAGAACAACAAGGCCCTTTTCTGATAAATTACTCCATGAAGATCAAAGTCTGTGTTCTGGGAAGACTAATGGGCACTTTGCCATGAATATGCAATATCCACGTGTAATTTCATATCAGAATTCCCCACAAGACAACTAAGAAGGGGGATCATGTCTGGGCTGAGGGGTCTAAGTAAGCCCTTTTCTTATTGGCTGTGGGTAGTTTGGTGGAAGTTGAGGGGTGGGACAGTATAAATAAGCTTGGTATTGTACCTTCACTTCCTCTTGAGATCCGCAGGGGAATCAGCCCCGCCCTCCCTCCCTGTTTTTGGTGTTTGTTTGTTTGTTACTACCAGTTCAGGTCGTAAAAGCACCTGTGGGGTTTGATGTTTGTCACAGCTATTGGTGCTTTGGGCCCTTGCCAAGGGGTACAATGTTAAACAATTGTGTGGTATATATTGAACAGGACGATGTTAGGCCAGCGACCTAGGATAAACACCCGGACCATGGTCGCGGGTTCTGGTCATCCCCCTCCATTGAGCTGCACAGACCAGCTAATGGGGTGGGGTGGAGTGGAGTAAAAGGGAACTGAGTTATATGCTCAGTTGGGGTGGGGACGTAATTTTATGCCCCCATATTCTTGGCAAGGGTTTATAAGCAGGTGGATGTATGTAATTATTTATAAATAAAGCTGTGGCCTAGTTTCATCCATATTATAGTCTGTGTGTCTTACTTGGATAATTACCGCATGCCCAAGACAAGAGTTACAGGAATCAGACCCATCTATTAGAAGAAAGTAAATCATAGACAGTCAGAATAGAGCTGGTTTTATTTTTATGGGCCAGATTTATTAGATTGTCCTATGAAATGCTAGCCAGCTTATTCAGCTCTCGGGCCTGGATACATAAATCAAGCTCACCTAGCTTCCTCCTTCTTGGTAAACTAGACAATCCTTTCTCTGCAATGAGTCATGTTATAGTACCTACGTGCGAGAATTAAATTTGGCAAGATCAGACCGAATGAAGAATCCCTGCACAGTATAGTAATTGCTGAACAAACAAACCATAAAGAAAACTACTTTCTAGATATATAACGGCTTTATCTTTTTTTTTGATGGATTGATGCCCCTTGCCAGAGAACCTCATGAACGAAAACATCAATCAACCCATTACAGCCAGCTGCCAGCTCATAAGTCTGGGGGATGTGTCCAAATACCTGTCACTGCAAGCATGTGCCAAAATGTGCCACAAGGCCAAAGTATTTCTTGACTGCCCACCCAGACCATCAGGTCAACCATGTGCAGCTGGCAAGGACTATCAAACCACTGGCCTGTTATGACAATGTCTGAAAGAAACAACGGAGGCAAATATAGTTTTTGATACCTTTTATTGGCTAACTAAGCAGATTTAGAATGCAAGCTTTCAAGACCTTAGGTCTCTTCCTCAGGCATGTTATACAGATAAATATGAAAACATCTCTAATGTTAAAATTTAATGCTATTTGTAATGGTTTGAATAAGGACAGAGAGTTTTTGTCACATTATCACTCAGTGGGTTGACCTTTCCAACAGACCCAAAAGCATCGTAAATACCTCTAAAGCCTCAGGGGAAGAATGCAATTTACCACTGACTGATCAGAGTATCTGTATCTGGATTGAGTTCTCTTATCGGATTTCCATGCTAAACAATGCAATGTGTACTTGTATTTAAGAGAGATGTTTTCATATTTATCTGTATAACATGCCTGAGGAAGAGACCTAAGGTCTTGAAAGCTTGCATTCTAAATCTGCTTAGTTAGCCAATAAAAGGTATCAAAAACTATATTTGCCTATGGCTAACACGGTACCAACTCTCATCTATTGAAAGAAACAAGTCTTACACATGACCCAGCCTATCACAATTCACCAACATCCCAGCTAGCTGTAACACTAACTAGCAGAACCTATTACATCAAAAACAATAAGAATCCTGACTAATACATAAAGGAAAGGGAGCAGGACTGAAGAACAAAGAATTGCAAGGACTGAAATATTGTTTGAATTGTACTGCGACAAAATACCTGAAACCACACAAAAATGTTAATACGGACGTATGAGCCCTAGGTTGGGAGGGAGCGGGAAATGCTACCAGGACTCCTATTACGAGGCAAAGAGACAAGAATTCCTGTCTCAGACATTTATATCCACTAAGATGTTAGAGCCCCGTCTTTCCTTCAGCAACTCGCCCACACTGACTACTTTCTAATGTACCCCCCAAACCTGCTCGGCTTGTGTCCTTGTGTTGCATTATTCCTTATAGGCCACCCCATTTTATGCTTAACCCTTTAAGGACCAGTGGAGTACACAAAACATTATGTACTCAAAGTGGTAAAGGAACAGTAATTTTTTTGCTACGAAAAAAACATTTTAGGTCTTTCTTGCGGAGTAAAACAAAGATGTTCCCTGCAGTGAAATGCTTCATGCAAATGTTATTACAGCACAGACAGTTTAACAAAATACAAATGCACTGCAATTTTCCATTACAATGAGAGGATTTGTATGTAAAGGACTCCCAGTCTAAGAAATAAATTAATTATTTGAGTGCAACGCTCTGCAATGCGTTGTGTACCGCTCTGGCACTCAAAGGGTTACAAAGTATTGGTAAATGCGTCGCCCACCAACAACGTACTCAGCACCACCACCTAAAACAAAATTGTCCCTCTCTGGCCATTTGAAATGTTGGGAGGTATGTGAACACAGGGGGATCAGTCAATGGATTGATCATTTTGGAATATATACCTATGCTAAAGATACTTACACCTGTACACATACAGAAATGTTCTTACAGTCTGAATCCCTGGTGGGTTATGAAAACCGATTTTCAAATATAAGGGACTTAAGAACATATAGGGGCGAGATGTTCAGAAAGTGGTGCTAACTGAAATTGTCTGTAATCAGAATAAAAATAGTCCTCACGCCATGATCCGTCAATTCTCAGACCTGTTTCCATCTTTTTTGTGTCCAATTCCTCCGTCGCCTTCAAAGGGAAAAAGCCGTCTTAAAAGTGGGTGTGGTTTAATCTACCGTCATATTGGAAGGTATTTTCAGAAAAAAAAATTGTTTCATCATCACTTTTTTGTCTGATTAACGTAATTTTTTTCCCCGACAAAATAAAATGGTGTCTACAGTCTACAAAGTGTGCCTGGTTTGCAAGCACAGGTCGTAGACCATTTCAATGAAGTATTTATTGATAAATGTTGTGATTTCGGCTCTGCTGAAGAGCCTCCGCCGGTCATGGGACCAGGAGTTGCCTTTGTCAGCTAGAGCACGGACGTATGAGAAAGGGGAGGGAGGAACTTTACAGGGATAGTAATACTTGCAAATCATTAATCCCCATATTGTAGCTTTGTTAAAAAAACTTATTGCCCCCAGTGTCATCTCTCAAACCCTTATGGTTTGAGCGATGATAGCGCTCAAAGTTCCCCTCTGAACGCTGACTGCAGGGATATTCGGTATTACTTGCATCAAGCGGCTCTGCAGCTGAGCAGAGATCGCGTTTATAAAAAATAAATCTTTCACTAAAACAGTCTTCTACGTGTGCTTGCAAACCAAGCGCAAACCAATCACAAACCAAGCACACATAGAAGACCGTTTCAGTGAAAGAATTATTTTTTATAAACGTGATCTCGGTTCAGCTACAGAGACGCCTGATGCACATAAGACTGTCGTACGACAGCTTCCACTGCAGTCAGCGTTCAGTCAGGGAAGGAGGAAGGAGGGGGGGAACTTTGAGCGCTATTATCTCTCAAGCCATAAGGGCTTGCGAGATGACACTGGGGGCAATAATTTTCTATTTCACAAAGCTACAATATGGGGATTAGTAATTTACAAGTATTACTATCCCTTTAAGTATTACTATCCCTTTAAATGCTACGAATACAAAAACTATAAAGTTTTGAGAAATGGGAAGTAGCTTATTTTACTTCTATAAGTAATAGCTACAGTATTAGACATTTTAAATCAAAGTATTACTATCCCTTTAAAGTACTGTTATCAGGAGTGCGACGCAATGTGTCATTTCAAGGACAAACTTGACATTTTTAACATCAGGATGCTTAAAAGAAATTTTCATCAAGAGCTTCTTACCATAATTTTTAATTTAGACAGATTTGCTTCTGAAAATATTTCCCTCCTTTTACCACCAACTCGTGATCCAACAATTTTTTCATTATGACGACTTTTTGAACATCTCAGCCATAGTGTATGTACAGTGACCTACATGGACAAAACATCAGTTCACACTGCTCTGTATATTGTCTTACTGATGATTCATTTGTAGAGCTGCAATTCCCATGTAGACCAGTTTGCGTGGGATTAATCTTTGGGGATAAAACAGGATATCAATATGTCAAAAGCTTTAACTACTAGGTTATTAAAGAAGGAAAAAAAATCTGCCAGGGACCGTTCAAGGGCATATAGAATAAAGTAAAATAATACAGTCTAGCCAAATCAGATCATCTGCCAATTTCTAATTAGTTTGATTTATAAAAGGAAGAATTTAAAATTGAGTTACTTAGTTAAAGGAGCAGTGCATGTTTATTAAAAAAGTAAATAAATGTTACCGTGGTTTTCATGCAGAGTAAAAACAACAGTTTTCCCACTGTTGAATATTTTTCTTTCAAGGTTGATTACTTATCAAATTGTATTTATTTTTACATAACAATGTTTTTTACTGTGGTCATAAGGTGCTGATTTTCCCATCACTCACTATTAGAGGTGTAGTCTGTGACTCAAGTTCTCCCATAGAGTTCATTAAATAAAATGTGACCAGTGACTTTGTTGCAGCAACCAATGTGAATTACTCCATAGACAACAAAATCCATTCTGTAAAACAAAGTTGCTGCAACAAAGTCTCCCATGTGGATTAGGCTTTAGACTAGAGGTACCTAAAGCATTGTAGCTGATGATAGTGACTCACTAAATGTTAATTATAAGGGCCTTGCTATTACTGAACCAAGTTCCTTAAGTACCCTTGGGGGCATGCCATTAGATCTAGGTGCTTTATTTACCATAACATTTTCCAGTCTCGTTTGGACTTTGCCCTCTGTAAATCATGTACATGATGGAGGAAATTCTGTTTGCCCACAGCCTGTCATTGTGATCTTAGGGAGAAAATATATCAATGGCCCAGGAGATCCATTTATTTTGCTTATTGGTGAATACTAAATTTATATGAATGGCTCTCATACTGTAGTAAAGTGTGATTCCATAACAGAGACTCTACAGACAGAGTCAATATATACTGCAATAGAGAGTAGTAGAGTGTTCCCAGGAAATAGAGGATTGTAAATCAAGACATAATTGCTTTGTTTTTTTGTTAAAGTAAATAATTGGCCTTCGTGAAAATATTGTTTATATATTACGATGGTGATGTCAAGATGAGCTTTTCTGTGATACATACTGAACCGCAGACATCTGGTTTCCAGTGCTCGTCGTCCCTTCTAGCTTTTGGAATTTTTTCTTGCTGTGTTTAATATATTGGTGGCCAGCAAGAGGTCCTGGGGCCATATGCGGCCCTCAGGAGACATCTCCTGAAGCCCACAGTCTCTTCTCTGGTACACAGAAAGATTAAATAATCTCACACGCACATCGTTTTGCCTTATTACATACCATTTAAATTCTAACTGTGCCCTCCATTTTCAGTATGTGTCTGCCACTAGAGGGAGCTCCATCAATACAGTAAAAGATAACTCGGTCATATGATTTCTTTTGACACCTGACTCCACTTTTAGCTCAAAAACATGTGAAGGATGATTTAATTGTTTAGGATCAACAGCTATATTTAGGCTTATTGTGATATACGAGAAGATGCAGACTGTGAGCAGTATGCTTTTGTAAAGGATCTGGAGGGAATTACACAGATTCGAAGCACAGACAAATCAGATAATGTAATGAAGAATCCCCAAACACTAATCCATAGGTAATAAGCTATTGTAAATTATTCATGTATTTTATTAAAATTTTATAAAGCGTTACTGTTTTTTAAAGGTCAAATTATTTCATAATTTGTGCATGGATACACAAGTGTAATATCATAAAAAGGACTTATTACCTTTCCAAGTCCTCTCCTCAGTGGGAGATTCCAGTGTCAAATAGCAGTAGCAAAAGCAAAGTCCTATCTTGTATAAAAAGGGGTATTGAAGCAAGACTGGATAACATTATTTTGCCATTGTACAAATCATCGGTAAGGCCTCACCTTGAGTATGCAGTGCAGTTTTGGGCACCGGTTCTGAAAAAGAATATAATAGAACTAGAGAGGGTACAGTGAAGAGCAACAAAATGAATTAAGGGAATGGAGGACTTGACATATGAGGAACGACTAGACAAACTTAGTTTATTTACTCTTGAGAAAAGATGCTTAAAGCGGAACTACCACCTTTAACAAAGATGGCCCCAAATAATTACTCATCTGGCGACTAGCTGCTCAGTAGCGCTAGTCGCCAGAATTATTACCAGGTTAATGGGAATTATCCACTGCTCCGGGACTGACAGGCAGGATGGATCACTGCGCTGTCAGTCACTTTTGGAGCCGACCGGCTCCTAGCAACGCCTCCTAGAGCCTGCTGGGACTGACAGCGCAGGCGTGCAAACGTCACTATGGAAATGTTACAGCTTACCTTGGTTTCAGCGTCATCTACAGGCACGAAGCTTCAAGCATGCAGCAAGCCTCTGTTTAATATGTTTGCTTCCTGTAGTCTCCTCCTACCTACTTCCTCCCTCTGAGCTGCTCCTCCTACCTACTTCCTGTGGAGGGGTTTAAAGGGCAGTCTGAGTCCTGACTCAGTTGCCCTTGCATTGTTGTTCATAGCAGTTCTATTAGCTTGGGCTCTGTGTATGACCTGGCTAGTCTTCCATCCAACCTGGTGCTGACCTGTGGCTCTGTCTGATTATTCTTTTGCTTATCCCTATAATGGACACCCAACCTGGTGCAGACCTGTGGCTCTGGCTGACTACCTGAACTGTGTATGACCTGGCTTGTCTGACTACCCCCTCTGGTGCTGACTTGTGGCTCTGTCTGACTACTCTTACGTTTGTTCCTTGTACCTAGCAGACACCCAACCTAGTGCGGACCTGGGGCTCTGGCAGACCAGCTCTAATACTGACTGCAGGCGAGTCAGCTATCTATTTCCCATTCTGACTGCAGCCATGTGTCAGAGTTCGCTCCATTCTGACTGCAGGCATGAGTCAGATCTCGCTCCCTACTGACTGCAGGCTTGAGTCGGTACCCCTGCTACGTTGGATCAAGATCCTTCCTGCTCCTGACTCCAGCAGAGACTACCAGTGGCTTAGGCCTAGTCTCCAGCAGATTGGTCAGGCTCGACAGCCTACTATTCCCGATAGTAGAGCTCGCTAGCCTGTAACCATCTGCTTGTTCCTGCTATACATATTGTATATATTTTGCTTACCTTTCGGTTGTCAATAAATTGCATTTAACTATACCGTACTGACTCTTGAACTTCTCTGGAAACCGTGACAGTAAAGATGTCTGCGCTCCATCCTGCCTGTCAGTCTTGGAGCAGTGGATAGTTCACATTAACCAGGTAATAAATTTGGCAACTAGCGCTACTGAGCAGCTAGGACCCAGATGAGGAATTATTTGGGGCCATTTTTGTTAAGGGTGGTAGTTCCGCTTTAAGATGAGATCTTATCACAATGTACAAGTATACGAGCGCTCAATACAAGGTTCTTTGTGGTGAGCTATTCATTCCAAGGTCTGATCAAATAACCAGGGGACACCCCTTGAGATTACAGGAATGGAGGTTGCAACTTCAGCAGAGGAAGATCTGATAAATTGGGAAATTCCTTTCCCAAGGATGTGGTTATGGCAGATACAATGGATACATTTAAGAGAAGATTAGATATATTTCTTTCAAACTGTAACATACAGGGTTATACTGTGTATTAGTAGGCAAAACAGGAAGGTCTGATAAAGACCAACTTATTTGGTAACAGGAAAGCTATATAATTCTCATTTCTCTGGGTTATGAGGCAGAGGGTGAACTTGATGGACTTGTGTCTTTTTTCTACCTACATTAATATGTTACTATGTTAATATGCAAGAATTCATAATTCCTAATTCAGCTCGCTAAAGAGGTGCAGTTCTGGGGCAAACCAATTACACCATAGTGGCACAAGAATTTCCCCAAAGCCCCCACTAGTAAACATGGAGCTTTTTAACCCTTTGCTCTACAGGTCTCCAATGCATTACTTCACAATGCAATGGATGTCTCGTGGCATCCAAGGGGTTCAAACCCATTTAACCCCTTAATGACCAGCCTCTGCGGAGCACGGCCGGCAGTTTTTTTTGGGTTTTTTTGCGCATTCAATTCCAAGGTCCTTGGGCGGCGTGCAGCTGCGCAGGGACCCTGGAATTCCATGATGTGCCAGGACCGTCACCTGTCCTTAAGTGCCAAACCGGAGTGATGATCCTGGAATGTTATGGGTCGTTAAGGGGTTAAACCAAGAGGACTGCTGTCACCTGCTGTGCAGTTTAATCCAGAACCACATCTGTTTAGCTTGCCGAATTAGCCCCTAAGGGCCTCAGCTATGTACATAGGAAATCTAAGACTCAGGATTTTGGACTCGCATTTCAGACTCTCAGGGTGAAGGGCCAGTATCTCAGGGTGAAGGGCCAATATCTCAGGGTGAAGGGCCAATATCTCAGGGTGAAGGGCCAGTATCTCAGGGTGAAGGGCCAATATCTCAGGGTGAAGGGCCAATATCTCAGGGTGAAGGGCCAATATCTCAGGGTGGGTGAGAGATCCCAGTTGAACCAATGTTCTGCTTCTTTAGTCTCTAAATCTGAACCATTTCCTCCAGAAAGCAAGAGAGACGTCCTGCTCGTCTGTGTATACAAGCAGTGAGATCTCCAATCTGTAGAATGTGAATGGTTCCTTGTGGACTCATTGGTGCACCTCTGTTTTAGGGAAAGCAGGGACATGTAGCCTAGAACAGTAGTTCCCCACTATAGTCCTCTGGGCCCAACCATATACTCAGGATATCCCTAAATAAATGCAGGTGGATCAATCACAATACCAGAGCCACTTATTACCCACCATTCATTTCTATTCTATATATTCTTTCTTTCAGTGGCATAACTAGTCATTGCCAGGCCCCTGGAGCAAACATTTTTTGTGCTCCCCATACAAATATCTTTCACAGAAGCACAACTAGAACCTATTGGATGGACTCCATTTTTACTGCACATTTCCAGTGTACATTTTATCTGTAGATAAACTGAATTGAGTACAGAGAATTTCTACTTTACATACATATACAAAATATTCTATATAAAAATTATTATAAATATATCTGCACACACACATACACACACACACACACACACACACACACACACACACACACACACATACTTCCTTTCCATAACCCCAAGAGGAGAATGACTACTGCACACTCACTGTTGTCACAGCTTACCTTGGTTTCAGCCGCACGGATGTCGCAGGAAGATGGCAGCAGTTGGATGCATCGGAGCAAGATGCGTCATCTGCAGGCGAGAGGCTTCAGAGTGTAGCAGGCCTCTGTTTTATACCATGCTTCCTGTAGTCTCCTCCTACCTGCTTCCTTCCTCTGAGCCTGTTCCTCCTACCTACTTCCTGATGAGGGGTTTAAAGGGCAGTCTGAGTCCTGACTCAGTTGCCCTTGTGTTGTTGTACAATACAGTTCTGTTTCCTTGGGCTCTGTGTATGACTTGGCTTGTCTGACCATCCAATCTGGTGCTGACCTGTGGCCCTGTCTGACTATTCTCCAGCCTTATCCTTGATAGTGGACACCCAGTCTGGTGCAGACCTGTGGCTCTGGCTGACTACCTGGACTGTGTATGACCTGGCTTGTCTGACTGCCCTCTCTGGTGCTGACCTGTGGCTCTGTCTGATTATTCTCTTGTTTGTCCCCTGTACCTAGCAGACACCCAATCTGGTGCAGACCTGGGACTCTGGTAGACTAGCTATATACTGACTTCAGGTGTCAGTCAGAGTTGTGCTTCCTATTCCTGACTGTAGGCGTGAGTCAGATATCTTTCCTGTGGTTCTGAACCAAGACTTCGTGTTCCTGTTCCTGGTTTCTGAGGAGACTACCAGTGGCTTCTGCCTAGTCTCAAGCAGAGTGGTCTTTCTTGGCAACTTACTATTTCTGATAGTAGGGTTGAAGGTTAGAGACCCTCTGCTTTTCCTGCTTCCTTACTTTTGTGTGCTACCTTATTGTTATTCAATAAATTGCATTCTACTATACCGTACTGACTCCTGATTATTTCTGGGGAACCGTGAGAACTGTACTCTAGATTACTGAAAAAATTTCTATTTCTATTTTAATATCAATTCTTTCGCTAAAGAGAAGGACATCTGTAAATATTCTTTTTTTTTCACAATAAATGAACCAAATTGAGCATGATCAGTTTCTAATTAATCCAGACTCTCTTTCCTAAACTCCAAGATTCCGTATACAATCAGCTTTGGTCAGTGACCATATCCATTATTGACAATGGCCAGTCATTATCAATATTCATTAAATAACTAGTTCTGGTTAAGACAAATATTCAGTATCACAATGAGAAGTTATTTTTGGCAGTGGTCTCAAGAAAAAAAAAGTAGAAATATTTGCCGATCAATTTTGATGCAACTTGGCACTTGTTTATGGCATCGACTGCTTTCATTGGTAACCTTGTGACAAGAATAACGGTTGAAGATGCATAAAAATAGTTTTCAAACTTCAGCCAAGAGGACAAATTGAGGCACAACAACCACAAGCTTGTCTATAGCAGTTCATTTTTAGCAATGGCATGTCTATTTCAATTCTGGAGTTGAGGTCTGAAAGCACAAGGCCTGAGATTAGTTCCTAAAGTGTCCAGATTGCATGTCTCCCAACATTTCAAAGGGCCAAAGAGGGACACTTTTGTCCATGTCTCCCATACATTTCAAATGGCCAAAGAGGGACGCTTTTGTTGTGGGGATGTTGCTGGGGGACATTTTAGGTAATTTCATCACCTACTGACACCTCTTTGTGTAACTCAAACAATTAAGAGTAAAATCTATTTTGTCTACACAGACTAATTTATAAACACAAATACTAAAGTTTAAACAAACATTAATGTGAGTTTTATTGCTGCGGGGCAGTGTGATACACTTATATACACACCACACAGTCTGTTAGGAACCAGGAACCAGACACTAAATGTAAAATGCAAAACACCTTTATTAAATTAACAAAAGCAAACAAAGCAAAATCGTGATCCAGGAGCATAAACCAAAAGACAAGCCGGGGTCAGAAACCAAGACAGGTACTCAGACAAGCCAGGGTCAGGAATATGGAGATCAGCGATGTCAGGAACAAGCCAAGGGTCAGAAGCCAGAAGGGATGTCAAAGGAAGCCAGGTCATACACAGATAATCAGGATCACTAGAGTACACACTTGCAGCCAGAAGCAGACACAAGGGCAAGGAGGAAGTGAGGCAAGCTGCTTTAAATACCCTGGAAGGGGTTGGCTGATAACAGTCAGGTGAGTAACTATGGAAACTGAGAGGTCAAGGCAGCATCAGCTCATTCAGCCTGACACAGGGAAGGGAAGGCAGCAGCAATCAAAAACAGAGTGTCAGACCAGATCAGTCAAACCATGACACACATGGACACCAGGGTGGGAAAGAGGGAAAGAATGATTTTTGGTTATAAAGAGGGACACTTGGGATGTATGAGATTGTGAAACACACGTGACTTTGAAGTACATATACACACACTGACGCAGATGGACAACAGCATTTGGTACAATTCACTAAAGGGAACAAGTAAAAAAAAAAAAAAAAAAAAAATATATGAAGAAATGACCCTGGGGATTATGAAACACGTTGAGGGTTTTACATTTGCTGAAGTACACTTTGGGGTTATTTGTTACAATAAAATTATTTTTAGCTATATCATATTCTTCTACTCATGGATTATATGCATGCTGGGCAGCAGTTAGTGCCTACTGGCACAGTCTCATGCCAAGGAAGACCGGTAGCAACATTCTCCGTAGGCATTGTGACTGGTGGTTGCAATCCATCCCCTGGATGTAAGTATTATACATTATATTATTTATAAACAACTTGATATCCATCTACCACATACTGGATTCTGCGGCTACACTCCTGTTTCTTGTTCTTAGTGTTTTAAAGTAAAAAGTCCATCATTTTAAATTGATCTTTTAACTTCTTAATGCTGGAGAAGTCTCCACCACATTGCTTTTTGCAATGTGCTAGAGTCTTCATTAGCAATCTAGGGCAGGGCTTAGGGTTTGAAGTCCCTTTGCTACAAGCCAGACCTGAAAAGTTACTCGCCAATGCAAGCCATAACATACCCACCAGGGCCGAATTTCTACTAGCCAGGGCTAAATTTTCACTCGCCATTGGAGAGTGGAAATTTTGAGCCCTGATCTAGGGGTCAACCCTTTGGGTTAAAATACCAATTTCAATAAAAGGGATGTGGGGAATTTTTATTTGCCATTGTGATAGAGTTAGTTTGTCCCAGACCTACACCTCTTTTTCTTTGTACATCAGCCTCAGTGTTTATATGTAGAATGTGAGCCTTACGAGATTGCAAGTGCATGGGAGTGGAACAAAATTATTATCATTTATCACTTTGAATGACAGAGGGGTACTCACTCAAAGGGTTAAAATCTTGGCTTGAGGCACATGCATAATACAAGAAGAACAGTAACAACCATTCAGAAGATTCGAGAGTGATGATCTAAAGTTTGCTTTGAAGTGAAAGGCTTCTCTCTCTCTCTCTCTCTCACTAAGCACAATGGTTTTAAAAGAAGCAGAGGCTTCTCTGTGCCAGCCTACTGTGAAGCTTGATGCAAACTCAGGATTTTTTTTTTTTTTTTTTTTGGACCTGTTGCCTTGAATTCAAGTTTGAATACTTGAAAACAGGGAAAAAGTGGTACTGTTTTACCCACAGAAGATTTGTAGAGTAAACGTGATTCCTTTATTGGCTAACTGAGCAGCTTTAAAGGCAAGTTATTGAAAGTCTTATTATTATTATTGTTTTAAACAAAAATATCAATATATCTTACTATGTCCACCTTTTGGGTTTTTGGGTTAGTAATGCTTCATTTACTGGTAAGCTACTTTCTGTCCTTATACTGTATCCTATTGCTTCCCGTCACTGATAATGCTTAAAGTGATAGTAATGTTTCACAAAAAACTTCAGCTCCAATTAATCTTCATAGTATTTAGGCCATGGAGAGTGTTATTTCAATACTGTCAGAGTTGTAGTTCAAGAGTAATTGAATGATAAAGTATCCCCCTTCCGTCCCTTTCACCTAGTGTAACACTGCTCACCTCAGATACGGAATCTGGTCTCTTGACCAGAGAGGTTGCAGCAAGGGACAATCTTCTTACTGTGATCATAAGGAAAACCCTGTCCCTCTTGACAAGTTTTTCCTTATGCTCAGTGAAGATTGTCCCTCTTTGCGATCCATCCAGACAGGCTTGCTTCTCTGAGGTGAGCAGTGTTACATAGGGTGACCACGGGTCCCGGAACGTCCGGGACTGTCCCTTATTTCAGGGACATGTCCCGCGTCCCGGGTCCCCTTCAACCGGGACAATGAAGTGTCCCGGAATGAAGCCAAGCCGCCCTGAATGTCAGCCTGCAAGCGGTGTGTCACATCATGGACGCCGCTTGCAGGCTGACATCCAGGGCGGCAATGCAACTTACCTGATCTGGAGGCAAGCGCTCTAGTAATACAGAGCGCTGGGAGATGACATCATCTCCCAGCGCTCTGCATTACTGAGCACAGCGCGCGGGAGCTTCAGCTCTGTGCCGGAGGAGGCACAGAGCACTTTCCACGCCGCTAGACCACCAGGGACTCAAGGTAAGGCAATAGGGTGACCACGTCCCGGAATGGCAGAAGGGAAATGTGGTCACCCTAGTGTTACATCAGTAAAAGGGCGTGAGCGGGATACTTTATATCATTCAATTACTCTTGATCTACAACTCTGACAGTAGTGAAATAACACTCTCCATGGTCCAAATACTATGAAGATTAATTGGATCTGCTGTTATTGTGAAACATTACTATCCCTTGAAATTGCTATATTGTCTGTGAAATTATATTATAAATTGTCCCTTATACTTGCATCATATTCCTTGCCTCAGACTTGAAACTGGATTGCGACGAGGGACAATATTCCTTCATTATAAGGAGATACCTGCTGTCCTTCGTCAAGAGGGGTAGGATTTTCCTTATACCGAATGAAGGAAGATTGTCCCTTGTTGTGATCTGAACTGATTTCAGATCTGAGGGGGGGGGGGGGCTTACCAGACTGAAAGGGGCAGGAACGGGACAATATATAATACAATATATTTCAATTTCAAAGAAAATATATCGATTTCAGCATTATAACTTACTGGGAAGAACATTATACAGTATAAGAAGAGATCGCAGCTTACCAGTAAATGAAACATTAACCCTTTGAGTGCCAGAGGGGTACGGAACGCATTGCAAAGCATTAATAACCCTTTAAAATCACAGGCAATTTTGAATGAAGTTTTAAAATATGCAAGCTTGACTACAAGGTGGCAGATCCACTTTATACTTTGGTCTCTCTACAAATTACATTAAGAGTCTTATGTTCAAAAGAAAAGTGGAGGAGTTCTGGGGCAAACCATTTGCACTCTAGGGGAGAACTATAAATTCCAAAAAAATTCCCATTGATTTAAATGTAGATTTTAACCCCTTGAATTCGAGAGAGGTCTCCAATGCACTGCGAAGCAATTTGTTGGACACCTCTCTAGCACAAAAGGGGTTAAAATCCCCATTTAAATCAATGTGAATTTTTGGGAATTTTTAGTTCTCCCCTAGAGTGCAAATGGTTTGCCCCAGAACTCCTCAACTTTTCTTTTAAACATATGGACCTTAGGATATGTTCATATAAGAGAAAATAGAACTATCCAAGTCATTATTAACTCAGAGTGCGGTAAGAATAAGATGGCATCCATTAAGACTACAGGAAAGGTACTTTTGACTACAGCAAAGGCATGGATTTTTTTATAGTAAGGGTAGTAAAGTTTTAGAATTCTTTACCTCTGGGTGTTGTGCTTGAATATACTTTAACTGCTTTGAAAAAGTAATGACTACCTATCTAGCACAGGTTGTAAGCTTTCAGGCAGGGACCTCACTTCCACTATTTCACGTTGCAAAGCACTTGTAACCCTATACTGTCTAAACCCTTACATTCTAAAGCTCTGCGTACACTTGTGGCACTATATAAATAAACATATTCCTTCATTCGTTCAGAACAATACTGAGAATTATTACAGTTTTTATTATGACGGTTGGCTTCAATGAAGATAGGATGTTGATTCAGGGAAATATATGACTCTCAAAAAGGAATTTTTTTTATTGGAAATGGTTTCAATGTTTTTGTTTTTTTTTTTTGCCTTCCTCTGGATCAATATGGCCGATTTGGCATGGGCTGGACTTGATGGACGCATGTCTTTTTTCAGCCTCATCAACTATGTTACAATGTTAAATCTGGCTATGCTCTACATTGTTCTGCCTACTGTTGGACTGAAAAATTCACAAGATTCTATTTAAAACAACTTCTTTATTACAGCTCTCAATCACTGCTGCTGCAATCACTTCCCACAGCTCTGCCTTGTAGTCCCAAGCACTTCCTGGGGCACCAGTTCACTTCCTGTTATCTGACCCTTATGCATATATATTACAGGCTCAGCTCAGCACATGCTCCGCTGAAGCCAGCCATGCCCACTTATCTCCCATGTCCTGAGCCCCCACCCCCCAAGTGATTCTCTCACATTGGGGCTTGGCAAAGGTGTGAGGAGTGTTGAAAGTGTGGCCCATGTGGGTCGGCCAGTGACTGGATGATGACGAGCCCAGTATCACAGAATTCCCATTGAGAAGGATCTGTGTGGTAGTCCATGCTGTCACTTGGATGTGCTCAATGCTTGAAGCTGTGCATGCTGCAACATTCTGCATCATGGTGCTTTCTGCGAGGAAGAAATCACCTGTATGAAGAGCACCACTGGAGCAAGCCGTTTCACAAGAGTGAATTTAGAGCAACATTATTAATGCCAAACTAAAGTTGGTAGTGTGAACATAGCCTAATGCTTTTCACATACCTCCCAACATTTCAAATGGCCAAAGAAGGACATTTTTGTTTTGTTTTAGGGGGTGTGGCTGGGGGTGTGGGTGGGGCATTACCAAGAATTTTTAGTTTATTTCATGACCTACTGGCACCTCTGTGTGTAATGGAATAAATTATTTAGAACAAGACCAAAGTATTTTATTTACACAGTCTAATGTATACACACTTACTGAAGTTTATATAAACATTAATGTGAGTTTTATTGCTGTGGAGCAATATGATACACTTATATACATCATACCTCCCAAGTGTCCCTCTTTAGGAGGGACAGTCCCTCTTTTAGACCCAAATCCCACTGTCCCTCTTTCCCACCCTAATGTCCCTCTTTTTAGGCAATCAGATTGTGTGGTGTGTGTATAAGTGTATCACATTGCTCCACAGCAATAAAACTCACATTATTGTTTCTTTAAACGTCAGTATATGTGTGTATATATTAGTGTGCTTAAAGGGATAGTAACACTTCGTTTTAACTTTATTTTATTTTGTAGGCATTAAAAAAACATTAAGAATGATATAAGTCTTATCTCTCAAACCTTTATGGTTTATGAGATATTCACAAGCAAAGTTCCCCTCCCCGCCCCTTTTACCTAGTGTAAGCCATCTCTTCTCAGATGTGGATCAGGTTGTATGACAGTACAGATAACAGAAGGGGACAATTTTCTTTGTATGAAAACAATGAAAGCCCTTCCCCCCTTGACAAGTTTTTCAGCTTTTTCCATTATCTTAATTGAAGATTGTCCCTCTCTGCAGTCTACCTGGGCATCTCCCTTCTGATCTGGCTGAACAGGGGGGGATACTTTGTTTGTGAATATCTCTTAAACCATAAAGGTTTCAGAGATAAGACTTATATCATTCTTCATGTTTTTTTAATGCCTACAAAATAAAATAAAGTTAAAATGAATTATTACTATCCCTTTAAATAAAATACTTTGGTCGTGTTATAAGTCATTTATTAGGCAACACAAGGAGGTGTCAATAAGTCATGAAACAGCCTAAAAATTCTCGTTAATGCCCCGTCCACCAGCCACGCCCCCAGCAACACTCCCTAAACCACAATTGTCACTCTTTGGCAATTTGAAATGTTGGGAGGTATGTATACATACATACACCACAGTTTGATATCCTTAAAAGAGGAACACCAGGATGGGCAAGAGACACAGGGATTTGGGTCTCATAGAGGGACTGTCCCTTCTAAAGAGGGACACTTGGGAGGTTTGCCTTTCATCTACATCAGATTTACAAACATGGTCTACTTCAGTCTACATCATGGCATCCAACATCCCGTCTGAACTAGCAGGACAGTAAGACCTAAACCTCTTCCTGCCAGTTCCATACAGTTCAAGAATAGTGGTCTGTTAAATATCAGTATGGTCACTGATGATCAATCACTAAATAAATCAATATTTTTGAATAGGCGACGGGCTATAGTTCACTATCAATATCATTAAAAAAAATATATACAGACTTCACACTTACGGCTGTCTGGTTATGTGATCCATGAATAAAAAACTTGGATGCTCCTGTTCTAAGGAATACCTAGTATCAGCCAGAGACAAAAAACAAAACACTCATCACTTGGCTGCTGAAGTGTCAGGAAAAGACAGTTTACCATTTCCCTCCAGCTGCGGCCAAGAGCAGAAATCCCAAAAGTCACCACTAGGGAGGTCTGATGGACTCTCACTTAGGATTCCTGTGTCAGCCAATTTCAGAATGTTCATTTAAATTACAATTCTTTCCAATACAAGACCCATTCACTGAGACAGCGGGCAGCAGCACACATTGGGACTAGGAAAAATCTTGGGTAAGAGAAAGCTCTCAATGACAGTTTTGGCTCCCTGTTATACCAATAATATAAAAGTTATGTAAATCATTTTATGTTTTTACAACCCCCTTGGATACTACTACCAGTAGTGAAAATAGGGAATTATAGCGGACTCATCACCTTCTCATAAACTTGGTTAATTTTAAGGAGGATTCAAAACTGTGTAAGTGTTGTAATAACCATGTGTAATATAAATTGTTTTGGGGAAATTAATCTTTTAATTGTAGTTGGCACTTCCTGTTACTGTATGTTAATTCGTTTCTGTGCTTGGCCAAAATGATCGCATTGTGCTATGAATTAATCTAAGCAGAGAAGTAGGTTTTCCTGTAACAGAGTGAATTAGCATACCATGCATGAAATTAGCATACAATGCCAGAATGTGCCACCAGACCATAAAAGCCAATTTTTCAAAAACGGTTTATTATACAGAAAAATGGATAGCACAACCTCTAGGTATATTTTAATTTACTATACAATAAACTTGTTTTGGTGTCACTTTAACCCTTTAAGTGCCAGAGAGGTATCCAACGCATTGCAAAGACAGATTCATTTGCCAGGATTTTTTTTATTTTATTTTGGCCCCCATTGCGCAGTTGGTTTGCTCCAGAATAACTCCAGTTTCTGTTTATAAATCTGGGCTAAAGTGTATAATCTTATCTCCAGGAGACCCCACTAAGCTTTCAGTCTGCTGTGAAATAAAGATTAGAGGGCTGTCTCTGAATTCACCCATCTGAAGGATTTTCAAGTGACAGCCTATACTCTAACCATCCTTGTGTGTTCTGCCCCCCCACTGTAGCTTATTAACCTTTCGAGTGCAAGAGGGGTACGCAAAGCATTGACACTCAAAGGGATAGTAATGTTTCACAATAAAAGCAGCTCCAAATAATCTTCATAGTATTTGGACCATGGAGAGTGTTATTTCAGTACTATCAGAGTTGTAGTTCAAGAGTAAGTGAATGATAAAGTATTCCCCTCCCGCCCCTTTTACTGATGTAACACTGCTCACCTCAGGAGCAGCAAGACTGTCCGGATGGATCACAGAGAGCATAATATAAAACCTGAAAAACCTGTCAAGGGGGGCAGGGTTTTCCTTATGATCACAGTAAGAAGATTGTCCCTTGATGCGACCTGTCCGGTCAAGAGACCAGATTCCACATCTGAGGTGAGCAGTGTTACACTAGGTAAAAGAGGCAGGAGGGGGATACTTTATCATTCAATTACTCTTGAAT
Organism: Rhinophrynus dorsalis; assembly: GCA_037306005.1. Taxonomy (NCBI): domain Eukaryota; kingdom Metazoa; phylum Chordata; class Amphibia; order Anura; family Rhinophrynidae; genus Rhinophrynus; species Rhinophrynus dorsalis. The sequence continues at coordinate 602,981,547 of CM074719.1, forward strand.
TACAACTCTGACAGTATTGAAATAAGACTCTCCATGGCCCAAATACTATGAAGATTAATTGGAGCTGCTGTTTTTGTGAAACATTACTATCCCTTTAATAATATTTGCTGTTTGTGTTCCTTTAACTCCTTGGCTTGTTGATGCATCGGAGATGTCTCTAGCATCCAAGAGGTTAATCATAACAAATAGCAAATGGGTGAGTAAGCTGTGTTACAGGGCACAAAAAGCTGAATTATAGTGATCTCTCTGTCGATGCACTGCTGTGTAATTATACCAGCAAAGCGGAACATTCCGAGCGATCACTATAAATACTCTCTGCAGCCTGTCCCTTTTACAAGCCTCTGTGTATTTCTCAGTGAAGCGAAAGCCCTACCTCACAGTCAGTTCACAGATCACTAGCAGATAGCATAGACCATTTCCTAATTCTGCTCATACTCTCTGTTATGGAATGCACTCAAGCAAATAACAAAAAAACAGATTTTTAACTCTTTAATGAGGAGTGGTCTGGGGAAGTGACCTTCCCTTAAAGGGATAGTAATACTTAAAATGTAAAAAAAAATATGTTGTAGGGTTTATCCCCCTGAGTAAAACAAGAGTACTCCCACTGCTGAAAGGTGTTTCATTCAAAAGTTATTAATTTTCAAAGTTGAATTTTTTAGGTGCAATATCACAGTGGCCTGAAATTGTACAGTGGCGCTGTTGCTACACCATCCTATGGAGATTTATGGTCCCGGGACAAGAGCTGTCCATAGTATCGTGTAGCAACAGCGCCACTGTACAGTTTCAGGTCACTGTGATATTGCACCTAAAAAATTCAACTTTGAAAATTAATAACTTTTGAATGAAACACCTTTCAGCAGTGGGAGTACTCTTGTTTTACTCAGGGGGATAAACCCTACAACATATTTTTTTTTTACATTTTAAGTATTACTATCCCTTTAAAGGGATAGTAATGTTTCACAAAAACAGCAGCTACAATTCATCTTCATAGTGTTTGGGCCATGGAGAGTGTTATTTCAATACTGTCAGAGTTGTAGTTCAAGAGTAATTGAATGATAAAGTTTCCCCCTCCCGCCCCTTTTACCTAGTGTAAGCCACCCCCTTTCAAATGTGGAATCTGGTCCACAGACCAGACAGCTCACAGAAAGGGACAATCTTCTTACTGTGAGAACAATGAAAACCCTGCCCCTCTTTACAGGATTTTCAGGCTCATCCCTTATGCTAATTGTAGATTGTCCCACACTGCGATCCACCTGGACACCATCGAGCTGCTCTGAGGAGAGCAGTGTTACATCAGTAAAAGGCAGTGGCGTAACAATAGGGGCACCAGCAGCAAGAAGCTGAGGACGAGGTCTGTGCTTTCTTCCGCACAGACCTTGGCTCTAGCAGATGAAGCTCCGCCCGTTGGAACTGAAGTAGTAATGCAGAGTGCTGGGAGGTGACATCATCTCCCAGCGCTCTGCATTACTGAAGGACCGTGCGGGAGATCTGGCTGTGCAGAAGACCTCTCCTGCCACGCCAGCCGCTGGACCACCAGGGAGGTAGGAGATGGGCACCGAGGGTGTCAACGGAAGCAATGTGGCAATTGGGGGCAATTGTGGAGGCAATGTGGCAATTGTAGGCATTTTTGGCAATGTTTAGCCAATTGTGGGCAATTATGGCTATTGGAGACAATGTGGGTGCAATTGTGGCAATGTGGGGGTAATTGTTGCTATTGGGGGGCAATGTGGAGGTAATTGTGGCTAATTGTGGGCAATTATGGTGATTGGGGGCAATAGGGGGGCTCAATGGCAATTTTTGCACCAGGGCCTGGTGGCTTCTAGTTACTCCTCTAGTAAAAAGGGTGGGAGGGGGATACTTTATCATTGAATTACTCTTGAACTACAACTCTGACAGTAGTGAAATAACACTCTCCATGGCTCAAATACTATGAAGATTAATTGGAGCTGCTTTTATTGTGAAACATTACTATCTCTTTAAGGATCGCTTTGATCATTGTCGGTGCACCGGTACGTGTGACTGATGACGTCTACCATTGCGCTGAATGGGGGTCCCAGAAAGAGTGCTCTGGTCTTGGAGCAGTCAATTTCAGACGCCGTTAGTGCTTACAGTGCTCCCGCAGGATCGCTGTAATCACAATATATGTCACGTGCCAGGACAGTCACTAGTCCTTCAGGAGAAAAAAAAAAACTGACAGTCCCGACAGGTCACTGGACGTTAAGGGGTTAAAGTCTCAGAACATTTCGCCAACAATTCAACATTAACCCTACACTAACCCGACGAGTTACAGCAGACATCCAAGGGCTTCATGAAGATTAGGTGGTCATTGACTTGGGTAAATATTCAGCACCATGAACAGTTCCCATCAATTTCAGTTAGCAGATTTTAGCTGCGAAAAAGCAAAGCATTGCGTCCCCCTCTGTGACTGTGCTTTGCAGTGTGTTGCGTACCACTCTGGTACTCAAAGGGTTAACTACCAGAGGGGTGTGTGCAACTCACCAATTCGCAATGCATTGCTCACCCTCTTGTTCTTGATGGGTAACATGAACCTGGCACCTGAAGAAAAAATTTATATTAAAGAGCAGTAGAAACTACTTATATGTTGCTCTATGGTAACTGCTTTCTGTGCTTGGCCAATGGGACCACACACTGTGCTACGAGCCAACAACAGTAACCAGATCAGGTTTTGGTTGATATCCTATGTTAGTTATGTACTTAGGAGGTCTTTTGTTCCAGCGTTCAAATAAGTAGTTATCTACGTGGTCAACAGAGGGTCATATGTACATACTGTAAATTCTAAAGTAGAGGATTTCTAAGGGAACAAGAACAAGTACAAATCCCTAGTAATTGCTAGTCTAAGTCTCCAATGCACTGCTTTTGCTAATAATCATCCTTCACATCATTTTTTTTGCTTACATCTGAAGGTATACAGTGCTGTGTTTTCCCACATAAGCATAGCTGGGAACTCTCCGGATTTGCCCCGGAGACTGTTTTTTGCTGCTGATTACCAGGTCTCTGGAGCACAGGCTGTTTTTCCGGACGTGGGAAGTTTTTAATAAAACTCTGCCTACTTCTGCTCCTTCTTAGCCTTTTCCTCCCAATCCCGGGCCACTTCTTCTCCTTCCCCAGCCTATTCCACTTATATTTTCACATCTATGAAGCCCCGCCCCCACTCACAATTAAGTCCCACCCATTTTTGTGCTGCCAATCGTCTTCATTTATCTCTCCCAGTGGCACCACAGGACTCCCCTTCGGGGAGTCCAGAAGTCAAAGTTCCCTGGTATGCACATAAGCTTACACAATGATGAGTTCTTACAGTATTTTGTCTAGCTACTGTAGGTGTATTTTCACACCATTTTTGCACAATGCTGAGTTTTTACCCCTGTCCTCACACACTGAGCAGATCCTATTGTATGCCCAAAGTCATAAAGGAGAGGGAGATCCCAAATGAGTTGTATGACAGTAAGAGCTTCTTCTGGACTGCGAGGGGCCCCTTCCACACATTAGGTAGTTATCCACTATGCATTAATGTTAGAATGACCCTCCAACCAAAAATAGGTGTTTCTTGGTTAAACACACCCTTCAGTACGACACAGTAAATAAAAAAAATACAGGGCTGGATTTTCCAATAGGCAGAGTGGGCAACAGCCTTGTGAGTTGTGGGTACGGCCACAGCAAACTCAGGGGCGCTGCACTAGTTTTATACCCTTTTACTAGATTTAACCTTTTAGATGAGAGCGACCTCTCTGTCAACAAGGGGTTAAAGATTTTTCCTATCTTGCTTGTTATAAGACAAAGGTTTTTTTTCTGTGCAGGAAACAGTGCATGGGACTGGGGGCGGGGTCATGTGAGGAGTTAGGTGTGGCTATGGGTGGAGCTAACCGCACCTAGAGTGCTTGGACTAGGAGCACCCTAGTAAATCCGGCCCTGAACAAATATTTCTATTTTCCATCTGTAAAATATCCACAGGACAGAAATACCTGCTATACACTTCATTATTATAGTGAACTGGTTAAAAAGAATTCAGCTCAGTAACAAAGCTACATTAGGCAACCGCTGCCTTCTGGGCCTAGCAGAATGTATCCAGAAGACTTTAAAAAGCTCCTTTTTGTGATATTACAGAAGATTATTTTTAATTAAAAGCCATTAAAGCATCACTTTATTTCCTACTGTGAACATTTGAGGTAGACTGGTCAATTAGGTTCATAGGAAAAACAAATGGCATGCAAGCTCTGACCGAAAACTAATTAGTGTAATGTGCAGTCAGAGACGATAAGTTCCCAGACTTCATACAGAAAGGAAATAAAATCCCTTTTATAGCTAAAGAAAAATAGAAAGGTTTTGTTGATGATTGATTTTGAGGCAATTCAGTCAGCATAATAATCTTTAACCCCTTAACAACCTTGTGCCATGCTATGACCGTCACGCTTTTTTTGTGTTAAGGACCGGTGACTGTCAGCACGTCACGTGCTGTAAGTAAAAACGGGGAGTGAGATTGACCGCTCCAAGACTGGAGCGGTCTCTCTCAGGCCCCAGTGCGGCGTGCCGGTATACATCACAGGTCACGTGTGCCGGCACGTCGGAATCTTCAAAGCGCTCCTTAAAGGGATAGTAATACTTCGTTTTAACTTTATTTTATTTTGTAGGCATTAAAAAAACATGAAGAATGATATCAGTCTTATCTCTCAAACCTTTATGGTTTGAGAGATATTCACAAGCAGTTTCCCCTCCCGCCCCTTTTACCTAGTGTAAGCCATCTCTTCTCAGATGTGGAATACAGTCCATAGACCAGACAGATAACAGCAGGGGACAATCTTCTTCCTATGAGAACAATGAAAGCCCTGTCCCCCCTTGACAGGTTTTTCAGCTTTTTCCCTTATCATAATTGAAGATTGTCCCTCTCTGCAGTCTACCTTTGCACCTCCCTTCTGATCTGGTTGAACAGGGGGGATACTTTGTTTGTGAATATCTCTTAAACCATAAAGGTTTGAGAGATAAGACTTATATCATTCTTCATGTTTTTTTAATGCCTACAAAATAAAATAAATTTAAAACGAAGTATTACTATCCCTTTAAGGGAAGGTTACTTCCCAGGACCGCGGACGCCAAGGGGTTAAACTCCAGACCCACCAATAGCTCTGTAAATTGCATCTGGAAAGTCTAGTGCATTGCTCATTACATAGAGAAAGATCTAAAACAATCATTTAGGACACAGAGATACAATCAAAGGATTCGGCCTTGTCTCTTGTTGGATAACTTTTAGGGCGAGATGTTCAAAAAGTCGTCATAATGAAAACATTGTCGGATCATGAGTTGGTTGTAAAAGAAGGACAATATTTTCAGAAGTAAATCTGTCACGTTTGAAAATATGTCTAAGAATTTTATGGCAAGACAGGAGGTGAGTATTTGCATTTCTAACTTTTACTGATCCTCACAGCAGCAAATGGAAGAAAACGTAAACAAAAAAGAATAACCAATCAGGAGTAACCACAGTGTATAAATAGACCAGTCCTCTGACACAGCTTCCTCTTCCTTTTGCTGCTCCTCACAGGTCAATCAATTGCATACCTCCTAACATTTCAAATTGCCAAAGAGGGACACTAGTGTTTTAGCACTTTGAGTGCCAGAGGGGTACGGAATGCATTGCAAAGCGTTCCGTACCCGTTACTACGTATGGACAATGTCTCGGCTGTCTGCTACAACACCAAGTTGGGTGGCGCCTGTCTGTCCAGCCTTACCCGTGACCTCTTTCACTTCAGCCTTCAGAGACAAATCTCGCTCTCAGCGGAGTAAATTCCAGGTCTAGACAGTCTGACTGCGGACTGGTTTTCCAGGTCTTGGAGGGACACCAGCGACTGGATGCTGGACAGGTCAGTCTTCCTTCGTATCTCAGCTCTCCGAGGCCCCTTCTCGGCGGACCTCTTTGCCTCCCACTGGAATCGTCAAGTCCCAACCTTCTTCAGTTGGCTCCCGGATCCAGACTCAACGGTGATAGGTGTGTTCTCTCAGACTTGGCCTCAGACGGGAACTTATGCTTTTCCGCCTTTCTCCATGATCTCCCGTGTCGTTCCCCATCTCCGTCGCCAACACTTGTCTCTTCTCCTCGTGGCCCCTCTGTGGCCCGCACAGCCTTGGTTCCCGGCTCTCCTGGAGATGTCATGAGACCCCCCCTCCTTCTCCGCTGGAGTCCCCTTCTACTTCTCAACCCAGGGGGCTCTTTGCATCCGCTCGTACTCGATCATCGACTCGCGCTGGTCACATCGTCAATTTCCGGGGTTCCTGGGACTTGTTTGGCCTTTCGCAAATTGGCTTCAGACCTTCTCCGCACTCCGTGGCCCCCCGGCACTCGACGTGCCTACCTCAGTGCTTGGAACACCTAGTGTCTGGCTCAACAAGGTGATCCCTTTACTGCCCCTGTGATGGATATTCTAAATTTCCTCTCTGTTTTCGGACGGTAAGGCTTACTGTACAGTGAACGTTTTCCGTTCCGCTATTTCGGCGGCGCATGCTCCGCTGGCTGGTGTTCCAGTGGGCAGGGACCCACTCATTTGCCGGTTACTGTGCGGCACGCGCCTTTCTAGGCCCCCTGCTCCTAGGTACTCCCATTTTTGGGATGTTTCCTCGGTTCTTGATATGTGTAAGTCTTGGTCCGACAATCCTGATCTTTCTTTATGTCACCTTTCAGCTAAACTTACGGTCTTATTGTGTCTGGTCTCCTTTCACAGGGTTTCGATGTCCAGGCACTGGATTTTAACTCTTTTTTTTCCCCGGACCGCGTTACTTTCCGGATCTCCCTTCGGACTAAATCTTCCTCTTCTTCTATCTCCTATCCCTTCTTTCCTTCGGAGCTGCTTTTGTGTGTTGTACAGTCAGATTACAGAGTCACTAGTGATCCATAGTACCATGTAGCACAATATCAACAGAAACCCTAGTACAACACAATAAGCCATGCCCTAGGAATATGTAGCTCTTAATTTGATCAACAGAAGGTCTTACCGAGATAGATGTCCTCAAACAGCTGCAAGGTACACCTAGATACAATTATTTTTTAAGCTGTTGCTGATCTCTCTTCTAGTCCACTGCCAATCATTGTTTAAAGTGGAACTATCACCTCAAATAAAGCCCCCCAATAATTAGTTATATAGCGATAAGCTTGCAAATAGTATTATTAGCCATCATAAGTACCACTTATTAAGAAATCCTACATCTTCTAAGACTGAAGGCCAGGCATCAGTGCAGACATCTTGGATTAGAGACATCTGCATACCAGGGCCATCAGTCTCGTCCTCCTCTATTGTACCTTAAGGTACCATGTAGGTACTGATGGAGCAGGCACACAGATGCCTCTAAAGCAAGAAGCCTGGCCATCAGTCTCAGAAGAAGTAGGATTTCTTAATAACGCAGTACTTATGCTGGATAATACTACTATTTCTAAGCTTATCGCTATATGACTAATTATTGGGGGGGACTTTATTTGGGGTGATAGTTCCACTTTAGGACAGATACTTTTGGTGTCCATTAAAGGGATTGCAATATTTGCAAATTACTAATCCCAATATTATAGCTTTGTTAAAAAGAAACATATTAACCCCAGTGTCATCTCTCAAACCCTTATGGTTTGAGAGATAATAGCGCTCAAAGTTCCCCCTCCCTCCTCCTTCTCTGACTGAACACTGACTGCAGGAGAAGCTGTCATACAACATTCTTATGTGCATCAGGCGGCTCTGTAGCTGAGCCGAGATCACATTTATAGAAAAGAATTTATTCACTGAAACGTTCTTCTATGTGTGCTTGGTTGGTGCTTGGTTTGTGCTAGGTTTGTGCTAGGTTTGTGCTAGGTTTGTGCTTGGTTTGTGCTTGGTTTGTGCTTGGTTTGTGCTTGGTTTGTGCTTGGTTTGTGCTTGGTTTGTGCTTGGTTTGTGCTTGGTTTGTGATTGGTTTGCAAGCACACGTAGAAGACCGTTTTAGTGAAAGATTTCTTTTTTATAAACGCAATCTCGGCAATGCTGCAGAGCCACCTGATGCAAGTAATACCGGATATCCCTGCAGTCAGCGTTCAGTCAGAGGAGGGGGAGGGAGGGGGGATCTTTGAGCGCTATCATCTCACAAACTATAAGGGTTTGAGAGATGGCAATGGGGGCAATAAATTTCTTTTTAACAAAGCTACAATATGGGGATTAGTAATTTGCAAGTATTACTATCCCTTTAAGACATATTCATGTCTATGGAAGGCTACTGTTTGCAGTGAGGAGGAGTGCCTTAGAGGCAGGCTAGATTAGAGATTACTGTATAAAGGGAACTGCAGAGATGTTGCAAAAAATACAGGGGTAGATGCATTCCGTATGAATGTAGACTAATCTGTTAAATTGAGAGCCACATATTCTTAACCCCTTAAGGATTATGTGACGTACTATGACCATCACGGTCCTTATACCCTTAAGGACCTGTGACGGTCATAGCACGTCACGTACTTTTTACTTACATCGCTCTACCGGGAGCACTGTAAGTAAAAACGGGGCCTAAAATTGACCGATCCAAGACTGGAGCGATCTCTCTTAGGCCTCAAAGCGGTGCTCCGGTACACGTAACAGGTCACGTGTACTGGCGCGTCGGCAAGGATCAAAGCGGTCCTTAAGGGAAGGTAACTTCCCTGGACCTCTGGTCCTTAAGGAGTTAAGGTATAGTTCTCTTTTAAATGCTGACCATCCAATTTTCTAGCATCCAGGGCGATTACACAATTTTGTCCGAGAAAAGTGTTGAAATATTGTTTTGTAGAGAAATCCGTAACAATGCAAGAGGAAATCCCCACCCAGCTGTAGTGAGTGAAAGATACATTTGTGCTGGAAAACAGCAGAGAAAAAATAAATGAAAAGGATGGACAAGCAGCTGTGCAGTTTAAAAAACATAGCAGCGCACAGTGGGGTATTTCTTGTAATTGAGAAGAAATATTTCCCTGTCAGCAGAAACTGTGCCAAGGCTGAGCAAAGGTCCCGCAACGGAATGCTAGATACACTGTGTCATTCTGCACCTGCTCACAGCTACTTGGCATATAGAACTCCGTTCACAGCTAAGGATGGGTGAAGTGTCTTTCATTTCCCCAGAGAGATTTTCACAGAAAATATGCAAATTGCCACATTTTCTATGGAAAATCATTTGAATACAAAACCCATACAATTTCAGAATCAGTATGTCTGGTTCTGTGGCAGTGGTGGGAAATGTGATGGCTTCTTTTGATGATGTCAGACTACAACCACCATCATTTCCCACCATCCAAAGGCTGCAGGAGAATGATAGAAGTTGGAGTCTGACAGCAGCTAGGAGGTAGCCTTATGTTGTCCATCCTTTCTTTATAGCTACTAGTGCAGTGGAACAAGGCTGAGGAGTCAGTATGTGTAGTTCTATGGCTTCTATATGGGACAGGGCTGGGGAGTCAGTATGTGTAGTTCTGTGACTTCTATATGGGATGAGACTGGGGGGATCAGTATATGTAGTTCTATGGCTACCATAGGATAAGGCTGGGGAGTTAATGTGTGTAGTTCTATGGAGACTGATAGAAGTTGTAGTCTGACAGCAGCTAGGAGGTAGCCTCATGTTCTCCATCCATGTTTTATAGCTACTAGCGCAGTGGGACAAGGCTGGGGAGTCAGTATGTGTAGTTCTATGGCTTCTATGGGACAAGGCTGGGGAGGCAGAATGTGTAGTTCTATAGGACAAGGATAGGGGTCAGTATGTGTAGTTCTATGACTTCTGTGGGACAAGGATAGGGGTCAGTATGTGTAGTTCTATAAGACAAGGATAGGGGTCAGTATGTGTAGTTCTATAGGACAAGAATAGGGGTCAGTATGTGTAGTTCTATAGGACAAGGATAGGGGTCAGTATGTGTAGTTCTATGACTTCTATGGGACAAGGCTGGGGGGGTCAGTATGTGTAGTTCTATGACTTCTATGGGATAAGGCTGGGGGTCAGTATGTGTAGTTCTATGACTTCTATGGGAAGAGGCGGAGATGACAGTATATATAATTCTATGGCTTCTACAGAACCAGGCTGGGGAGTCAGTAAGTGTAATTATATGGCTTCTATGGGATGAGGCTGGAGGGTCAATGTGTGGTTCTATGGCCACCAGTGCAGCGGGACAAGGCTGGTGTGTTTGTGGTTCTATGGCTACCAGTGCAGTGGGACAAGGCTGGGGTGGTTAGTGTTTGTGATTCTATGGCTACCAGTAGGACAAGGGGGGAGGGGGGAGAGACCTACATTGAACGTAAAAAAATGTATGAACTGTAATTTTCACAGGAAATTCTACGGAAGATGAAAAGTGCAATTTGTTGCACTTTTCTCCTTGTTGTCTGAAGTTTGTCCATCCAACAGGATATTTAACCCTTCAAGTGCCAGAGAAGTATAAATGCATAGATCCCAAACAACAAGAAAAATTGCACCAGTGTGTTGAACAATAACTTTAAAACGTGAATGTTATTATGCAATACACTGGTGTGCTAGTTCTTGTTTACTACAGTGTATTTTTGAGATATTCGCTATTTGCACAGTGTTTCTTTTGCAATAACAGACACGGAGTTAACCTCTAATACCATGGAGAAGCTTACTACCCTGATGGATTGTTACACATCTCATTGAAGTGTGGAAACAGTGGAGCGGCTGATGTTATAGAACTCCCCGTGAAAATAAGAAGGGGAGGCATGTCTGAGCTGGGGGATTACAAGGAAAGTGGGTGGGTCAGGAAGTGAAGTATGAAGAGGTGGGGTAAGGGTTTATATATAGGGCAAGAGGATGGGCTCACTTCCTCTTACAGTTGACAACTAAAGAACAACGTGTCCTGTGCAGCTGGATTCTGTTCCTGTCGCCTGGCTCACGGATGGTAGGGGTTTGGAGGCCGCTTGCTGCTGGGGGGAGGTTCCTGCCTTGGCTGCTCCTGATGCGTAATCGTGTGGTGGTTCAGTGGAGGTTCCTGCATGGTCGGAGCGCAGCACACGCACTCGGCCTCTGGGATGGCTGTCCCTCCTGCTTAACAGCGGCGGAGGTGGGACCCGAGCCAGGAGAGGCGGGGACGCGGCCCGGTGTGTTGGGTATGGCTGTGGGGACAACAGCGCACCCTCCAGCGCGGAATGGCTGCCTGGTGGATGGAGCTGTGGTTGCCTACTGCGGACGAGGAGGCCGGTACCGGGATGAGCTGAGGCTGGCTGTGAGTGACCATGGTCGCTTTGCTCGCTCTTTTCTGGGCTTCCAGGTGGGGGTGGTCTGGGGCTGGGCACTTTGATGGTGGACATGCTGGGATCTATGGAGCTGTTATCCGGGGTACTGGTCCTGCTGCTCTGTCCTTCTTCGTGGGTGCTCCCTCCTTTCTGGTGTTTTTCTTCCCTGCTTCCTTCTTCCGTCTGGGATGTGGTCTGTTTTCATCGTGCTCCCTCCTATAGTCATGCCCTCCGTGGCTATCTCTTCTGCTTGCGCATGCGGTAACCCTTTTCTTGTCCTCACCCTCCCCTTCTCTCTGCTTGCTGGCTTCTCTTTCTTTGCTCTCCTGTCTTGCGGGGTCGTGGGGCCCTCTACCTGTCCCCCCCCTCCCTCCCCTCTTCCTCCTACTTCTATTCTCTTTCTGCCTTTTCTTCTTAGCTGGGATGCAGTCTACTCCCCCCCCCTCTCCTCTGGTTTCAGTTTTCTTTCATTCCTGGTAGGTGCGGGGGTCCGCTCTTCTCCCTGTCCTCCCCCCCCCTTGCCTTTGCTTCCCCCTTCCCCCCCTTTTTTTTTTCTGCTTGAGTTGGGTTTCGCTACAGGTGGGTGGGGGTCTTTATTTTGAGGGCTACCCAGCTTCGGTCCTTATCTGGTGGGTTGGTTGTGTGCTGCTATTGTGGCTAGGGGTTGTGTGCGGGGTTTTTCTCTTGGGGAATTGTGTTTCTTGTGCACATATCTTACAAAAAAAAAACAAAAAAAACCTGAGTAAACAAACAGACAGAGGTAACAAGAAAAAAGGGAAATAAGAAGAAAAAAGAGGGAAAGACAAAAAAAAAAAAAAAAAAAAAAAATTCCAGTTTGTATTGCTGCTTTGTGTATTACTGTTGTTCCTGTCTGTTTTGTGCTGCTATTGTATGTTTTGGGGTTGCTTGGGGGCCTGTTGCTTGGTTCTCTTATTTTGCAGGTTGTTGGACAGGTTCCGGGGGTGTACGCTGCTGACTTTGGGACTGGAGATCGCCTGGTCGGGCTGCTGCGGTTCGTGCTGGCTGTTACTTCATCGGGGACAGGTGCATGGCGGTCGGGGTTTGGACGGATGCTAGGTCTGTGTGGAGGTATCTCTGTCACTTGTGGGGAGCCTGGTAGGACGGGTCCTTGGGGAGGTCCTGATGGGAGCTTTCGGTCAGCAGATCTGGCGTGGGCTGTTGTGACTGGGACGGTGTGGGGGTCTGCATGTCCTGGGGTCAGTGCGGTGGCGGGGTGTTGGTAGGGCCAGTTTGGAATGGTTGGGGTCCGCCTTTGTCCTTTGGGGGGCTGTGTATGGCGTCGCCTACTCCGATTGCACTGGGGCACAAAGTTTTGGGTTCCGGCACTGGGCATTCACGTGTGGTGTCTCTCCAACCCAATGTTGGGCATCTGGGACCGTTTGGTGGACTCTGGCAGTATTGGTCTGGGATATGTTCTGCTGGGGGACTTTCTTGTCAGGCGATTTGGGTGTTGGGATTCTTGGGGGATGGTATAGCTTGCCCTGTGGGTCTTATGCGGGGTTGGCTCTCTTGGCGGGCTTCTCCAGCAGCATTGGCAGCTGCATATTGGTGCTGGTCTTGTCGTTGGGGTCTTCCTTTAGGGGGGCTGTCTCTTTACATTGCTTTGGGTGTCTATTACGACTGGAGTTTGGTGTTGGGGCTGTTTAGCTCCACGGGGTACATGGGGGATTCTCTACACGGGCACACCGTGGGGGTGCTGGCAGTGTTAAGGGGTAGCTGGGCTCATCTTTATCTGTGGGTTTGTGTTGATGGGGTGGTGTCCAATGGCCGCACCGCGTACAGCAGTGGGTATGTCTGTTCTCTCCATCCCATACGGATTGGGGCCGTTTGGCAGGGTTCTGCGGGTGTTTCTGTGGTTGGGCGGTCTACGTCGATCGTTCATACTGGAGGTCACTGGGTGTAGCGTCCGGGTTGGGTTTGCGCACTGTTGTTCCCGGATGTCTGGGGCTCTAGGGTAGTGTGTGGAAGCCCAAAATGGATCATATTTAATTTATGGCAGGGGTTTGGCTGTGGATATATCTTTATGTTTGTGTTTGGGTATGTCTACATGTCTTTATCTATATGGTTCTGGACATTGTATGCAATTTATTCTGTGTGTGTATTTATTTATAGTTCTAGCATGCATGGGTATGGATCTGTTTTGTGGTTTAGATTGGTGGGGATTCTATTTGCTTCAGTATGCGTTTCAGGAGACTTTCCATTGTCCCTACAGGGTAGGGGTTCCACAATTACACCAATTCAGGTTGCTTTGGGTTTGGGCTATTTCCTGCGTTCGGTGTTTGTGGATTTAACTGTAGGTCTCTTCTAGTTACATGTGACAGGAGTAAGGGCCCTCCACTCTGTCTTGTTCACTGACACACTGAGTTCCGTTTAGGCACAAAATGCTTCTGATACAGGTACGGTTGTGCCATTGGTACGTGGGGCTAGATTGAATTTCTTACTGTAAGGGTTTGGTCAGGTTGCTGTTCCGAGCGGTTTCTTGAGGTTTGGGCTTCGGCCAGTGGGGCGTTGATTGGTTATTCCTTGTATTGTACCCGGGGTGGTTGTTTGGGTTTTGGGGTGGATTGGGGGCGGTATGTACTGGTGGTGTTTCATTCCGGTAGCGTGGAGCTCTGACGGCGGTGTTTTATCTGGCAAGTTCTTCTCCTCCTGTCTCTGTTTTCGGTGGGTCGAGTGCCCAGTATGCTGGGCGTGGGTGCTTATGGGGTCTGTCTTGCTTCCAGGCCGAGTCATGGTGGGGGACGTGCTCTGGGGTGACGGTGACTGGTACGCCTTGCGTTGGGGGGTTGCTAGTCTATGTGGCTGTTTGGCGGCTTTGGTGGGTGTCCCTTTGGACTGGGGGCAGTCACGGGGGCTGCTGGTTTGTTTGGAGCTGGGCCCTTGTGAGGTTGGTCGTTGAGGATTTTACTGTTTTGTCTTCTGATAGGCCAGGTGGGGGTGGACTAGTTTTTAAGGGTCTGATTGGGTCGCGTTGGGTCTGTTTTCGGGACTGTGTCCGGCTGTTTGGGGTGCTGGATGTTTGTTTGTGTTCTGAGAGTTGCGGTGCAACGGTTTGGGAGTGTTCCTGGGTTCTGCAGCGACGTCTTGTGGGGTCTGGTTCTCGGGGTATGTGTTTTTTCTGCGGTCAGCCTCATGTTTGCTGCTCGGGGGGTATTCCTTCATGGTGTATTTGGTGGGTTTGTCTTCGGAGTTCTCGAGTCCGCTAGGTGTCTTGTTGGTCTCCGTTTTCTTCAAAGCTGGCCAGAGGTCCAGTTCTCTTGGGTTTTTTTTTTCCATTTTGTCGGGTTTCATCTTGTTCGGCGGGTGTCCTGTTTTGTCAAGATGGGGGTTGTTGGCGGCTCGCATCTGGGGATTGGTTGTTCGGTTCGTTACTCGGTCTTGGGGTGTCGGGGTTCACCCTATGTTTGGAGGTGACTCCTTCAGTCTCGGGCTGTGGGGGGATCAGGCCTCAGCTTTATGTGGGGGGGAAGGGCCTGGATGAGTAGGTAAACTCACCAGGCCCTTGTGGCGCTTTGGGCCCTTGCCAAGGTGGAGAAGGTCTTTAAGTTGGTTATGGTTACATGAAGTTGGTAGGCCAGCGGCCTAGGAGCAATTTACACCCAGACTGTGTCGCGGGTTTGGACACCGGCCTCATTGAGCTACATTGACCAGCTAACGGGGCGCGGTATGGTGGAACAGTTTTGGGGTGAGCCAGCGGCTCAAAATTGGGGTGAGCCAGCGGCTCAAAAAAGGTGGTAGGCACGTTTGGCCTATCAAAATGGAGAGATTGGCAAGGGCTTAAAGTCTGGGGTTTGTAAAAAGTTATCATGTAATGTTAAATAAAGCTGTGGCCTGAGTTTAACCCATAATTGGTTGTTGTGTCTTTACTTGAATCATTACCCCATGCGTAAGACATGTTAAATGCATATGTCCCCCAGATCATTTTATGTATTCGTGTTTCTTTCATTGAGGCTTTTAACCCTTTGAATGCCAACAAATTACAAAGCAATGCAGTAGACACCTCTTTAACACTTGAGGGGTTAAAATCCCCAATTAATAGCTCTATCACTAAGTGCCAGGCAGGGCTGGCCCTTACATGGGTCCCGATGGGTCCATGGCCCCAGGCGGCACTTTGACAGGGGCGGCAATTTGACACTCCAAGGCATATTTATTTTTTATGCTGCCGCCAGGTCTGTCAGTTTTACAGTGTGTCCCATCAGTGTCACTGTCAGCAGCCAGGCGGGCCTATGCTCACTTAGTAGCGGTGCCTGGTGCTGGCTGATATAATTTCAGCCAGTAAATATGATGTTAGGGACTTGTGTCCACAGGCAGAGTTTAAGTCACCAGAGCTGTGAATATGCACTCTGATTTACGATATGTCTGTAGACACCAACCAAGTGTAAGAGCATAACTGATATTTATACTACATATGGACGTGGGCGTGTTTTAGTGGGCGTGGTTTTGGGGGGCAGCATTTCATCTTTGGACCCAGGCAGCACAATGTCTTGTGCCGGCACTGGTGTCAGGCAATCACACAGGATAACCTACCCTCTTTCCATTCTGTGTGGTCACCGTGGTACCTCTGTCGGAGCTCCACTAACATTCGGCCCCCCAGTAGACCCTCTGTGTTGATGGCCCATATTGGGTTCCCCCCCTTATCTGAACCGCCATACATGGCTCTTTCAAATTAAGTCCTGAGGCCCTACCCTGCCTTTTTTTTTCTCCCTTCCTCCCTTTTCCCCATCTCCCCTACTAATTCCCTTCCTGCTTTCTCCTCTACCACTCTCTTACCTCACGTACTTTCCCCTCACATCACCCTCTACTGTTAGATCCCCCCAAGAGTCTGACCTGTCGTTGGACGTAATAGACTCCCTCACTGTATAACTTTGCATCTGCTTCTTAACAGAGGAGTCTCCTGTTTCTATGTATTAACTAGAATTGTATCAGTTTTACATCATGGACGCCGTGATGCTCTGCTATTTTCTGAGTAAATATCGCACTATTGTTATTGTTCATACAATTCTGCTGTATTTCTTGGTTACTTTCACTGTGACTGTACCACCATTTTACAAATAAAGTTTTTTTTTAATTAAAAAAATTAAAAAAAAATCCCCAATTAATCCATAGAAAGTTTCATTTCCCCCCCATACAGTGCAGATGGTTTGCTGCAGATTTACATGTCTGATGAATCAGGCCCATTGAGTGAAAGTAATACCAGTCCTGAATGAGGGAGATCATACAATGGTGCTGAAAATGGAGAAAGCAGATTCCTGAAATAGTAACGAGTCAGGGGTAGGAGGTGCAGGGAACGAAAGGATAGGGGACAGGATCCGTTACATGAGATGTATATACATAATACACACTATACTGCAATGGAATGTTATCCTGTAATTGTCAATTAATGAGAAGATACTGTATATACATTTACCACCAGGATACAAAGCAACATCTCTAATGCATTGATTCAGAGAGACAATGGAGACATTTCTACTAACCAAGGAATTAAAGAAATAGAGACCGCAAAATAAGTATTGTCACATTGTCTATATATATTTTTTTTTTACACTTATGGCCCTGACAGCTACTTAGTTATAAAGTACATTAGGCTGAAAAAAAGCCACAAATCGATCAAGTTCAACCTTTGCCACAGTATATCCCAGCAGTATATCCCAGAAAAAAAGAAGTGTATATAACCCTTCCTGACACCAAGATGGATGTAACTTTATTTATCAGAACCGCTTGTTCAATCCACTAACACATAGTATAACTCTGTATGCTCCTGCGTGGTCGTCTCTTCAGTAATGCAGAGCGTCAGGAGAAGATGTCATCTCCCTGGCTCTCTGCATTACTAGAGTGAGAAAGAAGCTGGTCAGCTGCTACCTAGTTGTGGGCGGTGGGGTGGGGGAAGTCGCAGGGGGCGGTCGGGCCCCTGGAGTGACTGGCCCGGTCGCAGGTGCGACCCCCTTTGTTACGCCACTGTGTAATTTGTATCTTGTGTTTAAAGAAATGACAATAATAACTTCCATTTTAATGTCAAAATGTAAGATGGAGTAATTCTGTGGCAAATGAATTGAACCATGATGAGACCCACAAAATTCCCATCGATTTAAATGGATCCTTTAACCCCTTGACTTCAAGGGTTAAAGGACCCATTTAAATACATTCAGATATTTGTGTGTTCCATATTCCATGTGGGACATTCATATAATTGCTCAACTGCGTTTTTGTACATAAAACCCAAAATGTCTTCATAAAGAATATTTCTGTCCTCCATTATCTTCCAAAATGGTTCTAATGCCCAAGGCTGGATTTCCCAATAGGCAGAGTAGGAAACTGCCTAGATAGCCAACTTTTGTGGGGCGGTGCCTTAGTGGTGCTAGCCACACCCACATTCTGAATTGTGGGTGTGGCCAGAACAATTTCATTGTCCCTGCACCAGTTTTATACCCCTATTATTTGACCCCTTGGATGCTAGAGAGATCTCCAATCCTTGTTTACAATAAACAAATATTATTTTCTGCTCCAGGATTCAATGGATAGGACTGGGGGGGGGATCATGTGGGGAGTGGAGGTGTAACCATGGGTGGATCTAATGGCACCAAGAGTGCCTTGCCTAGAGGAGCCTGGGAAGTACATCTGGCCTTGCTAATACTGCCAAATTATCAAAAGTAGAATTAGAATTTTGAACATTACCGCACCTCCCAACATTTCAAATAGCCAAAAAGGGACAGATGTTTTAGATGGTATTGCTGGGGTGTGGCTGGTGGGCGGGGGCATAACAATAATTTTTAGGTTATTTCATGAGTTTTGTTGCTGTGGAGCAATGTGATACACTTATATACACACATACCTCCCAACATTTCAAATGGCCAAAGAGGGACACTTTTGTTTTAGGGGGTGCTGCTGGGGGTGTGGCTAGTGCGTGGGGCATTACCAAGAATGTTTAGGATATTTTAAGACCTATTGACACCTCTTTGTGTAACTGAATAAATTATTTAGAACAAGACCAGAGTATTTTATTTACACAGGATAATTTATACACATATACTGATGTTAATACAAACATTAATGTGAGTTTTATTGCTGTGGAGCAATGTGATACACTTATATACACACCACACAGTCTGATCTCCTAAACACAGGGACACCAGGGTGATACACTTATATACACACCACACAGTCTGATCTACTAAACACAGGGACACCAGGGTGATACACTTATATATATACCACACAGTCTGATCTCCTAAACACAGGGACACCAGGGTGATACACTTATATGCACACCACACAGTCTGATCTCCTAAACACAGGGACACCAGGGTGATACACTTCTATGCACACCACACAGTCTGATCTCCTAAACACAGGGACACCAGGGTGATACACTTATATACACACACCACACAGTGTGATCTCCTAAACACAGGGACACCAGGGTGATACACTTATATACACACCACACAATCTGATCTCCTAAACACAGGTACACCAGGGTGATACACTTCTATACACACCACACAGTCTGATCTCCTAAACACAGGGGCACCAGGGTGATACACTTCTATACACATCACACAGTATGATCACCTAAACACAGGGACACCAGGGTGATACACTTATATACACACCACACAGTCTGATCGCCTAAACACAGGGACACCAGGGTGATACACTTATATATACACCACACAGTCCGATCTCCTAAACACAGGGACACCAGGGTGATACACTTCTATACAAACCACACAGTCTGATCTCCTAAACACAGGGACACCAGGGTGATACACTTCTATACAAACCACACAGTCTGATCTCCTAAACACAGGGACACCAGGGTGATACACTTCTATACAAACCACACAGTCTGATCTCCTAAACACAGGGACACCAGGGTGATACACTTCTATACACACCACACAGTCTGATCTCCTAAACACAGGGACACCAGGGTGATACACTTATATACACACCACACAGTCTGATCTCCTAAACACAGGGACACCAGGGTGATACACTTATATACACATCACACAGTCTGATCTCCTAAACACAGGGACACCAGGGTGATACACTTATATACACACCACACAGTCTGATCTCCTAAACACAGGGACACCAGGGTGATACACTTATATACACACCACACAGTCTGATCTCCTAAACACAGGGACACCAGGGTGATACACTTATATACACATCACACAGTCTGATCTCCTAAACACAGGGACACCAGGGATAGAAAGAAGGACAGAATGACTGGGTCTCAAAAAAAAGGACTGTCCCTCCTAGAAGGACACTTGGAAAGTAAGTATTGACCCCTAATGTCTCCTAAAAAAGGGACACATAGGGGATATGGAACCTTAATATCTTCTAAAGAGGGACACTTGGGATGTACAAAATCCTGATATCTCCTAAAGCGAGGAGGTATGCATTTCTGACTCGAAAGAAAAAGTGATGCTAAATTTGACTTAAATTTAGATCAGATATTCCAAACACCTGTTTTTTTGTTTTGTTTGTTTTTATTTTAAACACAGGGCCCTTATGTTCCTGCAATTATAAAAATGCATAAATACATTTTATGCAGAAAGACTTCATATATTCCACATGGCTTTTGCAGCCACATTTATATGATAATAAAGCAAAAGAAGAAGAATCAACCAGACAACCAAAATTGAGTTAGATATATATAACTGTCCTTCAAAGAAGATAAAAGGTAGTAATTTATATGACAGATGCTGCAGATTAAAATGCAAATTACTTTCTTTGAACAGAGACAGAAGCACATAACTGAGGCTGGTGTACTAAAGGGATAGTAATGTTTCACACAAAATGCAGCTCCGATTAATTTTCATAGTATTTGGGCCATGGAGAGTGTTATTTCAATACTGTCAGAGTTGTAGTTCAAGAGTAATGGAATGATAAAGTATCCACCTCCCACTTCTTTTACTGATGTAACACTGCTCAGCTCAGATGGATGGATCTCAGAGAGGGACAATCTTCAGCAGGGTGGCCACATTTCCATTCTGCCATTCAGGGACACTGCAGAGATGAGAGCAGTAGAGTACGTGTCCTCGACTGTAGTGCAGCTATGTGGGAGGGTTCATTATACATCACTGGACATCAGTGGGCAAACCCCTGTTTCTCAGGCACCCCATAGAGCTCTAAGCAATAGAGGAAGAACTGACCATTAACTGCTGTGACAGAAAGTGATCCCTGTTGCAGGCTACAAGAAAAATAGTGATGCCTGTTGCAGGCTACATCAGGCCCAAAGCCTTAGACTACCATTACACTGCAACAAAATTGCACTGCAGATCCTGTTTGATGTCAGGATCAAGGCTCAGTTATCTCTCTAGTGTTTAGAGGTCTGTCTGGAAGCCATTTCCTTGTAGTCCAGCAGAAGTATCGCTTCCTGTCACAGTAGGCAATGGGTAGTTCTCCTAGTGATTGGAACTCTGTGCTCTGGAATCTATATTCAGGGACTTTGTATTGTCCCTGAAGGAGGCTGCCAGGGACATGGGACACATATTTCAAATCAGGGACTGTCCCTGACAATCAGGGACACGTGGTCACCCTAATCTTCAGTGAGCATAAGGAAATACCTGTCAAGAGGGGCAGGGTTTTCCTTAGGATCACAGTAAGAAGATTGTCCCTTGCTGTGATCTGTCCGGTCAAGATACCAGATTCCACATCTGAGGTGAGCAGTGTTACACTAGGTAAAAGGGGCAGGAGGGGGATACTTTATCATTCAATTACTCGTACTACAACTTTGACAGAATTGAAATAACACTCTACATGGCCCAAATACTATAAAGATTTGCGAATTTTGAAATATTACCATTTGTTTAGGTCAGTGTTGTTCTCAGCATAATGTTCGTCCTCTGGGCTCCCTAAAAGGTCAGCTTTTTACGATATCCCTTCATAACCCCTTAGTGACAAGGGTTTGTTTTGTTTTTGTTTTGTTTTTTTTTACACTAGAGGACAAGGGCAATTTGGCCTTTTTAGTATATCTTTGTTCAGCCATATTGCCCCTCTAATTCCTTTAGTACACCCACACAAATCCTATATAATAATTTGCTAGAAAGTTTGTAACGATGGAGTCATGCGCAGTAGAGTGTGTCCCTGATGAGGCGGATAGAGAGCTGGATGCTCCTTCGGAGCACCCTGCTGTGTATCAGCTACGGAGCGGGGAGGCTGCACCGCGACCAGCTGGCAGTGGCACTGTGGCCCGTGTAACGGGCTCTTCAACTAGTTATATCTATAAAAGGATAAGTAGGGCTTTCTTTTGATGCCATATATACATGTATAACCCATCATTTAATTTGATCATAAAATAAAAAAATGAAATTTAAACAAATAAAAAAGCATTTTTATAGGTTTTCCTTTGATGATTTCTACATAATTATTGAATCTTTTAACAGGGACTGGATACATTGTATGATCGTTTGTTCATACTTTCCAAGTGTTTCCTTTTAGGATGGACTGTTACCTCCTTCTGTCCCCCTTTCCTACTCTGATTCCCCTGTGTTTAGGAGATCAGACTGTGTGGTGTGTATATAAGTGTATCACCCTGGTGTCCCAGTGTTTAGGAGATCAGACTGTGTGGTGTGTATATAAGTGTATCACCCTGGTGTCCCTGTGTTTAGGAGATCAGACTGTGTGGTGTGTGTATATAAGTGTATCACCCTGGGGTCCCTGTGTTTAGGAGATCACACTGTGTGGTGTGTATATAAGTGTATCACCCTGGGGTCCCTGTGTTTAGGAGATCAGACTGTGTGGTGTGTATATAAGTGTATCACCCTGGTGTCCCTGTGTTTAGGAGATCAGACTGTGTGGTGTGTATATAAGTGTATCACTCTGGCGTCCCTGTGTTTAGGAGATCAGACTGTGTGGTGTGTATATATAAGTGTATCACCCTGGTGTCCCTGTGTTTAGGAGATCAGACTGTGCGGTGTGTATATAAGTGTATCACCCTGGTGTCCCTGTGTTTAGGAGATCAGACTGTGTGGTGTGTATATAAGTGTATCACCCTGGTGTCCCTGTGTTTAGGAGGTCAGACTGTGTGGTGTGTATATAAGTGTATCACCTTGGTGTCCCTGTGTTTAGGAGATCAGACTGTGTGATGTGTATATAAGTGTATCACCTTGGTGTCCCTGTGTTTAGGAGATCAGACTGTGTGGTGTGTATAGAAGTGTATCACCCTGGTGTCCCTGTGTTTAGGAGATCAGACTGTGTGGTGTGTATAGAAGTGTATCACCCTGGTGTCCCTGTGTTTAGGAGATCAGACTGTGTGATGTGTATATAAGTGTATCACCTTGGTGTCCCTGTGTTTAGGAGATCAGACTGTGTGGTGTGTATAGACGTGTATCACTCTGGTGTCCCTGCGTTTAGGAGATCAGACTGTGTGGTGTGTATATAAGTGCATTGCCCTGGTGTCTCTGTGTTTAGGAGATCAGACTATGTGGTGTGTGTATATAAGTGTATCACCCTGGTGTCCCTGTGTTTAGGAGATCAGACTGTGTGGTGTGTATATAAGTGTATCACCCTGATGTCCCTGTGTTTAGGAGATCAGACTGGGTGGTGTGTATATAAGTGTATCACCCTGGTGTCCCTGTGTTTAGGAGATCAGACTGTGTGGTGTGTATATAAGTGTATCACCCTGGTGTCCCTGTGTATAGGAGATCAAACTGTGTGGTGTGGATAGAAGTGTATCACCGTGGTGTCCCTGTGTTTAGGAAATCAGATTGTGTGGTGTGTATATAAGTGTATTACCCTGGTGTCCCTGTGTTTAGGAGATCAGACTGTGCGGTGTATATATAAGTGGATCCCATTGATCCACAGCAATAAAACTCATATTAATGTTTACATAAACATCAGTATAGTTGTTTACAAATTAATCTGTGTAAATAAAATACTTTGGTCTTGCCCTAAATCATTTATTCAGTTACACAAAGAGGTGTCAGTAGGTCATGAAATAACCCAAGCATTCTCAGTAATGCCTCATCCATTAGCCACGCCCCCAGAAACACCACCTCACACAAAAGTGTCCCTCCTTGGCCACTTGAAATGTTGGGAGGTATGATTAAGTGAAAAATTATTTCCCGGGTACAGGCAGCACTCTGATTTCATCTTTCTTCAGTGAGTTCACTCACCAAGTGGCATTCATCAATGCTTACACTGAGCTGAGTCAGCAAAAAATGGATTGGACTGCAATCTAACCTTCTTCTCATGGTACCCTCTCCAATTCTTATGTTACTCAATACTATTGAGTAAGAATTGCAAGTGCATAGCTGCCCCAGGAGCTGCCAGATATCCACACGCCCACTCAGAATGCTGACGTCAGCATTCTAGCTGAGAGCAGGGTAATCCTCTCCTGAGATGGGCCAGCGGCTCTGCAGCGGAGCCAAGATAGAGTTAATAAAGAAGAATTCCATCACTAAAAAGGTCTTCTACTTGTGCTTGGTTTGCAAGCACATGTAGAAGACCTTTTAAGTGAAAAATGTATTTTTCCATAATGTGATCTCGGCTCTGCTGCAGAGCTGCAGACGGTCCCGGGACCGGATTCCCAGGCTGTCAGCTAGATTGCGGACGTCAGCCAGGGGCGAACTTTGAAAGCGGTTATCTCTCCAACCATAAGGGTTTGAGAGATGCTGCTGGGGGTGTTTTTCATCTTTATTCAGGGGCTTTAACATAGGGATTAGTATTTATTAAGTAATACTATCCCTTTAAGGACCAGAGCGGTGTACAACATATTACAAAGGATTACATTACACAACATCTAGTCCCAGAAGGGTTAGGGGTATGCAACACATTGCACTCAAAGGGTTAAAGGGATAGTAATGTTTCATAATAAAAGCAGCTCTAATTAATCATCATAGTATTTGGACTTTGGAGAGTGTTATTTCAATTCTGTCAGAGTTGTAGTACAAGAGTAATTCAATGACAAAGTATCCCCCTCCCGCCCCTTTTACTGATGTAACACTGCTCAGCCAGAGCAGAAGGGAGGTGCCCAGGTAGACTGCAGAGAGGGACAATCTTCAATTAAGATAAGGTAAAAACCTGAAAAACTTGTCAAGGAGGGCAGGGCTTTCATTGTTCTCATAGGAAGAAGATTGTTCCCTGCTGTTATCTGTCTGGTCTATGGACTGGATTCCACATCTGAGAAGAGATGGCTTACACTAGGTAAAAGGGGCAGGAGGGGAAACTTTACTTGTGAATATCTCTCAAACCGTAAAGGTTTGAGACATAAGACTTATATCGTGCTTCATGTTTTTTTAATGCCTACAAAATAATATAAAGATAAAACAAAGTATTACTATCCCTTTAAGGACTACAGTGGCCTGTAATGCATTTCTTATCTCTCCCCCTCTTGTACTTAGAAGGTTAAGATACAGCATTTTTATACAATTCCCCTTTAACATTAAAAAAAAAAAAAAAAAAAAAAAAATTGAAACACCCATGGAAGCCACTAACGTCACCAAAGCGTCGCTTCTCACACAACTTCAATTCACTGTGAATATAAATTAAACTAAACTAGGTTCTAATGAAATGCTAATGACTGGTATTTATCCCGTACCGTGTAACAAATCCACTGTATAGCAGTATCTCATATCCAGAGCTACATGGAAAATCCAATTAATTATTACTAACTTCAGATCACATTTTACACTGGCGTTTACTTAAAACCTTCACAAGAGTAGAACGTGCAATTCAGGGGCAAAACAATTATTCCACCATAGAGGAAGCATTAAATATTGTCCTCATTCCCACTGATTTATATGAGACTTAACGCAGCGAATTCTAGAGTGTTCTCAAACGTCTGGTCCTTAAAGGGATAGTAATGTTTCAAAATAAATGCATCTCCAATTGTTCTTTATAGTTTTTGGGTCATGTAGAGCAGTATTATCATTCTCAAAGTTCCAGAATAATTGAATGATAAAGTGTCCCCCTCCCACGCCTTTTACCTATTTTAAGCCGACTCCACTCAGGTGTAGAATCTGGTCACTTGACCGGACAGTTCACAGAGAGGGCCAGTCTTCAGGCTGTGAACATAAGGAAAACTCTGCCCCCTTTAAAGCAGGATGACAGGTTTTCCTTATGCCAACAGAAGATTGTCCCTCGCTGTGATCCATCTGGACGGTCTTGCTATGTAGCTTTACATAGGTAAAAGGGGAGGGAGGGGGACACTATATAATTCAATTACTCTGGAACTGTATATTGTAGAGAATGATAATAATGCTGTACAAAAACTATAAAGAATAATCATAGCTACATGAGGCTGGTGAATTTGGGATCTCCCTGTATTTTCCTATGTAGTAACGGCCCTCAATCAGAAGCAAGGAGGGTTGTGAACTGATGGTGATGTGGAAGGGATGCTCACCCTCACACATCACTAGCAGTAGACAACCCTGAAGTATAAGAGCATTCTCTCTACTTCCCCACTTGGCCAGCACGGGAGTGGAGAGCATACTTTCAGCACCATGGACAGCATCGCTCTCTTATCCCTTTGATTACCATAGGGATTTGCATTGCTCACCCCTGTAGCACTCAAAGGGTTAAAAAAGTACCCCAAGCACTACACAATTATCCCCTCAGCTCTGTATCATATTTATTCCATACATGTCGTGCACTCCCAAGGGAACAAGGTTGGGGTTCAGGCAGCATCCATGGGGATTTGTGACTATCAAGGGGTTAAAACCCAATTTAAAATCAATGAGAATTTGGGGTTTTATTTATTGCCAGTGGTGGCGTTGGTTCGCTGTAGTATTTCTTAGCACATCAGCCTCAGTGTGCGCTTGTCAGATTTCTCTTGTTTTACATAACAGGAACGGTTATTTTAAAATATTCCTTAACTTGGTTAATATTGCTTCATTAGTCATAATTCAAGAATAAAGGGCATCGATGAAACCCTGTAAAGTCTGTTCTATGATATTTTCATTTTATTAAGCTGTCATATAATTCAGTGAAGGCGCACAACGTGGGCAGAAGGGCAAAACCTCCAATCAACCTGTCCAGCGATCAGCGGCAAAATTAACCCTTTGAGTGCCAGAGGTGTACCCCTCTGGCACTCACATGGTTAAACCTTGCAACAAAACAACCATGTAGACCAAACTGACGAAGACATATTCTCGTCTTCATCTACAATTAATAGGAATAAATCCCAGAAGCCTCCTGTGCAGTGCACTCAATTGCTGAGGAAACTGTAGTCATATACGGGATAGAAGTTTTGACAGTTATCAAGGATTGTTTTCCCATGTGAGCAGATACATGAATGCGTGAGATCTCACACATTTAGGATTCGCTTTCTACCAGATATCAAGTATCATTTTCCCATGTGACCTGATACATGAATTTGTGTGTGGGGGTGGGGATTTCCATGCCACTAGGGTCTTATGCTTAACTCCGAGCGCCAGAGAGAGCCATGGCAATACCACTCTAGCACTCAAAGAGTTAAAGAAAGCTGGTCATTTCTGGAACATGCTAAGTGCACCAGAGTGGGACAAGTAAAATATCCCAACATTCCCAAAATGCACTTTTAACCCCTTGAATGGCAGAGAGATTTAGTAATCGGTTGGAAATCTCAGTAGAATTCAAGGGATTATAGACTATTTAAAGGGATCGTAATACTTGCAAATTACTAATCCCCATACTGTAGCTTTGTTAAAAAGAAATTTATTGCCCCCCAGTGTCATCTCTCAAACCCTTATGGTTTGAGAGATGATAGCGCTCAAAGTTCCCCCCTCCCTCCCCCTTCCCTGACTGAACGATGAACGCTGACTGCACAGATATCCGGTATTACTTGCATCAGGCGGCTCTGCAGCATTGCCGAGATCGCGTTTGTAAAAAAGAAATCTTTCACTAAAACGGTCTTCTACATGTGCTTGCAAACCAAGCTTACCTAGAAGACAGTTTCAGTGAATGAATTCCTTTCTATAAAAGCAATCTCGGCTCAGCTGCAGAGACGCCTGATGCACATAAGACTGTCGTATGACAGCTTCCCCTGCAGTCAGCGTTCAGTCAGGGAATGGGGAGGGAGGGGGGAACTTTGAGCGCTATCATCTCTCAGACCATAAGGGTTTGATAGATGACACTGGGGGCAATACGTTTCTTTTTAACAAAGCTACAATATGGGGATTAGTAATTTTCAAGTATTACTATCCCTTTAAATCAGATGGAATTTGGAGTCCAGTTGATTTGCTCTAGAATTGCTTCTCTTGGGTACTGTGCACAATCCTTAAGCCATGGTAAACTGTGGAGTAATGAGTATAGAGAGTGAGACCAGGGGGGATCATGCAATAATGCGTGATAAAGAGGTGATAAAGCAGAGATTGCCTATTCATTAAGATCTCCAAAGCTGGAAAGATCTTAGTGCATAGGCTCCATAGAATAACATACAAGGGAGGGCTGACCTGGGGGGCAATTGCCCCCTGGGCTGTTCTTATGTCTGGGCCTCACTCAATTTCCCACTTGCTGCTGTAAATGTATCCACAGTAGTGATACCACAGAGCTACAATCCAAACGGAGCTACACTAGTAGCATAACCCATTTTTCTCTTGTAAGCTCTGTGTTATCACTAATGTAGCTCCATATAAACTGTAAGCTATGTAGTATCATTAGTGTAGCCCCATTTCAGTCGTTAACTACATGGTATCACTTACTTCACAACATTAATGGCAATATTAAAATGAACAAAACAGGGTCTGAGACAGTGGGCTGAAATGACAATATAAATGGGCCACTTGACTGTATTTGACCCTGCAGGCCACAAGTTGCCAGTCCTCCCCTGATAACATAGGAACTGGAGAAGTGATATCACTGGAGAAGTCATCTCCACTTTAAATCTTCTTTATCACTCCTTATTGCAGAACCCCCCGCCCTCCAGATCTCCATTTTAAAGCAGGGTAGCATACCTCCCAAGTGTTCCTCTTTAGGATGGATAGTCCCTCTTTGAGACTCAAATCCCCCTGTCCCACTTTTCTACCCTGGTGTCCCTCTTTTTAGGAGGTCAGCCAGTAGAGTGTGTATTACATTGCTCTACAGCAATAACACTCACATTAATGCTTGTTTAAAGGTCAGTATATGTGTTTATAAATCATACTGCATAAATAAAATACTTTGGTCTTATGATAAATCATTTATTCAGTTACAGAAAGAGGCGTCAATAGGTCATGAAGTAACCTAAAAATTTGTGGTAATGTCCGTCCCACCAGCCATGCCCCCAGCAACAGACCCTAAAGCACAAGTGTCCCTCTTTGGCCATTTGAAATGTTGGATGGTGTGGGGTAGCACACTGCAGAGTTGCACTGGTTGCTGTGCAGTGATACAAAATTACCTTTTAAAGGGGATCCATCACCCCTATACACGTTTGCTTAAAATGCTAGGTTGTATAATGAATATGTGGAGTACTTTATTAATTTATTTTTTAAAAACACTATTTGGCCTAAATTTAATGATTACATATTGCCCTGCGCCCTACTTCCAGACAGACTGTGGTTACCAGCTCTGTACAGCAGTCTGTCACTCTTCCTCTGCTCCCCTCCCTCTATCCAGCCTCCTCCAATGACAGAGAATTTCTGCCTGTAAGCTGGAGCGGTCTCTGACCAATGAGAGAGCTCCAGCTTACAGGCAGAAAGCCACCGTCAACTGAGGAGGCTGGATAGAGGGAGGGGAGCAGAGGAAGAGTGACAGACTATGGTATAGAGATGGTAACCGCAGTCTGTCTAGAAGTAGAGCGCAGGGCAATATTTAATCATTAAATTTAGGCCAAATAGTGTTTTTAAAAAATAAATTAATAAAGTACTCCACATATACCACATACACCGTGGGCAGCACGGTGGCTCAGTGGTTAGCACTGTTGCCTTGCAGCGCTAGGATCCTGGGTTCAAATCCCACCAAGGACAACATCTGCAATGAGTTTGTATGTTCTCACTGTGTTTGCGTGGGTTTCCTCCGGGTACTCCAGTTTCCTCCCACACTCCAAAAACATACTGATAGGTGAATTTAGATTGTGAGCCCCAATGGGGACAGGAACCAATATGAGTGTAAAGCGCTGCGGAATCTGTGTGCACTATATAAATAAAGGATTGTTATATTAAAGGGACAGTTTTGTAGAGGATAAAATAATAAACAATATGCTACAAACCCGACCTCTCAAACCGCTATGGTTTGAGAGATATAGGCATTCAAAGTTCTCCCCTCCCTCCCCTTCTCCTGATGTCAGCTGTAAAACTGACAGCAGGAGATTTGAGTCTTATGACACGAGGAGGCTCTTCAGCAGAGCCGAAATAGTGTTATTTCAAAAGAATTACTTCATTGGAACGGTCTACAAAGTGTGCTTGCAAACCAGGCACACTTTGTACTTTCCAGTGAAGTAATTCTTTTGAAATAATGAGATTTCGGCTCTGCTGCAGAGCCGCTGGATGGTCCCCAGACAGGGATCTACTGCTGTGAGCTAGACGCTGACATCAGGAGATGGGGAGAGAGGGGGGAACTTTCAGTGCCTAGATCTCTCAAATCATAGCGGTTTGAAAGATCGGATTTGTAGCATATTGTTTATTATTTTAACCTCTGGACAAAATTTTTCTGGGACATTGCTGTCCCTTTAAACAGACAAAGTATCAATTTTGCCTCTCCTTGCATTGATATAATGATACATTTTACAATAAAGTACTTTTGATACAACGTATCATTGTACTTCCGCAGAGAAAGCCACAAGTGATATTTTTCCAGAACAGGACTATGATTCTCAAACATCAAACAACTTTATCCAGTCTGGTGTACATCAACCAGATAGGATATGTGTGTGCATGTGTGTATGAATGTGTGTGTGAGTTTGTGTGAGTATGTACATACGAGTATGTGTGCAGGTAAGTCTGTGTGTATATATGCGTGTGTGTGTATATATGTGTGCGAGGATGTGTGTGTGAGTGTGGCTGTGTGAGTATGTGTGTAGTTGTGTGTGAGTATGTACGTGCAAGTATATGTGTGTGTATGCATGTGTGTGTGAGTATGTATGTGCGAGTATATGTGTGTGTATGTGTGTATGCATGTGTGTGTGTGAATATGTGTGTGAGTATGTATGTGCGAGTATATGTGTGTGAGTATATGTGTGTATGCATGTGTGTGCATGTATGTGTAAATGAGTATTGTGTATGTGTTTGTATGTATATGTGTCTAAGTATGTGCAAGTATGTATGTAAGTGTGTGTATGTGTATTTGTATATATATATATATAGTATGTGTGCGGATTTGTGAGTGTGTTTGTGCGAGTGTGTGTGTGTATGTATGTGTGCAAGTATGTATATGCGAGTATGTGTATGTGTGTGTATGTGTGTGTGCGTGCGAGTGTGTGTGCGTGCGAGTATGTATATGTGAGTACATGTATGTGTTTGTATTTGTATGTATATGTGTGGAGTATGTGTGCATCTGTATATGTGTGTGGGTGTATGCGTGTGCGAGTATGTGCAAGTATGTGTACAAGTACATGTGTGTGTATGTGTTGTATGTGTATGTGTTTGTACATGTGTTTTGGAATACAGGGGTCCCCAAGCAGCTG
Source organism: Rhinophrynus dorsalis (assembly GCA_037306005.1). NCBI lineage: Eukaryota > Metazoa > Chordata > Amphibia > Anura > Rhinophrynidae > Rhinophrynus > Rhinophrynus dorsalis. Next base: position 603,012,306 of record CM074719.1, read on the forward strand.
CATGCCGTTCGGGGACCATGGAATCCATTGCAGGATAAATAAAAAAAATAAATAAAAATACCCATAGTCCTTAACTGTCAGGCTAGGCTTGTAACCCTTTGAATGCTAGAGATATGTTTCTGTCATCTTTCTGGCTGTCTTTCTCTGACTATGTGTTGAAGGCGACTAATATATGGCTTCATATGGACTCCCCTTCATTTTTGATAGGTATTTACCACACCCCTGACCATTTACATGGACCTGAATTATGACATTGTCATTCTGACCCCAATAGCTATAAAATGCACAGCAACCCCCCCCCCCCCCCCCATTCTACGGGACAGGTCGGATTGAACTACGAATTGCCTCAAACTATTTTGGCTTTTGGCCACACAGGACAAGGAACATGAAGGGGAGACATGTGTTACCTTATGGGACCCCTTTATTAGAACTCTAGCCAAAGACTCCAAATAACAATTTTCCAACAGTTTTAGATACACCTCCTGGATGGCTGCTGAGGAACTGCGGAGTGAAGCAGCGGAGAGGCAGGGTGCCCGCGGATGGATGGGGGAGTATACAAGACCCTGGGGCAATAGGACCCTCTGTTGTCACATTATTACTGGGGGTGAAGCTCACAGGCTTTACGAATTTTATGAAGGGCACATGGGGGTGGGGGCTCCCCGGAGGCAAACTGAGTGGGACCTGTTCTGTAAATGTGTTTTATGTTTCTCTCGACTCTGAGAAGGGCTGCAATGAGCTGCTAGCCCAGTCACGACTAGGGACATATGTAGTGCAGGGGTATACCAGCTTGTTATGACCCCTACCGATATGTCTGTACTCTCCTACTAATGTATCTCCTAGCCTCTACTTATCATTCTTCATATGGACGGCTGTTGAAAATGGAAATTGAATGAAATGTTGTTTAAAAAAAAAATGCTCTATTCAAGTGCATGGAAATTTAGGAATTTATGGTGCAATTGATTTACTCCAGAATATAAAACATGGGCCATAGTCCTCTGCACTATTATTATTTTTCTGTCACTTTAATGCAAAGCACTGCTTGTGGCCACACCCCTATGCATACATGACCCCACCCAAATGCACGGTGTTCTGGTACAGAATATAACCTTTACCTATATTTCCTGGCACCTGCTTAGTGCTCTGATCGCTAGGAGCAGATCTGCTGATGAAGCAGGCACTGCACAGGTTTAGCACAATGGGTGCTTAAAAAATATGACCCCTTGATGCTCCCCTGTTGATCCCACAGAAAGAGACTGGCCAGCTGAGTTGCCCTTCCCTACCTTAGACAGTATTTGTTACACTCTGCATGCTTTGCGGATGACAGCCAGCTGGGAAAACTGCTTATCTATCTAGTCCATTCTTATCCTAGGAAGACCGGCGATCAGGATATCCCCCGATTATTCTGGATTTCGGACTGCATGTTTCTTACAGAGATCAAAGCTATCCAAAAGAGCTAGCATAGCAATATAAAGCTTGGAAGACATGGCCTCCCGTTGTGCATTTCCTCTGCACGTGTCCACTTCATCTTGGTATAAAATGTGCTGATTTTGCCTACAGCATTAAAGCAACACTAATACTGAATGACACAGTCCTACTCCTGTTACAAGAAAAAACAATGAAAAGGATTTCATAAACTAATAGAACCAAGATACTTAAAGTGGAACTGTCACTTTAAACAAATGGTTGATTTAGAAAGCTTTTAAAACATCCTACATTTTTGTAGATTTTTTTTTAATTTAAAACAAAAGTTTATAAGATATTTAGCTTTAAAGGGATAGTAATACTTCGTTTTAACTTTATTTTATTTTGTAGGCATTAAAAAAAGATAAAGAACGATATAAGTCTTATCTCTGAAACCTTTATGGTTTGAGAGATATTCACAAGCAAAGTTTCCCCTCCCGCCCCTTTTACCTAGTGTAAGTCATCTCTTCTCAGATGTGGAATGCAGTCCATAGACAAGACAGATAACAGCAGGGGACAATCTTCTTCCTATGAAAACAATGAAAGCCCTTCCCCCCTTGACAAGTTTTTCAGGTTTTTCCCTCATCTTAATTGAAGATTGTCCCTCTCTGCAGTCTACCTGGGCACCTCCCTTCTGATCTGGCTGAGCAGTGTTACATCAGTAAAAGGGGCGGGAGGGGGATACTTTGTCATTGAATTACTCTTGAACTACAAGTCTGACAGAAGTGAAATAGCACTCTCCAAGGTCCAAATACTATGATGATTAATTAGAGCTGCTTTTATTATGAAACATTACTATCCCTTTAATTATCTGCCCATTTAAACAAATGAGCTTGTACTGGGTGACAGGGAATGGCAGGTTGTATTGTATTACATTGTATATTTTTAATTTATATAGCGCCAACCTTTGTACTTGCCACTTTACAATAAGTGCAGTGATTATGTGCTTATACAGACAATCATAGTGGGAACACCAGGTGAGTATACATTAGGATAAAAGGTCCCTGTCCCACATACCTCCCAACATTTCAAATTGCCAAAGAGGGACACTTGTGGTTTAGGGGGAGTGGCTGTAAGTGTGGCTGGTGGGCGGGGCATTAGAATTTTTATGCTATTTCATGACCTATTGACGCCTCCTTGTGTGACCTAATAAATGACTTCTAACAAGACCAAAGTATTTTATGTACACATACTAATTTATAAACACATATACTGATATTTACACAAACAATAATGTGAGTTTTATTGCTGTGGAGCAATGTGATAGATTTATATACACACCACACAGTCTGGTTTCCTAAAAAGAGGGACATCAGGGTGGGAAAGAGGGACACAGGGCTTTGGGTCAAAGAGAGGGGCTGTCCCTCCTAAAGAGGGACACTTGGGAGGGATGGTCCTGTAGAGCTTACAATTTAAGTAAGGATAGGATGGAGAGTTGAGGAATAAGAAGGCAACGTATGAAAATAAAATAGAGTTCATCCAGAGGGAATCTCCAAGGCTACAGCTTCTTCTGTGGTGTCCACAGTGGAACCTTCACATTCTAGTGCAGAGTGGGAAAGGGGGATAGAAGAGCTCAAGAAAATGGAGAGCAACCCCTGTGATGGAAATACAGTTGTCTGTTGCTTAAATGTACTTACAGGAATAATTATTTCAATAAGGCCCCAAAGATATATGTATGTATGTAAATCTGGATACAGATAAGCAGCCCCCTCCTACAGAAAGGCAACACCTGGATCGGTCAGTCATATTCAATGCGTTGCGTACCCCTCTAGCACTCAAAGGGTTAACTTATTGGCAAATGTGGTGGCGGGGGCAAGTGTCCCACCTCCAGATGCCCATGGCCATTAGGATTTTCAAGCCATAGTAAGGTCATTGGGTGGGGGATTATTTTTTTTTTTAGGAGATGTTAGTTAGTAATGTTAGGCCCTGTCTAAGCTGGTGTTCTTTATACACAAAGATGATATTTGTAAGTATATACACGTGTGCATTGTATCTGCAGTTGCCTATATGTACTGATTGACATATTTTCCGTTATTGTAAACAATTAATTCTGACTTAATTACATAATAGTTTAAGGGCCCTAAATATACTTAAAGTATCAGTGATTTTTTTAATGAAAACTATGTAATAGAGCTTTTCCTGATGAGTAAAACAAGGGCACTCCCACTGCTGTCAGTTGCTGTATTCAAATGTTATAGCAGTTCAAATGGTCAGGAAGTGAATTACAGAGTGATTACTTCCCAACAGTTCCAAATATCAGCATGATTCAGCAGTTTCTATCACATTGTATGGAGAACTGTTTGTCAGTGACTCACCTCTCACACAGAAAACAGCATAACTAGTTGGAATCGGACTAACCTCTGTTAGTGTCCAAAAAAATATATCCTATATTATAATTCGCTAGGGATGTTTGTCAGAAGCCTTCATGCGCAGTAGAGACGGCTGCGCTCGCTGCAGTAATGCGCAGTACAGACTGCCCTCGCCTCGGCTGATACAGAGCAGGGAGTTGTGAATTCAGACCGGAGTCCTCTCTGCGCACCTTCCTGGGACAGCTTGGTATCCATATCAGCCGCGGTGCGGGCAGTCAGTACTGCACATTACTGCAGTGCCGCCAGTGTTGGCCCGTGTACACAGGCTTTAAAATTTGTTTTATAATAAAAGTTAACTGTACCTTTAAAACAGCCCCACCACTGCAAGGTGTGATTTTTATAAAATAAACTGCAGCAGGTTACCATATTCTTGTCTATCAAAGTGTGATACACACAGATTGCAGAGGCTTTATACACAGTAGGATGGTGTAGTAATTCTGGAGCAAACCAAATGACCCATTGGGGACAAACAAAATTCCCACTGATCTAAATTGGTAGTTTAAACCATTTAATGCCAGAAAGGGCTATGCAATGCATTCTTGGTTTCCTCTCTAGCAATCAAAGAGTTAAAAGCACCACCAGGAGACAGACAGACCAACAGCAGAGACAGACATATGACAGATAGGTGCGGGAAGTTGGCTGAGCAAGTGTCAATATATACCAGCGCTATACAGCAGAAACAAGCTACATGGGATCAAGCAGGCCAACATATATTTACATGTGACTAGTAGAGTATTACAGGAGATTAGCAGGCATTAAAGGAGTACATGAAACCAGCAATGCATCATTATATGAGACCAGCAGGGCAGTGAACTATTAAACGAGACCAGCAGGGCAATGAACTATTAAATGACACAAAAAAAACAGAAAAAAAAAAGTGCCCAATAGTGTAAAATTCACTCGAGTGGAGACTGTGTTTGATCTCCACATGCCTGATATCAACCTTGGTTATCCCCAACGTTGACCACACAGAAATGTGAGTAGATTTACTGATTACCTACAGTTTGAGAGGAATTTGTGAAAAGTTTTACATTATTGGGTGCTTTTTATTCTGTTCTTTTGAGATTCATCACAACTAGGGTTGCCACCCAGCCGGTATTTTACCGGCAGGCCAGTAAAAAATTGGCTTCTGTCCAACGTTAAGTCTATGGAGGGAATGCCGTGGCCGGTATTTTTTTGAAGAAAAGGTGGCAACCCTAATCACCACTGGAAGAGAGTGAGAGAAAAGCTGCCAGATAGGAATAACCACACTTTGGAGTTCAGTCACTGTCTGAGCTGGGTCAGGATATTTACTCAGCAAACGTACTAGGTATTGTTCATATATACGATTTAACAACCATTCCCTTTGTTTTGATTGTACTAGGGCACTCTGTGTGCACTTTCCTTTTTGTCTCAACTATTAAAGAAGACCAGCAGGGCAATGAACTATTAAACGAGAGACCATCAGGGCAATGAACTATTAAACGAGAGACCATCAGGGCAATGAACTATTAAACAAGATCAACAGTGCAATCGTCAATGATGCAAGACCAGCACTTGATTATCCATTCAGTGAACCACTGGACAACACCAGCAGTTCAATGCACCACTGCACGCCACCAGCAGTGCACCATTGCACGCCACCAGCAGTGCACCATTGCACGCCACCAGCAGTGCACCATTGCACGCCACCAGCAGTGCACCATTGCACGCCACCAGCAGTGCACCATTGCATGCCACCAGCAGTGCCATGTATCACTGCAGAAGAACAACATTGCATAGTGCCACTGCATGAGACCAGCAGGACAATATACCATCTATTGCTGTAATTGTGTATTGTTCTGCTGATCTTATTTAATACCAGGATAAAAGGTACTGGGTTGTGACCTGGCATGATCTATATGAAAATCAACCCTGAGCCACATTTAAATCGGTGGGGATGTGGGTATTTTTTAATCCCTTATGATTCAGTAGGTTTGCCCCAAAATTGCTTCAATTTGCCTTTATATACAAGGCCCAATGAGAGGATAAATTGCACAGCCATAATCGTGAATGGGTTAACTCACAACAACTAGTCACGGATTTAGCTCTAGCAGAAATGCCCAGATGAGATGCATTTGGCAGATGGCATGGGATGTATTTAAATCCCTATTTAGCATGAACAGAGGGAGAGAAAAAAGCAAAGCAGTTAACCTTTTACAACTGATGGGAGTATCAAGAGGATTAGGGTTTTTTCCTTGAACACAATTTCACATTATTACACAAGGCAAGCAGATCCCCCCCCCCACACACACACACACACACACACCACCACTTATATAAGCACAATATGCACCATAACACAGGCAGGAATCTCCATGACAAATGGGGACTGGCTTTTTAAAGGGCAATTATCACAGTTTACTATGTGTGCGCCTATGGGAGCAGACAGAAGCCGCCCCGAGCTGCACTATTCAGGCCTGAAAGGGCTCCACCTGTCTGCCATTCAGGGGATCACAAATCAGACCCACTGAGCTGGAATGTGGACTGGAAGTTTGTGGCTCTTGGCCACTAGCACAGCTCAATGTCTTCCCGAGGGCACATCAGGCATTTTTGAGACCTGTGTTCTGCACCTCCTTAGCACACAATAAAGCCCCATTTCATCAGCAGGTCTGTTCCTGGGCAACCAGATGGTTTAAGGGCAACTGTCACTTGCATTGTGCTCCATGTCTTGCACAGCTATCTGGTATTCAAAGGGTTAACCCCAGTGGCATAACTAGAAGCTACCGGTCCCTGGTGCAGAAATTGCCATGGGCCTGGCGCCCCCACCCCCATCTTCACATTGCCCCATGTCCATCTCCTACCTCCATCACCCGCTCCCACGCGGTTCTCAGTAATGCAGAGCGCTGGGAGATGATGTCATCTCCCAGCGCTCTGCATTACTAGAGCGCCAGGAGATCAGCTGAGCTGCTGCGGGCACAGGCGAGTGGTGATGGGTTCGCAGGGGGCGGCCAGACCCCTGGAGTGACAGGCCCGGTCGCAGGTGCGACCCCTATTGTTACGCCACTGGTTAACCCCATAGCGGACAGGAAGCCTGAAATACAACATCACATGCTACAATAGTTAGGGTTACCAGATGTTCAGATTTTCTAGGACATTGCTCTTTTTTGGGGTCTTAAGGGTCTGGAATTTTAAAGTGACAGTCAACCTTGTTGACTGTACATACTCTGCAAGTGTATAACATGTAAAGTTTAATCCCCAGTACTTCTCATTTATTTATTTTCACCTTCTCGGTTTGGCCCAGAATGACTCCACTCTTTTGCCTGTGGCTCTTTGTCTGCTATCTGTGTTGTCCCAGTTTTCAGGGTCAGAGGTGACTAGGTGAAATGAACTCCTATCACTATGCTAGAAGCGATTATGGAAACAAATAACTACCAGCTACATCTTGCACTCTAGATCAGCATTGGGCAATGTTAGGCCCCAAAGCTTCTACTGGACTAATATTTTCATTATCCTGCGTAAGAACCATGGCAAATGTAGTCAAGCAACAGCTGCAGAGCCTTATATCGCCCAAACCTGCTCTAGAAATGTGTGTTTACTTGGGTACGGGTCATTTTTGCAAACTCATAACATTTGCTCTCCTGTGAGACAGGGTGACCACATTTCCATTCTGCCATTCAGAGACACTGAGGAGAAGAGAACAACAGAGTTCTTGTCCTCGGCTCTAGCGTAGCTATGTGGGAGGAGTCACTATACATCAATGGACATCAGTGCATAACCTGCTTTTCTACAGTGCACCAAAGCTTTCTAAACACTAGAGGGAGAACTGACCATTGACTGTTGTGACAGAAAGCAATGTCTGTTGTGGGCTACAAGCTAATGTACATCACACCCAAAGCCTTAGACTAGCATTACACTACAACACAATTGCACTAGAGCTCCTGTTTGATGTCAGGATCAAGGCTCAGTTTTCCGTCTGGTGTTTATAGTGCTGTCTGGAGGCCATTTTCTTGAAGCCCAGTAAAGGCGTCACTTCCTGTCACAGTAGGCGATGGGCAGTTCTCCTTCTGGTGCTCCACAGTCTTCATTCCTGGACTTTGTATTGTCCCAGAAGGTGGCTGCCCAGGATATGGGACACACATTTAAAATCCTGGACTGTCCTGGGAAATCAGTGGCACATGATCACTTTACTGTAGGAACCATTGGCAAGAATGTGCACAACTCATTTAGATGGGTAGCAAGAGCTCAGTTTTCAGAACTACTGTAAGTAATTAAAATCGCACAGAACCCTGTTTCTTTGTGGTCTACCTCTCATCACGGAGGTGGTTAACTGGTGTCTCCCCCGATGTTGTGGGATTACAAATCCCATCATCACCCTCATTTATCCATTGAGCAGCTAGGGATGATGAGAATTGTAGTCTAAAGCCTGGTTGTCCAGCACTGTCTTAATACAAAGTAAAGCGGTACAATAATAAAGGCATTCGTAGTGCTTACAATGAATCACAAAGCATTGGATGGCAGAGGATTATGGGAGTTATAGTTCAATAACAGTTTGGGAGACATAGGATTTCTAAACCTGCTTTTTATACTTAAAAACTCTCTGGACTTGCACTGGATACACAGGTATATAACTAAGACACTAAGGACTTTCTCTAGGCTGAGAGTACTCAATGGCCCCTGCTCAGAGCCGTAACTAGAAACCACCAGGCCATGGTGCAAAATCTGCCATGCCCCCCCCCCCGATCACATTGCCCCCAATGTCCACCTGCACATTGCCCCCAATGTCTAATACCCCCAGTGTCCATCTCCTACCTCCCTGGTGGTCCAGCGGCGTGGCAGGAGAGGTCTGTGCCTCCTTCTATACAGACCTCTATTAGTAGCTCGGATCTCCCGTGTGGTCCTCTATCCAATAATGCAGAGCACTGGGAGATGATGTCATCTCCTAGCGCTCTGCATTACTAGAGTGCCAGAGACAGAAAGGGAGCTCAGCTGCTAATAGAGGTCTGCGCCAAAGGTGGCACAGATCTCAGCTTGGTAGGGGAGGGGGTCACAGGAGATGGCCGGGTCCCTGGATTGACAAGCCTGGTCGCAGCTGCTACCCCTCCAACAACTATTGTTACACCACTGCTCCTGCTGAACATCAGATAATCCCACCTACCCCTCCATTCTGCCCACCTCCTATTAAACCCTCTGGCACGCAAAGGGTTAACAATGGTTTCTAAAGGAGGACACATGGGAGGTATGTACCCCTATTATCTCCTAAAGGAGGACACATGGGAGGTATGTACCCCTATTATCTCCTAAAGAAGGGCACATGGGAGGTATGTACCCCTAATATCTCCTAAAGAAGGACACATGGGAGGTATGTACCCCTGGTATGTACCCCTAATATCCCCTAAAGAGGAACATGTGGGAGGTATGTACCCCTAATATCTCCTAAAGAAGGACACATGGGAGGTATGTACCCCTATTATCTCCTAAAGGAGGACACATGGGAGGTATGTACCCCTATTATCTCCTAAAGAAGGGCACATGGGAGGTATGTACCCCTAATATCTCCTAAAGAAGGACACATGGGAGGTATGTACCCCTAATATCCCCTAAAGAGGAACATGTGGGAGGTATGTACCCCTAATATCTCCTAAAGAAGGACACATGGGAGGTATGTACCCCTAATATCTCCTAAAGAAGGACACATGGGAGGTATGTACCCCTAATATCTCCTAAAGAAGGGCACATGGGAGGTATGTACCCCTATTATCTCAAAAAGAAGGGCACATGGGAGGTATGTACCCCTAATATCTCCTAAAGAAGGACACATGGGAGGTATGTACCCCTAATATCTCCTAAAGAGGAACATGTGGGAGGTATGTACCCCTAATATCTCCTAAAGAAGGACACATGGGAGGTATGCTGAAGAAGTACAAATAGTTCCACTGAACAAATATAATGGTGATCACTGGAACAAGGCTGGGCTATTAGAAAGTGTATGTGAGATTTTGCAATTGCTATTGGATTTTTCTGTTAGATTGTCCTTGTAATACGATCTGTAGCAGTCTCTTCTATAAAAACATTATTATCACATACAATTACTTGGTATCTCTTACCAAATACATTTATCCTAGTAGTTTAAAGTGGTACTCTCACTTTATAACAAATTTGTGATTTTGAAAGCGCCTTCAAAATCCCCAATGTTTAAGGTTGCCATCTGAATTTCGAACAATTGTTTGAGATAATTAGCTTTAGTTATTTGCTAGTTTATGCAAATGAGCTAGTACTGGCAGGCAGGGAGTGGCAGGTGAGAAGATGAGCAGTGTGGAATGTTAGTTTGTGTCTGGTAGGGAGTGGCAGGAAGAGCAATGTGGAGTGTTAGTGTCTGGCTGGCAGGGAGTGGTAGGTGGGAGGTAGAGTAGTGTGGAATGTTAGTATCTGTCTGGCAGGGAATGGTAGGTGGAAGGTAGAGTAGTGTGGAATGTTAGCATCTGGCTGGCAGGGAATGGTAGGTGGAAGGTAGAGTAGTGTGGAATGTTAGTGTCTGGCTGGCAGGGAGTGGTAGGTGGGAGGTAGAGTAGTGTGGAATGTTAGTATCTGGCTGGCAGGGAGTGGTAGGTGGGAGGTAGAGTAGTGTGGAATGTTAGTATCTGGCTGGCAGGGAGTGGTAGGTGGGAGGTACAGTAGTGTGGAATGTTAGCATCTGGCTGGCAGGGAGTGGTAGGTGGGAGGTAGAGTAGTATGTAATGTTAGCATCTGGCTGTCAGGGAGTGGTAGGTGGGAGGTAGAGTAGTATGTAATGTTAGTATCTAGCTGGCAGAGAGTGGTAGGTGGGAGGTACAGTAGTGTGGAATGTTAGCATCTGGCTGGCAGGGAGTGGTAGGTGGGAGGTAGAGTAGTGTGTAATGTTAGTATCTGGCTGGCAGGGAGTGGTAGGTGGGAGGTAGAGTAGTGTGGAATGTTAGCATCAGGCTGGCAGGGAGTGGTACGTGGAAGGTAGAGTAGTGTGTAATGTTAGCGTCTGGCTGGCAGAGAGTGGTAGTTGGAAGGTAGAGTAGTGTGGAATGTTAGTATCTGGCTGGCAGGGAGTGGTAGGTGGGAGGTAGAGTAGTGTGGAATGTTAGAATCTGGCTGGCAGGGAGTGGTAGGTGGGAGGTAGAGTAGTGTGGAATATTAGTATCTGGCTGGCAGGGAGTGGTAGGTGGGAGGTAGAGTAGTGTGGAATGTCAGTATCTGGCTGGCAGGGAGAGGTAGGTGGGAGGTAGAGTAGTGTGTAATGTTAGTATCTGGCTGGCAGGGAGTGGTAGGTGGGAGGAAGAGTAGTGTGTAATGTTAGTATCTGGCTGGCAGGGAGTGGTAGGTGGGGGGTAGAGTAGTGTGTAATGTTAGAATCTGGCTGGCAGGGAATGGTAGGTGGAAGGTAGAGCAGTGTGTAATGTTAGTATCTGGCTGGCAGGGAGTGGTAGGTGGAAGGTAGAGTAGTGTGGAATGTTAGTATCTGGCTGGCAGGGAGTGGTAGGTGGGAGGTAGAGTAGTGTGGAATGTTAGAATCTGGCTGGCAGGGAATGGTAGGTGGAAGGTAGAGCAGTGTGTAATGTTAGTATCTGGCTGGCAGGGAGTGGTAGGTGGAAGGTAGAGTAGTGTGGAATGTTAGTATCTGGCTGGCAGGGAGTGGTAGGTGGGAGGTAGAGTAGTGTGTAATGTTAGAATCTGGCTGGCAGGGAGTGGGAGGTGGGAGGTAGAGTAGTGTGGAATGTTAGAATCTGGCTGGCAGGGAGTGGGAGGTGGGAGGTAGAGTAGTGTGGAATGTTAGTATCTGGCTGGCAGGGAGTGGTAGGTGGGAGGTAGAGTAGTGTGGAATGTTAGTATCTGTCTGGCAGGGAATGGTAGGTGGAAGGTAGAGCAGTGTGTAATGTTAGTACCTGGCTGGCAGGGAGTGGTAGGTGGAAGGTAGAGTAGTATGTAATGTTAGTATCTGGCTGGCAGGGAGTGGTAGGTGGAAGGTAGAGCAGTGTGTAATGTTAGTATCTGGCTGGCAGGGAGTGGTAGGTGGAAGGTAGAGTAGTGTGGAATGTTAGTATCAGGCTGGCAGGGAGTGGTAGGTGGAAGGTAGAACATTGTGTAATGTTAGTATCTGGCTGGCAGGGAGTGGTAGGTGGGAGGTAGAGTAGTGTGGAATATTAGCATCTGGCTGGCAGGGAGTGGTAGGTGGAAGGTAGAGTAGTGTGGAATGTTAGTGTCTGGCTGGCAGGAAGTGGTAGGTGGGAGGTAGAGTAGTGTGGAATGTTAGTATCTGGCTGGCAGGGAGTGGTAGGTGGAAGGTAGAGTAGTGTGGAATGTTAGAATCTGGCTGGCAGGGAGTGGTAGGTGGGAGGTAGAGTAGTGTGGAATATTAGTATCTGGCTGGCAGGAAGTGGAAAGGTGGGAGGTAGAGTAGTGTGGAATATTAGTATCTGGCTGGCAGGGAGTGGTAGGTGGAAGGTAGAGTAGTGTGGAATGTTAGTATCAGGCTGGCAGGGAGTGGTTGTGGGAGGTAGAGTAGTGTGGAATATTAGTATCTGGCTGGCAGGGAGTGGTAGGTGGAAGGTAGAGTAGTGTGGAATGTTAGAATCTGGCTGGCAGGGAGTGGTAGGTGGGAGGTAGAGTAGTGTGGAATATTAGTATCTGGCTGGCAGGAAGTGGAAAGGTGGGAGGTAGAGTAGTGTGTAATGTCAGTATCTGGCTGGCAGGGAGTGGTAGGTGGGAGGTAGAGTAGTGTGGAATGTTAGCATCTGGCTGGCAGGGAGTGGTAGGTGGAAGGTAGAGTAGTGTGGAATGTTAGTATCAGGCTGGCAGGGAGTGGTTGTGGGAGGTAGAGTAGTGTGGAATATTAGTATCTGGCTGGCAGGAAGTGGAAAGGTGGGAGGTAGAGTAGTGTGTAATGTCAGTATCTGGCTGGCAGGGAGTGGTAGGTGGGAGGTAGAGTAGTGTGTAATGTTAGTATCTGGCTGGCAGGGAGTGGTAGGTGGGAGGTAGAGTAGTGTGTAATGTTAGCATCTGGCTGGCAGGGAGTGGTTGTGGGAGGTAGAGTAGTGTGGAATGTTAGCATCTGGCTGGCAGGGAGTGGTAGGTGGAAGGTAGAGTAGTGTGGAATGTTAGTATCAGGCTGGCAGGGAGTGGTTGTGGGAGGTAGAGTAGTGTGTAATGTTAGTATCTGGCTGGCAGGGAGTGGTAGGTGGGAGGTAGAGTAGTGTGGAATATTAGTATCTGGCTGGCAGGGAGTGGTAGGTGGAAGGTAGAGTAGTGTGGAATGTTAGTATCAGGCTGGCAGGGAGTGGTTGTGGGAGGTAGAGTAGTGTGGAATATTAGTATCTGGCTGGCAGGGAGTGGTAGGTGGGAGGTAGAACAGTGTGTAATGTTAGTATCTGGCTGGAAGGGACTGGCACTTGGGATGGGGAGCAGTGTGCAATGTTACTATAGGGCTGGCAGGATGTGGCAGTTGAGATGTTAATATCTGGCTGGCAGGGAGTGGTATTTGGGATGGGGAGCAGTGTGGAATGTTAGTATGTGTCTGGCACATCTGGCAATGCTGTCTAATGTATAAAATCTGACAAATAAAGCTACATTCTTCATAAAGTATTTAACCCTTTGAATGCCAGAGAGGTATGCAACACACTGTTAAATAATAAATATAGGTGCTCTTTCAAAATCGCTATTGTTACCAATTACAGTTCCACTTTAATGTACACTGGTACCCACCTGCATTCAGATACATTTAATATTGATACAGGTTGCTAGACGGGTCTCCGAAACACAGTGAAGCTATTTGTTTGAGGCCTCTAGGATTCAAAAGGTTAATGTGTTTGATTGTTCGGATTCCGAAGAGCTTTCATTTAAAATAAAAACACTCCATCTCTATAAAGAGTTTGAGAGCCACCAGCTTATGGGATCTGATTCACATCCCCATGCAAGTTGGACAGTGCCAACCTAGAGCGTAATTGAAAACTTTATACAATTACAATTCCGCCTTTTATGACAAGATTATTTCTGTGCAGGTTTTTTCTTGGCTGCTTTCCTCTCTGGCAATGTGACAAGATGTGGTTTAGGACTGAGAACAAGGAACACAGAGCGAGGTTAGCCTTAAGCAATGAGAGATGAAGTTCACAGTAGTATAATGAACCTTGTCTGTGACTCTGGTAGAACACATGGACTAATGAACAGTATTTCCTCTTGAGAGATCCTTAAACTCATTGTTTAATTTGTTGATTCATTTCACTGTTGACTAAGCTGTTACTGCACTGTTAGGACAAAAAAATAAAAACACACAGGTGGGATTTATTAACACAGGATCTATGGCCCTTATTCAGGAAACTAAAGATGCATAGTGCTGGGGTAAACAAACTGCACCACAGATAACAATTACCAAATTCCCACTTATTTTATGAACACTGAGTGCCATAATGCGTTCCATATCTCTCTGGCACTCAAAGGGTTAATGGGGAACTATATACTATGAATAAGACGCTATTACCTTACTATGGCCAGACAATCACAACAGATCGTACAAATTTTCACCTTGCTTTTTGGTACAAGAGATAACATGGAGGCAGACATGACAGGTGTAGATAGACCACAGGACCCCTCCAATGAATTGCTGACTTAAAGTGTTAGTAATGTCCACAAAAAAGTTTTTTGCATTTAGAAGAGCTTAAAAAGCTGAGCTAAATGCAAAAAACATATCTCTCAAACCATTATGGTTTAAGAGATACAGGCGTTTAAAGTTTGATCTCTCCTACTGACAGCTGTAAAGCTGTCAGCAGGAGATCCGTGTCGGCCGACACGGAGGTGCTTGAGCAGAGCCGCAATCTCGTTATTTACCACTAATCCCTTCATTAGAATGGTCTAAAAAGAGTGCTTGAAAACCAGGCACACGTTTTAGACCGTTCCAATGAAGGAATTCATAGTAAATAACGAGATTGCGGCACTTCTCAAGCGCCTCCGTGTCATTCGACACGGATCTCCTGCTGACAGCTTTACAGCTGTCAGTAGGAGAGATTAAACTTTAAACACTTGTATCTCTGAAACCATAACAGTTTGAGAGATACGTTTATTTGCAGTTAGCTCAGCTTTTTAAGCTCTTCTAAATGCAAAAAATTTATTTGTGGACATTACGAACACTTTAAGTCAGCAATTCATTGGAGGTGTCCTGTGGTCTATCTATACCTGTCATGTCTGCCTCCATGTTATCTCTTGTACCAAAAAGCAAGGTGAAAATTTGTACGATCTGTTGTGATTGTCTGACCATAGCAAGGTAATAGCGTCTTATTCATAGTATATAGTTCCCCATTAAACTAACATTCCATCAGCCGTGCCCCCATGATGGTTTCCCCAGGATGACGCAGCAGAAGACTAATTCAGAATTCAGAAGGAAATATAGCAGGAGGTGGTTGCATTTCTATTGGCAAAGTAAGAGAGCCCTTTGGATAGACAGGCAACCTTTGGCATATCAGCTATCGGATACTACAACTCCCAGCTCAACCGGCTGGTAGGAGATGATGAGAGTTGTAATCTCCAAAAGCTGGGGTGTGAAAGGTTGTCTACCCCTACCTTTTCTATAAAAAAACAAAAAAAAAACTTAACTTAACTTGCACCATCTATCAATATGATTTATCTACACGTTAAACAGTAGCTGTGAACACTAAACCCAGGAGACTTTTAACAATAACTATTTCATGGTCCATTAATTACCAAGTGCCCAAAAAGGTTTTTCATATTGAGTTATTTCCAGTATTGAAGATCTGTGTCAAGTACATTTACATTGTCACTGACGGTTATTCTTCAGTTCAGTATTCATAAAAGAAAGGGTGGGGGGGGAGATAGATAATTTGCTCCTTGGATGCTACAGTCTAGAGAGGAACAAGTCACCAGGGAAAATGTGAGGTCCATCCAAACAAATCGAAAACAAATGGAGTATGGACAATGGGAGGAAGGGAAAGGGACAAGAGGAGATCGGGAAGTAATCAAGGGAGTGGGTGAAGGCAGGAGAGTGTGGGAGAGAGACGTAGGCTATGAGTGTGGATGAGAGTGGAGGCTGGACCATGGGAAAATGGGAGGTAGAGAATAGGATGGATGGAAGGGGAAGAGAGAGAGCATGGGACATGGGGAGAGCTTGGATGGAAGACTCAGAGAATGGGAAACTAAGAGAGGGGAGGAGAAACAATGTGTTGGATACCCTTTCTGGCACACTTCTGGCAAAGGGTTAAAGCACACTACTAGCCTTCTCCTATGGGGTCAGACAGTGCAAAGCCCAGGGATGCACAGTGCAGCCCCCAAAACAACTCCAGTCAGTCAGTCATTCGGGGGGGGGGGGGGGGGGACAGAAAACTGACTTTTAAGGCTGGAATGCATCCCGGAAGCATGAGGCTATCAGCATCTGCCAACTCCTCTCTTACCAGGACACTCGAGTATTTATACTTCATTACCAGGTCTCCAGGGATAGAGGTCGATTCTTGGAGATCAATTAACTCCCTTGTAACTCCTCCCACTTCACTGTCAGTTCTGTTCATACTCTGCCCTGTTCTTCCTACTCTCCGCCCATTTTAAGTGAAAACTCTAGCTCTCCTCCTCCTCCCAATCCCACCCACAACAATCAAGCCCTGCCAACTTCATGGAGTGAACTGCATCATTTGGACTCTTCTATCAAAGGCCTTAGTGGCTCTCCAGAGGCTTGGGACAAGAAGGTTAAAAGAGCAAGAGACTGAACTGTGACTCTTCAGACTCAGAACTCAGCTCCTTCTAGTGGACCGATGAGGGAGTCCTACAAGTCTCTTTCCAGCAGGGCCAGATTTAAATCTCAGGCTCCCCTAGGCAAGGCTCTCTAGGTTCCCTAAGCTCTCTGCATGACCACTCCCCTTTTTTACATGACTCCACCCCCAGTCCTCTCCATTGTTTCCTAGCAGAGGCAATACCCTTGGCCTATAGCAACCACTGACAAAAAAAGCCTTTAACCCCCTTAGTTTGCTAGAGAGATCTCTCCAACACAATGCAAATCAATGTATTTGAGATCTCTCTAGCATCCAAGGGGGTTAAAATAATAGCTTGTAAAGGGGAGATTGAGATTGCACTGACCACACCCACAATTCCACATATGGGTGTGACCAGCATAGCTGGCACACCCCTCAACATTTGGAGTTTTAGGCAGTTTGCCTACTGGGAAATTCGGCCCTGCTTTCCACAATAGAGTCCCAGGGGAGCAGGCCTGCTGATGGGGTATTATCTGAGTGATAGCGGCTCTTTAAGAATAAACATGTACATCGGTACAACCTGGACAATTTTACAATGTTTCATTTATACTTATTGATTGCAGAGGAGTTATTGTTAATGGCTTCATTACATACACAAGCTGTAAAAATATATCTGCATGTTAAATTCAAAAGACTGAATATGCAAACGAACGCGGTGACATGAAAACCTATTCCGAGACCGAAATAATTTATTATAAACTTAATGGAAAAATCTTTTTTTTAACCCTTTAAGGATCAGTGGGGTATACAACCCATTGGAAAAGCAATGCATTGCACGCCCCTCTGGACCGTAAGATTTTGAGTTGCATTGCACACCTCTGGCTTTCAAATGGTTAAAGGAGCCATAAACTTTGCTATGAAAATAAAATGTTATAGAACACCTCTTACTGAGCAAAATAAAGGATCTCCCACTGCTGGGAAATGTTTAATTCAAAAGTTATCACACCTCTTTTTATTTAAAACTTAGCAACAGTGCCAAGTAGTGTCAAATTCTTATAAATAATAATGCACTTTTGGGGGGCTCTGAATATTTCACCATTGTTCTTCACTGCAAATGATAGGATCAGCTCCAGAATAGAAAACTGCAGTTTAATCATTAAAGGATTGGTCATAAAAGTCGTTAATAAAATCTTTAAATATTAAAATATCCCAGCAGCAGATGTGCCCTTGTTTTATTCAATAGGAAAATCATATAAATTATATTTTATTGTTATAAAATGTTTATTGCGCTAGACTGCCAGATAAGCAAAGTATCTTCCCTACACACCCTTGGTATCTGTGAAATAGCTCTAGAGTGCATTGCCTCCTATCACTCAAACTGTACTTTCCGCGTTTCGTTTTGCTTACACCTTCTCTTCTCCCCATGACCTCTCAGTGGGTGTATTCCATGGAATGGTCCTGGGACCACTTCCCTTTTCCCATTACACCCTCTCACTTGGTGATCTTATCTCGTCTTTTGGCTGTAATTACCATCTGCACATGGAAGTCACACAAATCTACCTTACTTCCCCCGACCTCACTCTGGCTGTGCAGTCTCAGGTCACTCATTGTCTCATGGCAATCTTATCATGGATGGCCCACCTCTGTCTTTAAAGGGATAGTAATACTTTGTTTTAACTTTATCTTATTTTGTAGGCATTAAAAAAACATGAAGAATGATACAAGTCTTATCTCTCAAACCTTTATGGTTTGAGAAATATTCACAAGCAAATTTCCCCTCCCGCCCCTTTTACCTAGTGTAAGTCATTTCTTCTCAGATGTGGAATCCAGTCCATAGACCAGACAGAGAACAGCAGGGGACAATCTTCTTCCTATAAGAAAAATGAAAGCCCTGCCCCCCTTGACAAGCTTTTCAGGTTTTTCCCTCATCTTAATTGAAGATTGTCCCTCTCTGCAGTCTACCTGGGCACCTTCCTTCTGTTCTGGCTGAGCAGTGTTACAACAGTAAAAGGGGTGGGAGGGGGACACTGTCATTGAATTACTCTTGAGCTACAACTCTAACAGAATTGAAATAACACTCTCCAAAGTCCAAATACTATGATGATTAATTACAGCTACTTTTATTATGAAACATTACTATCCCTTTAAGGGATAGTAATGTTTCACAAAAAACAGCAGCTCCAGTTAATCTTCATAGAATTTGGGCCATGGAGAGTGTTATTTCAATTCTGTTAGAGTTGTAGTACAAATGTAATTGAATGATAAAGTATCCCCCTCCCGTCCCTTTTCCCTAGTGTAAGCTACCTCCCCTCAGATGTGGAATCTGGTCACTTGACCAGACAGATTGCAGCAAAGGACAATCTTCTTACTGTTATTATAAGAAAAACCTTGCCCCCTTCACAGGTTTTTCAGTTTTTTCCTTATGATCATTGAAGGTTGTCCCTCTCTGCGATCCATCCAGACAGCCTTGCAACTCTGAGGTGAGCAGTGTTACATCTTTCTTTCTAGTATTCAAAGGAGTTTAAGATCACAAACAACATCCTTTCTGACTGTACATATTCTGAAAGTACAAAATACACATCACCTTTTTTTTTTTTACATTTCATCTTTATTTATTTTTAATTTATGTCCCTCACAAAGGAAGCCTGAAATTACTGTTACCAGTGAGCTTTCTATCCGGGCCTATGAGACCATGGGATAGTCATACAGTGACAGAAAATAGTCTAGACAATTTATCTTCCCTTCTAATGCATTGCGTACCCCTCTGGCACTTGAAGGGTTAATTTCTCCCCTCTGTTGCAGTTTGCTTGCTCCTGAATTGCAGCTTGTTTGCTTAGGGCAGCTGTGGCCAAAGTGAATTATCCAGCTGCTGAAGCTCCCATCATCCCCTGCTACCCAACTGTAAGGTTCCGTTGATCCACCAGCAGACATATTGTCTGACAGTCCTTTCATTGACTGTGATCCAGCTTAATTGTTATCAGAGAGCTCCACACTGAGCAAGGATTCAGCAGGTTGGATGGGCTGCACTGAAAGGGGCTTTGTGCATCTGGCCAAGGACTCATGTCCCGGCTAACGAGTACAGATCCTTCAGCTGCCTTCTCTGGATGTGCTTGGAAAATAAAATGGGGCTACTGTATAACGACAAGGGTGGAGAAATTCTTGGGCAAGGAAACTGGACTGTAGGGGGACAAACAAAAACATTTCCCATTGCTTTAAATGGAAATTTAATGTGTTGTGGGTTTGAACATCTCCCTGGCACTCAGAAGGTTAAACAATGTCAGAGAAGTCTCTATTGCAATGTGTTGGAAACCTTTCTAGGATGCAAGGGGTTAAAGGCACACATTTAAAGTAAAAGAACGATAACAGCTAAAAATAAAATGAGTTTATCTACACTTAAATCCCGTTCACTTCATGCTAGGACCCTGTAAAATACATCTGTGCTCTGAGGCCTAAGATCCGGCCTTACAGATGTGGTCTGAGGAAGCAGTCATTCCTGCCTTTTGCAGGCCTCCCATTGATTGCTAAGGATTATACAAGATAACAGCCTTTCTGAATACAAGAGCAATGGGCACTAATCACAAGCAATTTCAATCTTCAGCTCATATTTCACAATACAAATATTAAATAAATAATATTACTGGCTGGCAGCCACGTGAACGGGCCATTCATTGGATGTTGCGATGAGGATTTCAACCTCTGATGTAGCTCATCTTAAAGGCCTCTGTGCAGATACGCTCCGCTGCATCTACGCTGCATTCAGTTCAGTGAAGATGCAATTTGCGGTTACCTGCACGCCAGGCAGTGGCTGCCAATGTGAAAGGACCCATAATCCAGCAGTTTAGCCTTCAGTACAAGGGACATAACCAATGCACCACCGCTGTATTGTGTCACCAAAGTAAACAGAGCCTTACTGTCCAGCTCACACAGTTCATTTATGTAATAAAAAAAGTTTAGTGAGTGATGCGACTTCCTTTACAAACAAAGTACTGAAACATCTGTTTTTCTGAATGGAAAACAATTCCAGGGCCTGACACCAAATAAACATTTCCAGGGTACATGGATAAATACAGATAATCCGTATTCTATGGGCTGATCTGTGTCCCCATTTGACCTATATGTAAAAAGGAGTAGTTCTGCACTGTATTTATGGCTAAGAAGGCATCTCCCAACACTCTGCATTACTAGAGCACACCTCCCAACATTTCAAATGGCCAAAGAGGGACACTTCTGACTTAGGTGGCGTTTCTGGGGGCGTGGCTGATAGGCGGGGCATTTCCAAGAATTTTTAGGTTACTTCTTGACCTATCTGCACCTCTTTGTGTAACTGATTAATGATTTAGAACAAGACCAGAGTATTTTAATTACACAGATTCATTTATAAACACATATATTGAAGATTAACAGCATATTTATGTGAGTTTTATTGCTGTGGAGCAACACACCACACAGTCCGATCTCCTAAAAAGAGGGACAAAAGGGTAGAAAAGAGGGACAGAGGGATTTGGGTCTCAAAGAGGGACACTTGGGAAGTATGCTAGAGTGCTGAAGAGGGAGCTCAGCTGCTAGATGTCTTTGCCGAAGAAGGCACAGACCTCAGCTAGTTGTGGGCATCAGGCGCGGGGGGGGGGGTTGCAGGGGGCGGCTGGGCCCCTGGATTGACAGGCTCGCTCTCAGGTGTGACCCCTATTGTTACTCCACTGCATTGGGCTTATTTAGCCGGCCAATGGGATACTGGAAAAATTGGTTATGGATAAAAGGTTATAGTCCAGGCATAGACAAAAATGTGTTGGATAGTTCATTACCATACAACTGGCAAAGGGCTCCGCAGAAGGCTATGTGAGTTTATATGTTGCAAAGTAAAGCTGTATCATCTCACCCATACACTGGTGTGTGTGTGATTATTTATGGGTTATCCCGAATATCTAAGATGTGTTTATCCACCCTGTCCTCAACTATCCCGCTCTGTGCGCGTGCCATATTCACGAAGAAGAAAAGGTTAAATTCTGTAGCAAACCAACTGTACTACAGGAGAAAATGGCAATTCCCATTGATTTAAGTGGGGGTTTTAAATGCCTTGAATGCTCCAAAATGCCTTTGAGACCTCTTCAACATTCAAGGAGTTGAAGACACTTTAAAATTACATCAATTCTCATAGATTTAATGTGCCCCTTTCGTGAAACTGGTTTTCTCCAGAACTGCATCTTTTTAGATTATAAAATACGGTCCTTTGCCTCATCTTATCCATTTTGAAGGTCGTCTTAATGATCTAAGTATGTGGAAGATCAAGACAAGAGCCTTAAGACTCTACAAAATGAGTGACAGAAAGGAACAAGACTATCGGCAGGGCTTAGAGACAAGTCACTAATGAATCTCATTTGCTGACTCCAGGGCTGTGCTAGGGGCTATCAATGTAGGGGAATATCGTACTTCCTGACATGAAGATACAAAACATTTCGCACACCGGCTGCAAGCACTTTACAGGCAATTAAATGTGGGAAGGGTTATTTTTAGTATGCCGTCTATCAGAGTGTTATTCACACAGGCCTACAGCACTACCGCAGTGACCCATCAAGTCTGTTTCTCTTTGAAGATGATGGAAATGAAACAGAGCTGTTATTCAACATTTTGGGTCATATGTATAAAATTGTATGTTAAGCCCTTAAAGCGGAACTAACACCGCTAACAAACGTTGTCTTTAATAATTCCCTGTCTGGCGACTAGCTGCTTAGTAGCGCTAGTCGCCAGAATTATTACCTTTTTATGGAGAAATATGCAGTCATCCTCGGCTGACAGGCAGGATGGAGCGCGGACATTTTGCCGTAGTGACGTCCGCGCACCTGCGCGGTCAGTCCCAGAAGGCTGTAGGAGGCGTTGCTAGGAGCCATTTGGCTCCGGAAGGGACTGACAGCGCAGGCGCGCGGACGTCACTAGGGCAAGATGTCTGCGCTCCGTCCTGCCTGTCAGCCGAGGATCACTTTAAATTTCTCCATGAAGAGGTAATAATTCTGGCAACTAGCGCTACTAAGCAGCTAGTCGCCAGATAGGGAATTATTAAAGACAACGTTTGTTAGCGGTGTTAGTTCCTCTTTAAGGACCACTTAAGCACTGCAAAACCCACTGGTTTTTAAAGGGTTAAAATGACAGTGAAGCTCCTTTTTTTGGCTTTACATTTACAACAAGCACACAAAATGCAAGGTCACACTCACCATGTTAAAGAATTTCCTGCAAACCCACCTGCTAAAGGAGTGATCTCAGTAGCAATGTTCTCTTTGTGCACACCAATAGTCATATCAAAATCATTCTGAACTTCCCATTACACAAGCCTTGCACCTGAACGTATACTCCTTCTATCCCTCCCAAGTGCTCCTCTTTAGTCGGGACAGTCCCGCTGAGGCCCAAATCCCTCTGTCCCTCTTTCCCACCCTGTAGGGTGACCATGTGTCCCAGATTTCAGACGTGTGTCCCTTGTTCTGGGAAGCCCCCTTCTTTGACAAAACAAAGTCCCAGAATGAAGACTCTAGAAGGATAACTACCCATTGCCTACTGGGACACAAAGTGATGTCTCTGCTGGGCTACAAGAAAATGGCTTCCAAACAGAACTCTAATCCTGACATCAACTGAGAGCTGCAGTGCAATTTACTGTAATGGAAGTTTAAGGCATTGGCCTTGATGTACATTTTCTTGTAGCCCACCACAGGCATCACTTCCTGATGCAGCAGTCACTGGGGAGTTATAGTTGTTAGAATCCTGTGGTGCGCTCCACTCTCTGCAGTGTCCCTGAATGGCAAAATTGAAATGTGGTGTCACTCTACCACCCTGGTGTCCCTCTTTTTACATCAAACTGTGGGCTGTGTGTGTATATAAGTGTATCACACTGCTCCACAGCAATAAAACCTCACAATGTTTGTTTTACCCTTTCAGTGCCAGAGGGGTACGCAACTCATTGCAGATTACCTGATTACTGGTGGGTTTCCCTCTCTCCTTTCCCGTATCTGAAGCAGAGTGATCTGCAGTATATTATTAGAATATGGATAGCATTGGTCATCTATTTTTATCTTTATTGAGAATGTTCTTGTTATAAAATATGTATTAACTGGTTTCCATATGAAACGTTTGAGATTTTACAGTGATTTATTAGTGCTCATGTATTGACTATTCTGGAATCCATAAGCAAATTATATATAACTAGTTTTAAAGGCCGTGTACACGGGCCACAGTGCCACCCAGCAACCTCGGCTGGTGACCTGAGCCTCTTCTCACTGGCGGCGCTGCAGTAATGCACATGACTGCAGAGTGGGCCGTCTCTACTGCGCATGACGGCTTCTGACAAACATCCTAGTGAAATATAGTATAGGATGGTACATTTATTTAATCCTGCTTATTGTCATTCGCCAGTGTCAATCTGTCTTCCACTTGTGCTCAACAACAGTTTCTGTACACAATAGTTTCTAACAGTTGAGTTGCTGTGTTCAAGTGGAAGATTGCGTGATGGCCGATGGACAGAGACGAATTATAAGAACAGGTCATTGATTGTTCGATTATTGCTTGTGTATTGGATATATATCTTCTTTTTCTACGTTGTTGGGCCCTTCTACTTGACATGTATGTTTGATTCAAGTTAATGAAGACTTAAGGTAGTGATCACCTTAAATGTATTTAATTTTAATTGGATTCATTCATATTTCATGTGGAGAAGCTCATCAGTCCCAACCAATGGGTACTCAGATACCCATATAAATACTGTGGCTCTTCTTTTTACCCATAAATCTTTGATAAAGTGGCTTGTCGCTGCAAAATGTTTAAGAGAGTATTATATTGTTTTAGTTAATTATCTAACTTTTTATGAATACAATTTATTTTATTGGAACATTGTTGCAAGGAGAACAGCTGTGTGCTTCCCTGACAGGATAATGGATATATTCTCTGTTAGCGAGTTTGTCAGAAGCCCTGACCATCCTTAAATGTGAATGTACTTCCTGGTTTTTTTTTTTTTTTTTTTAATTTTCAAAGAACTTTATTAGAGTCCAATAATAATACAGACAGAGTTGTATAACAATTAGCATAGAAAATAAAAATTTTTACAGCAACAAAAACATTATGGGATGAGATTACACTGTATTTAGACAGAAAGATATCTAAAAGGTAAATTGGTGAGGTACAATGAACATATACAAAAGCATAATAGGAGAGAACGGTCAAATTGGCTGAGAAAGAAATGTTAAAGGATTCGGGAGCAAGTCCCGTCCAGTTGGTGTATCCTCTGATCAAGGAATCAAGGAAGAAGCAATAACAGGAACAAAAGGGTAAGGGAGAGGGGGAGATAAAAAAAGGGGGGGTCCCAGTGGTCCCAGGAAGGAATAGAGTCACCCACCCAGAGGTAAGAACAAGAATTGCAAGTAACCATGACTCAGGGCCGCATACTCCATGTACCAACGCCACAGGGGCAAGTTTATTGGTAGCCCATTTAGAAGAGTGTTCCGCAGTAGGTCAGTAGATAATATAGATATTTATTTATTCATTTAATGTACATATTATTATTATGGCTTGAGAGCAGAAGTGCGGAATTTTAGCCAAGAGGACCATGTTTCGTGGAAGAGTTGCAGCTTTCGCGTAGCAAGTGCATGCATCCTCTCCATTTTCGCCACTAAGTCCACTCTTTCTTCCCACAGAGAGAGGGTAGGAGTGAAATCTTGCTTCCAATGTTTGGGAATAAGGTAACGTGCAGCGTTAAGTAATATCGGGAGAAGTGTCCGAGAGGACGTTGGGAGTGGAGGAAGAAGATGCCTGGTGTAGGAGAACAAGCACAATAAAGGATCTAGAGAAAGAGATATATCTAGCAAAGAATTGATAGCCGCAGCAACGGATCTCCAAAACGAGCTAATACGGGGGCAAGACCACCAAATATGGGAGAGAGACCCTTCCTGGAGGGAGCACTTCCAACAATTCCGCGAGGAAGAAGGATTAATTATCGCCAGATAGTTGGGGGTTCTATGCCGGCCTGTAATGAGTTTGTAATTCAATTCCCTGGAATATGTATCACGGT
Source organism: Rhinophrynus dorsalis (assembly GCA_037306005.1). NCBI lineage: Eukaryota > Metazoa > Chordata > Amphibia > Anura > Rhinophrynidae > Rhinophrynus > Rhinophrynus dorsalis. Next base: position 603,037,850 of record CM074719.1, read on the forward strand.
GGTAAGTATATATAGAGCAAAAAATGAACGACCATGGAGTCATATCCAAAAGGAGGGACAATTCTGATTCCCATCTAGCAATAAAGTATGGTTTAGTGGCAATCGCATCAGAAATGTACTTCCTGTTTTGATACCTGAAATATAATTGATGAGCTTTATTTGGTGCCCTCTCTTAAACAAGTATGGAGACGTTAAGCAAAACAAAATACGGCATTTATTTCTACATTAAAATCACGTTCAGATGGCATACCACATTTACCACTGTGACACTAAAGTATAGCCATGTTTCTTAAATGTAACAGGAGCCAGGTGACCCTTGTGGTCCCTGACCATCATTGTAGCCACATCCGGCAAACGGGTAGCTGTGCCAATCCAGTCCACCTATCCAGAGAATGGGAGTCGAAGGGGACTCTTTGGACCATTCAGGCAATGAGGCACGCCAGCTAGGAGATCCAACAAGACACACACTTTATTTGGGAGCACAGGGAACATTTGAAGGGCTGGAATTCTTAAAGTAACAAAACTATAATTTAATCTTGCTGCCCACATTTTGAAGTCAGAGAGTTGGGGGAACACAAAGAACAGTTTACTATTGCCTCGCCGATCTCCAGCCAACGGGGATCAGAGTGACAAGAGTAGACAATTGGCGACCAATCAGCAGGCCGCCTACTTGTTGAACAGACCCAGGCAGCAAACAGCAACCAATCAGTGAGCCTATCTAATTTGAACTGGTGAAAATACATTCAACACAAACACATGGGGATATACAATTAATATAATACTGTGTTTAACATACACAAATGTGAACAAACAGTAGACCTAACACTTGTGGGTAACACATAGGTATGTAACGGACAAAACATCTGCTAATTTGCGTTTGCTGAGATTTAACCAATTGTGTGCCAGAGGGGTAGGTAACACATTGTGAAGCGATGCGTTGGCTACCCCTCTGGCACTCAAAGGGTTAACATTACACCAAGGTTCTCTGCTGAAAAGAAACCATGAAGTAATTCCGGAGCAAACCAACTACACCATAAGGGGATTAAAGAGAAATCCCTACAGATTAAAATGGGCTTTTAACCCACTGAATTATCCAATGCCTTGGAGATCTCTAGCATTTAATAAGTTAAAAGCCCCTTTTAAATCTATGGGAATTTGGGATTTTTGTTTTAATTGTACCCTGTGCTGCTGTAGCTTTACCCCCGCAATTGCACAATTTTTATTTTTAAAGGGATAGGGTTTTCATTGTTCTCACAGTAAGAAGATTGTCCCTTGCTGTGATCGGTTTGTTCTGTGGACTGGATTCCACATCTGAGGAGAGGTGTCTTACACTAGGTAAGGGGGAGGGGGATACTTTATCAGTCAATTACTCTTGAACTACAACTCTGACAGAACTGAAATAACACTCTCCATGGCCCAAATACTATGAAGATTAATTGGAGCTGCTGTTTTTGGGAAACAAAACCACAGACCATTTTTTTTCTTTCACAATCTGATTCAGGGCTCCCTGAACAGCGTGCTGGGTGCAACCCTGAATTCCATGACGTACATGTATGTCCTGGGTCCTTTAGGGACCGCAACCTCATGACATACATGTCTGTCATGGGTCGTTAAGGGGTTAAAGAAGCTTAAACTAAAGTATTACTATCCCTTTAACATAAGGTCCAAGTTCCACTTAGTAAATGAGAACAAATTGCCAAAAGTAACAAATTAGCAGGGGTTTTTTTTGGGGGGGGGTTTTTTTTTTTTTTTGCATTTACTTCAAAATCAGAGCAATCTATGATTTAAACCTTTGAGTGACAGAGGTCGATGCCTCTCTGGGAGTCAAAGGGTTAATTGTGGTTGGCCAGCCTACATAAGCAAAATGATTACTTTTTTAAATTTTATAAATATCAATAAAAGACAAATAATTTTTTTTTTTTATTGTGTCGTTTATATTTTAACCCCTTAAGGACTATGTGATGTACTATGACCGTCACGGTCCTTAAATACTTAAGGACCAATGATGATCATAGTACGTCACATACTTTTGATTTACAGTGATCCACCAGGAGCGCTGTAAGTAAAAATGGGGCCTAAAATTGCCCGGACTGGTGTGATCTCTTTCAGGTCACAAAGCGGCGTGCCGATACACGCAACAGGTCACATGTACCGGCGCGTCGGCAAGGATCAAAGCGGTCCTTATGGGACAGAAACATCCCAGGACTGCTGGTCCTTAAGGGGTTAAGACTGTTTTTTTTGGAGGCAACGGGCGTGATTTGTATTTCACCCTTTGAGTGCCAGAGGGGTATGCCACGCTCACTCAAAGGGTTAATGATGACTAACAAATAGTTAGAACTCGCTAACTTTTTGTTCAATAACATTTTTATGAAAATATTTTCGATTTACATACATTTGAGTACAAAATTAAAAAATCTAAACAAAACACTTTTTTTTTTTTTTTTTAACGTGGCCCAAGACACTTAGAAAGAAATCAAAGCAATTTCATGTGACCTTCAACTGACCTTTGTAGTGTCATCATGTGACCGCTGGTACCGTTTCCACCGGCAGCCATAGATTCCGGTCAGGCATGATAAACATAACTGAGGCTCGTAGTACTGTAGTGGTTGGTGTTTTACCATACTCTCGCCAGCTCTTCAGCAGGTAGTTATCAAAACCCCATCAGGTCCTGTGCACCCTGCAAATGAAAGAAGGACATATTAGCACTTTTAAATAGGAAACTGGCATATTAGCACCTTCAGAGGTTAAAACGAGACATAAAAATGTTAACAGACTTAAAGGGATAGTAATGTTTCATAATAAAGGAAGGAAAGGTGGCAACCCTATCTGTGATCCATCTGGACAGTCTTGCTGCTATGAGGTGAGCAGTGTTACATCAGTAAAAGGGGCGGGAGGGGGATACTTTATCATTCAATTACTATTGAACTACGACACTGACAGTATTGAAATAACACTCTACATGGCCCAAATACTATGAAGATTAATTGGAGCTGCTTTTATTGTGAAATATTACTATCCATTTAATGTTTCACTTTCTGTTTTATCTTCATCTAATAAATTTCCATTGTGTTGCATGGGATTTTTGTTGACTATGCAGAACGGCTGCTTAAATCACAAAGTTAAAGAGTCAGTGAACCCCAGGTATGAGATAAAAAAATTAAAAATGTTATATATAGCAAAACACACACACTTATTGGAAATATGGTGCCAATACTCCACAGAATCCCAAAAAAAGTACTGAAATACTAATAGAGATTAACAGGACAAAAACACTAAAATAACAGAAACCATAATCAAAGGAGAGTGCTTTTATACTCTACAGAAAAAATTTATACTAAACTGTATCATGTACATTTAATAGTAATAAACAGGTTTAAAATAACATTGGATTAAAGCACGATACATTAAAAGTCCCAAATATTGGAAAAAAAGGCCTTAATAAATATTAAAGGGATAGTAATGTTTCATAATAAAAACAGCTCTAATTAATCATCATAGTATTTGGACTTTGGAGAGTGTTATTTCAATTCTGTCAGACTTGTAGTACAAGAGTAATTCAGTGATAAAGTATCCCCCTCCCTCCCCTTTTACTGATGTAACACTGCTCAGCCAGAGCAGAAGGGAGGTGCCCAGGTAGACTGCAGAGAGGGACAATCTTCAATTAAGATAAGGGAAAAACCTGAAAAACTTGTCAAGGGGGGCAGGGCTTTCATTGTTTTCATATAAAGAAGATTGTCCCCTGCTGTTATCTGTCTGGTCTATGGACTGCGTTCCACATCTGAGAAGAGATGGCTTACACTAGGTAAAAGGGGCGGGAGGGGAAACTTTGCTTGTAAATATCTCTTAAACCATAAAGGTTTGAGAGATAAGACTTATATCGTTCTTCATGTTTTTTTAATGCCTACAAAATAAAATAAAGATAAAACAAAGTATTACTATTCCTTTAAAATCTACACAGATTTGATTTCATTAAATAAAGTGATATCCCCAACAAATTTAAAAAACAACAGCTCACAATTCCATATGATCTAGTACTGTGTGTGATCCAGATGCAGGGAGTGCAGTGGTTCCTGCTATCTAATCAACACCAATTTACTGCTTATTTACTGCTCGATTCTATTACCCACGCAAAAACCGGCGTTACATGAAAAACAAGTAGCGCAAATTTTGCAAATATGTGTTATGTCGGTATTCTATTGCAGAACCACGGTAAAACAAAACTGGCGTAGACATCACTTTTCAGAGTAGTAACAAAACTGGCGCTGTCTGCTTTTTTCCGACTACCGCCTACAAAAAACACGCAAAATGTAAAAGTCCAAGGAAACAGGCGGACATATGACGGCAGAAAGATCAAGTTCAGTGTTAGATGTGTTCTCCACATAAGAAAATCTGACAGTGTCCCCCCTCAACATATTAACACCCCCTTTTAAAAGTCGACTTGCAGTGCTTTCTTTCACCACATTAATCCGACAAATATTGTTCATAGTCAACAATTAACCCATCCACTTCCAAATCCGACTTACAGTGCTTTCTTTCACCATATTAATCCGACAAATATTGTTCAGTCAACAATTAACCCTTCCCCTTCCAAATCTGACTTACAGTGCTTTCTTACACGATATTAATTCGACCAATATTGTACATCCGACATTTTAAACCCCCCCCCCTTGAAGAGTCGACTGCAGTGCTCCCATGACTCTTTCACCATTTTTATCCTCCTATTATATTCGACATGCCCTTGTATTTTGTACTGCAAGATTAACTAGAGAGGTATTGTAATGTGTTTGCTACCCCTCTGGTACTCATAGGGTTAATAGGCAACCTGTATATGTATAAAAAAAAAAAATTTTTATTATATAGGTAATTTGTGTGAAAATGTAATTAAATATTTAATTTATGTGTAACAATGATTTTCTTTTTTTTTTAATTACATATGTAATTTGTATTAAAAAAGTACTTCAGACCTCAACAGGAGTATCGTGACCCCTTATGACACCCCCCTAGCATGGTGGCGACAATTGCCCCCTTTATTAATTAAAGAACATATAACCTATGTGAAAGAGCACATAACCTCTGTTTCAGTCTGCCCGCGGCACGGACAGTCTGTACTGCGCACGACTGCAGCGTGCACAGCCGACTGTACTGCACATGACAGCTTCTGACAAACATACATTTAGCAAATTATTATATAGGATATATTATATATATATATAAATATATTTATTAAGATACCTAGGCAAATCATGCCAAAACAGATGGACAGCAAAAATGCTGTAAATATGTTCAGCCTCCAGGGTAAAAAAAAAAAAATTCTTAAGTCTCTGGTATTGAAAGGGTTAAGCTTGTGACAGGTCCACTTTAAGATTAATAAAATGAAGATGCCTTTTTGGAGCAATTGTCCGTCCTAGAACACGGTTTATAAAACGTACATAAACTCCTAAGGTACTGAGAGGAATCAAATGCCTTGCTTTGAAATGCATTGATGAAATATCTAGGATGCAAAGGGTAAACTACAACTTTATCAGTTTTTCTTTTGTGTGTAGCACTCACTGACAATGTGGGATTGAGGGATAGTGCTATCGCATTGTGTGGGTATGGATTTTAATACAGATGCCTGACTGATTAGTGCCGTTTTCAGAGTGGGGGATTAAGTAGGTGAATTAAAAGGTAAATCCATTCTTAACCTTAGCAGAGAATGGTCATTCCCTTTGATGACTTGTAAAGGACACGACCTCCATTCAAAACCTTTAAATTAAACCGAAAACAAACATTAATCAGCTTTTATATTGAAGGTCAAAGACAAGGGAGCGGTAAACGTTATAAGAAAAAACAAATTGTATGACTTTTTTAGGTTGAATAAAGCAATGGTACTCTCACTGCGAGTAGATGCATACTCCAGAGTTATTATAGTTTAAATTATTTTTTTTCATACATTAACAATGCCCTTTAGTGGCTAGATTTGAATTAGTTGAATTCTGTTGGACAGCTGAGTCACTGACAAACAGTCCTCCATAGAATGTGATAAACTGCTGAGTCACTTCCTGGTAGGTTGAACTATCAGGAAGTAATGACCTTCTCTCAAGTTTTGAATAAAACTAGACTGCAGTGAGTGTACCATTTATTTACTCTGCAGGAAAAGCCTTGTAACATATAGGTTTTCAAAAACGGTTACTGCTCCTTTTAATGGGCTTTTTAAAAGGACAGTAATGTCCCATAAAAAATGCTTAGAGTTTTGTAGAGGTTCAAAAAATAAACTATATGCCACAAGTTCTCTCTCTCAAACCACTATGGTTAGAGAGATATAGGGATTCAAAGTTCCCCCCTCCCTCCCCTTCTCCTTATGTCAGTTGTAAAGCTGACAGCAGGAAATTTAAGTCGTATGACTCAAGGAGGCTCTTCAGCAGAGCCGAAATAGTGTTATTTAAAAATAATCACTTCATTGGAACGGTCTACAAAGTGTGCTTGCAAACCAGGCACACTTTTTAGACCAGTGGTTCTCAACCTTTTTAGTGCCGTGAACCTTTGATGAAATTTCCCAAGTTGTGGCGACCCCTAACAGTAAAATTATTTTCGTTGCTCCTTCATTGCTGTAATTTTGCTACTGTTATGAATCGAAATATAAATATCTGATGGTTTTAGGCGACCCCTGGCAAATCATCATTCGACCCCTGAAGGGGTCCTGACCCACAGGTTGAGAACCTCTGTTGTAGACCTTTCCAATGAAGTAATTCTTTTGAAATAACGCAGTTTCGGTTCTGCTGCACAGCCGCCGGTGCCAGCGCTGACGTCAGGAGAAGGGGGGGACGGAGGGGGAACTTTGAATGTGAATATCTCTCAAACCATAGTGTTTTGAGAGATAGGATTTGTGACTTTTTTTTTTAAACCTATACAAAACTCTAAGCATTTTTATGGGACATTACAGACCCTTTAAATGGGAATTATTCCTTAGGAATAAGTGGCTCTTAATTTAACACATGTAGGGAGATGCATTAAGGTGTGATAAGGAGGTTATAAGAGATAACTTATCCACAGATATCACTTCTCCAGTTTCTGTGTTATTCTAGGCAGCCTATACACGAAGATCTATCAAGCAGGAGAAATTTTAGTACATAGATTCCAACAGGAACTGGAGAACTGATATGAGTGTAGAAGTCCCCTCCTCTTTATCACAGCTTAGTGCATCACCACCACTGACTTACCTAGACGGAAGTCCTTCATACCGCAGTCAGGTGCATCCATCTAAAAATGTTAGCATTGTATCTGAATTTTACTGTATATAGTCATACCTCCCAAGTGTCCCTCTTTAGGAGGGACAATCCGTCTTTTAGACCTAAATCCCTCTGTCCCTCTTTTCCACCCTGATGTCCCTCTTTTTAGGAGATCAGATTGTGTGGTGTGTATATAAGTGTATACAGCAATAAAACTCACATTATTGTTTTTTTAAATGTCAGTATATGTGTTTATAAATTAGTGTGCTTAAATAAAATACTTTGGTCTTGTTATAAATCATTTATTAGGTTACACAAGGAGGTGACAATATGTCATGAAATAGCTTAAAAATTCCTGGAAATGCCCCGCCCATAGCCACGCCCCCAGAAACACCCCATAAAACACAAGTGTCGCTCTTTGGCAATTTGAAATGTTGGGAGGTATGTATAGTTAACGTTACAAAGCAGTGCGTTGCGCACCCCTCTGGCACTCAAAGGGTTCAAATCTGTCTCTAGGTCACAGCTTTCCACAGCAAACAATGGGTTTAAATAGTTCTAAATGGCTTGTAAGGGACACGAGATCATTTCAGATTTTTAACAAACAGTAGATTATAAATTAGATTAAAAAAAAATTATATCTAGAAAAGTATCTCAAATGTGTCCTCACACAAGTCTTTACAGCAGTGTATGCTTCCTGGATATCCTCAACTGTGCACAGGCTGATATCTCATTAGCACAGGAGTCAGAATAACAGAGCCACAAACTGATTCACCTGTGATCATGAGAAGACATCCAGAAAGCGTGAACCACTGGGCGGCTTCAGGACAGGTTGAGAAACCACTGGCATTCCAGAGAACTCTCCAGATTTGCCCTGGAGACACCAGTTTTTTTGTAGTGAATCAGCGGGCCTCTGGGTCAGAAGCGGATTATTCGGTGGAGGGGAGTTTCTTATGAAAGTCTGCCCACTTCTGCTCCTTCCCAGCCTGTTCCTCCCACTTCTCCTACCCACCCTGTTCCTCCCACTTCCTTTCCACCCTGTACATCCCGCTTCCTGCCCACTTCTCCTCCTACCCACCCTGTTCCTCCCACTTTCTTTCCACCCTGTTGCTCCTGCTTCCTGCCCACTTCTCCTCCTTCCCACCCAGTTCCTCCCGCTTCCTGCCCACTTCTCCTCCTTCCCACCCAGTTCCTCCCGCTTCCTGCCCACTTCTCCTCCTTCCCACCCAGTTCCTCCCGCTTCCTGCACACTTCTCCTCCCCACCCAGTTCCTCCCGCTTCCTGCCCACTTCTCCTCCTTCCCACCCAGTTCCTCCTGCTTCCTGCCCACTTCTCCTCCTTCCCACCCAGTTCCTCCCGCTTCCTGCCCACTTCTCCTCCTTTCCACCCAGTTCCTCCCGCTTCCTGCTCACTTCTCCTCCTCCCCACCCTGTTCCTCCCGCTTCCTGCCCACTTCTCCTCCTTCCCACCCAGTTCCTCCCGCTTCCTGCCCACTTCTCCTCCTTCCCACCCAGTTCCTCCCGCTTCCTGCTCACTTCTCCTCCTCCCCACCCTGTTCCTCCCGCTTCCTGCACACTTCTCCTCCCCACCCAGTTCCTCCCACTTCCTGCCCACTTCTCCTCCTTCCCACCCTGTTCCTCCCACTTCCTGCCCACTTCTCCTACCCACCCTGTTCCTCCCACTGTTGTGGACCTGGGGCTCTGGTAGACTAGCTATTATACTGACTGCAGGAGTGAGTCAAGCATCCGCTTTCTCCATACTGACTGCGGGCGTTAGTCAGGTATCCTCTGCTACATTTCTGACTGCAGGCTTGAGTCAGGTAGCCTCCTCTCTACGTCTGACTAAGACCCTGTGTTCCTGTTCCGTTCCAGTTCCTGCTCTTGGTTCCAGCAGAGACTACCAGTGGCTGAGGCCTAGTCTTTAGCAGTGTGGTCTTCCTTGGCAGCTTACTATTGCTGATAGTAGCACTTGCTGGCTGTGACCCCCTGTGTGTTCCTGCTGTTTACTTTGTGTGCTACTTTATTGTATATTAATAAATTGCATTTTTACTATACCGTACTGGCTCTTGAACGTTTCTGGGGAAACGTGACACCTTCCCACCCTATTCCTCCCACTTCCTGCCCACGTCTTCTTCCCACCTTGTTCTTCCCACTTCTCCTCCTTCCCCAGCCTGTTCTGCTCACTTCCCACCCACTTTATTTCAAACCTTGTTAAGTGCCGTCCTACTCAAGATTAAGCCCCACCTCTTTGTGACACAAATCACATCATTTATATCCTCCCACCAGCACCACAATTCCCCTTTGGGGACTACAGAAAAGGTTTCCAGGTATGATTACTAACATATAGATATCATTAACAATCTGGAAAAGTCAATCACTGTTAAATTAAGAGCCACTTCCAAGGTTAACTTCCTCTAACCATTTGAATGCTAGAAAGGGCTTCGCAATGCATTGGAGATCTTTCTAGGATTCAAATGGTTAAAAGTTAAATTAAAATCTATGGGATTTTGAGGAATTTTCATTTAGATAGAATTGTTTCCGTTCATCTTAGTCAATCAGTCTGTCTTAAGAAGGGCCTGTCTCATTACCTACTGTTACAGTATTGTGCCTCAGGGCATCAATACACATTCTAAGATCACAAGGGAATTCTTCAATTTAGAAGAGAAAATAAAAAAAATGTCAAGGAATAAAAAGGAGCAATGATCTGAACTTAAAGACAGATTACATCATTTTGATTCTGAATCAAGGTTTGTTGCTTTAGGCTATGTGAAATTAACTAAGCAATTCCAGGTTGGATTCCAACTCGATGATTCCATCTGTGATTTCAACTCAATGAGTCCATCAAATGTCCATCTCTATGGCTGTGACATGTGCAGTTCTCTCTTAGCATGACCTTTGAGGCCTCTGTCACATGCGAAGGCTGTAGGCCTTAATGAGACAGTCGGGAGAGTGTGGGAGTGAAAAGGTTAACAATACCAGACCCCTGGTTACCCGTTACTATTCCTAGCAACCACCACATTAACCCCTGAAATCCCTCCTGAACTATCTCCCCAGTACTACAATTTGCTGCCACCACCATGACTTTATATCTGGGTGTCTTAGGTTACCCCAAACACAACAGAATTACAGTATAAAATCACCTTAATAATCAGACATATATAATTAACCCTTTAGTAGCATGTTCTAGCTGAGCTTCCTTCAGAGTAGTGAGTTCATATTAGAGAACAGAGACAAGAGCTGATTAATTGAACATTTGATCTGAAAAAAAGGCTTCACAGTGCCGGTTACAAAAATGCAGAAATAAAGGACATACACAAATAAAGATTACACATAAGCAAAACAGTCCATAAAATAAAATGGGAAAAATACAAGAAATCCTTAAATACAATTATGGGTATTTTAAGAGTCCTTGCGGGAACGTCAGATGGTATATCCCCCTTCAGTTGTTACAAAGAAATTCACTGTTTTATCCAAAAAACATATATTAAATAGTTTCCACAGTTCCTTCTAAGAGGCCAACCCCCCCCCCCCAGGGTGTTACGTGGGAGGGTCAGGGGTTTGGCTTGACCGTTTACAACCCACTCAATCAGACCTGTCAGAGATGTTACTGGAGAGTTCTACCTGAAAAGTCATAAGGCTTCCCAAAACATGCAACACACAGCACACCTCTATAATGTTATAATATTCATATTCTTCATATCTGTGTGAATATCTGAACACCAAACATGCTGGTCTAACTGATTGCAAAGTGGTTATTCTTAACTCATATCAGGAACGCCTCCCCCTGGCATGTTTAGTACCCACAACAAGGGTAGAACCTGGGCATTCTGAATATATATTTGTATTGAACCATTTTACACTGTATATACATGTTCTCCCTAGTTCATAATATTTGACTGTCCTCTGGGTGAACTCCATCAGAGCAAAGGGTCCAATATAGTTTATGACACTCTGTTCTGCTCTGACGATGCTCTTTCAGTTTCTGGTGATGTTATCTACTTAGCTAATTTTATGGCCTAGGACTGGTGCACTTTGAACAACAAACAAACAAATTATACAACCCAGAGGGCCAACTCATGCCTTGGCATGACAGCCTCTGGCTAAATTGTGGGTATCTTATTGAAAAGTTGCCTACTATTTGGCAACCAACAAAACAGCGCATTTAAAATCTTACCTTCGTGAAAAGAGCGACATCAGAATGTCACCACATCAAAAGGGCAACATTCTGATGTCGCATGCTGCAGTGTTCGCCAAACAGAGGTCAATATTTCTAGTCTGCTTTACTTTGTACCCTGAAAGTAGTGCTGCCTCACTGTACCATGCAATAGCATGGCTTCACTTTGTAACCTGCTGTAGCAGTGCTTCAATTCATACTCTGCAATAACACTGCATCACTTCATACCCTACATTAGCGCAGCTTCAATCCGTACCCTACAAAAGCACTGCTTCATACCCTATACGTCGCCCGCTATGTCGCCACTATAGCGCAGTTCAAGAGAATAATAAGATAAGACTCACTCTAGCACTCAAGAGATTAAATTCCTATTCAAGACAATAGCGCTGATTAATAAAAAAAATTATAAGATGCTCACCTCCTCTTCCTTACTCTGTTTCTCCATCTGGATCTCAGTCTTCTCTTAGGTCTGACTCTCAGGAGGCAAAGTCGAAAGGCAAGCGGACCTGAGAGAAGACCGAGAAGCGGACCTGAGAGAAGACCGAGAAGCGGACCTGAGAGAAGACCGAGAGGAGGATCTGAGAGAAGACCAAGAGGAGGATCTGAGAGAAGACAGAGAGGAGGACCTGAGAGAAGACAGAGAGGCGGAGGGAGAGTCGGAGTAAGGAAGAGGAGAGGAGGTGAGCATCTTGAGTGCTACAGTGAGTCTTTTCTTATTACTCTCTTAAACTGCGCTACACTGCCAATCGTGTCAATCATGGCCCTGAAATACAGGAATCCATTTACAATCCTTTTAAGGTTAGTAGTCTATTTCTTTAGATATTTACGGAAAATCATAATGGCGATTGTGAACCCAGAAAAGCCTAACTCTGATTATATGATTACACTGATTCTTTACTGAAAATATGGGACTTTTGGGAACTCTGGGTGAGGCCCTCTGAAACAGTAGGCCCGGACATGCCCAGGTGTTTAAATGCCCCAGTCCTATTACAGCATGCTAAATCTTTACTGCATCAACGCAGAACAAAGCTTAGGCCGTTTTCACATGTGACTTGGCTGTCTCCATTTTAGCACAGACCAAGACATTCAGTCTTATTTACCTCCAATCTTTGGCATAACACCAGTAATCCCATCACAAGGAGGAATAAGATGGAGGTGCAATGGATAGCCAGCCCGCATGGGCATCAGCCATATGTGAATGGCTGACACCCAAGTCAGCTATTGTAGCAACACAAATTGCAGTATCACTTGTGTGATCAATCTTCACGGCAGTCCACTGGCCTTCATGTAAAGCAGTCATACTGTGATTTGGATATGCCATCACAGACTACATCCAGTCAATGTTGGTCTACATGTTTGGCTGGTGCCGACATGGACCCACCCCTTGAATAATCTAGCTGGAATTACCAGGGAAATTCAGGGCTTTGGGGATAAGTAACACAGTTAGCTTAAAGGGATAGTAATACTTCGTTTAACTTTATTTTATTTTGTAGGCATTAAAAAAACATGAAGAATGATATAAGTCTTATCTCTCAAACCTTTATGGTTTATGAGATATTCACAAGCAAAGTTCCCCTCCCCGCCCCTTTTACCTAGTGTAAGCCATCTCTTCTCAGATGTGAGTCTGGTTGTATGACAGTACAGATAACAGAAGGGGACAGTCTTCTTTGTATGAAAACAATGAAAGCCCTTCCCCCCTTGACAAGTTTTTCAGCTTTTTCCATTATCTTAATTGAAGATTGTCCCTCTCTGCAGTCTACCTGGGCATCTCCCTTCTGATCTGGTTGAACAGGGGGGGGATACTTTGTTTGTGAATATCTCTTAAACCATAAAGGTTTCAGAGATAAGACTTATATCATTCTTCATGTTTTTTTAATGCCTACAAAATAAAATAAAGTTAAAATGAAGTATTACTATCCCTTTAAGCAGTGCTGTTGAAGTTACCCATACGCATGCTGGCTTTAGAAAAATGTTGTTCCAATGTAGAGTACCTAAATAAAAATGTATCACCTGGAAACATTTTTTTTTTTTTTAAAGGGGACTAATATTATATAAATACGTGGCTCTTAATTTAATAGACTGACAAATATTCAGGTGTACTTTATACATTAGTTTGGTAAATCTACCTGTATATTTTTACATTACTTCTTCTGTTTCCTCAATATAGTGATCGCTACTGAAGTCTGCTTCTAGGTCATACCTCCTCACAGGCAACAATATTTTTGAATAGACCTGAGTGGCTCGTAAGGGACTCCAGTCTTCAGATTGTATAATGAAACAACAAATTAGAACAGTGATCAAACGCAAATAAAAACAATAAATAGAAATTACTGCTGGCATTGACCTGTCCAAATCTCCACTCCAATGTATTTCTAGACAGGCTCTTCTGTACAGGAACATGTCCATCCAAGAGGCTGGGGTTAACTCTTTGAATGCCAGAACAATGCTTTGCATACCCCTCTGGCATTCAAAGGGTTAAAAGATTTATTCTGCCCCACTGCTACCCCTTGGTGTGTCTGGCACAAAATGTGGAAACACATTTACTGAACTGAGGCTACCTAATGTATTTCGCCATCCACATGAGAACTGGCTTGCAACAGCAGTTTAAGGGCCACAGATTAACCACCCATGCTTTCCAGTTTGAAGCAAAGTGATGTGTATGAACCGTTACTGGAGCAACAAAAAAATAACTGCTCATTCATATTTGTTCAAGGCACAAGGCAGCACAAGCACTCTAAAGATTTACCCATCGTTCCCTCCCTTGAATGGATGCCTTAATTTCCATACAAATGACTCTGATAATTACATACAAATTCTCTCAGCTTTAAATTTACAACAGCTGCTGGGAAGTCACACCGGGGCTACTATCCATTTACCGATCAATTGCTGACACTCCAGGAATGAAAACGTATACTTCCCAAATCTCAAATGATTTCCATTGTAATGTTAATCCTTTGAGTGCCAGAGGGCTTCACAAAGCATTGCTTTGCAGTGCATTGCATATCATTCTGGCACTCATAGGGATAATACCTTGAATGCTGAAAAAGTCTCCCAACACATTGAGTTAACACTTCTGAGTGCCAGAGGGGTACGCCACGCACTGCACTGATTATATCTCCCATTGTAAATGGTTTTATGATGAGCTATATTTCTTTTAACATGAGTGACTATCACCTAACCCCTTAACGACCAGCGGTCGCGGGGTGTGTGGTCCTTTAAGGACCCGATAGGGAATTTCGGGGTGCCGTCCCACGTGACTGATCACGTGGGGCGGCATGCCAAACTGAGGGACTGAAAGATCGCTCCGGTCTTGAAGTGATCAAATTCAGTCCCTGGTATTACTCACCGCGCTCACTGTCAGGGACTGTGAATGCAGGAGCAGTGCAAGGATGTTCAGCTCAAAACATAGATCTAGCAGTATGCAACATTGTAACACTATCCCTGGAGCATACAGTGAGCAGAAAATAGTAACTCAATGAGCTCCCCAGTCAGGGATGTAAAAATGTAAAAGGGGAAGGAAAAAGTATAAGCAATTTGATTTAACAGTCTTAACAGTACTTAATATGTAAAGTCAAAAAGGAGGCAGTCCCTTTAAAGGGATAGTAATGTTTCATAATAAAAGCAGCTCTAATTAATCATCATAGTATTTGGACTTTGGAGAGTGTTATTTCAATTCTGTCATTGTAGTTCAAGAGTAATTCAATGACAAAGTGTCCTCCCGCCCCTTTTACTGATGTAACACTGCTCAGCCAGATCAGAAGGGAGGTGCCCAGGTAGACTGCAGAGAGGGACAATCTTCAATTAAGATAAGGGACAACCCTGAAAAACTTGTCAAGGGGGGCAGGGCTTTCATTGTTCTCATAGGAAGAAGATTGTCCCCTTCTGTTATCTGTCTGGTCTATGGACTGTATTCCACATCTGAGGGGAGGTGGCTTACATTAGGTAAAAGGGGCAGGAGGGGGAAACTTTATCCTTCAATTACTCTTGTACTACAACTCTGACAGTATTGCTATAACACTCTCTATGGCGCAAATACTATGAAGATTAATTGGAGTTGCTGTTTTTGTGAAACATTGCTATCCCTTTAAGGGTTTTATTCAAGACGTTAACCCTATGCATTGGATACCACTCTGGCACCCAAAGGTTTAACACTTTGAGTGCCAGAAGGGTACGGACATAGGCGTACCTGACCACATTGCCCCCAAACACTTCCACATTGCCTCCAATCGCCTCCACTGACACCCCCCATGCCCATCTCCTACCTCCCTGGTGGTCCAGTGACATGGCAGGTCTGTGCCTCCTTCTGCACAGACCTCTTTAGCTTGAGCTCCGGCGCAGGCCTCTCTTCAGTAATGCAGAGCGCTGGGAGATGATGACAATCTCCATGACATCTCCCAGCACTCCGCATTACTACTAGAGAACCGAGAAGGGAGCCTCATTTTCTAGAGGTCTGTGCGGAAGAAAGCACAGACCTCAGACATCAGCCGCTTGCAACGGGCGGTGGGGTTGCAGGGGGCAGCCGAGCCCCTGGAGTGGTGGGCTCAGTTGTAGGTGCAACCCCTATTGTTATGCCACTGGGTACGGAATGCATTGCTTTGCAATGCATTCCGTACCCCTCTGGCACGCAAATGGTTAAAACAAGTGCAGCTCTAGAGCAAGCTAGCTGTACTGTAGTAGCCATAAGACAAATCCAGTTCATTTAACCCTCTGAGTACCAGGGGGTATGCAACACAAGGGTATTTTAACCCCTTGAATGGTATAATGGCCTCCTATGTATTGCTAAAGGATTAAAAGGCCCAGTTCAATTCATGAGAATTTTGAGACAAGAACGTATCTGTCCCCCTGTGCAGCTATTGGTTTGACCCAGGATTGCACGTCTTCAGAGTCCTGAAAAAGGCCCAACAAACCAGCACGGCAATGAAAATTACCTGGAAATTAAACTCATCAATAAATCAATGCTGTTTTCTCTGCAGGACTCATTAAGCCTACTTCTGAGAATTTTTACTGCTAATTGGGATAATGGGTTTTCATAAAACCTGTTAGAGTGTATTAACACAAAATACAATAACCACCTTTCAGCTTGAGTGTATCACCATCAATGTGCAAACAACTCTGCTTTATGCAGTTCTGTTCATACCTGGGAACCTCTTGGTCTTAGCTTCCCGGAGGGGAGTCCTGTGATGCTGATGATATGAGAGAAATGACGCAATTTGCGTCATAAAAGGGGAATTTAATTGCGAGTGGGGGGAGGGACTTAAAAAAAGTTAGCTAGAATAACCTGGAGAAGGAGGAAAAGAGGCTGGGGAGTGGGAGGAACTCAATGGGAAGAGCGGATGTGTGCAGAGTTTCATCAGAAACTACCCAAATCCGGAGATTCTGCACCGGAGTCCCGGTAATTCAAAGTCAACTCCGGAGTCTCCAGGTCAAAACCAGAGAGAATTCCCAGCTATGGTTATATTGGCAATTCTCCAGGCTGCCTAAATAAGTCTTATTACAATGACATACCAACCCTGACATCAGTGGGGAATTTCTTATTTATGGTTGCTTTCTACTATTTGAACTACAATTGTACTAAAAAAAAAAAAGTGCTATACTAGAACTAGAGAACTTAGGCCTAAACTGCATTGCAGTTTGTGTCGCTGGATATACATCTCAAGTGCCCCTAGGCAAGGCGCCTTTACCCTAACCCCAACCCATAGCAACTCCCCTACTCCAGTCTCGTCTGCTAAATCCGGACATACAAAATACACTTAGGACTGTATTTAAGTGTTTGAGTGCCAGAGGGGTACACAAGCTGGTACAGTTTTAGACGAAACTCACCACCACTGGAAAAATCTGCCTCTGACCCTGGAGACGCAGTAATTATCTCTAAAAACCGAAGCCTCCGGGGCAGATGCGGATAGCTCCCAGGTATGAGCACCACGTGCAGTGGGCGGTGTTTGTGTCCTGTGGGCCTGCCAGCAAATGTCATGTCCACCTCCATGAAGAAGTAAGCTACTGAATCAGTGAGCAAGGAAACAATTCATAGGGATCATTAGGATTTTCTGGCCTTAGTAGGGTAAATGGGGGAAGGGGAATTATTAGGATATGTTACTCCCAATTTGAGGCTACGTTTCAGACTTTAGCCTCCAAATAAAGAATTGTTGTGGATGCTAGCTTGGAGCACATGGTATTTAAAATATTCTAGGGGCATTAGCTACATGGGTGTATCTGGTGTTCGCCGGGAAGCCTCACCACGAGTTCCCAAAAGTCCAAGTGTTCAGCAAGGAACCAATTTAATCCTATGATCATAGCTGGGAATTCTCTAGAGTTGTCCTGGAGACTCAGGTTTTGATAGTGCATTACCGGGTCACCGGGAGAGGGTCATTTTCTCCAGATGTGGGGAGCTTCCTTTGAAACTCTGCCCACTTCTTCTTCTTCTTCCCTTCCTGTTCCTTCCACTCCCTGCCCACTTCTCCTCCTTCCCTTCCTGTTCCTTCCACTCCCTGCCCACTTCTCCTCCTTCCCAGCCTTTTCCTTCTACTCCATGCCCACTTCTCCTCCTTCCCACCCTGTTCATCCCACTTATTCTTCTTCCCAGCCTGTTCCTCCCACTTCGCCTCCTTCCCCACCCAGCTCCTCCCACTTCCAGTCCACTTTTGGTGATGCATGCGGTAAGCACAGCCCCTTTTTTTTACCACAATTTGCAGCAATTATATCCCTTAGCGGCACCAGTGCAGTTCCCTCTGGGGACTTAAGAAGAGAAAGTCCCAGGTACGACTATGATCCGATAGGATAGAATATGTCTCGGGCGCAACTGCATAACACACCAATGTGGCTAATTTGACAACAAACAGGAATGGGCCTAATGAAGGCAACCACTAAACTTAACCCTTTGAGTGGCAGAGGGGTGCCCAAAGAATGCTATGGGCATCCCTCTGAAACTCAGATGGCTAAAGCGATTCTACAGGTGCATTTCTGAAGTAAACCAACCACTACGGGGGACAAATAAATCTCCCCAAATTCCAGTTAATTTAAATAAGACTTAACTCCTTGAATGCTAGAGAGGTCTCCAACACTTTGTGAAGCAAATTGTTGGAGACCTCTCTAGCATTCTATGGGTTAAAAGTCCCATTTAAAGGGACGGTAATGTTTCACAATAAAACCAGCTCCAATTAATCTTCATAGTATTTGGGCCATGGAGAGTGTTATTTCAATACTGTCAGAGTTGTAGTACAAGAGTAATTGAATGATAAAGTATCCCCCCTTTTACCTAGTGTAAACACTGCTCACCTCAGATGCGGAATCTGGTCTCTTGACCAGACTGATCACAGCAGGCCCGGACTGCTGAGCAGCCCATTTTTATTTTTTATTAAACGCCCGGACCGGCTCGATGGCCAGTCTGGGCCTGGATCATAGCAAGGGACAATCTTCTTACTGTGATCACAAGTAAATCTCTGCCCCACTTGACAGGTTTTTCAGGTTTTTCCCTTATTCTCACTGAAGATTGTCCCTCTCTGTGATCCATCCGGACAGTCTTGCTGCTCTGAGGTGAGCAGTGTTACATCAATAAAAGGGGTGTGATGGGGATACTTTATCAATTACTCTTGTACTACAACTCTGACAGTACTGAAATAATCTTCATAGTATTTGAGCCATGGAGTGTGTTAATTGGAGCTGCTTTTATTGCGAAACATTACTATCCCTTTAAAACAATGTCAACTCTTTGAATGCCAGAGGGGTACATAGTGCAAAGCACTGCATTGCACACCCCTCTGGCGCTCAAAGGGTTCCTATATTTTTGGTTCCTCAGTTCACAGTTTCACCAGGGAGCGTACCCCACTGGCACTGAAAGTGTTAAAAAAAAAAAAAAAAGTGTAAAAAAGCCAATTTCAGTTTTAGATAATCATGTTCCTTTAACTTTTTGGGGTGCCAGAGGCGGTGTCGAACGCATTGCCCTCTGTCATGCAAAGGGTTAAGAGTCACTTATTTCTATAGGAAAATTTCCCTTGATAGCCATTCGAGAATAAGGTCACACACACAAAGTGCATCTACACAGGAGCAAACATTCACTTCCCTCTAAGCTACAAATACTTTTCATTTTAATTTCAAAATGTCCCTATAAATCATTATGAAAGCTCTATATGTATTACTAGTCTATGAAATCCCCAGACACTCGGCCATTAGATCATAAACCACTGATCATTATACAAAACTGTCAAAGGGACACTTCAGCAACTGAAAACACAATTTGGTGATGCTGAAATGACTTTCAAAATGACCTTTATGTTGTTGTGTTATGCAGTTTGTTATTTATAAAACTAGTTATTTAGATGTATAGATTATGGTCATTAAGGCATGTCACGCAGACACTTCTTGTCTTGGTCCTACATTACCTCCCCCACTCACTAACATTTAAAGGGGAACCATCACCTCTATACAAGTTTGCCTCAGTGTGATCTTCCTAGATTGATAACCTGTAAACGTGTTTTTATTTTTGTTACTGAATGCATGCTGTAGCAAAATTTACATTTTTAAAAATGAGCCAGGGCCTTACTTCATAGAAACATAGAATTTGTCGGCAGATAAGAACCATTTTGGCCCATCTAGTCTCCCCATTTTTCCTCCTGTAAAAAAAAACCCTCAAACCTTTTTTGGTCCTTGGTCTTTTCTTATGTTAAGGACAGCCTTATGCCTATCCCATGCATGCTTACATTCCGTCACTGTATTAACCTCTACCACTTCTGCTGGTAGGCTATTCCACGTATCTACTACCCTCTCAGTGAAGTAAAACTTTCTTACATTACGTCTAAACCTGTGTCCCTCTAGTTTTAGACTATGGCCTCTTGTCCTAACATTTTTACTCCTGTGAAATGTACTTCCATCCTGTACTTTGTTGAATCCCTTCATGTATTTGAATGTTTCTATCATATCTCCTCTCTCTTCTCTCCTCCAAGCTATACATGTTCAGATCCTTTAATCCATCCTGATATTTCTTTTCCTGTAAACCAGTCACCATTTTAGTAGCCCTTATCTGAATTTTCTCTAGGGTATCTATATCCTTCTGGAGATGGGGTCTCAAATACTATACACAATACTCTAGGTGAGGTCTAACTAGAGATCTGTAGAGTGGCATGACCACTTCCCTTTTTCTGCTACTAATGCCCCTAGCTGTACAACCCAGCACCCTGATT
The DNA here is from genome assembly GCA_037306005.1 of Rhinophrynus dorsalis. Taxonomy (NCBI): domain Eukaryota; kingdom Metazoa; phylum Chordata; class Amphibia; order Anura; family Rhinophrynidae; genus Rhinophrynus; species Rhinophrynus dorsalis. The sequence goes on from CM074719.1 coordinate 603,058,401, forward strand.
GCATTCCCTACTGCTTTATTACATTGCCTGCATACCTTTAAGTAATTAGAAATAATTACTCCCAAATCCCTTTCCTCTATTGTCTCTGACAGCACAGTACCCTTAACAGTGTATTTTTCCTTTGTTTTTTTATGTCCCAAGTGTATTATTTTACATTTATCAACATTAAACCGCAGCTGCCACACTCTTGTCCATTCTTCTAATTTACCTAAATCATTTGTCATTTGGCTTATTCCCCCGGGAATGTCTACCCTATTGCAGATCTTGGTATCATCTGCAAAAAGGCATACCTTTCCTTGAAGACCTTTTGCAATATCACTAATAAAAATATTAAAAAGAATGGGCCCCAGTACAGATCCCTGAGGTACCCCACTAGTAACACTCCTTTCGTCCAAATATTCTCCATTGACTATCACCCTCTGTCTCCTGTCACTCAGCCATTGCCTTATCCATTTACCTATTTTTACATCCAGACCCAAACACTGCAATTTATTAATGAGTCTTCTATGAGGGACAGTGTCAAATGCTTAACTGAAATCTAGATAAACTATATCTGCTGCTCCCCCTTGGTCTATTATTTTAGTTACTCAGTCAAAAAAAATCTATGAGGTTAGTTTCATATGATCTCCCTGCTGTAAACCCATGCTGTTTGGTATCTTGCAATCCATTCAAATTCAGATATTCAACAATTCTTTCCTTTAGCATCGTCTCCATTAATTTTACCACTACTGATGTAAGACTTACTGGTCTGTAGTTACCAGTCTCTTCCCTGCTACTTTTTTGTGAAGCGGTACTACATTGCTGTCTTCCAGTCTTCTGGAACTACTCCTGTCGATAGTGATGGATTGAATAATTGTGTTAAAGGTTTTGCCAGAACACACTTAAGATCTTTTAACAACTTTGGGTGTATCTGGTCCCATTGATTTATCTGTTTTTAACTTAGAAAGTTGAAGTAGAACTTCTTCCTCTGTAAATATGCATGTTTACCATGTCTTGCCATTTCTTTTTTCTAACAGAGGTCCCTTCCCTTCATCTTCCACTGAACAGGACAGGCTGTGGTTGCAACCCAGTACCGCAGCCTGTCAATCTTCATCTGTTCCTCCCCAGGTACTGTCGCATTCCAACCAGCTTACATGAAATATTCCGTCACTGCAAGAGGGTGGAACGCGACAGAACTGAGGGAGGGAACAGACGAAGATTGACAGGCTGTGGTACAGAGCCTCTCCAGTAGTAAGACCCCAGCTCTTTTTTAAAAATGTAAATTTTGCCATAGCATTTGTTCTAGAACAAAAAAAACCCAAAAAAAACCCAACAACAATTACAGGTTATCGATATATGAAGATCACACGGAGGCAAACTTTTATAGGGGTGATAGTTCCCCTTTAACGCTTTCAGTGGTAGGAGAAGGGGGCAAAGCATTGTAGAGCAACATCACCGACTGTGGGAGGGCTGACACGGGAAGTGCCTGCAATAGAATCAGCTATACATCTAAACAACTCAAAAACTACTTTGATATTATAAACTCAACATGTCTAAAACTAAGCTAATCCTTATCCCATTCATGCCATTTCCAAATCAGTCCACTTTTTCTTATATAACATAGCTAAAACCCACCTCATTCTATGTTCCACCACCACTAAAACTCTTATGAATGTACTTATTCTATCCCGCATGGGCTACTATAACTTTACTCTCACCTAGGTTTGTCTCTGCCTCCCTTCTCTACTAATCTTTCCAATGGTCTCTGTATATATTACAAAACCATGTTTCTCCCATTCCAAGTCCACCTCTCCTACATCTCCATGCTGATCTTCCACTATACCCTATCTCGCCCCTTATGATCAGTCAGGGACACTCTCCTCACAGGTCCATTTGTGTCTACAGCTTTCTCTGATATCAGACTTTTTCCTTATTGCTCCTTATCTGTAGCAAGCTTTACCTCCCAAGTCTGCACCAGTGCATTTTAAGTTTCATTTAAAATGTCCTCTCTTCACTAGGCTTCCACAAATGAAACAGTACAGCCATTCTTTATGCATCCACTGCACTTATAATCATTCCTTGAGACCTCATCATCATGAGTCCCTGGAAACGGCTCATGTGCTGCTGACCAGGGGGATGTAAATGACGCAATATGTGTCATAAATCGGTGGGGCTTAATTAGGTGGGTGGGGCATACTGTTCTTGAGACAAAGTAGGCAGGATGTGGGCACAACAGGATGGGAAGTAGAAGAAGTAGACAGAGTTTCAGAAGAAACTCACCACCACCGGAGAATCGGCCTCTGTTCCTCGAGATCCAGTAATGAATTGTAAAAAAAAAAAAAAACAGAGTCTCTGGGGTAGATCAGGGGAATTCTTAGGTATGCTTATAATTAATACTTAAAATTAAACCAGCCTAAACCAGAACTCCAACATTGGAGTCTGCATTTAGCCTTTATGTACTACGTATGTTCCTCCTCATTCGCTTTATAATATAAAAACTACTGAGCGGAGACCCCACTGCCATAGTTTCTCCTTGTAAAGTACTTTTGTAACACTGTATCATCTCTAAATCATTAACTTGTTAAAGGGATAGTAATGTTTCACAATAAGTTCAGCTCCAATTAGTCTTCATAGTATTTGGGTCATGGAGAGTTTTATTTCAGTACTGTCAGAGTTGTAGTACAAGAGTAATTGAATGATAAAGTATCCCCCTCCTGCCCCTTTTACTGATGTAACACTGCTCACCTCAGAGCAGCAAGACTGTTCAGATGGATCACCGAGAGGGACAATCTTCAGTGATCATAAGGAAACACCTGACTGGGGGGGGGGGTTTCCTTATGTTCACAGTAAGAAGATTGTCCCTTTCTGTGATCTGTCTGATCCCAGGACCAGATTCCACATCTGAGGGGAGGTGGCTTACACTAGGTAAAAGGGGCGGGAGGGGGATACTTTATCATTCAATTACTCTTGTACTACAACTCTGACAGTACTGAAATAACACTCTCCATGGCCCAAATACTAGGCAGATTATTTGGAGCTGCTTTTTATTGTGAATCATTACTATCCCTTTAATCAGAGCTGCTTTTTTTGTGAAACATTAATATCGCTTTAAAGTGATAGTAATGTTTCACAAAAACAGCAGCTCCAATTATTATTTGAACCATAGAGAGTGTTATTTCATTACTGTGAGTGTTGTAGTTCAAGAGTAATTGAATGATAAAGTATCCCCCTCCCTCCCCTTTTACCTAGTGTAAGCCCCCACTCCTCAGATGTGGAATCCAGTCCATTGACCAGACAGCTCACATCAAGGGTCAATATTCTTACTGTGAGAACAATGAAAACCCTGTCCCCCACTGACAGGTTTTTCAGCTTTTTCCCTTATCTTATTTGAAGATTGTCCCTCTCTGCAATCTACCTGGACACTCCCTGCTGCTCTAAGCTGAGCAGCATTACTTCGGTAGAAGGGGCGGGAGGGGAATACTTTATCATTCAATTACTCTTGAACTACAACTCTGACTGAATTGAAATAACATTCTCCATGGCCCAAATACTATGAAGAGTAATTAGAGCTGCTTTTATTATGAAACATTACTATCCCTTTAAAGGGATAGTAATACTTAATTTTATCTTTATTTTATTTTGTAGGCGTTTAAAAAAAACATGAACAAAAGAAGTTTCCTCTCCTGCCCCTTTTACCTAGTGTAAGCCATCTCTTCTCAGATGTGGAATGCAGTCCATAGACCAGACACATAACAGAAGGGGACAATCTTCTTCCTATGAGAACAATGAAAGCCCTTCCCCCCTTGACAAGTTTTTCAGGTTTTTTCCCTTATCTTAATTGAAGATTGTCCCTCTCTGAGGTCTACCTGGGCACCTCCCTTCTGATCTGGCTGAGCAGTGTTACGTCAGTAAAAGGGGAGGGAGGGGGATACTTTGTCATTTAATTACTCTTGAACTACAACTCTGACAGAACTGAAATAACACTCTGCAAAGTCTGAATACTATGAGGATTAATTAGAGCTGCTTTTATTATGAAACATTACTATCCCTTTAAGCACTGTGTATACTTGTGGTGCAATATAAATAAACCTATCCAACCCTTTAGAATGCAGCATACAGGTGATTTTGAAACCTTTGGAAATGTCCAACAATTTAATGCTGTTTATGGGAGAGCTTCAGTCTTTGACTAAAGCTCTCCACAGTAAGGAGCTGAAACAGCACCACCTGTGGACATCTATAAAACTGCAGGTTAACTTAAACACAAAAAAAGTATTGTGATGTAATCATTTCAGAATGAAAAATCTTCTAGCAGTGGGAATGCCCTTGCTTTAATCAATGGGAAAAGTCCTACACTATATTTGTTTTCATTAAAAAATTGCTGCAAGAGCAACAACATTTTGGTGCAATTGCTATACCGTAATGAGGAGGATCCTGATAAAGGTGCAGTGACTTCCACCAAAGCGCTCATACCTATACACTAATAAAGTTGGTTGAAAAATGAAGTGTAATCTGATTGTGTTGGACTGCCAAGTACTGAATTAATGGACAAGCAAGAGGACCGGCGATTTAGTAAAGCACAGTAAGTAAGCATTGCATTACTGTGACATTAAAGGATATTAGTAAGAATGCTCACACAGCGTGCATCGGATATTTAGACAGCTGGTTATTAAAAGGTTTATTTACAAATGCCAAATACCCGTTACCGCTGATGGGGTGAAAATTACCTGCAGTTCATTTGTGTGGGAATAAATGCCAGTTCATTAACCACTTGTGCAGCAGAAATGTCACAGATACACTGAGATTAAAGTAATATCAATGTTAACCCTTTACAGACCACAGGGGTGGGCAACACATTGCTTTCCAATGTGTTGTTCATACTTCTGGTCCCCTAAAAATTAGGAGCCACTTATTCCTAAGGCGGCGTTCCCCCATTAAGAGTGGAGGTAGCTGTGGAAAAGATTGAATTTTGCTGTATAAATGGCATGCAGCCCACGGTGACCCTAAAATTCCATGACGTGCCAGGACTGTCACCTGTGCAGAAACCAGCTTGACGGTCCTGGAACGTCAAGGGTTGTTAATGATTATTAACTACAAATGCATAATATTGATACAATTTAGCATGTAATTGGACTTTTATCCTAGAATGGTAATAACCATACTAGGGAACTTCATCCTCTTGAGCCCACAGAGAGGGCTCATGTACTGTGGCCAGGGGTTTGTAAATTACGCATCATAAAGGGGTGGGTCTTTATTGAGTAGGTGGGGTTTGTCATAATTTTGACATACATTGGACAGGAAGTAGACAGAACAGGGTAGGAAGGAGGAGAAGTGGGTGGAACAGGGTGGGAAGGAAGTAGGAGGAACAGGGTGGGAAGGAGAAGAAGTGGGAGGAACAGGGTGGGAAGAAGTGTGTGGGAAGGAGAAGATGTGGGTGAGAAGTAGGCAGAACAGGGTGGGAAGGTGAAGTGGGCAGAATTTCAAAGGAAACTGACTCCTACTAGAGAATCAGTCTTTGTCCACAGAGACCTGGGCCAAGATGAGCTAAAGTCCGAAGAGGGCTACGAATGTCAGTGTACTGTCGGAACAGGGTTGTAGGCACATCTGCAGTATTCAAAGTCACTACAACATCACATCGATATGATGCCAACAAAAAATGCCATCATCGACATCAATCCGACATTCCTTCGACTGGTTTACGAATTTTTACTCTTTGCATCGAAAATTGCTCATTTCCATATGGAAATGAAGCATAATGAGACACATTTGTATGCAAGGGGGTGTGGTGATATTATAATGTGACACTTCTACTCATTCAGTAAACTCCGATAGCAGCCTCTGCTGTCAGAGTACACAGTCTCTACTTCACCTAACTCAGGCTGTCATAGCTGGGATCTCCCCTGTACTGTCCTATGGAGTAACAGCAGGGAGAGCTACAACATTCTGTACAGCATTCTCTGACATACACTGCATTTGCTACCTCTCTGGTACTCAAAGGGCTAAGTGCCAAATAAAAGACTCGAGTACAAGTGTAGTCGACTAAAAATGGAGTAGAATAAAAACGGAGTCGACAAAAAATGGAATAGAATAAAAGTGTAGTCGACTAAATGGCAGTCCCTGAGGTGAAAGTCGGATGGAGTTAGGATGTTGAATATATGTGTCACACGTGAAGCTATAGGCCCTGCTGAGACAGTCGGGGGAGTGTGGGAGTGAAAGGGTTAACAATACCAGACCCCCTGGTTACCTGTTACTATTCCTAGCAACTACCACATTGTCAGAGACTTTGTCCTGGGGGACCATACAGGGTTAATTCTAATTCTAAAAAATTAGCTGAAATTCTGTTTAAAATGTGTTCAAATTACCTCATCTTTGAACAATGAGCCATTAGTCCAAGGTAGGGAGTGAAAATAACTAACCGACATTTATGGTGATATAGTGGGTTTTGCCAGACATTCTTAGTGTCTTAAAAAACACTCCCCTATGAGAACGTCTAGAAAATGACAGAATTTATATGACGTTTCATGCCCTCTTACATACATCATTGATGACATAAAAGCTGATTATATGTAAGAAATTTAAGTAGAGTAAGAGCTCCACCTAGAGTCTTGAGAGCATTATGACTGGGATATCCGCATTCCTTGAATAATTTGGGATATATTAATATCCAATCAGGGCAGACCGGTGATGTCACGGTATAATGAGATGGATCTTTATCCAATCATTAGAAAAAGGTGGGGATAACTGATAAGGCAAAATTTGTCAATATAATCCCCAGATACTGTTAGTTCAGGGTCTTTTTGACTTCCTAAAAGAGGGTCTTTGACTCAACTTAACTGGCTAAAACAGAAAAGGTCTTTTGGGTGACTTCCTGAATAAGAAATCCTGGGTGAATCCTGACAAAAGAAGTCTTAGCTTTGCTGATCCTGCCATCTCACAGAGTAATACTAAGAAACTTGGATTGGTAACTATATCATTTATTCATTTAGATTCATTTAATCCAGAATTTTATAATTTTTCTTCTGTTTGAAGAACTTAGTTTTAAATTGTCTTAAGTGGACTGGCCAACCATTTGGGATAATTTATAATAAGCTAGATTTAGCTATTAAATTCTGGAAATAATAGAATCTATATAATTATTGGGAAATGTTATAAATTGCCAATCAGTGTAATACAGTATATAGCGTGGGTTATTTATATTAGCTAATAGTAATCTTGGTATTCCTAGAGTAATATTTTGTGGTTCTGGGAAGATTATAATAGTTAATATTTGATACAGGGTATTCTTTGAATCCAGCTATTAACCCTTTAACCGCTATTTGTCTGCTGTTAGTGGTGTTTTCTTTGGAATTCTCTGTGTATGTGCCAGGCTTATATTTTGTAATTTGAAAGTATTATCTCAATAGACAAAATAACTGCTGGGTGTGGCATCTGTTTAAACGTGTGTATTAACCCTTGGAGTGCCTATAGGTTTTATATATAGGTTGCTGTAGTCAAAATTATGATAAATGTGCATGAAGTAATTCTAAGTAGATTATTTGTGTGATTTGGTTTGACTATGTTAATTGCAATATATATATTTTATTCAGAGGTATTCAATATTGAATTCAGTAGATAATTAAATTATAGTGATTTAAATCTGGGATTTTATTCCAGCTATTCCCTAAATTTGATTATTATTTATATATGATACAAGGAATTGTTAGAGGAATTATTTAATTCATCTCACAAAATCCCTTACATCATCATTGGCATAGTCTATACAGTTTCTGGGGCAGAGGTATTAAGAGACCCTGCAACCAACTGTATTATATTAATTGTAACAATCAATTAACCTATTCTATGCTGCTGAATGCAATTATTGTTATTATACCTCTGGATATACCTATAGGTGGTTAACCCTTGCACCGCTGGTAATCTTTATGATAAATAGTGTGGTTTGATTTTCTGTATACCTATTATAATTGCTAGTCACTTAATTATTTCATTGTTGCTGATACTTGTATATATTGTATTTTAATAAAATATATATTTTTGCACAAATATGAAGGATTGATTCTTGTGATCAATTCGTTACTGTGAAGTAGCGTGTCAATACATATTAAAGATAAAGTTCTCGAATTATTTTATATTGTCATTTGTCTATTTAAGTGAAGAAATCCAACCTGAGTGGTTCTCTGTTTAACCCTTTGGATACCTTCATATAAATAGCCCGACAACATTAACCCCTGAAATCCCTCCTGCACTATCACCCCAGTACTACAATTCGCTGTCACCACCAAGATTTTATATCTGGGCGTCTTAGGTTACCCCAAACACAACAGAATTACAGTATAGAATCACCTTAATAATCAGACATATATAATTAACCCTTTAGTAACGTGTTCTAACTGAGCTTCCTTCAGAGTAGTGAGTTCATATTAGAGAACAGAGACAAGAGCTGATTAATTGAACATTTAATCTGAAAAAAAGGCTTCACAGTGCTGGTTACAAAAATACAGAAATAAAGGACATACACAAATAAAGATTACACATAAGCAAAACAGTCCATAAAATAAAATGGGAGAAACACAAGAAATCCTTAAATACAATTACCGATATTTTAAGAGTCCTTGGGAACTTCTGATGGTATTTCCCCCTTCAGTTGTTACAAACAAATTCCCTGTTTTATCCAAAAAAACCATAGTAAATATGAGTTTGCAGTTGCTTCTAAGAGGCCAGACCCCCTGGGTGTTACCTGGGAGGGTCAGGTGTTTGGCTTGACCGTTTACGACCCACTCAATCAGACCTGTCAGGGATGCTAAGGCAGAGTTCTACCTGAAAAGTCATAAGGCTCCCCAAGACATGCAACCCACAGCACACCTCTATAATGTTATAATAATCATATTCCTCATATTTGTGTGAATATCTTGACACCAAACATGCTGAGTCTAACTGGTTGCAAAGTGGTTATTCTTGTAACTCATAGCAGGAACACCTTCCCCTGGCATGTTTGGTACCCACCAAAAGGGTAAAACCTGTGCAACTGAATATATATTTGTATTAAAACTTTTACACTATATACATGTTCTCCCTATTTCAGGTTAATTGGGTGTCACCTGGATGAACTCAATCAGAGTAGATCTTCCAATACATTTTATAGTAGCCCTACATCCTGCTCTGGAGATGTTATCTACCCAGCTAATTTTATGGCCTAGGACTGGTGCACTTTGAATAACATACAGGTCAGCAAACAAACAAACAAATTATACAACCCAGAGGGCCAACTCATGCCTTGGCATAACAATATGCAATATATGTCGACATACTAAGGGGTGGGCACGTTGTGTAGTGCTTGGTGTACTAGTTCTGTTCATTGTAACCCTTTGAACACCACAGGGGTGAGCAATGCACATCCCTATGGCATTCAGTGCTGTCCATGGTGCTGAAAGTCTTCTCTGTGTTCCCCTACTGGCTGGGTAGGGAAGCATAGAGAATGCTGTACAGAATTGTCGTAGTGCTAGTGATGTGTTAGGGGAGGAGATCTCTTCCACACCGACAGCACTTCACAAATCCTGTGTGCTAATAGGGACCTTCTCCAACCTTCACCTTCCATCCGACAATTTTCGTGAACATGTCATCGTGTGTGCAGATCGAATTGTCGGAGTGATTCGAACACGACAATATCATACCAACACCATGATATCGACATTTAGTGCATCTAGGCCCTGGTATTTAACAAGGGCAGGAGTCTCTGGAGCAGATCCGGAGAATTCCCAAGTATGGTAATAATCTTGTAAATAGCCAATCAGCCGACACTTAATGAAGTTTTGAGTTTAACCCTGTAACTGCTAAATTTGCTGAAAACTTTTTCAGCCAGCAGGAGCACTGTAAGAAAAAAAACGGGGTGTAAGAAAAAGACTGGAGTGGTCTCTCTCAGACCACAATGCAGGGCTTCAGAGATCTAATGTTGTAATATGGTCTCAAGCTGCAATACGTTTAAGTTTTTCATAGATTATGGACCATAAATCTCCATAGGATGGTGTAGCAACAGCGCCACTGGACAATTTCAGGCCACTGTGATATTGCACCTAAAAATTAAACTTTGAGCTGTAATAACTTTTTAATAAAACACCTTTCAGCAGTGGGAGTACCCTTGTTTTACTCAGGGGGATGAACCCTACAACATATTTTTTTTTTACATTTTAAGTATTACTATCCTTTTAAGTCATGTCCTTTCAAGAAATATATGCCTTTCTGTGGTTATGTAAAAACTATACATAGCTCGTATCAATGTACTAATGGGGTTAAGTTCTTTAAACTTTAGTGGCAAAACAATCTGTTATTGTGATATAGTGGAAGATATTAGAAAATCATTGTTTTTCTTATTTTGAATTCATGACATAATTTCTCATGGCACAGCATTTACTTCAGATAAAGCACATGGAAAAAGCTGATGTGTTTGAAAATCATCTCCACCCAAAAAACAAATATGTCTTTTTTTCCATATAGAACTAGAAAGTTGCAGGATTATTTAACTGTAATTCATTTATTCTACCCCTCTAGTGGAGGGTAAAAGCAACCTAAGAAGGTGGAGACGGGGGATTTTCTGGATATGCAGGGGAGAGCTGGCTTGGGTGCAACTGCCCCCTGGGCCAATCATACATCTGGACTGGTGGGCCACTGCCTTACTCAGTCTCCCTACTGCCGCTGTAAATGGAGCTACACTAGTGATAGTACAGAGATACAATCCAAATGGAGTTCTTCCAGTAGCTTAAAGGGATAGTAATGTTTAATAATAAAAGCAGGTCTAATTAATCATCATAGTATTTGGACTTTGGAGAGTATTATTTCAATTCTGTCAGAGTTGTACTTCAAGAGTAATTCAATGACAAAGTATCCCCCTCCCACCCCTTTTACTGATGTAACACTGCTCAGCCAGATCAGAAGGGAGGTGCCCAGGTAGACTGCAGAGCGGGACAATCTTCAATTAAGATAAAGGAAAAACCTGAAAAACTTGTCAAGGGGGGCAGGGCTTTCATTGTTCTCATAGGAAGAAGATTATCCCCTGCTGTTATCTGTCTGGTCTATGGACTGGATTCCACATCTGAGAAGAAATGGCTTACACTAGGTAAAAGGGGCGGGAAGGGAAACTTTATCCTTCAATTACTCGAACTACAACTCTGACAGTACTGAAATAGCACTCTCTACGGCTCAAATACTATGAAGATTAATTGGTGTTTTTGTGAAACATTACTATTCCTTTAACAGTTTTCCCTTATAAGCCCTATGGAATCACTAGTGTAGCTTTACCTAAATTGTAAGCTCTATAGCATCACTAGTATAGGCCCATTTCAGCTGTAAGCTTTGTGGTATCACTTAGAACATTGATGCCAATTTTAAAATTGACAGTGGATTGGGGCAATGGTAGAAGTGGGCCACTTGATTGTATTTCCTCCCACAGGCCACAAGTTTCCAGCCCTCCTCTGTGGATTTGTGAATAATTATGAAGGTTTTATCAGACAGGTCAGAGAACAAAGCTCTGCTGAGATTTTACAACTGCTAAATCAAAATTCTCTAAAGCCATTAAACTGATAAAAAAACAAAAACAAAAAGCACAACAGAACAGGCAGTTTAAATAGATACATTTAACCCCTTAACGACCAACCACGCGGCCGGCAGTTATGGACCACGGAACATTTTTTTTTTTTCGCAATATGGAATCAGGGGTCCTTAACGCAACTTTACCCATGATGGTCCTGGCACATCATGGGTCATTAAGGGGTTAATAATATTAAATGCTGGTAGGTGACAGGTCTACTTGAAGACCAGATTAGTGTGAAATGTCACAATTCTTTGTTAACCCCTTTTGATCCTCAAGGGGTTAAAGAGATGGCTGATAAAATGTTGAAAAAGTGTGTCTGGCCGACAAGAAGAGGCGTAACTAGAAGCCTCCGGACCCTGGCGCATGAAGTGCCATGCCCCTCCCCCCCCGACCACATTGGCCCTCTCTATATTTCCCCCCCAATTACTAAAGCACCGGTGGGAGATTGCAGGCGCCAGGCAGAAGGGTTGCAGGGGGTGGCCGAGCCCCTGGAGTGACGGGCCCGGTCGCGGGTGCGACCCCTATAGTTACATTACTGCCCACAAGGTACCAAAAATGGTAAAATCCTCTGACTCTCAAAGGGGGTTAAGACCAATATTGCTAACCCAAGCCAAAACCGTCATCTTTTTCATATTGCAGGCTTCATCCAAGGTTTAACCCTTTGAGTGCCAGAGAGAGGTATCCAATGCATTGCATTGTAATGTATCGCCTACCTCTCTGGCACTCAAAGGGTTAAGCATTACCACGTTTTTTTTCCAGTGACCGAGCACGTCTCATTACAAGCAAATTCTCCAGATTTGCCCCCAGAGGATCAGAAATTCACTGGTGACTACTGATCACCATGTCCCCAAAAGAGAGTCCACTTCTCCAAGCACCGCTGTGTGAGACTAATGAGGTAAGAGGAACTAGACCAAATGTGGGACAAACCAGCTGTACCACATAGGGGGCCAAATTCCCCAAATACCCAACATTGTATATTTTCTAGTGAGACTGTGAAGGAGGGATAGCGATACAAAGTAACAGTATGTCTGCAGCTCTGAGTGCTCGCTATGCTGTATTTAAACAACTGTAGGCAGCATTTTATGCCACACTGGTAGTCTTACATCGTATCTGAAAAAGGCAAAGTCCATACTGGGGATTAATTCTGTAATATTATACAGACAGATACAATTAGGAGCATGGGTAGTGGAAACTGCAACTTTAAAGGGATAGCAATACTTAAAATTTAAAAAAATATATATGTTGTAGGGTTTATCCCCCTGAGTAAAACAAGGCTACTCCCACTGATGAAAGGGGTTTTATTCAAAAGTTATTACAGCTCAAAGTTTAATTTTTTTTTAGGTGCAATATCACACCAGACTGAAATTGTAAAGTGGAGCTGTTGCTACACCATCCTATGGAGATTTATGGTCTACGAACCAGAGCTGTTCATAGGATGGTGTAACAACAGTGCCCCTGTACATTTTCAGGCCACTGTGATACTGCACCTTAAAAAAAAAATAAAATAAAAAAATAAAGCACCTTTCAGTAGTGAGATTACCATTTTTTTTTTACTCAGGGGGATAAACACTACAATATATAGTTTCCTACATATTAAGTATTACTATCCCTTTAAAGAGATAGTAATACTTCATTATTACTATCCCCCATGTTGTAGCCCTTAAAATGCTGAATTCAAAGATACTAGCAGTATCTCTCAAACTTTTATGGTTTGAGAGATATCTGATTTCAAAATTCCGTCTTTTTGCCTTTCCCCTGACGTCATCATTCTAGCTGAGAGCTGGGGAATAATCTCAGTGAGAAAATGGCGGCTCTGCAGGACTCCTGAGATCACATTATAGAAACAGAAATCCTTCACTAAAATGGCCTTCTACACGTGTTTGGTTTGCAAGCACATGTGGAAGACCATTTTAGTGAAGGATTTCTGTTTCTATAACGAGATCTCAGCTCTGCTGCAGAGCCGCCGCCGGTCCCGGGACCGGATTCCCCTTCTCTCAGCTAGAATGCTGATATCAGGGGAAAGGCAAAAAGAGGGAACTTTGAAAGCGGATATCTCTCAAACCATAAAGGTTTGAAATATGCCGCCGGTATCATTGAATTCAGAATTTTAAGGGCTATAACATGGGGTATAGTAATAATGAAGTATTACTATCCCTTTAAGAGAAAGAAACTTTTTCCCAAAAGGAAAAAACAGATCTACCCTTAAATCGCACTTATGTTGTAACTTATTCCCTAAATTACAATGCCAATGGTATTTTGACACAAAGAAAAAGTAGAAAAGAGTTGTATAGAGTTAAAAATGATTAATAAATGCTAAAAATATGTATTTCAGAGTACATGATTAAATTAAAAATATATGAATATATTCATTTTTGGAGCTCTCCACTGTCATTATATCATTGGCCTTGTAAATTAGGGAATAAGTTACAACATGAGTGCAATTTAAGGGTTGTTCTTTTTTCATTTTGGGAAAAAGTTTCTGTTTCAGACATACAAAAGCAATGGTAGCCGCTTCAAATATCGAACTAATGCTTGATATCCAGGATTATTGTTACGCACAATATAAGTAAAGATTTCATCCCCATGCGTCTTGAGTGAAATACACTGTTGGTTTACTCGTGCGTGTGCTACCTAAAAAGCCTTTCCAATAGCTTCTTTCAATCTTAGACAGAAATAGCGTTAAGGTGCACCATGTTTTCTCATCAAAAACGTATCCGTGTATAGTTAAAAATATCAGTCTTTATTTCTCCAAAACAAACAGTTAAAACCTACCTTACTTTAACAGCAGACATAAGGGATAATTGGTGGGCACCCCCTAAGTTGATCTCTCCACTAGACTCTGATCAACGCGTTTCGCGTGTACACACGCTTACTCATGATCACTAAGAGTCAACCATTCCAAACCCCTTTTGAGAAGTTGGAAGCTTCAATTATGGAATTGAAACAGCGAAAATACTAACGCGACAAAGAAGATTACGAATCTGGAAACATTTATAATTTCCGAAGTAACTATAAAACGAGAGGTCGCAGTATACATCGCAGATCAATTCTTAAACAGAAAAGAGTGAGTTTCTCTAGTATAGATACAGACGCAGCAAATTTAGATAACACTCAAGATCCAAACCCTGGTTATTTAAAATATATGACAGCCAATCTAATCGTCTCAATCCAGCGGTCATTCACTTAATTGTTAGCGGTATGATATGGTGTCTGGGTCAAAACCCAAAGCGGAGTGGAAAAAATCCGGTCATAGTAGCTTATAAGGCTTAGATATAAATTTCTAATCAACCTACCCTAATGGGTTAAGTAATCCTTCAAGAAACCGGATACCACTGCGCCCCAGGTTAACCATTTCACAGGTCCATAACCACTAACGAAGAATACAGCTGAACGGATTCAACTATATATAAAAGTTAATCTAAAAATGGTACTAAAAATGTAAAATGCATATACAGAAACTAATGAGGCCAGTCCTATAGAGACATGCCCTTCTAGACCATTTTACATATAAACCTTAATAAAAAGAGATGTTTAAAAATGATAGTGATCAAGGGTTATTTAGTCTCTGACTGACCCCGTGTGTATATCAAACATAACAGGCCACATCATAACGTTTATTTATTCCCACCGGTTGTCGTGTTCTCAATGAGAAGATCCAAAATACTTCTCGTCTAGACAGCTTGGCATCCAAGTTGCCACCCCTTACTCCCAAGGTGGCTCGTTCTATTCCTTGGACACCAAAGCTGTCTAATGTGCAGCCATTAATTCCAAAATGAGCTGCAATTACAGATCTGGGATCTTCCGTTCCTATGTTACTCAGGTGTTCTACAACCCTTGTTCTTTGACTTCTCATAGTTTTACCTACATACTGGATTTGACGCTTCTGGCATGTAATAAGGTATATTATTCCTTTTGAAGCACAATTTACATAACTCTTCATCGTATGTGTTTGTTGTGAAACTGTGGACTTTAATGTTTGTGACACGCTCATCCACTTACAACATCCACAATGTGAATTACCACATTTGTAACAACCAGTAGTTGACAGCCAATTGGTTACTGGTTTCTGTCTGTCTCGTACAAATAGGCTAGGTGAAACTAGATTGGCTAAAGTAGGAACTTTTCTAGAAACAAAACGGAGGCCATTCTCTGCCACATCTTGTAATGTTGTTTCTCCTTTCAGCACAGGTAGAGGTCTCCTAACAATCCTGTTGATATTATTAAAGGGATAGTAATACTTCATTTTAACTTTGTTTTATTTTGTAGGCATTAAAAAAACATGAAGAATGATACAAGTCTTATCTCTGAAACCTTTATGGTTTAAGAGATATTCACAAACAAAGTATCCCCCCGCCCGTTCAGCCAGATCAGAAGGGAGATGTCCAGGTAGATTGCAGTGAGGGACAATCTTCAATTAAGATAAGGGAAAAAGCTGAAAAACGTGTCAAGGGGGGGAAGGGATTTCATTGTTTTCATACAAAGAAAATTGTCCCCTTCTGTTATCTGTTTGGTCTATGGACTGGATTCCACATCTGAGAAGAGATGGCTTACACTAGGTAAAAGGGGCGGGAGGGGAAACTTTGCTTGTGAATATCTCTCAAACCATAAAGGTTTGAGAGATAAGACTTATATCATTCTTCATGTTTTTTTAATGCCTACAAAATAAAATAAAGTTAAAACGAAGTATTACTATCCCTTTAAACTCTATGCTATAAGGAGTTGAGAATATGATACGTTTTTGCCTTTTCTTATCAATTTGTGTCTGTTTTTTCTCATCCTTGTATATCAAAAGGTCTTCCCTTTTCTTCTCTCTAGCCAAATCTAAAGCTCTATTGACTACTTCTTTAGAATAGCCCCTTTATAGAAACCTATCCTGCAGATCCCTAGCCCTGCTGCTCGAAAGCATCATCGGTCGTGCAGTTCTGTCACAGATGTATGAACTGCCCAACCGGTATGCCCTTGTAACGGTTTGTACGACATTCAGACAAAAAGACACAATTAGAATGCCCACCACGGGCTATAGAATATCACAGGAAAATATCAGTCATGTACATATGCCTTCTCAGGCCCAGTATACAAAGGTAGAGAGTAAATACTATCACAGGACAGGCATATCCAGGCTATTTCAGTACAACATGGGTTAAAGTTCATAGAAAGTAATCAGTCTCTGATGTGGTGTGTTAGACAATGCCCACTAGGATGGTAAATGTAGCAAGAGACTGTGGCGCAAGGTGGAAGCACCTAGTTAGTAAAGCAGAACTGAGACTCTACCCTGTGCTGAGCAGAAACGGAGACCACAATACTCTGCTAGAGCTAGCACTACCGTGAGCCACGAGCACCCGACCGGTGCAGCAACGGAGTCACTGTACACTGCAAGAGCTGAAGGACTAGAGCCAATAGCACCTGACCGGTGCAGTAACAGGAATACTGACACTGCAAGAGCTGAAGGACTTAGAGCCAATAGCATCCGACCGGTGCGGTAACGGAAATACTGTACACTGGAAGAGCTGATGGACTTAGAGCCAATAGCACCCAACCTGTGCGGTAACGGAAATACTGTACACTGCAAGAGCTGATGGATTTAGAGCCAATAGCACCCGACCAGTGCGGTAACGGAAATACTGTACACTGCAAGAGCTGACGGACTTAGAGCCAATAGCACCCGACCGGTGTGGTAACGGACATAACAGTGCTCTGTAAGGGTTAACGGATGGCTCAGTGTTAATGGAGGCAACAGTGCTCTGCAAGTGTTAATGGAAGGCTCAGTGTACCGGAGGCAACCGTGCTCTGCAAGTGTTAATGAAAGGCTCAGTGTAACGAAGGCAAAAAATGCTCTGCAAGTGTAACAGAGGCTCAGTGTAACGGAGGCAACAGTGCTCTGCAAGTGTAACGGAAGGCTCAGTGTACCGGAGGCAACAGTGCTCTACAAGAATTAACGGAAGGCTCAGTGGGTTGGAGGCCACAATACTCAGTCTGCTAGACCAGCACTTGCGGAAGTAAGAATGTCGCCCAAGCGACATGGAGAACAGGATCAGGATCGCTGGCTGAATCACAGCGCAGGAATGTCAGTCAAGCCAGGTCAGGTAACGGAGCAGGAACGTCAGCCAGGCCGGGTCGAATCACGGAGCAGGAACGTCAGACAAGTCGGGTCAGGTCACGGAGCAGGAACGTCAGCCAGGCCGGATCGAATCACTGAGCAGGAACCAGCAAGAGTAGTCAAACGGGCCAAGTCGGTGCACAGGAACACAGCAACACAGTAGCACTGGTACAGGAACACCAGGAAAGGGCACCTGACAGGTGCCAGAGGCCTGGTATAAGAAGGCCATACTGGGCGGGCCAAGCTAAGCTCAGCCAATAGGAGCGCACCACACAGAGAGTGACAGACCAGAGCACGGGCACCATGATAGCCCTGAACAGCATGGCAGCTCTCTGCCCTCAGCAGACTATTGCCTGCAGTGGGTTTCTGATATGTCTGAGTCACAATTCGATGTCCCGTCTCACTAATAGAGAGACATAAATCCAAAAAATTGATGGTTTGTGAATCATATTCATGTGTGAAAAGAAGGTTCAGTTCATTAGTATTCATATATGCCATAAAGGACTCCATTCTAAAAACAGAACCTTTCCAAATGAAAAGGAGGTCATCTATGTAGCGTCTGTACCACACAACCTCCTCCCTATAGGGGTTCCCAGACCCAAAGAAGCGGGACTGCTCCCACCACCCCATAAAGAGGTTGGCGTAAGTGGGGGCAAATTTGGCCCCCATTGAAGTCCAGCGTCTCTGGAGATAGAAACCCCCATCAAAAAGGAAGAAGTTGTCGGTAAGAAGGTACTGGACCACTGTTATAATGAAGTCCTTTAGGGCATCTGAATAGTCACTGTACTTGTCTAGATGACATCTCAAGGCCTTAAGACCTAGATCGTGGGGTATAGACAAATACAGAGACATCACATCCCAAGTGAACCACAAATAATGGGGATCCCATGTAACTTCGCTTAGGAGTCGTATAACACTTGTAGTATCTTTCAGATAACTCCTGAGTCTTAAAACTAATGGCTGAAGAAGATGGTCAATACACTTCCCCAATGGATCATTTAAAGAGCCTATGCCAGAGACTATGATTCTACCCTGGGGCTCCACCATATTCTTGTGTATCTTTGGGAGATGATGGAAGATTGGTGTAATTGGATTAACCACCACCAGTACTTCCAACTCCTTTTTTGTTAACACACCTATGGATAATCCATATCCCAGGATGGATTCCAAGTCTCTGGCATAGTAATTAGTAGGATTACTCTTCAGTTTAGTATAAGACTCAGTGTCCTCTAACTGTTGGAGTGCTTCTTTATGATAACTAGTCATATTTAAAACCATTACTGACCCCCCCCATCAGCATTTTTTATGGTAATTTCCTCCCTCTCCGAGAGTTTTCTTAGTGCTTGATTTTCTAGATAAGTCATATTATAGACTTTTAATGATTTATTTGCACTGTTTCATAAGATGTTGTTCTTGAAAGTTGTGTAATACCTTACATCTAAAGTTGATCAGATAAAAATTAGAACAGGATGACAAGTTAACTTTTACTCGTGTAATTGATTCTGTAGAGGTAAAATACTTTTCTTCATTTTGCATTGCTTCCAGGTCTGTAAAAACACACTTGTCCAGAAATGTATAGTTAGCAGGGTCGCTGGCACTCACCACTGTGGGCATGAGTATATTGGCATTAACGCCCTCAGTGTCCTCAGTGCCAGCGAGCATGCCAATTTGGTTGCCACTGTAAAATTTCTTCAATGTCGGTGTCACAAGCTAAGGCTATAGGCCCTGCTGAGACAGTGGGGAGAGTGTGGGAGTGAAAGGGTTAACAATACCAGACCCCTGCTTACCTGTTACTATTCCTAGCAACCACCACATTAACCCCTGAAATCCCTCCTGCACTATCTCCCCAGTACTACAGTTCGCTGCCACCACCAATACTTTATATCTGGGCGTCTTAGGTTACCCCAAACACAACAGAATTACAGTATAAAATCACCTTAATAATCAGACATACAGAATTAACCCTTTAGTAGCGTGTTCTAACTGAGCTTCCTTCAGAGTAGTGAGTTCATATTAGAGAACAGAGACAAGAGCTGATTCATTGAACATTTAATCTGAAAAAAAGGCTTCACAGTGCTGGTTATAAAATTACAGAAATAAAGGACATACACAAATAAGGATTACACACTGGCAAAACAGTCCATAAAATAAAATGGGAGAAACACAAGAAATCCTTAAATACAATTATTTTAAGAGTCCTTGGGAACTTCAGATGGTATATCCCCCTTCAGTTGTTACAAAGAAATTCCCTGTTTTATCCACAAAACACATATTAAATCGTTTCCACAGTTCCTTCTAAGACGCCAACCCCCTTCAGTTGTTACCTGGGAGGGTTAGGGGTTTGACTTGACCGTTTACCGGCCACTCAATCAAACCTGTCAGATCTTACTGGAGACTTGTACCTGAAAAGTCATAAGGCTTCCCAAAACATGCAACACACGCAACACCTCTATAGTGTTATAATAATCATATTCCTCAGATCTGTGTGAATATCTGGACACCAAACATGCTGAGTCTAACTGGCTGCAATGTGGCTATTCTTGTAACTCATAGCAGGAACACCTCCCCCTGGCATTTTACACTGTATATACATGTTCCCCCTATTTCATAATATTTGACTGTCCTTTGGGTGAACTTCCATCAGAGCAAATGGTTCAATATAGTTTATGACACACTGTTCTGCTCTGGCGATGCTCATTCAGTTTCTGGTGATGTTATCTACTTTGCTAATTTTATGGCCTAGGACTGGTGCACTTTGAATAACAATCAAACAAATTATACATACCAGGGCCCTGCAAGGCCCAACTCATGCCTTGGCATGACAGTCGGCTTTCTAACCAACTTGTTAACATCGACAATAGTCTGAAACGGATTAAAGTGATGAGTTGGTGCGAAGTTCAGACCCTTCTCAAGGACTGACATCTCTGCCAGAGAAAGGGAATAATCCGACAAGTTTACTACTGAGTGAATTACATTAGTCTCTGTCCCTTGTCGTATCAATTGGAGTCTCTTCTTTTTGCCTCCTCTTCTAGGTTGTTTTTCTTGTCCTTGTGTTTTCTTGCCCGCGAGGATGTTCTCTTTGGAGGTGGTAATATCAGAGACTTCTCCTTGTCTGTGAATACGTGTAACATCTTTTCCTCGCGGCTGCTGGATATAAAAGAGGCCGAGGAGGATAGAGATGGAATAATGTCGTCTGACACAGCAGAAGTGAGATTGGAAACCTGAGTGTTATCTAAATCAGCTGCGTCTGTATCTATACTAGAGAAACTCACGCTTTTCTTTTTAAGAATTGATCTGCGATGTATACTTTGACCTCTCGTTTTATAGTTACTTCGGAAATTATAAATGTTTCCAGATTCGTAATCTTCTTTGTCGCATTGGAATTTTCGCTGTTTCATTTCCGTAATTGAAGCTTCCAACTTCTCAACCGGGGTTTGGAACGGTTGACTCTTACTGATCAAGAGTAAGTATGTGTACACGCGAAACGCATTGATCAGAGTCTAGGGGAGAGATCAACTTAGGGGGTGCCCAACAATTATCCTTTATGTCTGCTGTTAAAGTAAGGTAGATTTTAACTGTTTATGTTTTGGAGAAATAGAGACTGATGTTTTTAACTATACACGGATATGTTTTTAATGAGAAAACGTGGCGCTATTTCTGTCTAAGATAAAAAGTTTCTCTCTCTCTTAAATAGGCTTACATTGTATAACAAGCTCTGCTGTCACAGTCCCGAACAGAAAACTCTCTGGAAACAGATCCAGGGAGCTTAACCCTTTGAGTCCCATTGCAAAGAAATGTGTTGCGTACCCCTCTTGCACTCAAAGGATTAATGTCAGTGGAAAAGGTAAAAATAAAAGTGTAAAATAAAAAAATATAGGAATATTATTCACTCGTAGAATATGCAAACTGAAAAATTAAGTTTACTGTCCCCTTAAATGGAGCTTTTAAACCCGCGAGAAGCAATGTGTTGTAGACCTCTCTAGCATTCAAAGAATCTCCATTTAAATTTTACACCAATTTTTTATTTGTCCTCTATGATGTAGCCGGTTAGCTCCAGAGTTACATTAGTGCATCAAACACTTGGGCTTTTCATTTGCTGAACAACTAGTCTTTTCAAGGTAATGTTGTGTTTGCAGCCTTATGTCATCGAGAAGTGGCTGATGCACCAAGGACAAATGAAAGTCAACACTCTGCAAGGGCGTCTATTGATCTGTGTTTGCAGGGGGTAATGTGCGTCAGTGTTAATCACTCCAAAAACATACAGGGGTTGTATGGTTCCCTGGGGGCTGAGATAGGAGAGATAGCAGCCAGGCACTGCACGCATATTCTAAATTCCTTTCTCTTTCCTCACCTGTGCACTGAGGTTATGATTCATTTTGGTTTTCCACTGAAAGAGAGATATCCATTACAATGATCCCTTTGAGTTCCACTGGGCCATCAAACACATTGCAAAATATGCCTAAAGAATCAGTCAGTTCTCAGTGGGAAGATTTGTTATACTGATTCTGAGCACTGTGACTACAGGTCAATTGCACTATAGGCAATAAATAAAACTTTAAATTGATTTAAATGGGGTCTTTAAAGGGATAGTATTACTTCAAAATTACTATCCCTCATATTGTAGTCCTTAATAAACTGAGTTAAATGACACCAGCGGCATCTCTCAAACCTTTATGGTTTAAGAGATAGCCGCTTTCAAAGTTTCCTCTCCCCTGCTGTCAGCGTTCTGCTGCCAGCAGGGGAATCCGGTCCCGGGACAGGCGGAGGCTCTTCAGCAGAGCTGATATCTCATTATGGAAGGAAAAATTATTAATTGAAACAGTCTTCTACGTGTACTTGGTTACCAAGCACACGTAGAAGACTGTTTCAATTAATCACTTTTCCTTCCATAACGAGATATCGGCTCTGCTGAAGAGCCTCAGCTTGATTCAGAGACTGGATTCTCCTGCTGGCAGCAGAACGCTGACAGCAGGGGAGAGGAAACTTTGAAAGCGGCTATCTCTTACACCATAAAGGTTTGAGAGATGCCGCTGGTGTCATTTAACTCAGTTTATTAATGGCTACAATATGAGGGATAGTAATTTTGAAGTAATGCTATCCCTTTAACTCTTTGACTCTTAAGAGAGGTCCCCATCACAAGGCACATACTTTTTTGTCATGATACTATTACAGGAAATAGCCATACCTGGGAACTTTGATGTGTGGACTCCCTGGAGGGGAGTCCTGTGGTGCTGCTGAGGGGAGAAAAATGGGGAGATTTGCATCCAAAAGAGGTGGGGCTTAATCATGAGTGGGGGCGTGGCTTAGCTGCAGTGAAAAAAAGTAGTAAAAAATATGCTGGGGAAGGAAGAGAAGTGGGCAGAGTTTCAGAAGAAACTCCCCACATCCAGAGAATCAGCTTCTTTCCAAAACTGGAGTCTCCAGGGCAAATCAGGAGAGTTCCTGGCTATAGAAATAGCAATCTATGGCTCTCCAGCTGTTGAAAACATTGCCATTCATTCTCATCCTGCCATCATAAAGGGATGGTAATGTTTCATAATAAAAGCAGCTCTAATTAATCATCATAGTATTCGGACTTTGGAGAGTGTTATTTCAATTCTGTCAGAGTTGTAGTTCAAGAGTAATTCAATGACAAAGTATCCCCTCCCGCCCCTTTTACTGATGTAACACTGCTCAGCCAGATCAGAAGGGAGGTGCCCAGGTAGATTGCAGAGAGGGACAATCTTCAATTAAGATTCATGTTAACCCCACTGATCCTTAACCCCTTAAAGGACCATTGACGTACCCGGACCGTCACGCTGGTCCGGCACTTAAGGCCCAGTGACAGTCCTGGTACGTCACGTACTTTTACTCACGGCGCTCCTGCAGGACTGAAGTTAATCTCTCCAAGACTGGAGCGATCTCTTTCAGTCCCTCGTTTGGCGTGCCGGCACACGTGATCAGTCACATGGGGCGGCATGTCGAACTTCCCTATCTGGTCCTTAAAGGACCACTCACCCCGGAACCGCTGGTCCTTAAGGGGTTCAAGTGATAGTAATGGATCATTTTAAGTTACTTTAATACTGTTGCTATTAAAAAATTAAAGTAATCTCTCAAACCTATGATTTGAGAGATATACAATTTCAAAGTTTCTCCTTCCCTCCCCTTGCACTGACGTCAACCTCTGTCTTACAGCAGGAGATCCCAGACCGCAGACCGGCCGGCAGCTCTTCAGCAGACCCGAAACAGCGCAATCTAAACATAAATACTTCATTGGAACGATCTACAAAGTGCTTTGCAAACCAGGAACACTGGCCTCAATTTTCTTTATTTTTTTAATAGCTACAATATTAAAGTCATTTAAAATAATCCATTACTATTACTTTAATGACATAGAACGTACAAGTATGTCATGGATAGAACATAACCAAAGCAGACAGGTGCTAACACTCCGATACAGTCAATCCACATATATATGTATCTGAATAATAACCCGCTAGGATGTTTTGAACTCTCCAACAGAGCTTGGGTGCAGGGCCGCCACGGTCCTCCCTCGACCGGAACAATTCAATAGAAGGACAAATGGATGCAGCCGCACTCACAAAAGGACGATGGAAAAAAGTTAATGAAATAAAACTCCTCTTTATTGGAAAAATTATATATAAAAGCACTGTCTAACATGCTTCACGCTATGCAGCACTTAATCCATCATAGACTAAACGGGCACACTAAATGCTAACGTGTTAAAAAGTGTTAACTTATTCATTGGTTAAAGGGATAGTAATACTTGCAAATTACTAATCCCCATATTGTAGCTTTGTTAAAAAGAAACTTATTGCCCCCAGTGTCATCTCTCAAACCCTTATGGTTTGAGAGATGATAGCGCTCAAAGTTCCCCCCTCCCTCCCCCTTCCCTGACTGAACTCTGAACGCTGACTGCAGGGGAAGCTGTCGTACGACAGACTTATGTATATCAGGCAGCTCTGCAGCTGAGCCGAGATTGCGTTTATAAAAAATTCTTCTTTCACTGAAACGGTCTTCTATGTGTGCTTGGTTTGTGCTTGGTTTGTGCTTGGTTTGCAAGCACATGTAGAAGACCGTTTTAGTGAAAGATTTTTTGTTTTATAAACGCGATCTCGGCAATGCTGCAGAGCCGCCTGATGCAAGTAATACCGAATATCCCTGCAGTCAGCGTTCAGTCAGGGAAGGGGGAGGGAGGGGGGAACTTTGAGCGCTATCATCTCTCAGACCATAAGGGTTTGAGAGATGACACTGGGGGGCAATAAGTTTCTTTTTAACAAAGCTACAATATGGGGATTAGTAATTTGCAAGTATTAATATCCCTTTAAAAACACATGGGTAGAAAAAAAGGTCCATGGTCCTTAATGGGTTAAAGGCTTAATCTTTTCATTTTCTTGCTCATATCACCAGGCAAAACACCCTTCACTTTCACAAAGGAAACAACAATCTTCCTGTGATAGCTAATCAATACGACTGAATGGCATATCATTTCACCTGGGTGATACTGTGGTTAGTCTCCTTGGGACTAGACAGGTCATCAACATACTGCTAGGAGGTTGTCAATGCTTATTCTGCTTTGTAAATCTTACTGTAGCGAGCAATAGATAGCAAAGCTGCTTTAACCCTTTGAGTGCCAGAGGGGTATGCAACACATTGCTCTGGAATGCGTTGCGTACCCCCTCTGGCACTCAAAGGGTGTATAAGAACTGGAGAGATTCCAGAAAAAACCAAAATGCTCCACAGGGGAATAAAAATCCCTTTTGAGTTAAATAAATAAATAAATAAATAAATAACCCCTTGAATGCTAGAGAACACATTACTTCATAATGCATTGGAGACCTCTCAAGTATTCAAGGAGTTAAAAGCACCATTTAAATCAATGGGACAGTTTATTGGCCCCTCCCATTGGTGCAGTCGGTTTGCTCCAGAATTGCCGTTATTTTACTTTGTGCACATGGCCAGTGAATGAGCTCTGTCGGGGGAACGTGGAACTCCCCCGCTGTTAGATTACAATTTCCATCATCCTCAGCCAATCACTGACTGGTTGAGGATGATGGGAGTTGCATACCAACAACAGCCAGAAAGACACAATCTGCCCTTACTTTGTTGTATGCACAAAGCAGAGCCAATCAGGAGCAAACCAACCATATCATAGGGAACAACGGGAAAAGCCCCCCTTTTTTTTTTTTTTTTTTTAAATGAGACTTTTAACCCATTGAATGCTAGAAAGGTCTCCAATGCATTACAAAACAACCCCATATAACCCTTTCAGTGCCAAAGGGGTACGTAACGCAATCACTGAAAGTGTTAAGGCAGTGTTCATTTATTAGAGAAAAGGAAGGAAATCCCACAGAACCCTAGCTGAGGGGGAGCATGCAGAGGGTGGGGGGGGGGGGGGGGGGTTGCAGGAAGTTAGGTTAGGGGATTGTGGGTAGGGTTGCCACCTTTTCTTAAAAAAAATACCGGCCAAGGCATTCCCTCCATAGACTTAACATTGTTAAGAAGCCAATTTTTTACCGGCCTGCTGGTAAAATACCGGCTGGGTGGCAACCCTAATTGAGGGTAGGTAGGGCAGATAGCAAGTGACCCTGAGCAGCATGGAGGAGCAAATCTGCCCACCCGCCCTGTTTGTGATGTGGTTGTCTGTGGTGTGTGCGGTGGTGTCCTTGTGTCGGATGGGGTATGTTGAGTGGGGAAAATAATTCTGGATGGATCCTTAGGGAGGAATCCTAGGGAGGTGGCCAATGGGCAGATGCCGCGGGTTGTTACATTACCCAGTTGTGGCTGGCTCCATCTGGTACCATTGGGGTAACTGGTTTATTTTAGCATGAGCCCGTTTTGGTTTTTGCCATGCTAAGGAATTGTAAATGTGAATTTGTGTTATGGTTTTTATGGGCCAAGGACTATGCTGGTGTTTATAGTTGATATATGTTATTTTCTTTATGTCATTTTAATAAATGGCCTGTTTCTTACCCATTTATTTGTTGTTGTGTGGTTATTCCTTATACTTCTGCAAGAAACTCACAGTACTAAAACACCATAATATACATTTAGATACAAAGAAACCCAATTATATGAAACTAGTGTAAAAGCCCATGTACATGGGTCAAGGTCCGGCGGATGTTATCCCTCTGGCACTCAAAGGGTTAAGAGGTCTGTCCTGCTCTGCATCCTGCCACTGACGCAGTCATGCACGGTAGAGACTGCCCCATAGCACAGAATGCTCCCAGCACAGAACTCCCAGCACAGAGCTCCCAGCATTCCGTGATCCCAGCATTCTGTGCGTTCGAGCAGTCTCTACTGAGCATGATGGCTTCTGACAAACATCCTAGCAAATTATTATATAGGATATGAAGCAGATTAAGGAATGAGGGGACCCTCCACAGTCCCCAAATTAAAAACAAACCAAAGACAGAAAACAATCATGTTTTCTTCATACAAATGAAATCCGAACCCTATGTAGCGCATATATTATACCAATGTATCAATTCGCTTGTTTCAAATAATGAGGGTTTTCTTGCATAGTTTGACCAATATATGTTTAAACTCACCTACCTCACCAAGGTTCCCTGTTTTAAGTGAGTCTTATCTAATACTCATTGCCATCATTGATTATGGCTTATGAAAAGCTGAATCTATCTAATGCCTTCATGGCTGAACTGAGCTGGTTTCAGTCAGAATACCTGGGAACTTCATCGGCTTGAGCTCCCCAGAAAGGGCTCATGTGCTGTGTCCGGAGGTAAGTAAATAACATGATTTGTGTCATAAAGAGGTGTGGCTTAATCGGGAGGGCTGGGCTTATCAACATGGTACTGGGAAGAACATCGTGGGAAGGAGGAGACGTAAGCAGGAAGTAGGAGGAACAAAGTGGGAAGGAGGAGAAGTGGGCAGAACAGGGTGGGAAAGAGGTGGGCAGGAAGTGGGAGGAGCAAGGTGGAAAGCCTCTGTCTCTGGAGACCAGGAAATTAACTCTAAAAAACGGCGTCTCCGGGGCAGAACCAAAGAGTTGCCAGGGATGCCTAATACTCCCATCATCCCCACAGGACAGTTACTGGGCACTTAAAGGGATAGTAATGTTTCAAAATAAAAGCAACTCCAATTAATCTTCATAGTGTTTGGGCCATGGAGAGTGTTATTTCATTACTGTCAGAGTTGTAGTTCAAGAGTAATTGAATGATAAAATATCCCCCTCCCTCCCCTTTTACTGATGTAACACTGTTCACTTCAGATGTGGACTCTGGTCTCTTGACTGGACAGATCACAGCAAGGGACAATCTTCTTACTGTGATCATAAGGAAGACCCTGCCCCCTTGACAAGTTTTTCAGGTTTTCCCTTATGCTAATTGAAGATTGTCCCTCTCTGCGATCCATTTGGACACCGCCTTTCTGCTCTGATGAGCAGTGTCACATCAGTAAAAGAGGAGGGAGGGGATACTTTATCATTCAATTACTCTTGAACTACAACTCTGACAGTATTGAAATAACACTCTCCAAAGTCCAAATACTATGATGATTAATTGGAGCTGCTTTTATTTTGAAACATTACTATCCCTTTAAACAAATTGTTGAAGCAATCTGTTTACAGATTAAGTAATTTCCTATTAATTAAAATACATCATTTCTGTAATGAGGATCATCTGTTTTCCCAGCTGCTGATGAAATAGTCACATGTTTTGATCTCTTCACCCCATCTGGTCCATTTCATGCCTTTTTGAGGCTGATGTTTCTACAAAGAAATTAAACAATTCTGGAGCAAACTAACTGCACCAAAGGAGACAAATACAAAGTCACTAAAATTCCATTTACTTAAATGTGTTTTCGACCCCTCAAGTGTTGAATAGGTCTCTGACAATTTGCAACGTGTTGGAGAAAACTAGCATTGAAGGGTTTAAAAACCTAATTTTAATGCAGTACTCACCCAATAGGTTAATGTTTTTATCTTCCGTTATTATGTTTAGATCAAGAGTGGGTAACTTGCAACATCTCTAGCATTCAAGGGGTTAAAGGGATAGTAATGTTTCATAATAAAATCAGCTCAAATTAATCTTCATAGTATTTGGGCCATGAAGAGTGTTATTTCAGTACTGTCAGAGTTGTAGTTCAAGAGTAATTGATTGATAAAGTATCCCCCTCCTGCCCCGTTTACGGATGTAACTGTTCAGCTCAGAGCAGCAAGGTGGTGTCCAGGTGGATTGCAGAGAGGGACAATCTTCAATTAAGATAAGGGAAAAATCTGTCAAGGGGGGCAGGGCTTTCATTGTTCTTACAGTAAGAAGATTGTCCCTTGCTGTGAGCTGGTTGTTCTGTGGACCAGATTCCACATCTGAGGGGAGGTGACTTACACTAGGTAAAAGGAGCGGGAGGTGTATACTTTATCATTGAATTACTCTTGAACTACAACTCTGACAGTATTGAAATAACACTCTCCATGGCCCAAATACTATAATGATTAATTGGAACTGCTTTATTTATGAAACATTACTATCCCTTTAAGCAGTTCATTTTCCATTTAAAGTGAAAGTATTTTTATCTGGGAGAGGACACACTCACAATAACACTGGGTGCCAAACAGAATTTTTCAGGGTTCAAACAAACATGAGGTGGATTATTAAAGTGTCACCATTACAATCCTTACTGGGATCTCTACTGCATCTTAATAAATCCTGTCTGGGAACTCTATGGGTCTGTCCCGGATACTCTGGTTTTTACAGTTAATTATCGGATCTCTTGGGACAGAGGCTGATTCTCTGGTGGTGGTGAGTTTCATCTGAAACTCTGTCTACTTCTCCTTCTTCCCACCCTGTTACTCCTACTTCTCCTCCTTCTCATCCTGTTCCTCCTACTTCTCCTCCTTCCCTCCCTGTTCCTCCTACTTCTCCTCCTTCCCTCCCTGTTCCTCCTACTTCTCCTCCTTCCCACCGTTACTCCTACTTCTCCTCCTTCCCACTGTTACTCCTACTTCTCCTCCTTCCCACCCTGTTACTCCTACTTCTCCTTCTCATTCTGTTCCTCCTACTTCTCCTCCTTCTCATCCTGTTCCTACTACTTCTCCTCCTTCCCATCCTGTTCCTCCTCCTTCTCATCCTGTTCCTACCACTTCTCCTCCTTCTCACCCTGTTCCTCCCACTTCTCCTCCTTCTCATCCTGTTCTGCCCACGTCCCTCCCAATTCCCACCCTGTTCCTCCTACTTCTTCTTCTCACCTTGTTCCTCCCACTTCTCCTCCTTCTCACCCTGTTCCTCCTACTTCTTCTTCTCACCTTGTTCCTCCCACTTCTCCTCCTTCTCATCCTGTTCCTCCTACTTCTCCTCCTTCTCATCCTGTTCCTCCTACTTCTCCTCCTTCTCATCCTGTTCCTACTACTTCTTCTCCTTCCCACCCTGTTCCTCCTACTTCTCATCCTGTTCCTCCTCCTACTTCTCCTTCTCACCCTGTTCCTCCTACTTCTCCTCCTTCTCATCCTGTGCCTACTACTTCTTCTCCTTCCCACCCTGTTCCTCCTACTTCTTCTTCTCACCTTGTTCCTCCCACTTCTCCTCCTTCCCACCCTGTTCCTCCTACTTCTCCTCCTTCTCATCCTGTTCCTCCTCCTACTTCTCCTTCTCACCCTGTTCCTCCTACTTCTCCTCCTTCTCATCCTGTGCCTACTACTTCTTCTCCTTCTCACCCTGTTCCTCCTACTTCTCCTCCTTCTCATCCTGTTCCTCCTCCTACTTCTCCTTCTCAGCCTGTTCCTCCTCCTACTTCTCCTTCCCACCCTGTTCCTCCTACTTCTTCTCCTTCTCACCCCGTTCCTCCTACTACTTCTTCTTCCCACCCTGTTCTTCCTACTTCTCCTCCTTCTCATCCTGTTCCTACTACTTCTTCTCCTTCCCACCCTGTTCCTCCTACTACTTCTTCTCACCTTGTTCCTCCCACTTCTCCTCCTTCACACCCTGTTCCTCCCAATTCCCACCCACTTCTCCTCCTCCTCACCCTGTTCCTCCCACTTCTCCTTCACACCCTGTTCCTCCCAATTCCCACCCACTTCTCCTCCTCACCCTGTTCCTCCCACTTCTCCTCCTTCACACCCTGTTCCTCCCAGTTCCCACCCACTTCTCCTCCTCCTCACCCTGTTCCTCCTACCTCTCCTCCTTCTCACCCTGTTCCTCCTACCTCTCCTCCTCATCCTGTTCCTCCTACCTCTCCTCCTCATCCTGTTCCTCCTACCTCTCCTCCTTCTCATCCCGTTCTGCCCACGTCCTGTCCACTTTTCAACACAAGGATGATAAGCCCTGCACACCCAATTAAGCCCTACCCCTTTATGTCAGGAATTGTGTCCTTTAAAGAGGAACTATCACCCCTATACAAGTTTACCTTATCGTAATCCTCATCTAGCTATATGCTTTAATCGATGACAGAGGATTTCTCCTTGTAAGCTGGTTGGAATGCAACAATACTTGGGGAGGAACAGAAGAAGATCGACAGATTGCGGTGCAGAGCCGTACCCTCCGGAAGTAAGACTCAGGCTCATTTTTAATAATGTAAATTTCACCACAGCATTTTTTTTTTTTTTTTAACAAAATTAACCAAAGATAATTCCCCTTTAAATCTCCCTGGTCACATCACATGAGTCCTTTCCGGAGCTCGTCCGGAGACGACGAAGTTCCCAGGTATGATAATAATCACTGATATATACAGTTCTTTCTGGAATGACACCACACTCAGGATCTTTTGCAGGTGCATCACAAGTGTGTTTAAAGCAGTGGTTGGTGAATCAATAAACTGTGTACTTTACAAAGCTCCTCATCGTCTACCTGATCTGTCTTCAATATTCACATTATCCCTAGCAGATGTGATTCAAAAATTGAACACTTGAAATATTTACAATGTAGACTTGTTCAATGGGTATTAAAGGGATAGTAATGTTTCACAAAAACAGCAGCTCCAATTAATCATCATAGTATTTGTGCCATGGAGAGTGTTATTTCAATACTGTCAGAGTTGTAGTTCAAGAGTAATTGAATGATAAAGTATCCCCCTCCCGCCCCTTTTACCTAGTATAAGTCACCTCCCCTTAGATGTGGAATCCGGTTGCTAGACCAGACAGATAACAGCAGGGGACAATCTTCTTCCTATGAGAACAATGAAATCCCTGCCCCCCTTGACAAGTTTTCAGGTTTTTTTCCTTATCTTAACTGAAGATTGTCCCTCTCTGCAGTCTACCTGGGCACCTCCCTTCTGATCTGGCTGAGCAGTGTTACATCAGTAAAAGGGGCGGGAGGGGGATACTTTGTCATTGAATTACTCTTGAACTACAACTCTGACAGAATTGAAAGAACACTCTCCAAGGACCAAATACTATGATGATTAATTAGAGCTGTTTTTATTATGAAACATCACTATCCCTTTAAAAGAAGTAAATAATTAGATATTAAGGGTGATGAGTTTGTTTTATTTTTAAAGGTAGCCCGATACATTGGATTGCATAGTATATAAAATGAGTCAATAAGAATTTAATAGTATGTAGAAAACCCCCAAAGCAAGATTAACTCTTTGAATGCTGTAGAGGTCTTCAACAAATTGCTTCACAATGTGTGGGGAACCTTTCCTTGAACTCCGCTGCAATATTCTTTAAATTACAACTTCACGCTTTAAAACCAACTTCTTGAAGGTGAACAGGACTTTTACAAGAACGGATAAAATGAAAAAGAATACCATCTTCAGAGTGTGCTACTGGTTCCACTACAGTCTGTTTTAACACAGCTACATATAATTTCCCATACACTAACAATGCTGTAGTACCCCCTATTTTTATTTGCATATCTGCACCCCTCCACATAATATATTGTTCCTTCGACTCAGTCCTCTACGCCCTCTTCTGCTCAAAACTCTCTTATACTCATCTTACCCTCACTCACTGCCACGCTCCTCACTTATCTTTGCCCCTGCACACCCCCACCCTGTGCACATGAAAACCTGTAGATAGAAAACATCATGCCATCTCCTGTCTACCTTTTTCTATCTAATTGCAGCTGGAGATAGCTCAACAAATTTTGCCCCCTTTCCTTTCACTGGCCCTCTTCCCCTAATCATTAGGGAAAACATATAACCTGATCTCTATATCCTGTATTCAGCCACAATGTCATCAATTTTTCTACACCGTCTGGAATGCTTGCTCCCATATTAAAATATATGCAACACCATGCATGATCTCCTCTCTCGCTATCTCCATTTACTAGCTATAACTGATACCTGGCTGTCTCAGTCAACTCCACTTTGGAAGTAACAGTCTTCTATGGAGGTCACTCTTCCCAGACTCCATGCCAGAATTGATGTGGATTGGGGCGGGACTGCTCTCTAAACATTGCCAATACAAACTGCTCTCTACCCCTACCTCACTCTACCTTTCCTCTTGAGTCACAGATGGTCCATTTCTTCACTCCTGTTCCTCTACAGGCTGCAGTCACCTAATTCCACATGTACATCTTAAAATGTTTCTCTGACTTTGAATCCTGGCCGTCTTTTGTCCTGTCATCAGACAAAGCTTTTCTTCTGGGAGAATTCAACCTCTGTAAGGATAGTCACATTGTCTCCTGTGCTGCCCATTTACTCTCTTTAACATCTGCTTTCAGCCTATGGACGCATGTCTTTTTAAGCCTCCTCAACTATGTTACTTATGCAGAAAGAAAAAGAGGATTGATTTTAAAAGAAACCAACGATAGCATAAGGGAGGGGTGGAATTAACATTCCCCATTGAGTAAAAGTGGTCTTCTAACCTTAACATTTTTAACCTAGTGAAGCTTTGCTATACATTGCAGACTTCTTGTATTCAAAGGGTTAAAAACATTTGAAACCAATGATAATTTCTAGGCTTAAAGGGATAGTAATACTTAAAATGTAAAAAAAAAATATATGTTGTAGGGTTTATCCCCCTGAGTAAAACAAGAGTACTCCCACTGCGGAAAGGTGTTTCATTCAAAAGTTATTTTCAAAGTTTAATTTTTAAGGTGCAATATCACAGTGGCCTGAAATTGTACAGTGGCGCTGTTGCTACACGATCCTATGGACAGCTCTGGTCCGGGGACCATAAATCTCCATAGGATGGTGTAGTAACAGCGCCACTGTACAATTTCAGGCCACTGTGATATTGCACCTAAAAAATTCAACTGAAAATTAATAACTTTTGAATGAAACACCTTTCAGCAGTGGGAGTACTCTCGTTTTACTCAGGGAGATAAACCCTACAACATATTTTTTACATTTTAAGTATTACTATCCCTTTAAATTTGTCTCCTAATGTTGCACCCAGGCTGCTCATTTTATTTTTTTGCACAAGTCTCTATATTGGGTTGCATTCTCATAAGGTAGTCTTCTCTCATGTTAACCAAGTTCCCATGTTCTATTCTGTGTGAGTGACAGCAGTGCTGCGTTGATGTCTTCCGTGTGAACAAGCCTTAAGTCACACAGGGATGAGAAATAAAAAGAAAGGGCTTTTGTTTTGCCAGAATATGTTTGCATTGTTCCGAGAAATCTGTCGTCATTAAAACATCAAGATATTCTGTTCAGTAAATTCCATACTCAAATAAGGATTTACGAAGCAGCCAATGAGGTCCTGTGTTTATGAAAGCCGTAGAAAGCTTGTTCTGTGCAAATATACTTGAATGGTTTCTCGTTTGGAAGCAAGAGATGTCTCTAACATCCAAAAGGTTAAAGGATAACGAACATAAAAATACGTAATGTTCCAACATTAAAACAGAATGTTCCAACATTAAAACAACTGAAAGATAAAGTTTTACACTTGGCTACACTACACTGGGTGTCCTCACTGCAGAACAAGGAGAAAACATGTCCAATACTTGGGAAGCCTTCATTAAAACCCTCTTGCAGGCGGGACTTTCTGCATGTTTTAGGTATACCTAATGGATAGCACTCTTGGAGTTGGACATAGTCTTCAAATTACAGTTAGTAACAGAGTAACATATAGCTGACAAGGATGGAAAATAAAAAAGACATGCATCCATCAACAGCCCATTCAAAACAACCTTATTGATCCAGTGGGAGCCAAAAAATAAACAAAAAAAAAAAAACCCTTAAGCCAATTTAGCCCCAAGTGGATAAGAAAATTCCTTCCTGGCTCCAAATGGCAGTCAGATATTTCCCTGGATCAACATGGATCTGCATTGAAGCCAACTGTCATAATTCTTCACTTTCACTATGGAACTCTCCATTCCTTGACTTTATTTTTGAACCTTGTATTTCATTATGTGTACCCAGATAATTTACACTTTAAATATGTACAACACACTACTGGGGTCTGGCGGATGACGGTAGAGGAGAGAAGCCTTATTACCCCCACTCCTTTTTTTCCCCCATCCTTTCCCCTTGTTAAATTGTTTGGATTGTTTATCTGCAGTCTGTTGTCATCTCTAGCAAAAGAGAAAAAGAGGGCGCACAAGAAGGGATGCAGATCTATGAGTATTTATTTTATACGATGATATAAAAAAGCATATACAGTAATGCACTCACATGTTTCCCATCTTGGGGTGAAGCATATCGGGTCCCACCCCCCTCTTAGCCACGAAAACTGCATCCTTGTAAGTCCTCAGAATCTCTAGATGAGCTGTATTCAGATGTTTGCCTCTTCTTCTGGGGCAAAATATAGACCCAGTCACTGTGTAACACTGCCGATAGTTCTTACAGTCTCCAAACCAATTTGGACGTGTCAGCATTCCATCTCGACACACGGTTCAGGCAGTGAACAGGAGAGACCCTCAATCAAGATGAGATCAAGAAAACCGCAGGGGGAGTCGGGCAGGACTCAGTGGAGTACAACAAACACCCAACGTGTCTTCACGAGCCTCACTGCTCGCTTCAGCAGCGGTAGAGAGCAAGTTGCCCTTTCCTCCATACTTAAAGGGATAGTAATACGTAAGTATTACTAATCCCTATATTAAAGTCCTATTAAAAATAAATGTATTACCCCCAGTGTCATCTCTCAAACCTTTATGGTTTGAGAGATAATCGCTCCTAAAGTTGCCCTCTCCCTCCCCCTTCCCTGTAGTCAGCGTTCTAGCTGACTGCAGGGAAGCAAGTCCTACGACTTTCAGACGGCTCTCCAGCACAACCACGATCGCGTTAATGAAAAAAGAAAACTTTCACTGAAATGGTCTTATACACATGCTTGGTTTGCACATGTAGAAGACCGTTTTAGTGAAAGATTTTTTTTTAATTAACACGATCGCGGCTCTGCTGCAGAGCCGCCTGATGATCTATGACCGGATGTCCCTACAGTCAGCTACAACGCTGACTTCGGGGAAGAGGGAGGGAGAGGGCAACTTTAGGAGCGATTATCTCTCAAACTATACATTTATTTTTAATAGGACTTTAATATAGGGATTAGTAATACTTAAGTATTACTATCCCTTTAAATGGTTTTTCCCCCTTTTTTACGGAAGGAGACATTATTCCAGAGTGAATTGTAAATATGTGACCACCAAGAGTAGAGTAACAATGAAGCTGAAAAACACATCACATAACACACAGTAAAGTTACCGTACAATTGCAATAAAATTACAATTTACATTATGTTAATTTGCAATTGTAATCAGTTCGGAGCTATAATACAGATTGGTATGTGAAAGTTGCATACATTATTTAACTTCAAACATATGTAAAAATATATGTAAGACATATGTAAAAAAGAAAAACTATTAAAGAAGTATAATAGTAAAAAAATAAATAACTAATATCACCGCAAGTTAAAAAGGGAACCGACGCTCACCTTATGTGTATATAGTATCTTGGGTCTTAGTAACGGAATAGCTCTTCACCTGTACCCCGCGGCATTTAGATTGTTCATTGTAGCGTTGCCCTATTTCTGTATCTTCTATTTTGTTGTCAACTCTACCTTTGATGGGATCACGTGGGGCCCATTTACTCATGGCTTTTTAGTCCTACAGTACTCCATTTTCCTCATTCTTAAAGGGATAGTAATGTTTCAGAATAAAATCCACTCCAATTAATCTTCATAGTATTTGAGCCATGGAGAGTGTTATTTCAATACTGTCAGAGTTGCAGTTCAAGAGTAATTGAATGATAAAGTATCCCCCTCCCGCCCCTTTTACCTAGTGTAAGTCATCTCCCCACAGATGTGAAATCTAGTGGACAGGTCGCAGCAACGGACAATCTTCTTACAGTGAACATAAGGAAAACCCTGCCCCCTTGACAGGTTTTTCAGGTTTTCCCTTATGATCACTGAAGATTGTCCCTCTCTGTGATCCATCCGGACAGTCTTGCTGCTCTGAGGTGAGCAGTGTTACACTAGGTAAAAGGTGCGGGAGGGGGATAATTTATCATTCAATTACTCTTATACTACAACTCTGGCAGTATTGAAATAACACTCTTCATGGCCCAAATACTAAGAAGATTAATTGGAGCGGATTTTATTGTGAAACGTTACTATCCCTTTAATATATACTTACAAAATACAATGTCATTATTTGTGTGTTCTTTGTGATTTCTGTATGCATTTTTTATCATTATATTTTATGTTTTGTAGTCACGAAAAATTAAGAAACAGTTTAACCCCTTAAGAACCATGCTGTCCAGCAGACTTATCGTTTAGAAAATATTCAAACTTATTTCTGCGAAAAGTAAAAGTGAAAGTCTCTTGGTGCAGCTCTGTGCTTCATTAGCATAAGGAAAGTCACTGAAAAGGCTTAATTAGCATATGAACTTTCACTGGTACTGCAAGGTACAGCACGAGTACTGCAATTAGCATGCATTAACATACGGTACCAAGTATTAATATCTCCTTAACTGTACATTTGCTGGTCTTTTGGCCAACATGAAGTTTTTAAACTCATACCTCCCAACATTTCAAATGACCAAAGAGGGACACTTTTTTTTTTTTAGGTGGTGTTGCTGTCTGCATTACTGGTGGGCAATGCTTGACCTATTGACAAAATGATTTAGCAAAAGACTAAAGTACTTTATTTACACAGATTAATTTATAAATACATATACTAAAGTTTAACCCCTTAACATGCCTGGACCATAACTCCTGTTCTGTCACTTACGGTGACTGTCCTGCTGTCCTATCAATTCAAGTAATTCCTGGGTCTCCATATATTATATTATATATATATACTAGTTGAATAGCCCTTTACACGGGCCATAGTGCCACTGCCACCCGGTCGCGGGGCAGTCACGAGCAGTAGAGACTGCCCGCACCACGCCTGATACAGAGCTGGACGCTCCTTTGGAGCGCTCAGCTCTGTATCAGCCTCGGCGCGGGCAGTCTCTACTGAGCATGACTGCAGGACGCGCAGCAGTGTCTACTGCGCATGTCGCGGCGTTACACACAATTTAGCAAATTATTATATAGGATATATATATATATATATACACACACAAATATACACATACACACATCACATACATACTAAAGATGTATATACAGTTATATTGTTTCTTATACCTTATGCCTTTATAAGTGTTATATAGAAAAAGTCATCCTTGCTCCACTGTAGATTTAAAAATATTAATTAACTCTTTGAGTGCCAGAGGGGTACCTCAATGTGTCTGATACCCATCTGACACTCAAAGGGCTAGGCCAAAATTCTGTTTCATAGTTACACAGCGTCCCTCTGATTGTATCTGACCCCAATGACACACACCAGAGGCTAGGATTATCCCTGGAGCGCTGCCGCAACAAGGTTTTGATTTCAGAGCGACCACTGTTACACAACTAATTGCATCTCCCGGAGATGATAAAGGATGCACGCACCAGCACAGTCTACTTTAAAGAAAGGTCACCGTCCTGGTATCCTGCTAGCAGAAAAACTATACGCTAACGAACACACATACAACGCAATATCCTGGAATCGCTTTAATTATTTAGAATAGCATTGGAGCGAGACGGAAACATGATCTTCCGTGCTTTTTCAATCAGGTCAAATTGTCTGAGACTAGGCAGTTTATAACAGGGTGGGCAAAATTTGGTGCCCCAGTTATTATTGGAATAAAACTCCCATCAACCTCCTGCTCAGAAATGTCCCCATATACACTCACTGGGCCTTATTCACAAAACTAAAGAGATAATTCTATTGCAAACACACTGAACTGCAGCAGTCTCCCAAGCATATATGGATTACGCCCACATGGGCCCGTCATCACACATTCACCAATCCCAATGCAAGAGGATTGTTCTGGGAAAACAGGAGACCGGGAGGTAAGAAACTCTGGCAGCCTCAGCTGTTGCATTAGCCATCTAATTTACGAAACTTGTTTTTGATTTAGATATTTACATTATGCAAATTAAGACATTTTTTGCAGGCACTTCCTGTCTTACCCCTACATTACCGCTAACACTGATCAACAATGCATTGCCCACCTCCCCTAGCACCGATTCCTGTCTTATCCCTACATTACCTCCCCCACTCACTGACACTGCTCAGCAATGCATTGCCCACCTCCCCTAGCACTGACTTCCTGTTTTATCCCTACATTACCTCCTCCACTCACTTACACTGATCAGCAATGCATTGCCCACCTCCCCCAGCACTGACTTCCTGTCTTATCCCTACATTACCTCCCTCACTCACTAACACTGCTCAGCAATACATTGCCCACCTCCCCTAGCACTGACTTCCTGTCTTATCCATATATTACCTCCCCACTCACTGATACTGCTCAGCACTGCATTGCCTACCTCCCCTAGCACGGATTCCTGTCTTATCCCTACATTACCTCCCTCACTCACTGACACTGCTCAGCAATACATAGCCCACCTCCCCTAGCACTGACTTCCTGTCTTATCCATATATTACCTCCCCACTCACTGATACTGCTCAGCACTGCATTGCCCACCTCCCCTACCACGGATTCCTGTCTTATCCCTACATTACCTCCTCCACTCACTGACACTGCTCAGCACTGCATTACCCACCTCCCCTAACACTGACTTCCTGTCTTATCCCTACATTACCTCCCCACTCACTGATACTGCTCAGCACTGCACTGCCCACCTCCCCTACCACGGATTCCTGTCTTATCCCTACATTACCTCCCTCACTCACTGACACTGCCAAAAGAACTACAAAATATAAACTATTGAAATACAGCGCTACATGACCCTCATTATGAGAAGATCAGAGATGCATTTTTATTCAACTATTACTATCCCTTTAATGAACCTTTATTAGTTGGTGGCACAGTCTGGCATTTTTTTTGCTAATTAGTTTCTGTGCTGGGCCTATATTACGAAGCACTGTTCTATGAATTAATCCAGCCCACACACTGGGGACATGTCTAATAACACAGAGAGAGATTGTAATCAAATATAACTAATTAGCATACTCATACTGAGCAGGGAATTACCACATTGTACTATCAAAACAAAGGATAATTTCTCAAACAATTTTACAAAAAATGGCTAGTACTACCTATTAACAGATTTTAAATTCTCTGAAAAACACATTGGACTTTTCTTAATTTGACAGGTGAGAGGAGTTAGGCTATAGACACATGGGTGACTTGGCTATTTTAACACATGCCAAGCTGCCCATGTCAACTTACTTCTAATGTACCACGTTCCTCTTATGATTCACACGTATAGGTGATGTGGAGGAGGAGGGGTGTAGCAAGACCTCCCAAAGTGGGAGTCATCCGTATATGTCACGGTTACCCAGAGAAGTTCAGGAGTCAGTATGGTATAGTTAATGCAATTTATTAACAAATGATAGAAAGAACATATACAACAGGAGCAAGCAGAGGTTACCAGCCAGCAAGCACTATTATCAGGAATAATAGGCTGCAAAGCTAGACCACACTGCTGGAGACTAGGCCTTAGCCACTGGTAGTCTCAGCAGGAACCGGAACTCAGGATCTTGATCCGACTTATCAGGCGTTCCAACTCACGCCTGCAGTCAGTATGGAGCAAACCGACTCACACCTGCAGTCAGTATGGAGCAAACTGACTCACACTTGCAGTCAAATGGGAAAATGATAGCTGACTCATGCCTGCAGTCAGTATCAGAGCTTAGTCTACCAGAGCCCCAGGTCTGCACTAGGTTGGGTGTCTGCTAGGTAGAAGGAACAAACGTAAGAGTAGTCAGAGCCACAAGTCAGCACCAGAGGGGGTAGTCAGACAAGCCAGGTCATACACAGTTCAGGTAGTCAGCCAGAGACACAGGTCTGTACCAGTTTGGGTGTCCACTATAAGGATAAGCAAAAGAATAGTCAGTGCCACAGGTCAGCACCAGGATGGATGGAAGACTAGCCAGGTCATACAAAGAGCCCAAGGTAATAGAACTGCTATGAACAA
Organism: Rhinophrynus dorsalis; assembly: GCA_037306005.1. Lineage (NCBI taxonomy): Eukaryota > Metazoa > Chordata > Amphibia > Anura > Rhinophrynidae > Rhinophrynus > Rhinophrynus dorsalis. The sequence continues at coordinate 603,099,363 of CM074719.1, forward strand.
CAACGCAAGGGCAACTGAGTCAGCACTCAGTCTGCATTTTAAACCCCTCCACAGGAAGTAGGTGGGCGGAGCAACTCAGAGGGAGGAAGTAGGAAGTAGGTAGGAGGAGACTACAGGAAGCAAACAGATAAAACAGAGGCTTGCAGCATGCTTGAAGCCTCGTGCCTGCAGATGATGCTGAAGTCAAGGTAAACTGTAACAGTATAGAAACTGGATGAGCCCAAAGCGTGAATGCATAGAAGTTGCAGCATGCTGCATTCCAGTGTGTTAATTGAGGAGGAAGTCACCCATGTGAACTAGCCAATTGAGGGCAAGCAGTTCTACATGATTGCGTTTTGTGTGTACGAGAACTTTACAGGGATAGTAATTTCAAAAATGTTCTCTGTTTTTTCATTGCACTGAACAGTATTAAAGAGTGTAATATGTTCAGCCCCATTGTTTAATACCCAATAGTTTCAAAGTTATTTGGCTTTTAAGATTCCCTCCTCCCACACCCTTTCCTAATGTCAGCCAGTTTCTCTAATGAAGCAGCTGAAAGGTCACTCAACCATTTGCCATGGCACCCAGAGATTTCATTCACTCAGACACGAGTAACACTTGGTAGTTTACTCACACAGAGACTTTTGGCTCTGTGAGAGTAGCTTTAATGCATCCTGTTCATTATCTAAAGTTATAAACATTAATATTCTATAAATGCAATCTTTTTGACTTTGACTTTAACAAAATGCTTTGCTTTGGAACTACCATATTTTTTAAATCACACATTTATAAAATCCATAATTTATTTTTTTTTCTTTTAATATTGTTGCAATTATGGAAATTTTTCAGTTAAATAGAGTGGTCTGATGGATCCAAGTCTGCTCTGCACATGTTTACACCAGATGGTGTCCATCAACTCCATCCCATGCCATATCATCCTTGTTAATCCAGAGGAAGGCAAAACAAACTCTATTGAAGCCATTGCCAACTAAGCTGCAAGTAGTTAAAAAAAAATGTCAACATCCTATCTGCATTGAAAGCCAACCATCATTCATTTTCAATATTATTCTGAGCTCAAAAAGTATCCACTAATTTTTTTAACGCATCTAGATCTGCAGAGTCAAATAATTCCACAACTACAATCTTACTGCTCTTACTTAAGAATAAAAAATAAATAAAAATAACGCCTTTGTTTTAGATGAAATCGCCTTTCCTCTAGTCTTAACGGGTGGCCATTTTACCATTTACAAATCGATTCAAGGCAATTACAATCATATCCACCCTTATATAACTCTTCTCTAATGTAAACCAACCAAGTTTGGCTCATCTCTCTTTATAACTAGAATCTTCCAATCCCTTTATCAGTTTTGCTTCTGTACTGTCTCCAATTCAATATTGTGACTATTTTCTACTTTTTTGTTTCAACTTCGAGAATGTTTATGGATCCCTATCCACGAATAATATCGAAATAGTACATGCAGTACTGGTGTTCAATCAGCAGGGTATGCTAGAGAGTCCGATTCCCAGGCATTAAAGGGATAGTATTACTTCAAAATGACTATCCCTCATATTGTAGCCCTTAATAAACTGAGTTAAATGGTTTAAGAGATAGCCGCTTTCAAAGTTTCCTCTCCCCTGCTGTCAGCGTTCTGCTGCCAGCAGGGGAATCCGGTCCCGGGACAGGCAGAGGCTCTTAAACAGAGCCGATATCTCGTTATGGAAGGAAAAAATGATTCATTGAAACAGTCTTCTACGTGTGCTTGGTTACCAAACACACGTAGAAGACTGTTTCAATGAATCATTTTTCCTTACATAACGAGATATCGGCTCTGCTGAAGAGCCTCCTCTTGATTCAGAAACCGGATTCTCCTGCTGGCAGCAGAACGCTGACAGCAGGGGAGAGGAAACTTTGAAAGCGGCTATCTCTTAAACCATAAAGGTCTGAGAGAGGCCGCTGGTGTCATTTAACTCAGTTTATTAAGGGCTACAATATGAGGGATAGTAATTTTGAAGTAATACTATCCCTTTAACAGCAAACAGGTCATCTGAAGTACCAGGGATTAAAAGCCCCATCGCAACCTCCAATGAATAGCCAGCCCATGTGGGCATCAGCCAGTAATATTGTCTCAACTGGGCCAGTTAGAGGACACACTCCTGCATTCCAGATTAGCAATGAAATGAAAGAGAGGCGAATGAACTACTTGGGAGACAAAGGGAGCAGATTTATGAAAAGTGTTCTTGTTCATTTTTGCAAACCGGTCCCTCAAATATCCTTCTTCCTTATTACGAGTGTTGGTATTTATAACGTATTCTAGGCACATTTTTAAATGCAGTGAATAAACACAGGTCAGGCATGGCCTGAAATATTTAGCGAAAATTCTATAGCTAAATTGTCGAAACTATTGACATTTCTTTATAAATTGGCTGTGCCGCTTTTTACAAACTTTCTTACGCCATTTTTTTTTAAAAAAAAACATACTACAGACATTATGTCCCCCTAAACTGGTTAATACTTTTATAACTATCAGCGACAATCTTACAGCTATTTTAGTGCTTCTTTTTGATTAAAGGGATAGTATTGCCTGAAAATATATATTTTATATTGTAGCCCTTAAAAAAACATTAAAAATGATATAAGTCTTATCTCCCAAACCTATATGGTTTGGGAGATATTAGCAAGTAAAGTTTCCCCTGGATTGATGTCACTGCTCAAGCCATCAGATTTGGAATCCGGTCCCTTGACCAGCCGTGGCTCTTCAGAATTGCAGCGATCACCATCTTTAAAAAGAATTTCTTAATTGGAATGGTCTACAAAGTGTGCTTGCAAGCCAGGCATACTTTGTACACAGTTCCAATGAAGATCGTGATCTCGGCACTGCTAAAGAGCTGCCCGCTGATCTGTGGACCGTATTCCAAATCTGTCCACTAGATGGCAGACTTGGCTAAAACAGCCAGGAAAAGGGAATTTTACTTTACTTGCTAATATCTCCCAAACCATTAAGGTTTGCGAGATAAGACTTATATCATTTGTAATGTTTTTTTGGGCTACATTATATAATAAAATTATTTTCAGGCAATACTATCCTTTTAACTCCACTTTTATCAATCTTCCCCAAATTTCTCACAGGGGTCTGTCTGAAGAAGCCTAAGAGTACTATTCACACTGTACAATAGGGTCACTGTTTTCTTGGGTTTTGGAAGTAGTGATAAGATTTAATGCAGGTAACTGATGGGATTCAGCTCCAATCTATTTCCTATTAAATGTATCACATCTGAGGATATTGACTACAAGCTTGTACAACCAACCACAATATAAACTGTGCTGTATACAGGGGAGGGATGACAGCTTGTGGCCTGGGGGTGGCAAATACAATCCACTGACCCATTTGCACTATTGCTCCAGCCCACTGTCCTAGCCCGCCCCTTTTTGTGAATTTTAAAATTGACATTAATGTTATGAAGTAAAGCAAGATATGCCACATAGCTTATAATTGAAATGGGGCTACCCTACTGATACTACAGAGCTTACAATACAGTAAAGCTACACTAGTGATACCATAGAGCTTACAAGGGAAATGAGTTATGCTCATGCCTGGGAACTCCGCGGATCTGCACTGGAGACTCTGGTTTTCAGACTGAATTACAGGATCTCAGAGACAGAGGCGGATTCTCCAGCAGTAGTGAGTTTCTTCTCCTATCTACCATGTCCCTCTCACTTCTCTTCCTTCCCACTCTGTTCATCCCATTTCCCACCTACTTCTCTTTCCCACCCTGTTCTGCCCACTTCCCACCCACTTTAAGATGCAAATATTCTTAAGCCCTGCCTACTCTTTAATCCCCACCCCTTTATGACAGGAATTGTATCGATGACATCCCTTGGCCTGCAGTGCAGGACTCCTCATCAGGGTCTCAAGACGAACAAGTTCCCAGGTATGATTATGCTACTAGTTTAGCTCTATTTGGATTGTAGCTCTGTGGTATCACTAGTGTAGCTCTATTTGGATTGTAGCTCTGTGGTATCACTAGTGTAGCTCCATTTCAGTTGTAAGCTCTGTGGTATCAGTAGTGTAGCTCCATTTCAATTGTAAGCTCTGTGGTATCACTAGTGTAGCTCCATTTCAATTGTAAGCTCTGTGTTATAACTAGTATAGCTCCATTTCAATTGTAAGCTCTGTGGTATCACTAGTGTAGCTCCATTTGGATTGTAGCTCTGTGATATCATTTGTGTAGCTCCATTTCAATTGTAAGCTCTGTGTTATAACTAGTATAACTCCATTTTAATTGTAAGCTCTGTGGTATAACTAGTGTAGCTCCATTTACAGCAGAAAGTAGAAGACTGAGTGAGGCAGTGGCCCACCAGCCAGCCCTCCCCTGGCTGTATAGAAGTGAACCTGAGATATGTCTGTAGAAATACATACAGACATATTTACATCACGTAGCGTCTGTTGCATCTGGGGAAGTGTTCTGGAGTGGAACACGGAGGCAGTAACAGGTGGACAGGTCAGTGTCAGATAATGCAGGAGAACAAGAATCCCGGCATCTTTACTCACATACATCCACATTGTGTAAACATAGAGGTTTTAGAAATTACAGACACGATTGTGTTAAGCCTTTGGATGCCAGGGAGGTATTGAACGCATACCTTTCTGGCACTCAGGGTCAACAAATCAAGTTCAGTGGTTCATTTGCCTGCTCTTTTACAGCACTGTTGTATTAATGAATGTAACGGATGCTGAGAAGGGACCGCGTCGCCTTCCGCCGTCGTTCCTGGGTCTCTCCTTCTCAACGCCAGATAAGCGCCGTCAGGTGCACCGGTTGGAGTATGAACAGTCACTGGAAACAGCCACAGGATCTCTGGAAGCAGGGAAGAGTCCACGTCGCCACCTGACAGTCCACGAAGTTAGGTCGCAGGAAACTGGCAGCAGGCGGTCGGCGATTCAGGATACTTGGCGCAGATGGGTATCAGAGTGGATACTTTAGACCATAAGCAATACAAGACTCCAGGACTCCTTGTTCACTCCAAAACAGAACTCACTTTATTGACACAAACTACAGATATTTATATACAGTACAGTACATTGGATCACATGGGGAAACCTGATACAATAGGGAACTTGATTAAATCAAACACATCAGACAAAAGGCAAGGGCTGACACAATGAGAGCATTCACAGAGGTAATCAACTCACAACATAATACAAAGGGCTGGCAACAGAGTTTCAGGCTATACAATAGGTGACTCACAGACTGAGGGTTGTGAATGGATTAACACACACAGCAGGGGGGTCTCAGGACAGTTCTCACTCCAAGGACTTGAGTGGCCAGAATATTCATTTCCTTAACAATGGCCAGGGGTTGAATAATTAAGCAAAAGGCTTGGGAGTCTGCAATACATAATGAAATAATTAACCCCTCACTGCCTATTCCCTTGGAGTAAACCCTCAACATACTACATACAATAACTAAAACGTTCGCCATACATTAAACATACTATGTGATCCAAAGTCTATGAATTTAAGTCTTTCTCTTAGGGAATAACTGGCCAGTTTGTACGCCAAGGCACAGCACAGAGTCCAAACAGTAATAAATGTCCATAGTCTTTGAATAAATAGTTTGAGGTCCAGACAAGGGCTCAGTAACGGGTAGGATCCGTTACATTTCTCCCCCTTTTTGTACCAAGCCAGCGGGGACAGTAGTAAACGCTGACTTGGAGCTGTAGGAGACCATTGAGGTTGTGAGCCACTTGTCTGGACAGTTCATTAGTCTGGAGGCCTTAGTCCTAGGCCAGTCTTAAAGGAGGAGCCCCTTGTCCTGGGCCAGGGAAACAATGACTCAGCCTGGTGTCCTGTGCCAGGAGAAAATGCAAGCCCCTTGTCCACGCCTGGAAATAGAAAGCAGGTCTCTTGTCCTGGACCAGGGGTACAGTCTCGGTTCTTAATCCTGGGCCAGGGAAATTGGTGCCTGGTTGTCCTGGCAATCATCAAATTGGGTGGCCTCTCCTGGGCCATGCTCCATGCAGAGCTGGGGTTCAATGTTCCTGGGTCTGGGGCCAGGGGCTCAGGGTCCAAAGCCAGTCTATAAGGGGGATCTTCCTGGGGCAATTGTGTCTCTGGCTTCTGTGCATCAGAGTGTGGGGAGAGAGGCATATCTCCCCCATTTAGTTGGGCCACTGCCCCAGAGGAACAGGAGAGGATGTTTGTCCCACTCTCCTGGGCTGGGGCAACGTTCTGGGACACATTCCCACCCTCCAGGCAGAGCTCAGGAAATTCAGGGGCCCCAGCAACATCCCTAGTGAGGACTGTCTCCTCCCTCACCAGCTCAGGGTTCCCTTGACCACTGGGAAAGCTTGCAGACCCACTTCCCATGCCAAGAGCATTTGTGTCCCTGGGGCGTAAACATTCTTGCTCCAGGGCAATCTCCATTGGGGTCACCTCCTTGGGGCTGCTGGTGAGCTTGCTCCCACTCACCAGCGTCAAGGCAAAACAAGGGGTGGTGTGCTCACTCCTACACACCACAGCAGGGGGTTCACAAGGGCTGGTGGATCCGCTCCCATCCACAAAGCCAGGGGTCACAGAGAGGTGGGTATCCAAGGCATCAGTGCTGCAAAGGGGCAATCTGCTGATCTCCTTGGTGTCCAGGGCAAAACAAGGGGTGGTGTGCTCACTCCTACACACCACAGCAGGGGGTTCACAAGGGCTGATGGGGACCGCATTCCCACCCATCAGTGCACAGTTCATATCTTCAGGAGGGCCAGCGGCACTGCTTTGTCCCAGCCCGCTGGGGTCCTCCTCTTGTAGGCCATCACACACAGGCCCTTCCTCTGCCTTGAGGGAGACCGCAGTCCCATCCCTCAAGGCGGCATCACTTATGATCCTGGGGAGCACGCACGGCTCCATTCCCAGGGCATCTTCCAACCCCACAGGGGGCAACATCTTGGCGCTGCTGGTGGGCTCTCTCACACCCACTACAGCAGGGTGGTCATGGGGACTGATGGGCTCGCTCCTACCCATCAGTTGGGACATACAATTGCTGCTGGTGGGGACCTGCGTCTTATCCACCACAGCTGGGGAAGCAGGGAAAGGGGCAACTTGCCTCTCAGGGGAGACGTCCGTCCCATCCCCTGATGCCGAGGCATCTTCTTCACTGAGGGGGAACAAATTCCCACCCCTCAGCTCAGGGAAAACATAGTCCAGGGGAAAAAGGGTATCAGGCAGGGCAACAGGGGCACTGGTGAGGAACGCATTCCCACTCACCAGTGTGGAGTGAACAGGGGCAGCTCCATCTAAGTCCTCAGCTCCACTGAAGTCTTCCTCAGATGAGTAACCCCCCCAGTCTTTTTCCTCTCTTTGTATCTCCTGGGCTTCCTCTATCCAGCCCATGTACATTAGCTCCAAGTTCCATTCCTGCTTGACTAAACGGTCTAGGTTCCCCTCCAGGTCTGGAGGAAAGTAACTTCCAAACATGGCCTTTCTTTTCTCCCAAATCTCCCAGTAGCGGCTGTAATTCCTCTGGCCGAAAGTAGCATCCTCCTGAAAGGCCATCCATACCAGTTGTTGGAGTTTCAGGCGCAAGTTGAACGGGAAAAAGTTGACCATAACTCCTGTATACTCCTTGTGAAGGCACTTGATCATTTCCCAGTATCCGTCCTGGACTTGGAGCTCCTCTGTGATGCAGGTGGTGACCTCCCGGTAAAACTCCTCGGCTAAATCACCTAGGAAGGTCTCCCATTGACATCCTATGTAGTGGTACCGCATGTCATACACTCCTATGGCCTCCGGCAGCCGTGCTTTCGCCGCCATCTCTTAGCTGGTACACCCGATAAAAGAAGGAGAAATCCCACCGCTATGCCACCAATGTAACGGATGCTGAGAAGGGACCGCGTCGCCTTCCGCCGTCGTTCCTGGGTCTCTCCTTCTCAACGCCAGATAAGCGCCGTCAGGTGCACCGGTTGGAGTATGAACAGTCACTGGAAACAGCCACAGGATCGCTGGAAGCAGGGAAGAGTCCACGTCGCCACCTGACAGTCCACGAAGTTAGGTCGCAGGAAACTGGCAGCAGGCGGTCGGCGATTCAGGATACTTGGCGCAGATGGGTATCAGAGTGGATACTTTAGACCATAAGCAATACAAGACTCCAGGACTCCTTGTTCACTCCAAAACAGAACTCACTTTATTGACACAAACTACAGATATTTATATACAGTACAGTACATTGGGTCACATGGGGAAACCTGATACAATAGGGAACTTGATTAAATCAAACACATCAGACAAAAGGCAAGGGCTGACACAATGAGAGCATTCACAGAGGTAATCAACTCACAACATAATACAAAGGGCTGGCAACAGAGTTTCAGGCTATACAATAGGTGACTCACAGACTGAGGGGTGTGAATGGATTAACACACACAGCAGGGGGGTCTCAGGACAGTTCTCACTCCAAGGACTTGAGTGGCCAGAATATTCATTTCCTTAACAATGGCCAGGGGTTGAATAATTAAGCAAAAGGCTTGGGAGTCTGCAATACATAATGAAATAATTAACCCCTCACTGCCTATTCCCTTGGAGTAAACCCTCAACATACTACATACAATAACTAAAACGTTCGCCATACATTAAACATACTATGTGATCCAAAGTCTATGAATTTAAGTCTTTCTCTTAGGGAATAGCTGGCCAGTTTGTACGCCAAGGCACAGCACAGAGTCCAAACAGTAATAAATGTCCATAGTCTTTGAATAAATAGTTTGAGGTCCAGACAAGGGCTCAGTAACGGGTAGGATCCGTTACAATGAAACCCCTAAGCTGTGTGCTTTGGCCTTTTGTTACTCCCCACCCCCCTCAAGTTAAGCCTGTTTGACATCTACATTGCCTCTCCACTAAGTGGTGATAAAGTGGAGATGACATCTCCAGTAGTGATGAGCGAGCGTGCTCGGCCGATGCTCGGATCGGCTCGAGCATCGCTCTGCTCGGCACATGGCGGTACTCGTCGAGTACCGCCATGTGCTCTCCCGCCATGTTCGGGTGGCGGGGATCTGTGCCGGAAGAGGCACAGATCACAAGACGCTCCGCTGGACCACCAGGGACTGGAGGTACGGGGGCATTGCGGAGATGAAGGGGGCATTGCGGAGATGAAGGGGGACATTGTGGAAGAGGGGCATAGACTCTATGCCCCTCTTCCACAATGTCCCCCTTCATCTCCGCTATGCCCGTCTTCCACAATGTGCCCCTTCATCTCCGCTATGCCCCTCTTCCACAATGTGCCCCTTCATCTCCGCTATGCCCCTCTTCCACAATGTCCCCCTTCATCTCCTCTATGGCATAGAGGAGATGAAGGGGGACATTGTGGAAGAGGGGCATAGCGGAGATGAAGGGGCACATTGTGGAAGAGGGGCATAGCGGAGATGAAGGGGCACATTGTGGAAGACGGGCATAGCGGAGCTGAAGGGGGACATTGCGGAGCTGAAGGGGGCATTCGGAGATGAAGGGGGCATAGCGGAGATGAAGGGGGCATTGACCAGGCACCCTCCCCTCATCAGAGCAGGGGGTGCCTGGTGTCGCCCCATTCATTCCAATGGGGCTCGGGTGCTCGGCCGAGCACTCGAGCCTCAGGGGGTGCTCGGTCAGAGCACCCGAGCACCCGAGCATCGGGGTGCTCGCTCAACACTAATCTCCAGTTCCTATGTTACTCTATAGATCCTATGCACTAAGATCTCCAAAGCTGAAGAAAACTTAGTTCATAGGCTCCGTAGAAGTGATAAGCTGTAAACTGGAGAAGTCATCTCCAATTAATCACCTTTTATCACAGCTTAGTGAATCTCCCTTGTCTTTTTACAGTGTACTAGAGACCTCTTTACCATCCAAGTGTTTAAAACAACATAGATTTTGGTGGAAGAAAAGAACCAATTGGCCAATCCAGTCTGCCCATTTGCCTATTAAGATTAAAGGGAGTCTTACACAGTTCTCAGAACAGACTTTTCTATCCCAGGCAATTTTTAATTCTTTTATTGTATTAGCCCCTACCACTTCTGCTGGGGGGCTGTTCCATGGGTGCATCACCCTTTCCATAGTAGCACTTAAGCACATTAATATAAACATATAGTATATAGACATGTTACATTTTTTTAAATGTTAGCTGGTGAAGGATGATGGGAATTTATAGTCCAACAGCTGAATGTCTAACACTTGACTAGCCTTGTATTAAAGTGTACCTGTCACACTAATATAAAGTTTAGTTAATTTTTAGGGGAATGAAAAACTATCTACATGTGGTGATAGCTATACCTGGGAACTTCTTCAATGTCTGGTGCTGCTGGGGGAGATCAATGAAGTGATTCGCATAAGAAAATTGGTGGAACTTAATTGTGAGTGGGGGCGGGACTTCAACAATATACAAAAAACAAAATGGAGAAATAGACTGGAGAAGGAGGAGAAGTAGGTGGGTAGTGAGAGTAGCACACTGGGAAGAAACGGAAGTTGGCAGAGTTTTATTAAATACTCAACACATCTGGAGAATCAGCCTCTACACCAGAGACCCAGTAATTTGAAGCCAAAACCAGCGTCTCCGGGGTGAATTGGGAGAGTTCCCAGATATCGTGATAGCAATTTGTTTGTACCATACACAGTGTGTGAAACATTATGCTAATTTGCATCTATGCTGGGCCAATACTACTACACGTACTGTGCTATGAAATAATCTAGGCAGTTCTCACAAACTAGGGACATTTCTAATAGCATGAGTGATCAGTTTGACCTCAAAAATATCTCATTATGCCTGCACAGTATGCTAAAGTACCGTCAGAACAAGAAGGTTCATTAATCAGAACCTATTTGATAGAGAAATAGCTAGAATGACTAGGCCGATTTAAATTCTCCGTCAAACAAATTAAACTTGTCCTCGGGTGACAGGTCTGCTTTAAGCTTAGTGGAGCGACAGTCCTGCAGGGAACCACTGTGTTATTCAACCAATTTAATTCTCAAGCACATAAGCGGTGCATCTGTCTAGAGAAATGTGACTCTTAAATAAATAACTCTAAAATCTCAACCCTGAAGATGAGATTGACTGAACATTTTATCACAATGAAAGTGTTTTCTTTCCTATTTTCTAACCTGTTACAAAAAAATAATCATAATGAACTCATGGAAATCAATTCAGGGATATTCACACTGGAGTTGATTTCAGTAATGGAACTTGCACATTCGGGTCCAGGTAATGAGATCTTAGTGAATGAAATCACCACGCAACATCTACTTTCACTGCAGGGGCTTGTGATTAGAAATACGGAGTCGGGTGTATGACAAAGAATTGGAACAGCTCTGGAACAAACCAGCTACACTAAAGGGTCCCTAAATTCCGATTGATTAAAATGAGACCTTTTAAAGGGTTACTAATGCCTGTATATAAGTGGATTCAATATTGTAGATGTTAAAAAAAAAAATAATAAAGTATATGGAGAAAATCCCATCTCTCAAACCTTTACGGTTTGAGACATACTCGCCAGTAAAGTTCCCCCCTTCCTCATGTCAGCTGTAAAGCTGACAAAATGAGATTAGAGTCGAGCAAAACGAGGCAGCTCTTCAGCAGAGCCGAAAGAGATATTTAAAGAATTTCTTGATTGGAACGGTCTACAAAGTGTGCTTGCAAACCAGTCACACTTTGTAGACCATTCCAATGAAGCAATTCTTTTTAAATAAAGCAATCTTGGCTCTGTTGAAGAGCCGCTGGCTGGTCCTAGGACCAGGATCTCCTGCTGTCAGTAGAGCGATGATGTCAGGAGAAGGGAACTTTAGTGGCGAATATCTCTTTTTTTTTTTTTTTTTTTTTTTAACATCTACAATATTGAATCCACTTCTAAATGGGCATTACTAACCCTTTAACCCATGAATGCTATAGAGGTCTTTAATGTGTTGCTCTGCAATGTGTTTGGAGACATCTCTAACATTCAAAGTGTAACAAGTCAGTGTATTGTTCCCCCATGATACTGTTGGCTTGCTCCAAAATGGCTGCTCTTGTCTGTTGTGCATTAGGTTCATGGGGGCCATACTAATGACTATAAAAAGGCATAAATCTGGAGCAAACCAACTTCACCTTAGGAGACAATCTCCAAATGATTTAAAGTGGGAAATGCGCTGGAGTCATCTCTAACACTCAATGGGTTAAAATCCTCATTTAAACCAATGGCAATTCTGAGATTTTTTTGCTCCCTACGATACAGTTGGTTTGCCCCAGAATTATTCCTCTTTGATTTCATACATATGACCCAATGAATCGAGAGACAAATACTAAAATGATGTAACGATAAGCATAAAGATGAGCAATCTAGAATTCCCTACAAGGCAGTAAGAAGGGGATTCATGTCTGCACTGGGGGATCTAAGTAAGGAGAGTCAGGATTGGCTCAGGCAGGGGCTGTTGGGAAATGTAAAAGGGGTGGGGTTAGGAAACTCCCTCCCTGTACTTGTGGGATTGTTGTGGGGTTTGGTATGGTTGGTGGGTGTGTTTTGTTATTCAGGTCGTGAAAGCACCTGAGAGTTAGGGCTGTCACAGCAGTTGGCGCTTTGAGCCCTTGCTAATGGGTAAAATGGTAAAACATTTGGTTGGTATAAATTGTTAACAGGATGATGTCAGGCCAGCGGCCTAGGGTAGGCTGACCAGACCTCACCTTTAACAGGGGAAGCATATGAAAAATGCATACTGCATGACTCAGTGGCGTAACAATAGGGGTCGCACCTGCGACCGGGCCCGTCACTCTCAGGGGCCCGGCCGCCCCCTGAGACACCCTCGCCACCTGCCCGCAGCACAGCTGACGTCCCGGTGGCCAGCGCTCGAGTAATGCAGAGCGCTGGGAGATGACAATCTCCCAGCGCTCTGCATTACTAAGGACCACGCGGGAGCCTGACTCACCACTAGACCACCAGGAGGTAGGAGGATGGGTGTCAGTAGAGGCAATGTGGTGATGGGGGCATTGTGGAGATTGGGGGGAAATGTGGAGAATGAGGGGCATTGTGATGGGGGCATTGTGGAGATTGGGGGGAAATGTGGAGCATGAGGGGCATTGTGATGGGGGCATTGTGGAGATTGGGGGGAAATATGGAGAATGAGGGGCATTGTGATGGGGGCATTGTGGAAGGGGCAATGTGGAGGTGGCCAATGTGGTTGAGAGGGGCCAATGTGGTCGGAGGGGGGCCCGTGGCAATTCTTGCACCAGGGCCCCGTGGCTTCTAGTTACGCCTCTGGCAGGACTGCTTTTATTTCATTGCACTACTGAAATATGCCTATTTCCCATGTGTCCCCAGTTAAACGTGAGGTCTGATCACCCTAGCCTAGGAACAAAAGCACCCAGACCACAGTCACGGGTTGTAGTCACTGCCCTCCACTGAGCTGCACAGAACCACAGACCAGCTAATGGAGTGTGGTGGGGTGGAGTGAGAATGAGGGCATAAGGGATGGGGCATAAAATGTATGCCTAACAATGTGGCAAGGGCTTGAAGTTGTGGTGGTTATATAAATTAATAAAGCTGTGGCCTGGTTTCATCCATATATGGTTTGTGTGTCTTACTTGGCTCATTACCACATGCCCAAGACATGGACTGAACTAACTGCACTACAGAGACCGAATAAAAATCCTCACTCATTTAACCTATGAGCGCCAGAGAGGTGTACAACACGTTGCAAAGCAATGCGTTGTGCACCCCTCTTGCACTCAAAAGGGTTAAAGGGATAGTAATACTTCTTTTATCTTTATTTTATTTTGTAGGCATTAAAAAACATGAACGATATAAGTCTTATTTCTCAAACTTTTATGGTTTGAGAGATATTCACAAGTAAAGTTTCCCCTCCCGCCCCTTTTACCTAGTGTAAGCCATCTCTTCTCAGATGTGGAATGCAGTCCATAGACCAGACAGATAACAGCAGGGGGCAATCTTCTTCCTATGAGAACAATGAAAGCCCTGCCCCCCTTGACAAGTTTTTCAGGCTTTTCCCTTATCTTAATTGAAGATTGTCCCTCTCTGCAGTCTACCTGGGCACCTCCCTTCTGATCTGGCTGGGGAGTGTTACATCAGTAAAAGGGATGGGAGGGGGATATTTTGTCATTGAATTACTCCTGAACTACAACTCTGACAGTATTGAAATAACACTCTCCAAAGTCCAAATACTATGATGATTAATTAGAGCTGCTTTTATTATGAAACATTACTATCCCTTTAAATGAGAATTAACACACTGAATGCTAGCAAAGGCTACAACACATTACAAAGCCTTGCGTCGTACACTTCTCCAGCATTAAAGGAGTTAAAAAAAAATCCATTTAAATTAAGGGGAATTTGGGTAGTTTTTATTATTCCCCTACGGAGAAGTTGGTTTGATGGAGAACAGTTCCAATTCTTCTTAGTAAATCGGCCTCGGTAATTTCCCTTGGGAAGGCGTCATAGCATAGCAGAAATCCTACACACATTAGGTGACATGCCACACTTGCTTGTTTCCGTCAACAACAAGAACACCATGAAACACATTTTCCACGCTCTCTCATTAGGCATGCCAGTTCTCCCAGCATAGAGGGAAATGTTTCCTTCTCCCAAATGCTTTGCATAGATCATTTTACTGCTAATGACATTCAGTCGCAGGAGGAGGTGACAATTAACCCTTCTGAGTGCCAGAGGGATATGCAAAAAATTGCAGCGCAATGCACTGCATACCCCACTGGAACTCAAAAGGTTAAAGCAACAGTTCTTCTTTATGCAAGATCCTATAAAAATATCTCCCCGCAACACTTCAAATGGCCACAAAGGGACACATGCTTTAAGTGATTTTGCTGGGGGCGTGTCTGGTGGGTGGGGAATTAACACAAATTTCTAGTATTTCATGACCTGTTGACACCTCTGTGTAAGTGAATAAATGATTTTAGAGCAAGACCAAAGTATTTTATTTACACATACTAATTTATAAACACAAATACTGAAGTTTACACAAACATTAATGTGAGTTTGATCTCCTAAACAGAGGGACACCAGGATGGGACAGAGGGATGTGGGTCTCAAAGAGGTACTGTCCCGACTAAAACCGGACACTTGGGAGGTATGCTATAAGTCTGTTATTCCAAGATGTTTTTTTTCTGTGGTTGAACATTTTAGCTTCAAATGAAATCCTATTGAACTCAAAGAGATAGAACCCTCTGAAGTTGACCCGTCACCTTGAATTCAACTTTGCATATATGAAGTCTTCACTCAGAACTGCCTGTGTGCGCTATGGTAGTCAGTAGACCAGCAGATGAATATAGTATAGGAGATAATGCTACTTTTATTTTATCTTTTAAAGTTATAATCTTTTCAATGCAGCACTGCATGTTAATAAATGTATGTGCTGGGCTTGTGCTTAATTAGCATATGGTGCTACATTCAGAGAGATCACCATACAAAAATAAAAGTATCAGTATTTACTAAACCAATGGTACCCATCCCACCCTGCTGAAAAATATATTAATTGCACAGATGTATATTATTATCATAGTATTTGTATATAAATTATTTTCTCCCCAGCAGACATTTCTAAAAAACCTATTACACACATATTTTATATATATATATATATATATATATATATATATATATATATATATTTGCTTGCAAAATTTATCACATAATACAAGTACAAAGATGGCAGGCTCTTTGAATTTTCCAGACTTATGACCGAAGTCATTTTAACAACATGGATACTCTTTGCAAAGAAAATCACTGGTGCCGAAACCGAGACTAATGGGGGGAGATGTACTAAGGCATGATAAATAGGTGATAAAATGGAGATGTCTTCTCCAGTGATATCACTTCTTCAAATCCTGTGTTGTTCTATGGAGCCAATCCACTGACATTTTTCCAGCTTGAGAGATCTTACTGCATGGGCTGTATAGAATAATATAGGAACTGGAGAAGTGATATCACTGGAGAAGTCATCTCCCCTTTATCGCCTCTTTATCACGCCTTCGTGCATCTTTCCCCCGTGTTCTTCCCTTGAAGAGTCTCATTTAGGCACCTGTTGGTCTTTTCGTTAACATGACTCACAATTTTGAATGTAGTTTTCAAATGTGCAAACTAAAATTAAAGATGACAAGACTACTTTAACCCTTTGAGAGGCAGGGGTGCACCTTCAAAAAAATAATCCCCACTGATTCATCTGGACAGAAAATCCAAATTGCCACGACAAATCAATTCTGTGTGGGCTGGTTCTTCACAGTTTATCTTTAATTAGTATTGGCTCTCATGTCCATGGAAGAAGGTACGATTCATTTTGCATGACTCACAAGATTCTACACCCTGCCCATTAAAGAATTCCTCAGAAGACTAGAAGGAGTTTGGAATCATGGAGTCCTGCAAAAAGAATCATGTTCACCTCCACAGACAGGATATCCATTATTAAAGATTCATTTTGGATAATCAATCTACTCTACTCTAGTTGAATGATAGTGATCATGCCGATTTTCTGACAAGAATATTGGGAGTTTATATTAGGGGGTGTTACTGCTCCTTTAAGTCTTCCTACAACTCTTTGCAGTGCATTACAGACCATTGAAGCATTCATGGGATTGAAAGCTCCTGTCAGAAACATTGCCATGATAGGAGGAAATGGTTAATTTTTCTTTTAAACAAAATTCTCTAAAAGTATGCTTTTTAGATGTGTGTAAATGATCTCATGTTAAAACAATGGCCTTTGTTTCAAGGGAGGGGGTGAAAATAATTGAATGTCATTTATGGAGATATACGATTATGTGCTAGACACCAAGTCTAAAGGAAGATATACTCCCATATGGTAAAGTCTGGTAGAGTGACATTTATGTCAAGTCTAATGACCTCATGGCCATTCTTATCTGTTGATATAAAACAGATCCAGATATCATATGTAAAATTTTAATGTGTAGTAAGAGCGACATCTCCAGGCTAAATAGTGTTATTACTAGTGCTTTGGAATTTTTCCATAATAATATGCATGATGTCACTGCATAAGGAGAAGGATCTCTATCCAATCAGTGGAGATTCTGATAAGGGTAATTTTACATTATAAATATATAAGTTTTGAGAGAAAAGGGTTTTTTTTTCCCCTCTTGGTTCTTGGCTCTGCAATTCCTGCTATATACCTGGCTGCCTGCTAAAGAAATCCTAAGAAATCCACAGTTATTGGACTGGTAACTATATATCTGTTGCGGTTCAGTACACTCAGACACTGTAGGTGTTGGTAAAAACACAATTTTATTTAAGCACACAAGGAATAATGTAACCCTCATGGGTCCAGTATATAGCAGCAAATAACGGACATAGCAAGTTAACCCACACGGGTCCAGTATGTACATAGAATACACTACTGACACAGGTCAGGTAACTATGATAGATACAGTGTAGTAGAGTCCAGTAATGCCAGTGAAGCCACTGACTCAATAGCCCAGATAAACGGAGGCCCAATAGTCGCCTATAGACAGGGAAAGCGACAGTGACAGGATGGCAGCAGAAAACAGGCAAGGTTCACCTGAACGGAGGGTTGAAATGGTGGACACCCACCGGAGACTACAACTGTGTGAGTCAGAGCTTGTACCAGGAAAGGACGCCCTACTGAGACTATCCACCACCATGTGCATGTGCCACCCCCGAAGGGGTTAATGTACGCTATGGTCTTAAGATGGAAGGCAACCGGAAGCGCCCAACTGAACCTAGAGTGGAAGACCAAGCACACAAGAATACCGGAGATGAGAACAGCACTGGTGAAATAAGTAGCGGCACAAGGCACCACCCCCGAAGGGGTTAATGAACGCTATGGTCAGGATACGGAAGACTACCGGATGCGCCCAACTGAACCCAAAGCGGAAGACCAAGCGATCAAGTGAACGGTGTGGAGGAGCAATGACACACTGAGACTCAAACCCACGGACTGGACTACAAATGGTAACGGAGTACCGTAGCTCTGGAATGCACAATAATGTGAGAGATGTGCACAGATGGTAGCAGCAGACACTGACAGATTCTTTGCCCAGCCGGGCACGGAGGAAGCAGGAACTCTAGCTAAACCGATTCGGTACACAGCACAGTAACGTCAGCCAAGCCGGGTCGATACACGAAGCAGGAACGTCAGACAGGCCGGGTCAGAACAGGAAGCAGGAACGTCAGCCAATCCGAATTGGTACACAGGAGCAGGAACAGTAAACAAAAGCGTAGTCGGGCAGTCCGACAAGCGCTAGACATCAGGTACACCACGAAAGGGCAAACTCAAAGTGACAGCCCAGGATATATAAAGGCTGTCACTGGGAGGAGCTGTACAGCGCAGCCAATGAGGAGGCACCAGTAAACTAAGCCTGTCAAAATGTTGCATAATCACGGGCACCGTGATAATATCTTTCCTTATTTAAATTCTGCAAAATTCAGAATCAAATTTATATTTCTTCTATATTTGAAGAAACTTAATTTTTCTTATAATTTGTCTTAATTGGACTGGCCAACCATTTGGGATCAATTATAATAAGCTATATTAGCTGTAGTACTTCTGAATTAAGCGGAATTCATTAATTTATTGGTAAATTGTTATATTTTGCCAGATAAGTGTAATATAGTTAAATAGCTTGGTTTATACATTAGTTAATATAATTCTTGGTATTTCTAGAATAATATATTGTGTTTCTGGAAAGGTTATATAGCTAATATTGATCTGGGGAATTCTTTGAATTCATTTAACTGCTATTTGTCTATTTAATTTGTGGTGTGTCTTTGGATTTCTTTGTGTGTGTTTTGGGTCTAAACTTTTGTACAGTGAGAAGTTTATTTAAACTTCACACTAGACAAAAGAAGTCACCATCTTGGGTGTGGCATACTATATTTCTAAGTGTATTAACCCTTGGAGTACCCTATAGGTTTTACATAGATTTGCTATGGCCATGTGTATGATATATGTTGCATGAACTTTGGTATACTATCTAGACCTATATTATTAGATTGATTCTGAGTATATTCTTAGTATAATCTATTATTGACTATATTAAATGCAATTTATAGGTTTTATTCAGAAGGTATGCAATATTTGAAATTGGTAGATAATTAAATTTTAGTGATCTAAATCTGGGATTTTATTCCAGTTAGTTTCTCTAAATTTGGTTATTATATATGGTATAAGGAAATTGTCAGAGGACCTGGCTTAATATTAAAGTTTGCTCACCTGACAACCTACCTTAAACCTCAATTACCATAGTTTATACAGTTGCCGGGGCAGAGGTATTCATATATGCTGCTGCCAACTGTTTTTTAATTAATTCTAGGATCAATTATCCTTTTCTAGGTTGCTGGGTTCAATTATTGTTATTTAATACCTCTGAATATACCTATGTGTGGTTAACCCTTCAATTGCTGGTAATCCTAATGGTGATAATTGTGGTTTGAGTTTCTGTATATCTATTGTAATTGCTGGTCACTCATTAATATCATTGTTGTTTACACTTTTTATATAGTACATTGTATTTAATAAATTATATATATTTTTGCACAAATATGCGGGATTGATTATTTTAATCAGTTCTTTACTATGAAGTAACGTGTCAATACCTAATATAGTGTAAAGTTTTCAAATTTAATTTAATCTATTTATGTGAAGGTATCCAACCTAATAGGTTCTCTTGTTTAACCCCTTCTTGGATATTACCTTTGACTTTGTGCATATTGCCCCATATCTGTAACCCTTTGAGTGCCAGGGAGGCATCCAACGCATTGCAACTGCCTCCCTGGCACTCAAAGAGTTAAAACAAAATGGCATCTGGATGCCAAAACTCCCTCACGCGAAGAGCCAATCAGTTTTGCGGGGTATTACTCTGCAATAAGCCACTTTCTCATAATGAACTACACCACACATCAGCCTTTGTCTCATTTTTCCACCTTCTCCAATTAGATTATACAAATATCTTTGTGTAGAAATATAACATCTATAAACTTTTGCAGCTTCCTGTACAATAACTGTTCCCATCTTCTGGCAATTTCCCGCTCATTTGCTGTGCCTTAAAGGAGAACTAACACCTCTTAATAGTAACTGCGCACACACACATGCATACATACAGATGGCAACTGTCCTGATTTACGCGGAACAGACCCGATTTGGGGGTGTTTCTCCATTATGCCAGTCTGGCTTCGGAAGCCTTCAATTTATTCACCATCTCAGTCTTGGTTGCACTGACTGGCAAGATTCCAAAAATGACACTGCGCATGCACGTTGCACTTCATAGATGTGCACGCACACAGCGTACGCCATACTTGACTCACAGTTGTGTTAGAAATTGCCTGTGCAGGGCCTCCACGGCACCAACAGCATCATCAGACTTCATCTACTGTCTCCCTGACCAGGTACTGGCCGAGTAAGTTGTAATGAGCGGATTGGGGGGACGGGGTATCACACTTTAGCAATTGTTAGAAGGTATACAGACACAGACACAGACAGACACACACTTAGATTGCTGTGTCCAGAAAAAATAGCCCTGTGAAGGTAGCCTCTGTTCACTGGAAAACATCTTCAAATCAGTGCTGGATGTCATGTCAATGGAGGAAGACATGGTAATTACTAGCAGGACTATAGAACCCCAAACTCTGGTCACTGCACATGGTAATTTCAACCCTTTAAGGACCAAAGGGTTGCACACCCCCCTTTTGTCCTTATAGTTTTAAGAAGGCTCATGTTCTCTGCCGGATTTGGTTTGAACAAAGGCACAAAGACAAAAATTCACACTGACCCAGGGCCGGATTTCCCAACAGGCAACTGCCTAAAGCTCTAGACTTTGAGGGAAGGATCAGCTATGCTGTCCACGCTAGGGTGACCACATTTCCCTTTTGCCATTCCGGGACGTGGTCACCCTATTGCCTTACCTTGAGTCCCTGGTGGTCTAGCGGCGTGCAAAGTGCTCTGTGCCTCCTCCGGCACAGAGCTGAAGCTCCCGCGTGCTGTGCTCAGTAATGCAGAGCGCTGGGAGATGATGTAATCTCCCAGCGCTCTGTATTACTAGAGCGCTTGCCTCCAGATCAGGTAAGTTGCATTGCCGCCCTGGATGTCAGCCTGCAAGCGGCGTCCATGATGTGACACACCGCTTGCAGGCTGACATTCATGGCGGCTTGGCTTCATTCCGGTACACTTCATTGTCCCGGTTGAAGGGGACCCGGGACGCGGGACATGTCCCTGAAATAAGGGACAGTCCCGGACGTTCCGGGACCAGTGGTCACCCTAGTCCACGCCCACATTCTGAATTGTGGGTGTGGCCATAACAATCTCATTGTCCCTGCTCCAGGTTTATACCTTTTACAGGCTATTATTTAACCCCTTGGATGATAAAGACATATTCAGTACTTTCCAGATTAATGCATTGAAGATGTCACGAGCAATAAAGCAGTTAAAGTTGGTTTTTGGTCCATGGTTGTTATATGCCAAGGGCATTTTCTGTGCTAAGAAATAGTCAATGTTACTGGGGCGGGGCCATGTGAAGAGTAGGGGTGAGGCTAAGGGTGGAGTTAAGAGCACCTAGAGTGTCTTGCCTTGCCCTGGGATATAAATCTTGGCCTAAACAGACCATTAGGATGTTCTAGTCATCGAAAAATAAGTGAGCTGTCATTATTAGGTGGTGTTCGCTCTCCGTTAAGGATGAGCCTTAACAGAACGTTTGGTGGGAGTTAAAGGGTTAGTAATGCCCGAATTTACGTTTATGCAACAACTTCATTGGAATGGTCTACAAAGTGTGCTTGAAAACCAGGCACACTTTGTAGACCATTCCAATTAAGTATTTCTTTTAAAATATGGCTATATCGGGTCCTGGTCTCAGGACCAGGATCTACTGCTGTCAGTAGAGATCTGAAATCAGGAGAAGGGGAGGGAGGGGGGAACTTTAGTACCGAATTTCTCTCAAACCATAAAGGTCTGAGAAAGAGGACTTTCTCCAGATACTTTTTTTAAAATCTACCATATTCCATCAACTTCAATTCAGGCATTACTAACTCTTTATGTCTTTAGTATGCAGTGGCGTAACTATAGGGGTCGCAGTGGTCGCATCCGCGACCGGGCCCGTCACTCCAGGGGTCCGGCCACCCCCTGCGATCCCTCTGCCTGGTGCCCGTAATCTCCCATCTGGCGCTCTAGTAATGCAGAACGCTGGGAGATTGCATCATCTCCCAGAGCTCTGCATTACAGAAGAGGACCGAGTGGGAGCTCAACGCGCCAGCCCGTCTCTCCTTCCACTCCACTGGACCAACAGGGATTGGGAGGTAGGAGATGGGGACATTGTGGAGGGTCTGGGGGCCAATGTGTTCGGGGGGCCCATGGCACTTCTTGCACCAGGGCCTGGAGGGTTCTAGTTACGCCTCTGATAGTATGGAAAAAAGTTTAGACTTGTTTAGTTCTAGGGTGAGCCTGAATGTCCTGTTATTCCAGCGGTGTTGTCTAAACACCAAACAGAACAAGTGTATGGAGCTTGGGTGCCTACTGAAGAGCATTGGTTATCCTAAAACTGCAAAAAGGGCCATTTGTCCACCTCTGAGTTATGAAATGGTCAGTATCACTGGTCCTAGCCAATTTCAATAACACAGAGTGACCACAAGGAGGTGAGCCCAGAAATGCATGGATCTGAGCTGGTGAAGCAAGAGGGCAGCACCTCCTAGGACTAAACTCTGTTAAGTACAGTAGCCTTTTTTAAAAAATATGCGTTTTTATTTTGTCCTCGCATCTCTTAGTCACATAGAATTATGTAAATGAGAACTAACCTCAGATAATAACACCCATCTTACATTACTATAGCTCCTATGGATTTTGTTCTTTTGCCTTTTTTCATAACATCAGTCCTGATTATCATGTCCATGCAGGGCCGGATTTACATCTCAGGAACCTGTAGGCACAGAAATATGAAGCAGCCCCCCCCCCATTGGCCATCTCCATAATGCTCCAAATCTCCATATTGCCCTCACATTGCCCCTATAATCTCCACATTGCCCCATCACCTCCAGATTGCTTGCCCCCCCATCATCCCCATATTGCCCTCACATTGCCCCCATCTTCACATTAAGCCTCACATCTCCCCCCCATCCGTTTCCCACCTCCTTGGTGGTCCAGCGGCAGGAGATATCTGTACTTCTGCACAGACCTGCAGCTGCTGGAGCTCCCGTGCAGTCTTCTCTTTAGTAATGAAGAGAGCTGGGTGATGATGTAATCTCCCAGTTCTCTGCATTACTAAAGACCCGAGGAGCTCAGCAGCTACAGGTATGTGCTGAAGAAGGCACAGACCTTACCGTGCGGCGCAGCACGCCACTTAAAAAAAAAAAAAAATATATATATATATATATATTGATTCAAATGGCAGGCGCCCTCTATAGGGTGCGCCTGTAGGCAGATGCCTACTCTGATATTAGCAAGTAAAGTTTCCTCTGGAGTGATGTCACTGCTCTAGCTGTCAGATTTGGAATCTAGTCCCCAGACCAGCCGCGGCTCTTCAGCAGTGCCGAGATCATAATCTTTAAAAATAATTTCTGCATTGGAATGGTCTACAAAGTGTGCTTGCAAGCCAGGCACACTTTACTTTGTTGGAACTGTCTATAGTTATTTTTAAAGATCGCGATCTCGGCACTGCTATAGAGCTGCTGGCTGATCTGTGGACCAGATTCCAAATCTGTCCACTAGGTGGCAGACTTGGCTACAACAGCCAGGAAAAGGGAACTTAACTTTACTTGCTAATATCTTCCAAACCACAAAGGTTTGGGAGATAAGACATCATTTTTAATGTTTTTTAAGGGCTACAATATAAATTATTATCAGACAATACTATTCCTTTAAGACTTGATGAATTCAAGTCTTAAGGATAAAAATGTCATAATTTTCTATATTATTTTGCTGAAATCCCAGCCAGCCCTCACAGTTGACCTTTACATTTCCTGTGGTGTCATTGGGAAGGAAGAAAAAAAATATGACAAATAGGGAAGGGCACCTCACAAGAAAAACGTGTGGAAAAAATGCCCACTTTCTTCTTTGTACTGAAATCAATGACAAAAATATAATTTCACACCACATGAAATATTTTCTCCACGTATGCACGCAATGTTAACTCAACAGTATAAAAAAGGTTGTCATATTACTGCATGTTGTCAGTCTGTGCTCGGGAGTGAAAGAGAAAGCGTCCTGATTTTGAACACTTGCTATTGAAGGCAGACAAAGTGTGAGATGTGGATACTTTAAGTAAGGCGTGTCAGTGGTAGCCAGTTGTATTCTTGACAGGTGGGGTGAGGTAAGTGTGGATGAGAAAGGAAATTTAAACAAAAAAAAAAAAAAAAAGCGGCTTTTTAACTGAAAGGTGGTAGTGACAGTCAGGTGATTATACCTGAGACTTGACTGAAACAGAGAGTGACAAGTGCTATACACACACACACACACAGACATACTACATCATGCATTAAGGACAGACAACGTGAACAACTTCATATACTGTGTTACACATTCACTCATTCCCACATCCACACAGACAACAAGAGGAGCAAGAATATACTGCAGAGTGGTGGACTCTGGTGCTGCACCTGCTGCTGTGCAGTGATTTATTCTTTATTGCAATTTGCCAGGTACTGATTCTGAAACCAACAGGTATACATTGTACTTCAATGTAAAAATACACACTTCAGTGCTTGGGTGAGAAATAGAATGTTGCTGAAATGGTGACCCTAGCTAGGGGAGATAAGCAAAGAGAGGGAACAGATTACTTTAGCGAAAAAAAAAAATTCCTAGCCGGGCTTTTTTAAGGCATATTGCTGCTGTCCAGTACTATGGACGATTGCTGGGAGAGTGGGTTTGATTGTAGACACAGAGTGACATGTAGTATTCAGGGCCGGATTTGTACTTAGGCAGAGTAGGCATCTGCCTACAGGTGCACCCCACAGAGGGGCGACTGTCATTGGGATCGTCTTTTGTTGCCTCCCCTGCCTGGTGCCGCAACATCTTGTTGAGGACAGGTCTGTGCCTTCTTAGGCACAGACCTGTAGCTGCTGAGCTCCCTCGTCGGATCGTTAGTAATACAGAGCGCTGGGAAATGACATCATCTCCCAGCGCTCTGCATTACTGAAGAGAAGACCACGCGGGAGCTCCAGCAGCTACAGGTCTGTGAAGAAGGACGCACAGACCTCTCCTGCCGCTGGACCACCAGGAAGGAGGTATGAAATGGACACTGCTTTCCCCCACAATGGGGGGCAAGTTGGAGCTGATGGGGGCAATGTGAGGGCAATATGGAGATGATGGGGGCAAGTTGGAGCTGATGGGGGGCAATGTGAGGGCAATATGGAGATGATGGGGGGCAATGTGGAGATTAGGAGCATTGTGGAGGTGTTCAGCGGAGATGGCCAATGGGGGGGGCGCTTCTGATTTCTGTGCCTACAGGCTCCTGAGATGGAAATCCGGCCCTGGTTGTATTGCAGAGCAATTTCTCACAGCCATAGAAAGAATAGATGGGAATTTCATCGTCAGTCACCAAAATTCCCACAAAAAAAAAACAGTCATTTTGTGAATCTCTAATGAAGAGGATGAAACCTGTAGAATTTACCAGAAGCAGAAAAAATCATAAAAGGGTGAAAATATCAAAACCTGTACTTTTCAAAATTTTTTGGGTCCACTTAAAAATATCAGGAATAAGTACCTCAAATGCTGTATTTATTACAAAAAAGCTTTTTTCGTTTAAAGCAGGAGGAACTGCTCCTATAAAGGACACAGATGGGTTCATCTAGTTGATCTCACAGTCATATTTCACACTATGGGCTGTATGTTCAAAGGGAGAATATACCTCCCAACATTTCAAATTACAAAAGAGGGACACTTTTGTTTTAAGGGGTGTTGGTGGGGGCGTGGCTGGTGAGCGGGGCATTACCAATAATTTTTAGGCTATTTCATGGCCTATTGATACCTCCTTGTGTAACCTAATAAATTACTTCTACCAAGACCAAAGATTTTCTATTTACACAGGCTAATTTATAAACCCATGTAATGAAGAGTAATATGAGTTTTATTGCTGTGGAGCAATGTGATACACTTATATACACACCACACAGTCTGATCTCCTAAACACAGGGACACCAGGGTGATACACTTATATACACACCACACAGTCTGATCTCCTACACACAGGGACACCAGGGTGATACACTTATATATACACACACCGCACAGTCTGATCTCCTAAACACAGGGACACCAGGGTGATGCACTTATATACACACCACACAGTCTGATCTCCTAAACACAGGGACACCAGGGTGATACACTTATATACACACCACACAGTCTGATCTCCTACACACAGGGACACCAGGGTGATACACTTATATACACACCACACAGTCTGATCTCCTAAACACAGGGACACCAGGGTGATACACTTATATACACAACACACAGTCTGATCTCCTAAACACAGGGACACCAGGGTGATACACTTATATACACACCACACTGTCTGATCTCCTAAACACAGGGACATCAGGGTGATACACTTCTATACACACCACACAGTCTGATCTCCTAAACACAGAGACACCAGGGTGATACACTTATATACACACCACACAGTCTGATCTCCTAAACACAGAGACACCAGGGTGATACCCTTATATACACACCACACAGTCTGATCTACTAAACACAGGGACACCAGGGTGATACACTTATATACACACCACACAGTCTGATCTCCTAAACACAGGGACACCAGGGTGATACACTTATATACACACCACACAGTCTGATCTCCTAAACACAGGGACACCAGGGTGATACACTTCTATACACACCACACAGTCTGATCTCCTAAACACAGGGACACCAGGGTGATACACTTCTATACACACACCACACAGTCTGATCTCCTAAACACAGGGACACCAGGGTGATACACTTATATACACACCACACAGTCTGATCTACTAAACACAGGGACACCAGGGTGATTCAATTATATACACACCACACAGTCTGATCTCCTAAACACAGGGACACCAGGGTGATACACTTCTATACACACACCACACTGTCTGATCTCCTAAACACAGGGACACCAGGGTGATACACTTATATACACATCACACAGTCTGATCTCCTAAACACAGGGACACCAGGGTGATACACTTATATACACACCACACTGTCTGATCTCCTAAACACAGGGACATCAGAGTGATACACTTATATACACACCACACAGTCTGATCTCCTAAACACAGGGACACCAGGGTGATACACTTATATACACACCACACAGTCTGATCTCCTAAACACAGGAACACCAAGGTGATACACTTATATACACACCACACAGTCTGATCTCCTAAACACAGGGACACCAGGGTGATACACTTATATACACACCACACAGTCTGATCTCCAAAAAAGAGGGACATCAGTGTGGGAAAGAGTGACAGAGGGATTTGGGTCTACAAGAGGGACACTTGGGAGGTTTGGGAGAACCACAAAAAAATTTGTATGAAAGACAAAAATAAGTCAATGAATGCATGAACAGCATATTTTCTATAGAGTATACGACAAAAAACTAGTAATGTCCGTTGCGTACGATACAACTCCAGAATTGCCTGACAAAGGGGCGGGGCAAGGGCGTGGCTAAACTATTCTCCAGTGTCGTATAGAGGAAAAGAAAAATTGTCAAAAAAAGTCTTACAAAAAACAAAATTTGTACGTTAAGAAAAGTGGATGAAAGAGCGCTGAATGTGAGAATTTTTGTCTTTAGTGAAGACATTCTTGTAGTTAGATAAGACATTTTTAAATACATTTTTGTTTTTAGTTAAGACATTTTTGTCATTACTTAAGACATTTTTTGTCGTTACATACGACAATTTCAGTCAGGACAAACGACATTTCTGATCACAAGCGACACTCTCTGAAAATATTAATGAGCCCAACGGCACTGTACTTTGAAAAGTCGTTACAAACAACAAAATCGATTTCACTACTCCATTGAACATTTGGCCCTATGAGTCATGGGTTTGTGGAATTCTGGAGTAAACCAACTTTGTCATAGGGGAAAATAAATATTGCAATAGATTTAAATAGAACTTTTAACCCTATGAATGCTAGACCTCTCTAGCATTCGCCTAGTTTAAATAAACAGCAATCTGCGGAATTTGAGTGACCTCCATGGTAGTCGGTTGCACTGCTGCACTTATTTGTTTTACAGGAAAAGAATGATAACTGGAAAAATTATTTTCTAAGCATCAACAGTGGCATCTCCTATAATTGTCAGTGGATAAATAGTCGCTAGTCATGGTTCTACTGAAGATCTGTTACTACATTCCAAGGGAGCCTAGTGAGTCACTAATAGGAAAGAGTGTCCCTGGAGAATGTGGTGCAACTCTAGAAGCCCATGTGATTCTACAGGAAGTATGAATTCATCCTCCCTGCTTGGACTGGCTGCAGGGCTGAATCGCACATGGAGGGTGTATGCATAAAGAAAGGAGAAGCAATTCTTATGCAAACCATCTATAACATAGGGGACAACTTAAAACTCTCAACATTTCCATTGATGCACATGCCGATTATGAACACGAATACCTGAAATGAACGGAGGATATATACGCAGATGCAATGCACTTACTTATTAGCATCTGTAAAACGTATCTGCTTTTTTAGGCCTAAAATCTAGGAGCATAAGAATCGCATGCCTCACAACAGTAGGCTGACAGATCTCACCTTTAACTGGGGACACATATGAAATAACCATTTTCAGTGCTTCACTGAAATCAATGCAGTCCTGCAGTATGCATTTTTCCTATGCGTCCCCGGTTAAAGGTGAGGTCTGGACAGCCTACACAACAGATCATATGACCAAAGAGGGACACTTGTGTTTTAGGTAGTGTGGGTGGATCATTGCCAATAATTTTTAGGTTATTTAGTGACCTATTGGCACCTCTTTGTGTAACTTAATAAACTATTTACAGCGACATCAAAGTATTTTATTTGCAAAGACTAATTTATAAGCACAAGTGCTGAAGTTAATACAAATATCAGTGTGCGTTTTATTGCTGTGGAGCAATGTAATACCACACAGTCTGATCTCCTAAAAAGAGGGACACCAGGGTGGGAAACATGGAACAGTGGGATATGGGTCTCAAAGGAGGGACTGTCCCTACTAAAAAGGGACACTTGGGAGGTATGGAATTGTCTGTAAACATAAGGTAATGGCCATTTTCATCACAAAAGAAATGGGCAATAATCTTACAAAATTACCTGCCTTAACCCCTTAGTGACTGGCCGCGAGCACACGTGGCCGTCACTTAACAGCCGTTATTTAATGCCCGGCTTGGAATTTTTTTTTTTTCTCTAAAGTAATCCGTTGTCCCCAAACGGCGTACATGTACGTCCTCTGTCACTAAGTGACCGTTTCAGCGGGACGTACATGTACGTCCATTATCAGTAAGAGGTTAACTCTGGCCTGTCATTACAAACAGCACAAAAAAAAACCTAAATTCACTCTAAATAGAACAGTCTACACATGCATTAGAAACAAGTTTAGAATACGCCCCTGTGTATAATAAGTTTTGGTAAAATAATTAGTTCCTGTGTATAATACGCACTCCCTGTCCCTCCCTCTACCCCCCAAAAAACAATCCAGTCTCCATGGATCACCCGTCCCCTTCCCAGTCTCCCCCCACCACAATATCAGTACATGCCTGCCCCCCCTTTCCGTAATCAGACCCCCCCCCCTGAAATCCAGGGCACCCATTTGAAGGCACTCGCCACCCACTGCGTCTATGCTTCATTATTTAAAGGGATAGTAATACTTAAGTATTACTAATCCCTATAATAAAGCCCTACTAAAAAAAAAACGTATTGCCCCCAGTGTCATCTCTCAAACTTTTATGGTTTGAGAAATAATCGCTTCTAAAGTTGCCCTCTCCCTCCCCCTTCCCCGAAGTCAGCTTTGTAGCTGACTGAAGGGAAATCCAGTCATAGATCATCAGGCGGCTCTGCAGCAGAGCCGTGATCGCGTTGACTAAAAGAAAAACTTTCACTAAAATGGTCTTCTACGTGTCCTTGCAAGCCAATCACACTTACAAGACCATTTCAGTGAAAGTTTTCTTTTTTAGTAACGCGATCAGGCTGTGCTGGAGAGCCACCTGAAAGTCATACGACTTGCTTCCTTGCAGTCAGCTAGAACGCTGCCAACGGGGAAGGGAGAGGGCAACTTTAGGAGCGATCATCTCTCAAACCATAAAAGTTTGAGAGATGACACTGGGGGCAATACATTTTTTGTTAGTAGGGCTTTACTATAGGGATTAGTAATACTTAAGTATTACTATCCCTTTAACGAATCTTAGAGCCCACCTTAAAAACTAGGATCCCCCATCTGGAGACAGCCATGATACTGGGGCAGAGGGCGGCATTCTTACATTCGCCTCCCGCTACGTCTGCTCCTGGAAGTCCTCCGTGTAACTTGGTCAGTAGGTTCAGCTCATCTTTAAGTTTCCCAGGTATGATAATTTCCTCACCAGTAATTGTTCAGTTGCGCTGCACATTCCAATGCATTGCACAACCCCACGGTACGCAGTGTGTTAAATCCACAACACAACTATCCGATTCTGTGAAACAGCATTGCTACTCTGACAACCAGCCATGTGCGGTTAGGAGACATTTGTTTTGACACAAGTTCAGTTGGCAGAAGATTGCAGAGTCTTCACTCATGAGGAAAGTTTGCCAGAACAAACAGGCCGTGTTTGCATGTTCTGTTCTCTGCATTCCCTCCCACCCTGTGCTGAAGAGGAGTCAACACCATAAAATGGACATGGATTTCCCAAATGTACCATGTATTTACTTATAGTGACAACCACCCCACCCCACAAAAAAGAAACGCTATCTCTCCTAAAGGGCATGCTCCCCAGTGCATAGGCACTGTATATAGGTTTGTGACAGTAAAGTTTACCTTTTCATTTCACGTATTCAGCAGAAGTACTCTTTTATGCCCATGACAGTGAGCTCTCTAAAGCTCTGTTTACAAACAGATTTCTGTCAGGGAATACGAAAGCAGGCATAGCAGCAGAAAATATTTCACCCCAGTCTGTTAACCCTTTGAGTGCCAGAGGGGTACGAACCATACCCCTTTGGCACTCAAAGGGCCATGTCTAGGGCATGTGGTATAGATCAAATAAAGACACACACAACTTGTTTGGATGTAAAAACCAGGCCACAGCTTTATTAACTTAAAATTTAATAACCACCACAACTTTAAGCCCTTGCCAAATGCTAGGCATAAACTTATGCCCACCCTACTGAGCCCCAAAAGGCTCAACCCATCTTTTCCTCCATTCCACCACACCCCACTAGCTGGTCTGTGCAGCTCAATGAGGGGCGGTGACCACAACCCGCGACCGTGGTCCGGGTGCTTAATGCCCAAGGCCGCTGGCCTGACATCCACCTGTTAACCATGCATTCCAAACATGATGTACCATTTTTCCTATTGGCAAGGGCCAAAAGCGCCAAAAGCTGTGACAATTAAAGTAAACCCAGGTACTTTCATGACCCAAAACCCACCAGAAAACAAACCCCAAACTAACAATAAAACCCAAATACAGGGAGGGAGGGAGGGCCGATACTTTTGGTATTCACTTCTGAAAAGGAAGTGATGCTCCAAGTGTCCCCCTTATATTGGTTCCCATGCCCCACCCCTTCTTAAACATTAAAGGGGCAGATACCCCTTACAAGCTTTCTTTGACCCCCCCACAGCCCTGACATGATTCCCCTTCTTAGGGCTTGTGGGGAATTCTTGTCTAGGGCATGTGGTATAGATCAAATAAAGACACACACAACTTGTTTGGATGTAAAAACCAGGCCACAGCTTTATTAACTTAAAATGTAATAACCACCACAACTTTAAGCCCTTGCCAAATGCTAGGCATAAACTTATGCCCACCCTACTGAGCCCCAAAAGGCTCAACCCATCTTTTCCTCCATTCCACCACACCCCATTAGCTGGTCTGTGCAGCTCAATGAGGGGCGGTGACCACAACCCGCGACCGTGGTCCGGGTGCTTAATGCCCAAGGCCGCTGGCCTGACATCCACCTGTTAACCATGCATTCCAAACATGATGTACCATTTTTCCTATTGGCAAGGGCCAAAAGCGCCACAGGGCCTGATGCGTACATCCTATGCAGCCAGGCCCTTCCCCCCATAGAAAGCTATGGCCTGCTCCAAACCCCCCAAAAAAATGTCCAAAGTGAAACGAAAAGAAAAAAGAAAATGTAGCCCAACCGCACAGTGAGCCACCCCATCTGACCTAAACAAGGAAAAGACGAATCCACAAAAACAGAATGTTGCACAGACAACCCCCAATTGTGAATGACACACTCAACACGCGTTGAGTCAGACAAATCCCGTACTTCCAATGCCCTGCGATCCCTGTCACCAACCCAGCGCTGGCGTGGAATAATCACTGGTCACGGAACACCAGCCCAGGGAAATGGCAAAGGAGAACAGAAAAATTTCCCATGAATGGCCGCACCAAAAGCCAAGCTGGGCCAGAGCCAAGGTCATTACCCCCACAAGTGCACCACAAGAACCCAAGGGGGACCACTAAACGTACCAACCAACCTCAGGAAGAAAGCGAGACCACTGCGGACCCAGATAGACAAACCAGGACACCAACGAAAAAACAAAGGGTCGAAAGACAGCAGCACCCACCACCACAATCCGCCGCTCTCCATCACACCCAAATAACGAAAGTGGCCAACAATCCAGCAGCAACAAGGCCGTGACCTGAACAGAAAACAAAAAACACAGTATAGCAACCGAAACTACAACTCAACACCCAACCATCCTGTCCGGCCTAACATAAGAGAAAGCCGTGCGGACTCCCACCGACCGATACAGCAAACAGACTCAGTACCCAAACCAGTCATATCCGCCTTCATAGCAGCCCCAATGATATCCAAACCCGCCACCAAAAACAGTCACCCAAACCCCAGAACCATAGACATCCCTCTCGAAGCGGCGGATACGAAACGAGAGAGAACCAGAAGCAAACGCACAAAATCCAGAAACACACACCGGGACTGAAGTGAAAAGAACTAAACAACTCCCCCAGACGCAGAGCCACAAAAAAGCAAAACAAAAAGCCACCCCAAACACTGACCATAATGAGCCGAGCAAACACCTGGAAGATAACTGTTGCAAGAGTGAGAACTAAACCAGGCGCCGAGTATCAGACTGCACCACCACCAGTCAAGACCGCAAAGACTTGCGCACCCCAAATTCCTATGAACAATCTGTCCCCCCGCAACAACCCAAAAGCCAACCCAGACACCCGGCCCCCCCAATAGCCGCCGGGAATACACCCCGACTAAACCAATTCCAGTACCAACCACAACACCCCATCAATCCTCACAGCATCCCCCACCACAGCCTCCAACTGATCCACTCATCCCAAGCAACCGCACACCTTGCCAAAGAGGCTGGAGCCAATGAATACCTCCCCCGGATACAACTGTAGACCACCAAGATCCCACCAGTGGTCAGGACAAGGCGTACCCCACAGCCGTCGCCCCCAGACATGCCTACCAAACTCCACGACCAGGAATCGAGAAAGTGCATCAGCAGCCACATACAGAACCCAGGCACACGCCGCTCCCAAAAGATATATCAGGACTCAGACAGATGGCACCGAACAACAAAGCAGACAGAACAGGGACAGAAGAGGAAAACAAGTTATGAACCGCCAGCACCACCCCCATAGCGTCAGAGTACAAAAAACAACCTTACATTCTGAATCCTGACAACCCACAAAGTAAAAGCGATGACAATTGGAAAGACTTCCAGGAAAAACCAGGTCCCTCATCAAACCGGAAGACCCCAAGTCACAGGCCAAAGAGGCCAACCCAATCCAGCCCAAACAAGGACCCGAACCGCAAAGAACATGCCGCCACTGTACACAAATCCAACACCCTATTCGAGTCCCAGAAATCCAGCAGGCGTGCCAAATCATGGCCTAGTAACAGAACAAGGAGGAGCACGCAGCAGAAAATGCCCACCTAACACGCTAGCAAGAATTGAAAAAACGCCCAAAAGCAATCCCTGAAAAACTTTGGGTATCCTCCAATACCACCACAACTTCACCGCCTTCGTCCCAGCAGCAGTCTGAATATCCCGGTCCGGAGGAGCCTCTTCCAAGGAAAGCCAAGAATAAATATCCACAAATTTGCTCCTCTGGAAGGCCAGGAACCAGACAAATGCAAAGTGCAAAAAACCCCTTAGTGAAACAACCAAAGCAAAACCGCAATCCAGGAGCATAGACCAAAAGACAAGCCGGGGTCAGGAACCTATGCAGGTACGCAGACAAGCCAGGATCAGGAATACAGAGAGTAGCAGCAGCAAGAATAAGCCAGGAGTCAGAAGGGACGTCAGAGGAAGGCAGGTCATGCACAGATAATCAGACGCAGGAAAATGCCCTCGCACCGAAGCAAACATAAGGGCAAGGAGGAAGGGAGCCAGCTGCGTGAAACAGCCTGGAAGGGATTGGCTGAGAAACAAGCAGGTGCGCAACCATGTCAACAGAGAGATCAAGGCAGTCTGGTCAACTCCAGCCGACTCAGCCCACCAGGGAAGGAAAGGCAGCAGTAATCAACAGCATAGCGTGTGACGAAATCAGTCAAACCATGACAACCTTCAAAACTTCTCCCGAACCTCAACCCTCAAATGTAGCCCCAAAGGACTGGCCCAGCAAAAATAGGCAGTCCAACGGCCGCCATGGGAACCCCCCAAAAGAGTGAACACCCAGCCGCAGCCCCTAACCCCAATAACTGGGAAGCAGCCGAAGGAATAACCACACCAGCCCCTGCAACGGGCGCCCCAGTAGAAACAAGACCAGCCCCAGAAACACCCACCACCACCACCAGGAGCAAGAGGGGGGGATCACCCCTGCGCTCCCTGGTCCCCGAGAGCTCCCAACATGCCAAACCTAGACTAACCCAGACCCCCAACACCAGGGACTGCAGCCAAACTGTTAATGTAATATAACAAACGCATACTGAAGGGAATAATACATAATTATACAGTATTTTTACATTGCACAACCAGAAAAACAAACTAAACATGTTGCGCACAACATAAACACAAGTAAATATACACATAGTGTGTCAACATCGACATAGAGAACATGGGGCACCCCAAGCTGATCCCCACGGCACTCCACAGTGCCATGCACCCTGGCCGAGAATCACGGCCCCAGGCAATCCCGTACCTGTTATCGCAACGGGAGGCACGGACTGCGTAACTTCCATCTCCGCAGAGGCACCCATCAGTGCCACACCAGGCTCCTCACCAGCTGAAGCACTCCGCTACCCAGGTGAACCCTGAAAAGAAAAGGGAAACCAACACAAGGTGCCACGGCACCCCAGGTAGAGAATCACTGCCCCAGGCAATCCCATACCTGCCACCACACAATGGGAGGTACAGACTGCGTAGCAGCCAGCTCAGCAGAGGCACCCATCCATGCCACACCAGAATCAGCTCCAGCAGAAGAAATCCGACACACAGGTAAACCCTGGAAAAGAAAAAGGGGAACCAAAACCAGGGGCTCCAAAAAACCCCACTCGCCAGTACAGTCCACCGAACAGGAAACAGCACCTAGGACAAAGGAAAAAGAAAAACAAAAAACCCACCAGGGGCACCCAAGGCCCCCACACCCTGTCTAAATATTATTTTATTTTTAAAATAAGTATTTATGCCTTTATTGAATTTTTTTTTTTTTTTTTTTTTTTTTTTTTTATAGCCAGGCCCGTGCAGGCCACCGTCACCATCAATGCCCGTTTTGCCGTTATTATGCCTTCTAATTTCATGAGATATACACAAACACATATATATTGTTCCAAATATATATATATACACACACACATACACATATTGGTCATACATACATATATATACACACATATACATATATATATATACACACACCAAATATTTCGTACCATATGTACACACACATACATATTTAGTCATATAAATATGCACACCCACATATTGTCGCATATATATATGCCCACAAATATATATACGTTCACATAGACATACACACACACAAATACATGTTTCCCATATACATACACACACATATACATGTGCACATATACATACACACACACATACATGTACACATATAAATACACACACACACATATACATGTACACATATAAATACACACACACAGATACATATGTGCACATATACATACACACACACACATACATATGTTCACAGATATATACACATACTCATATACATACATGTTCTCATATACATACACACACACATATGTTCTCATATATATACACACACACACAAATATAAGTTCTCATATATATACACACACACACATATGCATGTTCTCATATATCAACACACACATATTTTTACCTAGAATATAAACAACACACACAAATATACATTTTGTCATCTACATATACACACACATATATATATAGTTTTCCAGATATATACACACACACACAGATACATAGTTAGTCAGTCATTTGTTTTGACCTTTTT
This sequence comes from Rhinophrynus dorsalis, assembly GCA_037306005.1. Classification (NCBI taxonomy): domain Eukaryota; kingdom Metazoa; phylum Chordata; class Amphibia; order Anura; family Rhinophrynidae; genus Rhinophrynus; species Rhinophrynus dorsalis. The sequence goes on from CM074719.1 coordinate 603,135,898, forward strand.
TTTTTTTTTTTTTTTTTTTTTATATATACTCAACACAGCAGGTAGAGCCCTGCAACCACACATCACCAGGACAGGGTCCCAGAGTATCACCCTCAGCACACCCAGCACCCACAGCAGGACAAACAGACCCAAACAGTAAGAGAAGAAAGCCCACAGGACCTACCAAGAAGGAAAAAGCAGACAGAGCAGCCAGGAACAGGGGCAAAAGGAAAGTGAGGGGGGAGGGGCAGCAGAACAAGAGAGAGAACAGGGAAACCAGCAAACAAACAAGGAAGACAAAAGCAGCCCAACAGAGCCACCAGGAGCTGAGGCAGGCAAAATAGGAGAACAGTAAAGAGGCAACAGGACCCAGGGAGACAGAAAGGAGGAAAGGACCCCAGAACCCCAGTCCATCTGGAGGGCTGCAGAGCTGCAACAGACACCTGCATCAGGAAAACTGGAGCCAGAAAAGGGGACCCACTGCTTCCAAAAGCCGGCTGGGCTAGGCTGAGGGATGTTCCACTGTCCGTCCCAAGGCTCAGTCGAACAGGTGGCTGCGTCTGGAAGCTCCCCGTAAGCCAGGCGGCCACCCCTGCCGAAGACACGCCAGTAGAATCCATCCTCCAAGAAAGCTGCTACCGCAGCCAATCACCACCACCGGACTGCAGCCAACAGAAAAGCAGATGACGCCATGGAAGACAGCACAAGTAAGCCGATCCGATACTTTTGGTATTCACTTCTGAAAAGGAAGTGATGCTCCAAGTGTCCCCCCTTATATTGGTTCCCATGCCCCACCCCTTCTTAAACATTAAAGGGGCAGATACCCCTTACAAGCTTTCTTTGACCCCCCCACAGCCCTGACATGATTCCCCTTCTTAGGGCTTGTGGGGAATTCTAATCCAGCATACAAACCACTCAGTGCTGTAGGGATAGTGATACAGTCTATCATTATCTCCGCTTTCCCAGCATGTGCACACTGACAATGCACAGTAGCGTGGAGGCAAGCCGGGTCTAGACCCAGTGACATCAGGTGCAGCATGAAGAAGAGAACTGCGTCTGCGCACCGGGACGGCGGCCCGCACCTTAAGCAGAGAGAGCAGAGTCTGAGTGAGAGCGGGAGCAGACACAGAGTCAAGTATATCCAGCACAGGCCTGTTTCCCACCCTGGTGTCCCTGTGTTTAGGAGATCAGACTGTGTGGTGTGTGTATATAAGTGTATCACCCTGGTGTCCGTGTGTTTAGGAGATCAGACTGTGTGGTGTGTATATAAGTATATCACCCTGGTGTCCCTGTGTTTAGGAGATCAGACTGTGTGGTGTGTATAGAAATGTATCACCCTGGTGTCCCCTGTGTTTAGGAGATCAGACAGTGTGGTGTGTATATAAGTGTATCACCCTGGTGTCCCTGTGTTTAGGAGATCAGACAGTGTGGTGTGTGTATATAAATGTATCACCCTGGTGTCCCTGTGTTTAGGAGATCAGACTGTGTGGTGTGTATATAAGTGTATCACCCTGGTGTCCCTGTGTTTAGGAGATCAGACTGTGTGGTGTGTATATACGTGTATCACCCTGGTGTCCCTGTGTTTAGGAGATCAGACTGTGTGGTGTGTATATAAGTGTATCACCCTGGTGTCCCAGTGTTTAGGAGATCAGACTGTGTGGTGTGTATATAAGTGTATCACCCTGGTGTCCTGTGTTTAGGAGAACAGACTGTGTGGTGTGTATATAAGTGTATCACCCTGATGTCCCTGTGTTAGGAGATCAGACTGTGTGGTGTGTATAGAAGTGTATCACCCTGGTGTCCCTGTGTTTAGGAGATCAGACTGTGTGGTGTGTATATAAGTGTATCACCCTGGTGTCCCCGTGTTTAGGAGATCAGACTGTGTGATGTGTATAGAAGTGTATCACCCTGGTGTCCCTGTGTTTAGGAGATCAGACTGTGTGGTGTGTATATAACTGTATCACCTTGGTGTCCCTGTGTTTAGGAGAACAGACTGTGTGGTGTGTATATAAGTGTATCACCCTGGTGTCCCCGTGTTTAGAAGATCAGACTGTGTGATGTGTATAGAAGTGTATCACAATGCTCCACAGCAATAAAACTCACATTAATGCTTGTTTAAACTTCAGTAAGTGTTTAAAAATTAATCTGTATAAATAAAATATTTTGGTCATGCTCTAAATCATGTATTCAGTTACACAAAGAGGTGTCAACAAACTCAGCACTTGAACTCACAGCACTTGACACCCTCATATCTTGCTGTCGCCTATTACCCATTTAGACTGTAAGCTCAGGCCCGGACTGGCCATCGGGCACACCGGGCATTTGCCTGGTGGGCCGGTCCGGTGACCCAGTCTCCGTAGTAATACAGAGCGCTGGGAGATGACATCATCTCCCAGCGCTCTGTCCACCTCCACAAGCTGTCCACACACTGCCCACACTCTGTCCACCCTCACACCCTGTCCACAGACTGCCCACACCCTGTCCACCCTCACACCATGTCCACCCTGCCCCCGTTCCACACCGTCCACCCTGCCCATCTCCACACTGCCAGCATTGTCCACCTCCACACTGCCCACTTCCACACTGCCCACATTGTCCACCTACCCCACACTGTCCAACTCCACACACTGTCCACTGCCACACACTGCGCACATTGTGCACAACCACACACTACCCGCATAGTCCATCTCCCCACACTGACCACACTGTCCACCCCATCCTCCTCCACAAACTGCCCACCCTGTCCTCCTCCACACACTGCCCAGCTCCACACCGCTCACATTGTCCACCTCAACACTGCTCACACAGTGTCCACCTCCACACTGCCCACCTCCACACTGCCCATCCTGTCTTCCTCCACACACTGTCCACCCAGTCCTCCTCCCCACACTGCCCACCTCCACCACATTGACCACACTGTCCACCTCCACACTGCCCACCCCATCCTCCTCCACACACTGTCCACCCAGTCCTCGTCCCCACACTGCCCACCTCCACCACATTGACCACATTGTCCACCTCCACATTGCCCATCCCATCCGAATCCACACACTGTCCACCCAGTCCCCCTCCCCACACTGCCCACCTCCACCACATTGACCACACCATCCACCTCCACATTGCCCACCCCATCCTCCTCCACAAACTGTCCACCCCCACATTGCCCACATTGTCCACCTCAACACTTTCCATCCTCACACACTGCCCACCACCACATTGCCCAATGTCCAACTCCACACTGTCCACCTTACACAATGCCCACCCTGTCCTCCTCCACAAACTGTCCACATCCACATTGCCCACCTCCACGCTGCCCACACTGTCCACCTCACACACTGCCCACACCCACATTGCCCACACTGTCCAACTCCACATTGTCCAAACCAACACTGCCCACTCCACTGTGGGGTCCCCATACACTGTCCACCGCGTCCCCCACATTGCCCACACTGTCCAACTCACTGTCCAACTCCACAGTGTCCCGGGGAAGTAGTGGAACCCTGAAGTTATATCTCATATGACTCCCTCACTGTGTACCCCTTTTCAGTTATCAGCTGTACCGAGATATGCCAGTCCTAGGACTCACTCTCCTCACCAACAAGTCTAGAGGAGAAATCTCTGCCCGTGAACAATTCTGGGTCCCCTCCCCTTCCCCTCACCTGATACGGGCATCCCTAGCTTCTCCTGGCAGTTGCTGCACTCTGGAATGCCCTCTTTGCCGCCCTGGCTATTCCCTGACTCCCCGACACCGAAGGGAGCAAAGGGAAGAGATACTACATCCTCTGTCAGGCACATGGAAGTGCTGACTCCAGCTCGGGAATGAACGGCAATCTCTGTAGATGGGTGGTGGCCTGGCAGGTGAGGTTCCCAGCTGATTCCGGGGACACAATCTATCCGGGGACAGTGCCTTCAATCCGGGGACTGTCCCCGGAAATCGGGGACGTCTGGTCACCCTATTGTAAGCTCTATATTAAGCTTTGCTTAAATTGCAAGCTCTGTAGTTTCAGTATTGTAGCTCCATTTCAACTGTAAGCTATATGGTGAAACTTGTCTTGTTTCACAACATTAATGCCAAACAAAAGGGGGTAGGCTGGGACAGTGGGCTCAAACGATAGCAGAAATTGGCCACTTGATTGTATCCCCCCCCCCCGGTCACCAATTGCCAGCCCTCCCCTGAAAATAAGCCTGTGCATATCACTAATGTAATTATCATTTGCGGTGCCATGGAGCGCGGTGAGTAAAAGTATGTGACGTACCAGGACCATCACTGGTCCTTAAGTGCCGGACCAGCGTGACGGTCCAGGTACATCATCGGATGCGAAGGGGTTAAACACAAGTGACTAGAGTTAACGCAAGCAGATCCTTCCGAATAATTGTATCACTGATTGACTCACCTTTGATCATGTGAGGAGATCCTGAAGGACTCCCCCCCACACACCCCAGCGGTGCAGGTTGAGAACAAGTTTGAGTGTTCCTACACCAAGCAGTCAGACTAGTGCTGAGCGCTCACATAAGAGGTCAATTTAATTAACCTTTTGATTGCCAGAAGGGTACGCAACACATTGTGAAGCACCCCTCTGGAACTCAAAGGGTTAAACATTTCTGAATTACAACAGGACTATACTGTATTTGAATAATACAACTTACCCCAAAGACATTACAGTGCCTTTATTTGAACCTACAAGACTGAATGGAACAAGGCCCTTGTGACCGTCCCAAAAAGCATTTTAAATCTTGGCACAATACCCATGAGAACACTTCTCTCTATTTATGTGGAGCAGATGATGGATCGGGAATCATTTAAACAAAGACCTTCTTTAATTACAGTATTACCTGATTCTACGTGTGAGATTGCTTCATAGAGCACTTGGCTGTCTGTCTCCTGAGAAATATGAAAGTCCTTAACCCTTTCCTATCCATATATCTCATTTAACCCCTTTGACGCTAGAGATTTCTCCAACCCATGGCATTGCACATTGCAAATGTTTATCATTTAATGCTCACGACTTTCATAACCCTTTAAAAGGACCAGAGGGGTTTGCAATGTCGCCGGTCCTTAAAGGGCTAATGACATCTAATTCTCCAAATAAAATATTACTCTCATTAGCAGGGTGGATTTCCCAATACACAGAGTGCTCAAATGCCTAGGGCACAAATTTTGAGGGGTGCCTTAAATGTGCTGGCCACTCCCCAACAGAGTAGTGGGTGTGGCCAGTGGAATGGGTTCTCGGTCTCCCTGCAGCATTGTAAATACCCCCTTACTGGAAATGTAACCACTCTTGCTAGCCACCATGGGTTAAAAGCGGTTTCTTTGCATTTGTTTGTTATAAGCCAAGGGAGTTTTGTCTGCTAGGGATCTGTGGATGGGACTGGAGGTGGAGCTATGTGGGGAGTGGTGGTGTGGCGATGGGAGGAGCAAAGGTTGCCTAGGGGCTCCTGAGATGTAAATCCAGCCATATTTCTTAGGAAATGGGTTAACATGTTAGAACATATTTTCTAGGTTGCAATATCAAATCTGCAAAGGTCAATAACAGGCTAGGGTTTAAAGGAAAACTAACAGCTCATAATCATACCTGATAACTTACTGTTCTAGAGTCCCGGGGGGGGGGGTTATGTGGCTTGGCTTAATTGCGGGTGGGATGATATGGGTCCTAACTGTCATAAAATGGAGATTTGGTGCCGCAACAGACAGCACACGAAAGGTGGACTCTCCTGGTCCACCCCTTTATAGCGATAAACATGAAGTAGGACTTTCCACCACATCCAACCAATCATAATAACCTTAATCCTTAAGGACCAGATGACATGCTATGACCGTCACTGTCCTTATACCCTTAAGGACCGGTGATGGTCATAGCATGTCACGTACTTTTTACTTAGAGCGCTCTACCGGGAGCATTGTAAGTAAAAATGGGGCTTAAATTGACCGCCCCAAGACTGGAGCGATCTCTCTTAGGCCACAAAGCAGCACGCCGGTACACGTAACAGGTCATGTGTACGGGTGCGTTGGCAAGGATCAAAGCGGTCCTTAAGGGAAGGTAACTTCCCTGGACCGCTGGTTCTTAAGGAGTTAATCAACAGCCTTAACCTGTTATTACTCACAAACACTGACAACATTCTACAAAACAGCAATATTCCATTTCCTGTCAATCATTCAGGGAGATTGTTCATCCTAAATGGTAGAACATGAACAGAATATAGTTCTGCATTCTCACATTTCATTTCCAAATGCAATTTCAAGACCAATTAGACTTCAATCACCGTATGCCGGCTCTTCTCCCCCTTCCACTGCGTTGCTTTGTGCAGCTTCTAAAGCCTTACACAGCACATCTGTGCTAGATGGGACCGCTCATTAAACTAGACAGCAAACACATAAAATCCCACCGAGCAGCCAATGTTTCACCTGCCAGGATGTGCTTTCCTGTCCACGATTCCCTGTATCCTTTCCATACAAGGTTCTTTTACTTAGTAATATCCCTATATTCTTTGGTATTTACTCTCTGTCGTGACAAAAGGATATGAAATTATTTGATGAAAGCCCACAATGCTAAACCTGTTCTTACATAGTGAAAGGCGCCCCCTTTGAAATATGCATTATTCACTGGCTCTCCCTCTCTTTTCAACCCTCTCTCTTCTCCCCCTTTCTTTCTCATCCCTCCATCTTGTATCATCTTTCTTAACCCCTTCTCTCTCCCCCCAATACCATTCTCTCTCTCTCTCGCCCCCAATACCATTAGTGCTCTCTCGCCCCCAATACCATTCGCTCTCTCTCCCCCCAATACCATTCGCTCTCTCTCCCCCAATACCATTCGCTCTCTCTCTCCCCCAATACCATTCGCTCTCGCTCTCTCTCCCCCAATACCATTCGCTCTCGCTCTCTCTCCCCCAATACCATTCGCTCTCTCTCCCCCAATACCATTCGCTCTCTCTCCCCCAATACCATTCGCTCTCTCTCTCTCTCCCCCAATACCATTCTCTCTCTCTCTCCCCCAATACCATTTTCTCTCTCTCTCTCCCAATACCATTCTCTCTCTCTCTCTCTCTCTCTCCCCAATACCATTAGTGCTCTCTCGCCCCCAATACCATTCGCTCTCTCTCTCTCTCCCCCAATACCATTCACTCTCTCTCTCTCTCTCTCTCCCCCAATACCATTCTCTCTCTCTCTCTCTCTCTCTCTCTCTCTCCCCCAATACCATTCTCTCTCTCTCTCTCCCCAATACCATTAGTGCTCTCTCGCCCCCAATACCATTGGCTCTCTCTCCCCCCAATACCATTCGCTCTCTCTCCCCCCAATACCATTCGCTCTCTCTCCCCCAATACCATTCGCTCTCTCTCTCTCCCCCAATACCATTCTCTCTCTCTCTCTCTCCCCCAATACCATTCTCTCTCTCTCCCCCAATACCATTCTCTCTCTCTCCCCCAATACCATTCTCTCTCTCTCTCTCCCCCAATACCATTCTCTCTCTCTCTCTCCCCCAATACCATTCTCTCTCTCGCTCTCCCCCAATACCATTCTCTCTCTCTCTCTCCCCCAATACCATTCTCTCTCTCTCTCTCCCCCAATAACTTTCTCTCTCTCTCTCTCCCCCAATACCATTCTCTCTCTCTCTCTCTCTCCCCCAATACCATTCTCTCTCTCTCTCCCCCAATACCATTCTCTCTCTCTCTCCCCCAATACCATTCTCTCTCTCTCCCCAATACCATTAGTGCTCTCTCGCCCCCAATACCATTGGCTCTCTCTCCCCCCAATACCATTCGCTCTCTCTCCCCCCAATACCATTCGCTCTCTCTCCCCCAATACCATTCGCTCTCTCTCGCTCTCTCTCCCCAATACCATTCCCTCTCTCTCTCTCCCCCAATACCATTCGCTCTCTCTCTCTCTCCCCCAATACCATTCGCTCTCTCTCTCTCTCCCCCAATACCATTCGCTCTCTCTCTCTCTCCCCAATACCATTCGCTCTCTCTCTCTCCCCCCAATACCATTCGTTCTCTCTCTCCCCCAATATGCTTCTCTCTCTCTATTAAATATCCTTCTTTCTCAACCCCCTTACTCTTCTCCCCCTCACGTTCTCTACTTTACACCCTCTCTATCCCCTCTCCTTCCCTCCAGTAAAATTCTATCTTTGACATCAACTCTACAGCTTAGGCCTCCATGTGTCTGCAAGAAGCAAGAATACTGCTAAACCCAGATAAAGAGCCCACAGCTGATAAGACTTCTGTACTAGAGATGTGCATATGGCATAAGGTCTTACGATGGTTAATGGATGATGCAACATACACTCAATGACCTCTGTCATAAAGGGTGGTCCCCCTAAAAGGGTGTTGGATGTTTTCAGTGCTAAGGATTCGGTCATGCACACATGGGACCAAGTCTGTGTGTTTGTGTGTTAAATGTCAGCCAGTATCGGTCAAGAGTTAGACTATCAGGAATCTTATTTATAAAGCTCAAACATATTCCAAAGTGCTGTACAATAGGGAACAGATCAGATATGAATTTTAACAATCAAGAAAATACACAATGTTACAAAGGGAAATGAGGTACTGTTCATGAGCTTACAATCTAGAGAGATGGGAGGCGATATTAAAAGATGTAAGTGCTTTGTGTTGTGTCAGGTTTAGGATCATTGTGTCTGTTTTGCTAGTGTGACTGGCAGCTGCAAAGTGCTGGGGAGGAATCAAAATGTTTCAGGAGGGTTGAGAAGGTGCAGAAATGAATTAAAGGGATAGTAATACTTTGTTTTATCTTTATTTTATTTTGTAGGCATTAAAAAAACATGAAGAATGATATGTCTTATCTCTCAAACCTTTATGGTTTGAGAGATATTCACAAGCAAAGTTTCCCCTCCCGCCCCTTTTACCTAGTGTAAGCCATCTCTTCTCAGATGTGGAATGCAGTCCATAGACCAGACAGATAACAGAAGGGGATAATCTTCTTACTATGAGAACAATGAAAGCCCTGCCCCCCTTGACAAGTTTTTCAGGTTTTTCCCTTATCTTAATTGAAGATTGTCCCCCTCTGCAATCTACCTGGGCACCTCCCTTCTGCTCTGGCTGAGCAGTGTTACATCAGTAAAAGGGGCGGGAGGGGGATACTTTGTCATTGAATTACTCTGGAACTACAACTGTAACAGAATTGTAATAACACTCTCCAAACTCCAAATACTATGATGATTAATTAGAGCTGCTTTTATTATGAAACATTACTATCCCTTTAAGGCTCCGTAGGGCCCTAAGCAAGGTACCAATTTGGGGTCCCACTTGTCTTGATCTGGTGCTTCTGACATAGAGCGCTGTTAATGATAGTAAAAGTAACAAAACTGATATCCAACTATATAGAACGAATCGTGCAGAAGGTTATGAATTATCTTTTTTTTTTTTTTTTTTTTTTTTAATTAAAAATGTTATTGAACTTTTGCAGTAAAAAGGGGGTAGAACAGAACAAAAAAAGGAAAAAGGGGTACAGAAAACGTGCGTCAAATAATCGACAAAGTAAACATGACCTGAGATGGCATGAAACATGAGGCATAACAGAACAAGACGTGAGCGGGAATCGATGGTGCGAGCCCCCACCCCACAGCTGAGAACCGGAAAGGAATTGTTAGAGATTCAGCTCCCCAGATGGAAGCCCCAGGGGGTCAAAAGAGCAACCGGTGAGGCTGACTGAAGAAGTAAGGGGCAAAAGGAGCAACCTGGATTGAGGGGAAGATGGACCAAACCTAAGCATATAACAGCATAATCCCATCCCACACCCCCTAAAGATAGAAGGTGACCACTCTGGGGGGGGGGGAGACGCCAGAGGCATCAAGGGAGAATTATCAAATATTTTGAAAAAAGAACACGTGCTGTGCTACAGGGAACACCTATATTAATTGGCCACCAGAACTGCTAGCAGGATCAGAGGACCTCATTCACTGCACATGGTAAGTTACGCTCATTCACTTTCCCTGATTGTTGGAAAACTCTCGTTATCGCTTGAACCAAGGCACAAGGGCAAAATTCATATGGGCCATTAGGATTTCCTGGGCATAGCAAGGTACGTGGGTGGCTATTATTAGAAAGTGATAGTTCTGCCTACATAAGTATTACTTTAATCATTTGTTATGGAAACTTCCACAAATCATGACCACACACACACACACACACACACACACACACACACAGATGTGTGACGTAATAGACTTTAGTACATGAAAACAATGAACACTCTTCATACATCAGAAGAGAAGAAAGGGTACCAGACTGCACAGTAAATATAAAATAAATCCCTCAATTCTAGGTAGAGAATGGGAATCAAATCAGGATACCAGTAGCATATAATATAGCAGTTTTTATCCACATGATAGAGAGTTTAAAGTGTGTGTGTGTGTTTTTAACTGACCACCCAGGAACTGCACATATTTTACATTCGGTACATTAGTATAACAAGTTTCACCAAATAATCACTTTCCTTTCCCCTACCGTCAACAGCCCAGGCAGCTCCCACCTACCGTCAACAGCCCAGGCAGCTCCCACCTACCGCCAACAGCCCAGGCAGCTCCCGCCTACCGCCAACAGCCCAGGCAGCTCCCGCCTACCACCAACAGCCCAGGCAGCTCCCGCCTACCGCCAGCAGCCCAGGCAGCTCCCGCCTACCGTCAACAGCCAGAGACCAAACACTCACTGTCCATCAACTGCCAGAAAGCTCTGAACATATAAATATTCAACCTTGACTGATAGAGAGGTCTCCAACATTTAGCTTTCAGCATGTTAAAAACCCCATTTCTATTTTTTTTTAATTCACATTGGGACATTTGGCTAAATAAACCTGATACGTCAGGTGTGTCACACACACCTGCCACGTCAGGTGTGTTAAACACACACACACACACACCTGCCACGTCAGGTGTGTTACACACACACACACACACCTGCCACGTCAGGTGTGTTACACACACACACACACACCTGCCACGTCAGGTGTCTCACACACATACACCTGCCATGCTAGTTCACTCACACACACACACACACCTGACATGTGAGGTCGCTCACACACACACACACACACCTGACATGTGAGGTCGCTCACACACACACACCTGACATGTGAGGTCGCTCACACACACACACCTGACATGTGAGGTTGCTCACACACACACCTGACAATTGAGGTCGCTCGCTCACACACACACACACACACACACACACACACACACCTGACATGTGAGGTCGCACACACACACACACCTGACATGTGAGGTCGCTCACACAAACACACACACCTGACATGTGAGGTCGCTCACACACACACCTGACATGTGAGGTCGCTCACACACACACACCTGACATGTGAGGTCGCTCACACACACACACCTGACATGTGAGGTCGCTCACACACACACACCTGACATGTGAGGTCGCTCACACACACACACACCTGACATGTGAGGTCGCACACACACACACACACACCTGACATGTGAGGTCGCTCACACACACACACACCTGACATGTGAGGTCGCTCACACACACACACACCTGACATGTGAGGTCGCTCTCACACACACACACACCTGACATGTGAGGTCGCTCACACATACACACATACACACACCTGACATGTGAGGTCGCGCACACACACACACACACACACCTGACATGTGAGGTCACACACACACACACACCTGACATGTGAGGTCGCTCACACAAACACACACACACACACACACACACACACACCTGACATGTGAGGTCGCTCACACACACACACCTGACAATTGAGGTCGCTCACACACACACACACACACACACGCGCACACACACCTGACATGTGAGGTCGCTCACACACACACACCTGACATGTGAGGTCGCTCACACACACACACACACACGACACGTGAGGTCGCTCACACACACACCTGACATGTGAGGTCGCACACACACACACACACACCTGACATGTGAGGTCGCTCACACACACACATACCTGACATGTGAGGTCGCTCACACACACACACACACACCTGACATGTGAGGTCGCACACACACACACACACACACACACACACACCTGACAATTGAGGTCGCACACACACACACACACACACCTGACATGTGAGGTCGCTCACACACACACCTGACATGTGAGGTCGCTCACACACACACACACACCTGACATGTGAGGTCGCTCACACACACACACACACCTGACATGTGAGGTCGCTCACACACACACACACACCTGACATGTGAGGTCGCTCACACATACACACACACACCTGACATGTGAGGTCGCTCACACATACACACACACACCTGACATGTGAGGTCGCTCACACATACACACACACACCTGACATGTGAGGTCGCTCACACATACACACACACACACACCTGACATGTGAGGTCGCACACACACACGCACACACACACACCTGACATGTGAGGTCGCACACACACACGCACACACACACACACACACACACCTGACATGTGAGGTCGCTCACGACACACACCTGACATGTGAGGTCGCTCACACACACACACCTGACATGTGAGGTCGCTCACACAAACAACACGTGAGGTCGCTCACACACACACCTGACATGTGAGGTCGCACACACACACACACACACCTGACATGTGAGGTCGCTCACACACACACACCTGACATGGTCGCTCACACACACACACCTGACATGTGAGGTCGCTCACACACACACACACACCTGACAATTGAGGTCGCTCACACACACACACACACACCTGACAATTGAGGTCGCTCACTTTTTTTTTTAAACTTTAATTTTTTATTAGTTTTTGTCATAAAGATAGGTATCTTTACATGAAAATAAACGTAATTAGAACAAAGTCTAACATTAATATAATACTTATTAAATATTCAATAAAGAATTATAATTTCTCCCATATTTACTACAGATCCATGGAGACCAGATCTTCTGAAATAAGTGATATTTGTCCAATTCAAAAGAGGATAGGTATTCATTGGTACAGATAAAGTTAATTTTATCCAAAATCATGTACCAAGGAATATTCGTTTTTTTCCACTGAGCCGCTTCTTGTTGCTGAACAGCAACTATTAACAAATTTATCTTCAAATTTAGTTAAAGAGGTTAATCTTTTGCCTAGCAAGGCCTCCCAAATACCCAAACTAATTTCTTTTTTTAGGACATAGGATATTAGGTTCTCTATTTTCTTCCAGAGGTCTAAAGATTTATGACAGGACCACCAAATATGTTCAAAGGTGCCAATCTCCCCACATCCCCTAAAGCACAAATCTGAGGCATCCGCATACATTATGGAAATTCTGCTTGGTACCAGGTAGGTTAGATGAAACATTTTAAAGGATTGTTCTGTCGAATTAGCATTGATATAATTTTTATGAATTCGGGACATAATTTCTAGCCAGTTGTTTTCGTCCAAGACTTCCCCTGTTAACTGTTCCCAACGTTCCTGACAAGATAACTTGCTGTTGTCATATAATAGCATTCTGTAGAGTGTTGAGATAGTTCTAGTTGTGGGGGTCCATGACTTTACCAAATACTCAAATTTTGTCAATGGGATGTTAATATAATTGCCTAAGTAACAGGTTAATCTATCTATAATATCAAGATATATAGTTTTAAAGTCGTCAGCAATATTCAATATCCCCTTAATATTATCCCAGGAGAGAAAATGATTACGGGACATTAAGTCGTTAATAGATTCAATACCATGGCTCCAAAGTCTGTCTATTAGGTCTAGGTCATGGCTTGCCCAATGGAACTCTTTTTGATTGCTTAATGGTAGCATTTTTGATCTGAATTCCATTAGTCTTGCTCTAAATCTGATATTGTCCCATATCTTTAAATCTACTTTAGTACTATTCAGTAGATTACGTTTTATGTCGTCCCTCTGTCTCGGGTAAGACCACATATAATTTAGGAAAGATCTGCGATCAGAGAAATGTCTTTCCTGCCTTACCCAACCTGCTACAGTCCAATCCACCTCAGGTTTATAACACAAACCAATTAATTGTGTTAGTCTTGTAGACTGATAATAGCTAAACAGATCAGGCATCAATAGACCACCAAACCTCTTTTCTCTATAAAGAATTCCCCTCTTTATTCGTGGGTGTTTACCATTCCATAGAAATCTGAAGAGAGCATTTTGAATTCCCAAGATATCCGCTTTAGATATTTTTATAGGGAGACATCTGAAGTAGTATAATATTTTGGGAAGTAAGTTCATTTTAATGGCATGTAGCCTTCCAAGGAAAGAGAGTGGTAAAGAGCTCCAATTATTTAATTTGCCATTAATTTTTTTCCACAGTTCTGGGAAATTGATTTTATATACATTTAGAGGAGACCTAGGTATCTTGACCCCCAAGTATGAGACATATGTGTCGCACCAATAAAAGGAATATTTTTTTTTAAGTTTCTGTTTTATGGATTCATTAAGATTTAAATCCAAAATTTCGGATTTTGATTCATTTATATGCAGGCCCGAGATCTTCCCAAACTGACGTAGTATTCCCCATAATCTAGAAATGGAATTCTCCGGGTCAGTCAAGGACAGCATAATATCATCGGCATATAAGCTAATTTTTGTATCTAATTCTCCGATTCCCTTAATAGATTTGTCCTGTCTAATCATACATGCAAAGGGTTCAATACAAAGGGCAAAGATCAAAGGTGATAGAGGGCATCCCTGTCTAACACCTTTCTGAATGGCAAAACTTTTACTTTCAAAACCCATTGTTCTGATAATACTGAAAGTGTCTGATTGGATGGCCCTAAGAAATTTAGAGATATGTCCCTCAAGACCAAAAGCTTGTAAGATACATTGTATATATTTCCATTTGACAGAGTCGAAAGACCTGGCAAGGTCCAAAGACAAGAGGACAGAGTCCCCGATCTCAAATCTCTTAGAGATCTCGATCAAATTGAGCACTCTTCTAACATTATCACAAGTTGTCCTTCCAGGTATAAAACCACATTGATCTGGGTGTATCAGGAAGGGGATAAATTGAGCTAATCTTTTGGCTAGTATTTTAGATAAGATTTTACTATCAGAGTTTATTAGATTAATTGGTCTATAGTTATTAATGTTCTCCTTATCTTTGCCGGGTTTTTCTAAGAGAGAAATAAAAGTTAAGTTAGCATCTTTTTCCAGGGTTTCTCCTTCAAGAATTTCGTTAAAATAGTTAAGTAAGTGTTTAGATAGTTTATCGCTAAAAGTTTTGTAATATATATTCGAGAATCCATCTGGACCAGGGCTTTTCCCATTCTTTAATTCCTTGATTGCTTGCTCAACCTCTTCCAAAGATAATGGTTTGTTTAATTGTTCTCTACCACTTTCATTTAGACCAGGAAGTCCAAGAGATGAGAGGAGAGACATCACCCTGGAGTCATCAAGGGTTCAGAGTCAGTAAATCTTTCAGAGAAAAATTTTTCAAATTGTAGGATAATCTGTTTTAAGTCGGAGGTTTTGCCCAGGTTTTCCCCGCAATTTATAGATTTAATTATTTGAAATTGTCTTTTTGGCTCCAACAGGTGGGCAAGTAAGGTGTGTGGTTTGTTTCCCCATAGATACATTCTTTGTTTAAACCATCTAAGTCCATTATCCACCTCCCTATCCAGCAAAAGATCTATTTGTTCCCTAACCATACAAATTTTTCTTGCAGTTTTTTTTTTGGGGTTATTGGATTGTTTTTTAACTAAGTTTTCTAATTCCTCTTCCCAGAAGTGTAAGTCTAAGAGTCTTTTATTATATCTTATTTTTGCTAATCTAATTAGCTCGCCTCTAATTACAGCTTTATGTGCAAGCCAAATTGAACTTGCGTTTATGGAGCCCTCTTGTGTAGTATTTTCTATGAAATATAAATCTAATTTATTAGAGATTTCGAGTTTAGTTTTTTGGTTCTGGAGCATTTTTTCATTAAGTCTCCATCTCCGTTTCCTTGGAATACCCAAATTGGAGGAGAGCCAGACCACTACAGCCTTGTGATCTGACCAGGACTGAGAAAACATATCTGTTTTTATAACATCATTAAGAGAGGAATGATCCATGAGGAAGAAATCTATACGAGAAAAGATGTTAAAATGTGGTGAGAAGCAAGAGTAATCCCTAACTCTAGGATATCTGTATCTCCAGGGATCAACTAGGCCCAGGCCATCTATAAAGTCAGTTATTAATTTTGACTGGGAAGATCTAAAGCCAGACGTCTCAGACCTATCAAGTTGTGCATCTTGACAAGTATTGAAGTCACCTCCAATAATTAGAGTGCCTCTCCTGTTTTCCTGGATCGCTAGTCTGAATATTTGAAAAAATTCCTTTTTTTTAACCTGTGGGCCATAAACCGTGGAGATAGTGATAGGAAGACCTGAGATGCAACCGATTAGTATAATGTATCTGCCTTCTTTATCATGAATAACCTTTTCAAACACAAACGGTGTAGAGTTTCTGATCAGTATTGCAACACCATGTTTTTTACGGAGATCACAGCTCAAATAAAACCTTTTATACTTATTATTAAAATGTTTTAAAGGATTATTTTTGGAAAACTTGGTCTCTTGTATTAGAAGAAAGTCAGGTTTAAACTTTTCTAAACTGGTAAAAACCTTACCTCTCTTCCTGGGAGAATTTAAACCACGTACATTTATTGAGAGAAAACAGAATTTATCAGGCATTAAAACCCCCCCCTTCCCCCCCCCAAGAGAAGAGTTAGCTTTCGCCCTAAGGTGTAGTGTTGGCGAAATTCGGCTTACGCCTTATTTTAGTCTCTTCCAATCAACCCCCACCATAGACCAACATTAGTTATAAGTGTAAGGTATGGAGATATTTAACACTTATGTGAATAGATAGGAAAAATGGATATTAAGGAAGCCCAACTTATGGGTATAGACCTTCCTAAATAACAAGTGGTTAGCAGTTTAAATGTGCAAGTAGTTTTAAGCAATTAGTCTACTATAAATTACATTTATAGAAGGGTAAGAGAGAGGATCCATATAAACTCCCATCCTCCCCCCCCCCCAAGCCACCCCCCCCTCCTGTAAATATTGTTCCCATCAGTTCTCTAAGACCTCAATTGGGACAGAATCTGATAGATATATACATGCATACCAGTAGCAATATGTGAGTTGTCCCAAGTTCACAGCTGTGTGTATAAATGTAACCATGTATTCACAATGCCAAGTACCAGGTAGTATTTAAGTATAATATAATATAGTATTATATTACAGTATATAGTATATGGAAGATATACCAAATAACAGTTAAACTATGTAACAATTGGACTGAATAACAGTATTATTTCCAACGACTCCGGCGTTGTAGAGCATCCGTGCGCTCCACAACTTCTCTTTACAGCTCAACTTTTTAGTCCCATTCATTGGAGCCACTCTGCGTTTCAACAGAGCGCTCCACCGACCTTAGTGGTAATTGGCTAGAGCTGGAAAAGTCCGGCCCCCTCCGTTCGACGTCACCATCTTGGGGCAGGGCAGATGACGCGCGCTCCACTCCACCCCCACAAGCATGCATAAATGCAGGGGGAGAAGTACGCGTACCACGTGGGCCGCTCGGGGCAGAAGTAGAACCGGAGCTCCCAGGAACAGGATCCTCGCGTGGGCTGCCAGAGCTTCTGAAGAGGCGTCCATTTATCTGTTGCAGTTGGAGCAATATCTCGCGACCCTCTTCTGGGTCTTTTATCAGGTATCGTCTGCCCTCGTGAAGAAAGTTTAAAGCGAAGGGAGTGTACATCCACGTGTATCTAACGTTTTTTAGTATTAGCCATGTTGTTAACGGCTTCAGGGCAAACTTTTTTTGTATAGAGGAATTGGCAATATCAGGAAAGATGTTAATGTTCATGTTACAATAATGTGTCAAATTCGTCAATCTTGCTTGTTTTAATAAATTATTTCTTGTTTCCACATTAACGCACCTCACCAAGACATCTCTATGTCCATTAAATTGAGGATTTTTTCTGCCGATTCTATGTATATTAGAGCACCATTTCGTGGGTATAGGGATATTCTGACCATATAAATGTTTGAATAAATCGGTGCAGAAAGAGTGGAGGTCAGAGCAAGTTTCAACAATTCCTTTTATTCTGAGATTTTTCTTCTTCTGTTCATTTACTAGGCTCTCCAGTCCGTTTGAGATTTCTGTAATGTTAGACTGGTTATTATCAATAGATTTTCTGTTTTCCTCAAGATCTTTTTTATTTTCTTGAATGGTAGTTTCATGTTTATTTACAGCCTGAGAGAGTTCAATCGTTTTATTGTGTATAAGAGTAAGGTCCGTCTTAAGACCGTTTATAGCTGTCATCATGTCATTGCGCATCAGTTCTAGGCTAGACACTATCTGTCCTCTCACATCTTCTAAGGTTTTGTTAAATGAGGTGAACATCAGAGAGTCTCAATGGGGTGATTCCGGGTTTGTACTCAGAGTAGATTGTAACAATGTATCACCCTGAGTTTTAGTTTCAATCTCAGTACGGGTGTCCGTCATTGCTGTAGGCTCAATACTTGCCAGCTGTAACCCTGTACCTTGAGCAGTATCGCGGCCAGACAAACGGATCCCTCTGTTTCTTTTTTCCTTTCCAGAGGCCATTATTAGTATCAAAATGTTGTATAGTATGAGGGCCGAATTATTGGAATGTTTTTATCGTGATTTAAGAAGTTGGTACATATAAAAACAAAAAAATATAAGGTGGAAGTGATGGAGCCGACGAGTTAAGCTGCCATCTTCAATGGCCGCCGGCTCACACACACACACACACACCTGACATGTGAGGTCGCTCACACACACACACACACACACACACCTGACATGTGAGGTCGCTCACACACACACACACACACCTGACATGTGAGGTCGCTCACACACACACACACACACACACACACACCTGACATGGTCGCTCACACACACACACCTGACATGTGAGGTCGCTCACACACACACACCTGACGTGAGGTCGCTCACACACACACACACACCTGACATGGTCGCTCACACACACACACCTGACATGTGAGGTCGCTCACACACACACACACCTGACAATTGAGGTCGCTCACACACACACACACCTGACAATTGAGGTCGCTCACACACACACACACACACCTGACATGTGAGGTCGCTCACACACACACACACACACCTGACATGTGAGGTCGCTCACACACACACACACACACACCTGACATGTGAGGTCGCTCACACACACACACACACACACACCTGACATGTGAGGTCGCTCACACACACACACACACACCTGACATGTGAGGTCGCTCACACACACACACACACACCTGACATGTGAGGTCGCTCACACACACACACACACACACCTGACATGGTCGCTCACACACACACACCTGACATGTGAGGTCGCTCACACATACACACACACACACACACCTGACATGTGAGGTCGCTCACACACACACACACACCTGACATGTGAGGTCGCTCACACATACACCCACACACACCTGACATGTGAGGTCGCACACACACACACACACACACACACACACACACACACACACCTGACATGTGAGGTCGCTCACACACACCTGACACGTGAGGTCGCTCACACACACACCTGACACGTGAGGTCGCTCACACACACACACCTGACACGTGAGGTCGCTCACACACACCTGACACGTGAGGTCGCTCACACACACACACACACACACACCTGACATGTGAGGTCGCTCACACATACACACACACACACCTGACTTGTGAGGTCGCTCACACACATACACCTGACATGTGAGGTCGCTCACACACACACACCTGACATGTGAGGTCGCTCACACACACACACACACACACACCTGACATGTGAGGTCGCTCACACACACACACACCTGACATGTGAGGTCGCTCACACACACACACACACCTGACATGTGAGGTCGCTCACACACACACACACACACACACCTGACATGTGAGGTCGCTCACACACACACACACACACACACACCTGACATGTGAGGTCGCTCACACACACACACACCTGACATGTGAGGTCGCTCACACACACACACACCTGACATGTGAGGTCGCTCACACACACACACACCTGACATGTGAGGTCGCTCACACACACACACACACACCTGACATGTGAGGTCGCTCACACACACACACACCTGACATGTGAGGTCGCTCACACACACACACCTGACATGTGAGGTCGCTCAAACACACACACCTGACATGTGAGGTCGCTCACACACACACACACCTGACATATGAGGTCGCTCACACATACACACACACACACACACCTGACATGTGAGGTCGCTCACACACACACACACACCTGACATGTGAGGTCGCTCACACATACACACACACACACCTGACATGTGAGGTCGCTCACACACACACACCTGACATGTGAGGTCGCTCACACACACACACCTGACATGTGAGGTCGCTCACACATACACACACACACACCTGACATGTGAGATCGCTCACACACACACACCTGACATGTGAGGTCGCTCACACACACACACACCTGACATGTGAGGTCGCTCACACATACACACACACACACACCTGACATGTGAGGTCGCTCACACATACACACACACACACCTGACACGTGAGGTCGCTCACACACACACACACACACCTGACACGTGAGGTCGCTCACACACACACACACCTGACACGTGAGGTCGCTCACACACACACACACACACACACCTGACACGTGAGGTCGCTCACACACACACACACACACCTGACACGTGAGGTCGCTCACACACACACACACACACCTGACACGTGAGGTCGCTCACACACACACACACACCTGACACGTGAGGTCGCTCACACACACGACACGTGAGGTCGCTCACACACACACACGACACGTGAGGTCGCTCACACACACACACGACACGTGAGGTCGCTCACACACACACACGACACGTGAGGTCGCTCACACACACACACACACGACACGTGAGGTCGCTCACACACACACCTGACACGTGAGGTCGCTCACACACACACCTGACACGTGAGGTCGCTCACACACACCTGACACGTGAGGTTGCTCACACACACCTGACACGTGAGGTTGCTCACACACACACACACACACACCTGACACGTGAGGTCGCTCACACACACACACGACACGTGAGGTCGCTCACACACACACACGACACGTGAGGTCGCTCACACACACACACGACACGTGAGGTCGCTCACACACACACACGACACGTGAGGTCGCTCACACACACACACACACGTGACATGTGAGGTCGCTCACACACGTGACATGTGAGGTCGCTCACACACACACACCTGACATGTGAGGTCGCTCACACACATACACCTGACATGTGAGGTCGCTCACACACACACACCTGACATGTGAGGTCGCTCACACACACACACCTGACATGTGAGGTCGCTCACACACACACACACACCTGACATGTGAGGTCGCTCACACACACACACACACCTGACATGTGAGGTCGCTCACACACACACACACCTGACATGTGAGGTCGCTCACACACACACACACACCTGACATGTGAGTTCGCTCACACACATACACCTGACATGTGAGGTCGCTCACACACACACACCTGACGTGAGGTCGCTCACACACACACACACACACCTGACATGTGAGGTCGCTCACACATACACACACACACACCTGACATGTGAGGTCGCTCACACACATACACCTGACATGTGAGGTCGCTCACACACACACACCTGACATGTGAGGTCGCTCACACACACACACACCTGACATGTGAGGTCGCTCACACACACACACCTGACATGTGAGGTCGCTCACACACACACACACCTGACATGTGAGGTCGCTCACACATACACACACACACACACACCTGACATGTGAGGTCGCTCACACACACACACACCTGACATGTGAGGTCGCTCACACACACACCTGACATGTGAGTTCGCTCACACACATACACCTGACATGTGAGGTCGCTCACACACACACACCTGACGTGAGGTCGCTCACACACACACACACACCTGACATGTGAGGTCGCTCACACATACACACACACACACCTGACATGTGAGGTCGCTCACACACATACACCTGACATGTGAGGTCGCTCACACACACACACCTGACATGTGAGGTCGCTCACACACACACACACCTGACATGTGAGGTCGCTCACACACACACACACCTGACATGTGAGGTCGCTCACACACACACACACACACCTGACATGTGAGGTCGCTCACACACACACACACACACCTGACATGTGAGGTCGCTCACACACACACACACACACACCTGACATGTGAGGTCGCTCACACACACACACACACCTGACATGTGAGGTCGCTCACACACACACACACACCTGACATGTGAGGTCGCTCACACACACACACACCTGACATGTGAGGTCGCTCACACACACACACACACCTGACATGTGAGGTCGCTCACACACACACACACCTGACATGTGAGGTCGCTCACACACACACACACACCTGACATGTGAGGTCGCTCACACACACACACCTGACATGTGAGGTCGCTCACACACACACACACACCTGACATGTGAGGTCGCTCACACATACACACACACCTGACATGTGAGGTCGCTCACACACACACACACCTGACATGTGAGGTCGCTCACACACACACACACCTGACATGTGAGGTCGCTCACACATACACACACACCTGACATGTGAGGTCGCTCACACACACACACACCTGACATGTGAGGTCGCTCACACACACACACCTGACATGTGAGGTCGCTCACACATACACACACACACACACACCTGACATGTGAGGTCGCTCACACACACACACACACACCTGACATGTGAGGTCGCTCACACATACACCCACACACACCTGACATGTGAGGTCGCACACACACACACACACACACACACACACACACACACACACCTGACATGAGGTCGCTCACACACACCTGACACGTGAGGTCGCTCACACACACACCTGACACGTGAGGTCGCTCACACACACACACCTGACACGTGAGGTCGCTCACACACACCTGACACGTGAGGTCGCTCACACACACACACACACACACACCTGACATGTGAGGTCGCTCACACATACACACACACACACCTGACTTGTGAGGTCGCTCACACACATACACCTGACATGTGAGGTCGCTCACACACACACACCTGACATGTGAGGTCGCTCACACACACACACACACACCTGACATGTGAGGTCGCTCACACACACACACACCTGACATGTGAGGTCGCTCACACACACACACACACCTGACATGTGAGGTCGCTCACACACACACACACACACACACCTGACATGTGAGGTCGCTCACACACACACACACACACACACCTGACATGTGAGGTCGCTCACACACACACACACCTGACATGTGAGGTCGCTCACACACACACACACCTGACATGTGAGGTCGCTCACACACACACACACCTGACATGTGAGGTCGCTCACACACACACACACCTGACATGTGAGGTCGCTCACACACACACACACCTGACATGTGAGGTCGCTCACACACACACACCTGACATGTGAGGTCGCTCAAACACACACACCTGACATGTGAGGTCGCTCACACACACACACACCTGACATGTGAGGTCGCTCACACATACACACACACACACCTGACATGTGAGGTCGCTCACACACACACACACCTGACATGTGAGGTCGCTCACACATACACACACACACACCTGACATGTGAGGTCGCTCACACACACACACCTGACATGTGAGGTCGCTCACACACACACACCTGACATGTGAGGTCGCTCACACATACACACACACACACACACCTGACATGTGAGATCGCTCACACACACACACCTGACATGTGAGGTCGCTCACACACACACACACCTGACATGTGAGGTCGCTCACACATACACACACACACACACACCTGACATGTGAGGTCGCTCACACATACACACACACACACCTGACACGTGAGGTCGCTCACACACACACACACCTGACACGTGAGGTCGCTCACACACACACACACCTGACACGTGAGGTCGCTCACACACACACACACACCTGACACGTGAGGTCGCTCACACACACACACACACACACCTGACACGTGAGGTCGCTCACACACACACACACACCTGACACGTGAGGTCGCTCACACACACACACACACCTGACACGTGAGGTCGCTCACACACACACACACACACACCTGACACGTGAGGTCGCTCACACACACGACACGTGAGGTCGCTCACACACACACACGACACGTGAGGTCGCTCACACACACACACGACACGTGAGGTCGCTCACACACACACACGACACGTGAGGTCGCTCACATACACACACGACACGTGAGGTCGCTCACACACACACACACACGACACGTGAGGTCGCTCACACACACACCTGACACGTGAGGTCGCTCACACACACCTGACACGTGAGGTCGCTCACACACACCTGACACGTGAGGTTGCTCACACACACCTGACACGTGAGGTTGCTCACACACACACACACACACACACCTGACACGTGAGGTCGCTCACACACACACACGACACGTGAGGTCGCTCACACACACACACACGACACGCAAGGTCGCTCACACACACACACGACACGTGAGGTCGCTCACACACACACACGACACGTGAGGTCGCTCACACACACACACGACATGTGAGGTCGCTCACACACCTGACACGTGAGGTCGCTCACACACACACACACCTGACATGTGAGGTCGCTCACACACACACACACCTGACATGTGAGGTCGCTCACACACACACACCTGACATGTGAGGTCGCTCACACACACACACCTGACATGTGAGGTCGCTCACACACACACACACCTGACATGTGAGGTCGCTCACACATACAAACACACACACACACCTGACATGTGAGGTCGCTCACACACACACACACCTGACATGTGAGGTCGCTCACACATACACACACACACACCTGACATGTGAGGTCGCTCACACACACACACCTGACATGTGAGGTCGCTCACACACACACACCTGACATGTGAGGTCGCTCACACATACACACACACACACACACCTGACATGTGAGATCGCTCACACACACACACACCTGACATGTGAGGTCGCTCACACACACACACACCTGACATGTGAGGTCGCTCACACACACACACCTGACATGTGAGGTCGCTCACACACACACACCTGACATGTGAGGTCGCTCACACACACACACACCTGACATGTGAGGTCGCTCACACATACACACACCTGACATGTGAGGTCGCTCACACATACACACACACACACACACCTGACATGTGAGGTCGCTCACACACACACACACCTGACATGTGAGGTCGCTCACACACACACACCTGACATGTGAGGTCGCTCACACATACACACACACACACCTGACATGTGAGATCGCTCACACACACACACCTGACATGTGAGGTCGCTCACACACACACACACCTGACATGTGAGGTCGCTCACACATACACACACACACACACCTGACATGTGAGGTCGCTCACACATACACACACACACACCTGACACGTGAGGTCGCTCACACACACACACACACACCTGACACGTGAGGTCGCTCACACACACACACACCTGACACGTGAGGTCGCTCACACACACACACACACCTGACACGTGAGGTCGCTCACACACACACACGACACGTGAGGTCGCTCTCACACACACACACACACCTGACACGTGAGGTCGCTCACACACACGACATGTGAGGTCGCTCACACACACACACACGACACGTAAGGTCGCTCTCACACACACACACACACCTGACACGTGAGGTCGCTCACACACACGACATGTGAGGTCGCTCACACACACACACACGACACGTGAGGTCGCTCACACACACACACGACACGTGAGGTCGCTCACACACACACACACGACACGTGAGGTCGCTCACACACACACACACACGACACGTGAGGTCGCTCACACACACACACACGACACGTGAGGTCGCTCACACACACGACACGTGAGGTCGCTCACACACACGACACGTGAGGTCGCTCACACACACACACGACACGTGAGGTCGCTCACACACACACACGACACGTGAGGTCGCTCACACACACACACGACACGTGAGGTCGCTCACACACACACACACACACGACACGTGAGGTCGCTCACACACACACACACGACACGTGAGGTCGCTCACACACACACACGACACGTGAGGTCGCTCACACACACACACGACACGTGAGGTCGCTCACACACACACACGACACGTGAGGTCGCTCACACACCTGACACGTCAGGTCGCTCACACACACACACACCTGACACGTGAGGTCGCTGACACACACCTGACACGTGAGGTCGCTGACACACACCTGACACGTGAGGTCGCTCACACACACCTGACACGTGAGGTCGCTCACACACACCTGACACGTGAGGTCGCTCACACACACCTGACACGTGAGGTCGCTCACACACACACACACACACACCTGACATGTGAGGTTGCTCACACACACACACACACACCTGACATGTGAGGTCGCTCACACACACACACACACACCTGACATGTGAGGTCGCTCACACACACACACACACACACACCTGACATGTGAGGTTGCTCACACACACACACACACCTGACATGTGAGGTCGCTCACACACACACACACACACCTGACATGTGAGGTCGCACACACACACACACACCTGACATGTGAGGTCGCTCACACACACACCTGACATGTGAGGTCGCTCACACACACACACCTGACATGTGAGGTCGCTCACACACACACACACACACCTGACATGTGAGGTCACACACACACTTGACACGCGAGGTCGCTCACACACACACACACACACACACCTGACATGTGAGGTCGCTCACACACACACACCTGACATGTGAGGTCGCTCACACACACACACACCTGACATGTGAGGTCGCTCACACACACAACTGACATGTGAGGTCGCACACACACACACCTGACATGTGAGGTCGCTCACACACACACACACACCTGACATGTGAGGTCGCTCACACACACACACACACACACCTGACATGTGAGGTCGCTCACACACACACACACACACACCTGACATGTGAGGTCGCTCACACACACACACACCTGACATGTGAGGTCGCTCACACACACACACACCTGACATGTGAGGTCGCTCACACACACACACACCTGACATGTGAGGTCGCTCACACACACACACACACACACACCTGACATGTGAGGTCGCTCACACACACACACACCTGACATGTGAGGTCGCTCACACACACACACACACACCTGAACATGTGAGGTCGCTCACACACACACACACACACACCTGACATGTGAGGTCGCTCACACACACACACACACCTGACATGTGAGGTCGCTCACACACACACACCTGACATGTGAGGTCGCTCACACACACACACACACCTGACATGTGAGGTCACACACACAC